>JAMXBD010000289.1:0-615527 GCA_024138025.1 Combretum micranthum
AGTTGAAATCCCTTTCTCTCGGCATTGATACAAAAATTCCTCACTTGTTTCTTGACCACTTTGCATCACTGTAACAGGGAAAAAAATTTTAGGTAAAGAATTGTTTATGGTTATATTAAAACAATCAATAATTTGTAGATTCACTGGTTTTGGGTAGACTATAATGTTTTTGTTATATTTTAATAGATAAATATCGTGAATGATACCTGAATTTTATAAAATATGTAATTAAATATTTAAATTTTAAAATTAATCAATTTAAAATTTATTTAGCAAACTTGAATACGTAAATAATTTATTTATAAATATAAATCAAAACATGAATTGGTAGTTATTAGAATCTCAATTTACGTGTTTAGAGATCATTACATGTTCAATCGAGAATCCATACAACACAAGTAACATAGGCCCCGTCAGTACTAAAATATATATATAGCCATCACCTAAAATGGCCAATTTGATTTGATTTCTTGAGTAGTAACGTGTTAAAATGAATCCAATGAGGACAATTGGAATTATTGTAGGGATAATATACTTACAATGGTCACACTTGTGGAGGACATCTGTTTATCATGCAGTAGTTGATCGTGCTTTGACGACAAGCATCCTTTCTTGAAAGGGTTGAGTATTACATTAATAAATCAAGCTGAGGCGAACATTTTAAGATTATTGAAAATCCTTACCCAAATTCCCCACTTCTCTTTTCCACTAACTATCATTCGTAAAAGAAGTTTATTATACTTTTTTTTTAATTAAAATAAATCATCATCATAAGTTAAAGAATTGTTTATACTAATATTAAATCAATCTATAATTTATATTTTTGTGAGGATTTGGTAGTACAATTACATAAAAGTGATTATTAATGTAAGTTACTGATTGTTGGTTTTGGATCAATCTATATTGATTTATTGCAAAATATAATTATAATATTATATATATCATTTATATATTTATGATATCGTTTATAGATATATAATATTATATTTATAAATGAGGAATGGAAAATAAAATAGGAAGTAGAAGGAAAAAAAGAAAAAGAAAGCATCTTATAATATATGAGATAAATTATGTCGTACGAGATTGGTATAGGATCCTACGGCCGCAGACGACGATTAATAATTAAAAAAGGAAAGAAAATCTGTGGTGAAGTGTGAATGCAATCGAAGTGGGTTTGAGACAGGTCATATAAAATCTGAACCAATCCCGATCTCCTATAAGGTCATCCAAACTTGATCCACGATCTTATAGGATTTTATGTGTAATTTTGTGATTTGATTTTGTTTTTAGATTTTTTTTCCTTTTTCATTCCTTTTATTTATCATTTGTCTACTTGTCTTCGCGATATATTTTTATTTTACTTACTTGTTTTAATTTCTTTTCATGTGATGGTAAAGTTATATAAAAAAAGTTAATAAGCTAGACAATTGATTCTCTATATATGATAAACATTTTGTAACACAACATAGTAGAATTTACTTTACTTGATGATTGACATAGATACATAAATATGAATATTGCCTCTTATTAATTATAAAAAGCATGACATTCTCAATGAAAAAATATATAATCATAGAGCTATTAAAATAATAAAAATGGATATATCAAAATTTTGATGTTACAAAATTATATATATTTTTAGTAATCTTAATGGTGGGTTGATCCTATAGGGTCATAACTACAACCTGAACTCGACCCGTGATCCTATAGGGTCACAAAATTTTTTTCCAAACTCATCTCATAACCCTATAGGGTTTTTAGCGGGTCAGGTATCCTATAACAACGCCCAGTTACATCTCTAGTTGGAAGATTGCACATTACGGAGGAAAGAAAAGAACCTATCATTATCTTTTAAGAGGCAGAAATTGAAAACTGAAAAGAAGAGTTCTATTTTTAACCAAGCAATTTTTATCTATAATTGGATGGTTTATTAAGTTCTAATTATAATGAAACTTTTGTTGTTAAATTTGTGGTATGAAATACTATAAGGTAATTATTTCCATTCTTTATTAATCCTTCTCATTTGTTTAAATTGAATAGGTATTTTCGTGTTTTAATCAGTTTTGTGATTTTATCGATATTTACTGTTTTAATGAAGGATTAGTAGTCTACCACTATAACTAGTGAACAAAAACATTGTAAACCTATTATTTGTTGATAATTGAAGTTTTTTGTTGTAGTCCCATGGTTTTTTTTTTTTCAATTGGGTTTTCTACCTTAAATCTTGATGTTCTTTATTATTATTTTTTCTTAACAATTTATGAGTTTCTCATTTAATCTTGATTGATTACCATGAACGAACTTAATAACCATTTGGCTTGAATTAAATAAATATGTCATGCGTTGCATGACTTGCATCGTTAGAAGACCGTTAGCATCATGTGATCAACTAGCTAGTGATTAGGGGTTTTGTGATAGCAAATATCCTGCTTCGTGGATTGGGAACTACCTCACTTGAAATGTGGCCTATTGAATGGAGACAAGTCTATTGCCATCACCAAAGGCATCAAAAGTACTCACTTGCCTATCTTAGGGTAACTGATCTATGTTTAGAAAAGTGATTTTGGAAAACTTTTATTTTCGTTAAAATTGCTTTGCTGTGTCAAGTTAGATCTCTGTTGCACTTAAGCTTTTCTATAAAATATTTACCGAGTTTTCTCTTGATGAGTTGAACCAGATCTTTGTGGCACTCAACCCTCTACTTGCAAGGATTTCTTTTAAATTATTGTTTTGAAATAGTTCATGTATATGATCCCAAGATGAGGGCACTTGGATCAGACACGTAATGGATTGACTTTTTAACCCTTTACACGAAGGCTATAAATTTGTTTCATATACAATTTTTAGAATGATTACATATATCTTTGGATACACATGTTTCACTCATGCATAGCTTAGGATTGTTTTGTGGCGTGTGTATTTATGATCTAGTTTTATAAAATTAAGTCATATGATCTCTTTCCTATAATGTGGTAAATGCTAGGACAATACACTAATTGTATGCAATATAGGAATGGAGTATAGAGTTGTCCACAGTGATCGTTAACTACTAGTAATTAGCTTCTTAATTATTATCTAGCCTAACAAATTAAATGAATAAGTTCTATGTTATTAATTACACTACTTAAGTCCTAGAAGCTACAGTTTACTATTACAAATATCGAATTACTTAACTAATGCAAAATAATACAATAACTTAGACTTGCTTTACCATCGAGAATTAACGTGCATACTAAACATAAGAAGGTGGCATTGTTGTCTACCCAACTACTGAATTCGATATCTAAGTCAATGTCTTTCTTAGAATCATTGACGTATAACCCTAATCTTATTCATTAGAATCTCTTCCTAGAGATTATGATTGCATTAAGCTTAGGAATTCGATACTAATATAAACTTAAGTAGAAGATTTCACAATTCTATCTCTAGAGTCATGAGCAATCTCTTTCTACAGTCTAGATCTATCCAATGGGACGATTTCTCAATCTTTCTCGAAGAAATTTAGCCTAACCCTATATCGTGCACTATATAGAATTAGGATTCTAAGGAAATCTACAATGGCTTAGACAAAATTTGTGCTAGTGCATGCTAATTTATGGAGTTGCAAGCATGATTAAATTACTCATGCATATTACAAAACATCAACATGGCAGAAAATAAACAAAGAACACGACGGAGGAACATGTATACAACCTTTTTTCACTTGCACAATGTTGAATACTTGCTGCACCAAGTTCATAGTGTTCCTCTTTGTTCCCCCTTAGAATCCCCAAGGATCACGTTACAAACCGATATAATGTCTAATAAAACTATGAAAGGGTATAACTTCATGTAAGAATCAAATTTGCAATGGTTTGTTTTACAATAATGATTCGATGATCAATGTGATGATTTGGGTCTTCTATTTATACTTCTTACATGGTTAGAAACGAATGACATCTTTTCTCATCTCAATTAACTTTCAACTCTCTTCAAAAGCAATTAATTCATTTCTGAGGTGGAAATTACGCAAGATGCATCTTCCATCATGGTCGAGACTAAAAATCAAGTATTTAAGATTGATCATGGGGGGGATGTCGCCTATGATACTCGCGTTATCCGATTCTAAATACCTATCAAGGTTGTGATATGTCACGTGATGTATCGGAAAAACATATATACCTAATCATCATGGTCTTGCGCGGGCCATGATCTTTGTTGCGCTAAAATCCTTTATCCCATCACACCCGCGATGCTAGCTCTAGAAGTAGGGTGTGGGCGTGATCATGATTGTGATCTCTTTGGCTTTCAATCGTATTCTTCATGTCACACTGGGTATCTGGTGTAAAAATATATTTGTGTAGATCACCTTCATAACCACCATTGCAATGTGGATCATGATATGTTTGGTTCTCAATACTACTTCCCTTTCATGCCCATGATTGCCTTCATAATTAATACGCATTGATCACCAACAGTGTCACTAGTATGATATAGGATCTAATATGTTGTTTTTGAACTTAAATTGATCCATCTTCATCCAAATATTGATAATTTGTCCTTAGTCACCCAAAAGGAATATATTTATAAATTAATTACCAAATCTATTGAATTAAACATAAATAAAAACATAACTAAGCATAATTGACCCCAATTTAATAGAGTAAATAACCTCTATCAAACTTCCTCACACTTAAGCTTTTTTTGCCCTCAAGCAAACAAGCTGATAAGAAAACTAAAAGAAAATTAAGCCTAGTGTTAGGAAAACAAATCACAAGCAGTGCTTCCATTCAAAATAGATCAAATCATTTGTATCTCTCATTGTGTTTTCAATCTACTAAATGACTCCATAAACTAGATGTCCTATTGTTCCACTTTACTTACTATTATATGCACTTGAGTTAACACTCCTAGAATTCTAAAGCCAATCCAAATAATCTAGCCTTTACTCTCATCATTTAAATAGGTCTACAAAGTTCAAAAATCATACACACAATCACAAAGTAAAAGAGAGGTAGCCAATTTTACCCCCTTAACATGATAGTATAAAACATCTTCAATTGCCTCTACAATTGTATTTTCTCAAGTGAAAGTTTATACACCTACATCTCCTCTGGTATCCACTTTCCTTTATTTTCTTTCTTTATAACTATACATATATGTGTCTAGTTTTTGAGGAACCCCATAACCCATGTAGCAAGCTTCCAACAATAATCCGAGTTCTTCACCCAAGTTAATAGATGTTATTCTCTCTAAAGGGAATCCCGTGGAATTGATTACTCAACTTACAAGATCTACGAACAATTTTTCTTTTCTTTTACTATCTCAATTGTTAAATGAATTTTATCTATCAGTTGATCCCAGATTGGATGACCTTAGGTTATCAGGTTTTAAAGGGACCCATCAAACCTCCATCACTCAACAACTTGAAATTGCTTTTTTTTTTTTAATATGAGTACAAGAGGTGAACAAGGTAGTGGTCATCAATTTACACATTACTTGGAGCTTTCATCAAAAGAATATAGGGCATTCAAGACAATTGACTAAAGGTTTATACAACTAACTAACCTTAGAAAAGGACTAACTTACCTTTACTAAGGACCTTATGCTTACTTAAAAACTGGAGTCCTAGTTTAAATAAAAGTAAAATTGTACCATTCAAATTTATCATGTAATTCCAATGTTAACAAAAGCACATAAGCAAGTAAGGAGAACTTTAGAACAAAATTCACATCCAGTCACTTTGTTCACTTTAATGTGAGAGATATTATAGAAAAAATTTCATAAAAAATTTTGCACCATGAATGTTTTCCTACTTCATGCTTAAATGGGGGAAAATTTGATATAATGATGTGCCAATTACGCTAACATTTTCCTTCCCCACACTTAGAGAGAGACATTATCCTCAATGTATTAGCAACAACAACATAGATAGGGAAAGGACATAGAAACTAAAAAGAAAATAAAAAATAAAAAACAAAGGAAAGGTAACTAATGCTCCCTTCTAATTTGAAACAACATTCATATCGTTCCATTCGATTATTATGCTGCGAACCAATGCAACAAACACCGAACCATAAAAGTGAAAAGAGAAGCAAAAAAAGATAGAAATAAAAGAAATACAAACCAATTGGAGAGCAAATTAATGAGACTTATACCTATGGATCTTCCCAGATTAAGGAAAATTGTCATAAAAAAGGAAATTAACGAGATTTCTACCTATGGATCTTCCCAGATTAAGTATGGAATTAAATGGTATAATTTAACTAAAAAAGCAGTATCCTGAAACGACAACAAGAAAAGAAATTATTGAAATTTTAATATATAGTTATTTCTAAATTATTTTTCTTAATAAAGAATAGAAAAATAATTTAATTAAAAAGATAGAGTATCAAAAATAAAATTGGCAATTGGAGAGCAAATTAATGAGACTTTTATATGTGAGTCTTTCCGAATTTTATTCTCAATAAAAATATAGGGGAACAAATCGTTGATAAGATAGACTACCCAAAAGAAAAATGACGCTAAAAGAGACAATTAATGAGATATGGACGCACATATTATTCTCCTTAAATTTTGCTCTCAACAATGGAAAGGAATCATTTAACTAGAAGATAGATTTTTGAATAGAGAGATTTCTCTTCGAATTAACTTATCTTATAGATTTTTGAATAGAGAGATTTCTCTTCGAATTAACTTATCTTTTTTGGTTAAATTTCCAAATCAAACAATTTGACCAAAAAAAAAAAAAAAAAAAGGGATGCAAGCAGCAATGGTGCATATTTGCAGGTTATTTGTAAATGAAATAATTATCTATAATGATTCTAAATTAAGGAGGCTAGTACCATCATCATAAAGTTGTTATATCATTTTTGAATGCAATATGAGTATCGCTTTGCTTTGACAGTTAGTGTTTACAATATCCTAATCAATTATTCGCTTCTTGCATTTAATTGTAATATAGATATATTTACTTATTATGAAAATAATTATGGAAACTGATATTCCACAAGATATCAAAGAATTGGAATTCCTTATTGAATAATAAGACAAGGTAAACGAGTTTAAGAGGGAAAAAAATTATTGGCTTCTACTCAAAATCTCACAAGATAGGATGAATGCCTTGAGAAAGAATGTTTAAGTCTTAAACAAGATCTTTCAACTTAGGTTTAGCCTGTCAAATTCTAATTAATTATCTTGTAAGACTAGATCATTGATACATTCTCCACTTGAATCCTATCTCATTCTCAACCTTTAATAACCAACAAGGAATAAACTATTAGGGGTAGATCATTGATGCACTCTTCATTGGAATCCTATCTCATTCTTAGTATTTAATAACCAACAAAGAGTAAACTATTAGCATTAAGCTACATCGAACTTAGTGAGATATTTTCCCTAGTTTGAACCTTTCAAGCAAAGTAACAAGCATATGCAATACAATCAATCATGGGAGTAAATATATATGGTCATCCAAAAGACATATATAGTATGGATTTACATTCTCTGTGAATTAGGTTAGGAAATGAATCATGAGAATTCAATAATCCTATATTTACATTTCCTCTTGGAACCTTTCACTCTGGGTCTTAGTAGTACACCTTTTAGAAAATAGTTTTATTAAAAGGTATTGCTAGCAATTCGTGTTACTATATCATGTCTAAACAATTTCATGTCTAAAAAACGTCAACTCGTAATTCGACCCATTTATTAAGCATGTAGGAAAATCTAAACTATGACTTGACCCGATTATACTATGTCTAATATCTTGTGCCAACCTATTTATTGATTGAAAAAATATATAACAATATATAGATTTCATGAAAATTTAAATATTTTGTATTTTTCTATAAATTTAATATTTTAAAATAATTATTATCCTATGTAAACATAGATAACCAATTATATATCATATATTACTCATATATAATTAAAAAAAGAAGAGATTACAATATGTGAGACAACACATTATTAAATAAGTGTGATATTAGCAAATAATAGTTCAATAATAACAAACTAGGGCAATTCCATCTAACTTAATATTTATATTCCTTATTAAGCTCAATTACTAAATCTTAAAGTGCATTACCTTAAAAAATGCGAAACTTAAATTTTATTCTTATTAGATCTAACTTAGAATCCCTAAACGGCCAATACATCTAAATAATAAATTCAAACTCTTAATTCAATGGGACTAATCCAAATCACTTAAGCCAAAAAGCTTAAGGCTTTATATTATAGAAGATCTTACATTAATTAGCTAATCAATATGACTTAGGTCATTAGTTTGTATACTTAATTCTTATATAAATTAACTTTCATTGAATAGATATTCGATCGATCTATTTTTGTCTATTGTATGATCTATTACTGACTACTGATATGATATCAGGCACGTAGTAACTTCCATGATTGATTATATGAGATAAGCATTCTTAAACAAATGAAAACTTATAGATGGCCTAATATTTGTTTGTCATGTTTGTGCATGTATCGTTTAACTCGGGTTAAGGAGCGACAATCTTGCTAAGTGACACCAACACGATAGTTAGCCACTTAGGCCATCCTTAGTGGCTCGGTAGGTAGTTAATAAGGGAACGGTATTAGGATAACATCTACCTAAATAGATGAAAAGAAACCTAGTGTGGTTAATGTTAATGGAATCGATTGAACTACACTATGTTGTACACTGAATTAGGTAGAGATGTGTAACCACTAATAGAAGTTTCTCTGGGAGATTAAGGTGTTCAACCTGCCTTAATCAACCCCCTGAGCAATTACTGTTACTCAAAGCTCTTAAATTCCTAGAGCCTATTGATTGGGGTATGACTACTCCCGTGTTGATTGTTTCGCCTTAAATAATAACTCTAAATAGTTAATTATTGCATTACATATAGTTTAGAAGGCTTGTTGCTAAGGGCACATTATACTCATATTTTATGGAGCAAATTATCATTAATTTTATAGAAATTATAAGGAAATGGTACTTAATTATGTTTATTATGATATTTCAGGTCTTTGAGGAATTAGAGTGAAAATACGAGCAATTTAGAAGAGTTCTATGCAATTGAAGGAAATTTGAATAATCTAGGTAGGCTAAGCATCGCCGGCCTTCAACAACATGATTTAGGCCGACCAAGTGAAGATTCAAAGCAAATAACCAATCATGGAATGAAGGCCGCTAGCCTACAATTTACATTGGCCATGTTATCATTTGGGAGCCTCCCTTTATTTGTTCTATAAATTTTCCATGTGTAGACGATTTGGTGGATCTTTTTGCTATTTTGGAGGACATAAAAGAGGAAACAACAAAGCATAGAACAATCATTTTTAGTTTTGATTCTCTTTAGCTTTTTCTTTTAATTTTCTTGAGGATTCCATACTGGGATTAAGTGGAGAACATCATTTGTACATGGATTTGGGCATGTGATCCCTATTTAAGGTGATTTCATTCCTTTTTATTTAATTTCATATCATGGATGTTGTTTGAAACTTTCTCCTTATGCAATTATTAAGGTTTTTAGTTGATGTTTTGGAATATTTAGTTAATGTTCACTGCTATCTATTGATTATTGCTTGTGATCAGTTTTGTAGTGTGATTTCATCGAACATGTATTTTGGGTTTTACTTAAAATTCATGTTAGATTAGGATTGTGTTTGAGAAAACCTTTTCTAATCAAATTCGTGAGTCTCTAACCTAGATTGAAAATCACATTAACATATGGGTTTTGATTCAATTAGGGTTTAGGCAATTAAAAAGGATTAAGTGCTTAGTCGCTTTTCTAGAAATAGGAAAAATTAATGGATTATTTTAGAGTAATCATTCACTTTGAGAAAAAGGGATTTTACTTAGTGCTTATTGTTTAAAAAAAACCTATACCCACTATCAAGTTGGATTTGCAAGAATGATTTTATTTAGTAGTATACATTCAATTAATCCTCAAATCATTTGGCTCTAAACTCAAATCATTTCAGGTGTTGAAAATCCTAAAATCCCTATAGAGTAATTTAGCTTCTTTCTTTAGAAAAATCTAAAATCAACTCATCGCTTTGCTTAGCTATAAATGGGACTAATATAATTGAAAGCTAGTCCTCATTCCTTGTGGATTCAACCTGGTACTCACTAGTTTTTGTTACTGCATACGCACCCAATATACTGGTTGATAAATTTGTGCACTTTTAAAAAGAGTTTAAAAACATGCGTATCAGTTATTTGACCTAAAAAGTACCAAAAAATTGCAAAACTAGAAAAACATAAATATTTTCATTGTTCTTTATGAATAGATCTTTATAGTTATTTGTATATGTCTACTCCATTTTTTTTTCTTTTTATAGGTTCTTATAGGTTTTTGGATGACACCTAGTATAGTAGTGAGTTTTTGAGCTAAGGACAAATATTAGTGATCAACAAGCACCGACCTTCCCTTATTGTTATACTACAGAGCTTCAAGAAGAGATACATGCATTTAGGCAGTATGAGGCTAAGCCATTTTCATGTGCTTGAGGAAGGTACAACAATTTGATGATGAGATGCCCTTATCATGGGTCAGCCACATGGTCATAATTGAGTATATTCCTTGATAGAATATGAGCTCATGATTGATGCTGGAGGGTTATTAACAAGAATGCCATGGAAAATGGTGTTTAAAATAATTGAAGATCTAGTGGAAAGCCCATACACCAATCCATGTTTTTTCCCCACCAATACTTATTATTGGTGTGGTGGGCCACATGAGAGCTCTCAATGTCAAAGAGAGGCTGCTAATCCTTCTACTAATTTGGTAACCTTAGCTCCAAAAAGAGAAAAGCATTGAAGAGATTGTGAGGGGTTTAGACTAGAAGTGGGAGGAGAAGTTGGAGAAGCGAAAAGCTGTATCGGGAGATTGGATGCTTAACTAGCACATGTAACAGAATTTATGGCAAGCATGTTCCATCTTGCTAATATGAATAGATAAGAAGAAAGGCACAATGAAGAGGGTGAAGGAGTAACCCTAACTGAGTCTCCAAGATATGAAGAGGAAAGAGATGGAGTCATTATGTTCAGTGTGGAAGAGTGGGAGGACACTTCTCTAGTAGCCAATGAGGTAAGAGTGAAAGAAGAAAGACCAGCATGGGTAGTAGCTATTGAAAAGCTTACTAACTTAACTATTGAAAGGTTTAAGAAACTGAGGAGACAAATTGAAGGTGCTGTGGTAATGGCTTTAGCTCCAACTGAACCAATAAATGAGGTCAATATCAAGTCAAGCAAGCCGAATGAGAAAGAAATATCCAAGCTTCTACGTCAAATCAAATGGAAGAGGTAGTACAACAAGAGCAGGCTCCTGTAGTCACTAAGCCTACTATCAAGCCATATGAACCATCAATTCTTTTTCTAGGAAAATTAAGAAAAACAAAAGAAGATGAAGAGTATAAGAAATTCTTAGAGGTGTTTAGGAAGTTGGAGGTCAACATTCCCTTAGCTGATGTCTTGGAGCAAACACCTCAATACAAGCACTTCTTGAAAGAAGTAATGAGTGAAAAAAAGAAAGATTAATGGGAGAGAGACAATTATGTTATTTTAGGCATGCATATAAGCATTAAAGGATGCACTTTACCTTAAATTAAATGATCTAAGGAAGTTCACTTTAGATTGTACCATAGGAGATAGTTGGTTCATGAATACCTTTTGTGATTTAGGCGCAAGTATTAGTTTCATACTATTCTTTATGGCCAAGAAGTTAGGATTGAGGGATGTAATTCAGAAAACCAAGATGATAATTCAATTGGCTTACTATTCTCTTAAGAGACCTAAAGGATTGATTGAGGATATGCTATTCAAAGTGGATAAGCTCATATTTCTTATGGACTTTGGGGTGTTGGATATGAAAGAAGATCTAGAGATTCCTCTCATCCTTGGGTGCTCATTCATGGTCACTGCTGGAGTTGTGATTGATGTAAAGAATAGTAAAACGGTATTAAAGGTTGGAGGAAGAGGGTTGCATGTGAACATCATGAAGCGTTGGAGGAAATGCCCTCAACCTACCAAATTTTAGGCCTAAATTTGAACTTATATATGTCCTTAAGCGTTATTTGGCAAATTTTAGGTTAAATTTTTTATGAAATCTGGAAATTGTACTAAATGTTATTAATAGCATCCGTGAAAGAACTAAAATATCAAATTGACTTGATTGGGTACCTCATTCACTTGTTATTGTGATTAGAATATTTACTTGAAATTAAGTAGCAAAATCTTTAAAAACAAATTTACCTTGTATTTAGCTTTGGAATTGGAAGTTTGAGAGTAAGTCATGTCCTTAAGTGAAAAATAAACTAGTTTATTTCTAGGAAAATTTAGCTTGTATATCTTCTTTTGTTTTGCTTTAAGAGCATTTCAACATCTAGTGAAAGAGGTAGAATAAACTCTTTACTTAGTGATTATTTATAAAAAAAAGCCTTAATTTTGTTGTAGCCTTCAAAAGAATAGAAAAAAACAAGCATATCCTTTAATCCAATGACTTAGGTAACTGAGTTAAAAGTATCCAATTTTGAATGTTAGAGTGAGGAAGAGTTCATTGGGATCCCTTAAAACTGGTCACTTGGGTGATAAGCTCGGGATGTGCCGATGGAATGAACTCATTATAACAAGAAAGGTGGAAAGGTGGACAGGAAAAAGTTCAATTCATGAGCTTTGAAAAGAGAGTGAGAGAGAGAGAGAGAGAGAGAGAGAGAGGAGAGAGAGAGTATAAATGCTTGAATGAATCAAAAGAATGTGAATGCAAAATCAATAAGTGAAATAAGACCTATAATAAAGATGGAGAAAATCTAGGGAAAGAGTAGATACGGCATGCTTTCACTTTATGTTGCCTTGCTTAAAGAAGTGATTAGAAGGACTATATGCTTGCTAATAGCCAGTGAAGTTTAAACGAGTGTTTTTGGGAATGGCTCCAATACCTGGTTTAAATTAGATACAATTTGAAGGATTTTGTAGATTTATTGATCAGGGCTTAACAGAAGAACTTTCTAAGTTTCCAAAAATTGAAGACATAGATCAAGAAATTGAATTAATTATATGTACCCAGTATGGTTAGAGCGGTAGGCACTCAAATTGCAAGTCGTGAGCTATAAAAGAAAAGATGCTTGAATTTGTGAAAGTAAAAAAATCCGTTACTCTCAATGACAGATTTCTTCATTGGTTTTATTTATTTTTTCTTGAATTTGTGAAAGTCAACTTACCCTCTCGCACTCTTCTACGTGATACTTTATACCCGAAAATCATCCCTGCGTAGGACTCCAATGTCTTAGTCTTTATATCTAGCTCATTCTTCAAAATTTTTTGAAACTTCCTTACTAGAATAATTGAATCTATTCGTGAGTGATCCTGACCAACCATGGCATTAACACATGAGTGAGGGCCTTCTAACTTAGTGATCACAAAAAGGCCTTCTGATTTTTTTTCTTATAAGCACAGAGCCTTCATGGAAAACCTTCTTCTTGCTTCATACAATAGGTTGACCATAAATTTTTAGCATATTCATGCACTCAAAATCAAAACGGTTTTTCATATGAAAAGCTTTTACATAGTGAATTAGGTCGGCCTTTGTGTTAATAGTCATACCTTTCACCAAATCATCACTCCTTTGTAAGTTATTGCGCATAATGTTGAGATTTTCCTCGAAAATAATGTATTCACCATTACGATCAACATTAAAATATGGAATTTCATCCCTAATATGACCATCTAGGATGGACCACTAATAAGTGTCAAAGACTCTTATTACTTACATTGTTTTAATATGATTTTATATGAATTATTAAGGAAAAGCATATTCATGTGGTTAAAAATATCAATTTCAGGGTTAAAGGACAATATTGAACTTAATGAAGACAATTGGATGAGTTAAGCAAGATTTTGTTGAAGAAATAGGAATTTAGAAGATTTACAGCATGCATAACTTTCAACACAAGTTGTGTAGAACGCTGGTGTAGGGGGTGAAAAAACAACAAGCATTTTAGAAGTATGAAGGATCAACACAAGCCGTGTAGGGTGCTTACGTAGGGATCAAAGTGACCAAAACCGATTTTGAAAGTACATAGCTTGTCTACATAAGCTGTGTTTGTGGTTATGTAGCATTGGATTTCAAAGATTTTGACAATTTTAAAGGAAAGCTGGCTCTGAAGTCTGACAACTTAGGACTTAAAGGCCGGCAGCGTACTAGGCGGCTTACTTTGCTCTAATGAGATTTTTCACTAGTTTTCATCCTACACGGCCTCGAACATAGGCTGTGTAGGATGGTCATGTAGAAAACAATTTCCCCTTCCTATAAATAGCATCCTCAGCTCGTCTTTAGGGAGTTCATTCATTCTATTAGAAACCCTGAGAGAAACTTGATAGTTTCAATAGAAGAAGTGCCAGGGCTTCATCGAAGATCACAAAACATTAACAGGTTTTATTATTAATCATGTTTATTGATTACTTCTTTATATTTCTTGTTTTTAGATATTTACCTTAAGTCTTGTGAAACCCTAGATCTATGTATCGAATTTGTTTGATTAATGAAAGTTTATGTTTTGAGTTTATTCATGATTTCTTATTTGTTCTTGATTCGCTTAAAATGAATAGATAAAAATAGGTGCAAATACTACTAGCAAGTATACTGGATCGAATCAAGTCATACAAATGTGAGTCAAGTATCGTTCCCATAGAGATCAATTAACTATTAAACAGTATTAGTTTCTCTAATATTCAAGCAATCGAAATTTAAGATTTAACTAATTTATCTAATATTAATCCTATTTATCTAATCAAGAAGAGTGCAAGAACGTTTTCTCAAAAATATCAATTGAATGTGGGAAGAACAGAATCCACCCTAGTCACTAATCAAATTGCTATACTGTTATAATAACAATTAACTTTATGGATATTCATATGAAATTATGAAAATTTAAAAATCTTTTAACACCACTAATCAAACCATTAGCTTTTGCTACATAATTTAATAGTGGAAAAAAAATACAAACATGAATATTCCAATTCTATATTTGTCTAATGATCTAAACCAATTTCCCTTAATTCCTGAATGAAAAATTGATTTTAAAAACATTGTATTAATCTCAAAAGACAATTTCCAAATCAGATTAAACTGTGCCGCTTCTACAATTGCAAATTTAACCTAGATTTAAGAATTCCTATGAACCCTAATTTCTTTTCCAAGTAATTAAGATTCCTATAAACCTAGTTTGACAAGAAACATGATATATAGATGGAATTACAACATGACTATTCCATAATCTTAAAAGTTCTATAACATGATTACAAAAGTTCATCTTAGCTATCTAGGGTTTCACCATATTCCCACAATAGAAACTTGGAAACTCATGGTTTAAATCAAATCAATAAAGAACATAGAATTTGCAACGACATAATTTCATCGCAAACAAGAATTGAAATTGCATAGCAAGTAAGATCAACATTCACCAATTTCAATTAACAAAATGTCTATTGCAAACTTCAACAATTCTTGATTCAATCTCTAATCGATTAGAAGACTTCGATTGATAATTGCTTTTAATCCCAAAACAACTCTCACAAACCAATTTATAGTTCTAAATTAAACATTAATGTATTCTGATACATTTGAACAAACGAATCATCACTTCCTTATAGCCAAAGGTCGTACAGAATTTGAAACGCTTCATATTATTTTTGCAGTTACAGACATATCCTAGCTTTTCAACTTCTACGCCGATGGCATATAGGCAATGTACACATGTATGCTGGTTGAATACTGGTAGCGTTGAAGATAACTTTAATGATTTGTCTTCTATGGATAACCTACACTGCTCTAACATCGGCGACGTCGGGTTTCAAGAGGCTGATGTAGGATGGAAATATTAAAGGCTTGCCAAATCCAAATGAAAGCCGGCGGTGCATAGGGTAGTGTTTAAAATTTGCAATTTATGGTTACTCTGCACCACCTCAATGCTGGTGCCATAGCTTCAGGATTCGTTGGCATTCTTTCAAATTGTAGAAGTCATCCTCTCTTTCTTCCTACATTGGTTGTGTTCATGCCAGTACATAATTTTTGGCTACTGATCTCCTTTCAGCACCACCTCAAGGCTGGCGGCATAAATTCCAAAATTGCCGGTGTAGCTTCAAAACTTTCAAGGCCGCGTGATTTCTTCTTGAAAGCCGCTTGTGTTGATGTCAGCTTTAATCTTTTGTATTCTGTTCCTCAACAAGGCTGACACAACGCCAACATCGTATCTGGAAAATTTGCTAGGTTTGGTTGAATATATCTAAGGCTAGTGTTTCTTCTGTTGAAAGTCGGCATTGCTCCTTCTTGTCATGGTTGGTGTACATTGTTTTTCTTGTCAAATATTGCTTAAATTCTTTAACTTTGATTTCTTTGATTCCCATGTTCCATTTTGACCTGAAACATCAATTTAAGCATATCTAAGTACCAATTCTTGCAATTTTTTATAAAGATTAAGAGAAATTATACACCAATTGCCCTATGAAAATTGTATGAAATATGACTTTATCAGTTCTTGTGATTGATTTGTGCCCACAATTGATTACATGTCTGATTTCTTTTAGATAGAAAGAGATTTTATCTAATAGAATAGATCACATAATATAGAGATTTGAATGTGGATCTAGACATAGACTACATGAACCTTTTGCATAAAAGATTGAATCTTTCTACATAAAAATCAAATCTTTCTAAGGAATCTTGAGCAATAATACAATTCTATATGTAATTAATGATGAAAGACATTTCCATTAATCATGTATGGTTAAAATTCAATTATCAAGAAAGAGAAGTTGATGAATTTAGGAATTCCTACAATTCAAGATATAGATGATTTATTAATCGATCATTTGTTATAAGAAATTAGGGTTTAAGGTGGATCAAGATAAGGGGTATTGTTTTGTAATTGTATTATATTAAGAAAGCACATAATTAACTATTAGGGTTATTGATTAGATAATTAGTATTCATAATATCATCTCAATTATCAGGTTAAATAGTAGAGAGATGGTAATACTAGTACTAGATATCCAAATCCTAAAGGACGACACCCATAGTAATTTTATTTTGCAATCGATACGTGCGCTGCCTTAGAGCTTATTGTAAGATTTCTAGTGGGTTTATAAATTTTATAATTTGATATGACTGAAACGCTCTCATCAATCACCACAAATTTGTGTTCCTATGGAACTAGCTAGCTATTCCGCTAGCAATTCAGTGGAGGCATTTTTGCTCAATTGAATACCCTCACTATAAATTTGCTCATCCTAAGAGGGATCCTTATCTTGATCAATATAGTAAGTACCATCTTAATTTTCATAAGCAAATCTAGGGTTAAGTGCATGCATCATCTCTTCCTAAATTCTTTTTTTTAGCTATGACAATGACTCATTCATCGTATTGACTTGTATTCTCAAGGATATGACAAAGTGAATATTTTCCCATGATTATTGTTTTTATTTGTGCTTGTAGCTAGAAGTACTTAATGTCAAATTATATGAATATGGAATTGTCCATGTGTTTGATATTGTTTGACGGATGCAAGATACTTAAACTATATGAAATTTATAAGTGTTACATTTAGTGTAAATTTATGTTGGAGAGAAGGAGTATTTACCTGGAGAAATTCAACTAACGTATCTTGTGAGGGAAAACATTAATGGACTTAACACCATATATTACCAAAAACCCTGAGGTATTAAGTTAATGAATCTTCCCTTTTATAAACTGTTTATATAAGCCCCATATTTCCTATGTAGGATTTTTTTAACTTATACTTGTATCCTAACAATCTCTTCTTTAAATGTGAGTCTCCACAATGGTATAGGTCTTATTCCCCCTTAAGGTTAAGTCTTGCGGTCTTATCAAAAGTTTATTAAAATGACTCTGCTAAACTTCTTTTTTTTTTTTTTTTGGTGAGTGGTCTGCTCCCAGCTACTTACAATACATTATGAGTTACACACACGAGTCACCTCCATGATCTACTCAAAACATATTTCAATTGTCTTCCTGTTTCACTCTCAACTTTATAATGAAATTGCTTAATCACATCAAAAACTTGATTTTTGGATTTCAAAGCAAAGTCCACAACTTTTTAGAGTGATCATCATAAATGTCACATAATAAATGAGAATGCATTAGGAATAGTCAAGAGAGAAAGGGGGGGGGGGGGGGGGGGGGTGGGGTGGGTTGGGGTGTGGTGGGTGCTGCTCGGGGAGGGGTGTGGAGGAATGTGTTGAATTGACTATTTGCCCAAAAAATCAATTTTAATAACTTTGAAAACAACATATTAAAATTCAACCAGATTTGTAGTGGATAAATAATAAATAATATGCGTAACTAAAAAGGAGGGATAAAGGAAAAATCAAGTCACAAGATTTAACGTGGAGTTTGACCCTTTGCCTACTCTCTACGATCCACCAATTGCGTTTTTCGAGGTCTGCACCACCACTATAATAATATTAAAGAGTTGGCTTGAAACGAGCAATATTACATCCACTGAAAGTAATAATAAATTTCCTCTCTTTCTCTAAGTGCTTTTATATGAATAGAAATAAATAAGAGCTAAGCACTAAATTAAATTTTTTCTCTTTTAATTTTTCAAATATTATGTACAAGCGAACAACAAAAATTGAAGTTGAACAAAACTAAAAACACTAAAGCTATTGTGAACACCGGCAGTGTTTAGTTAGTGTATCTCCTACGCAGCCTATGTATGCTGCTGACGTACAGGTTGAAACCACCGGTGTATGTTGTCACACTTGAATTTCTCTAAATTGTAAATTATAAAACAAATGATAGAGGCGTGATATTTGGGAAGAAAAACATATTGGACAGAGGAAGAAAATAGAGAAAGAGAGAGAAGTTCATTCCTTCTGACCTCGATTAGATTTTGAGAGTAGTATTTCCTTCTTCATTGTGATCAATTGGAAGACTTTTGTCATAAAAAAATTATTGTTTGAAGCATTTGAAATTTCTAGGGTCATATTTGTAATCAACAGAATTGGTGATCTCTAAACTCACCTTTTGCATGCAATTCTATTGTTTACTGATATTGAGTATGAATTCTTCTGTCGTTTCTTCTATGCTTTACAATTGTTTTGAATCCATGATGTCTTTCTAAATTGTCTTTGTGGGAAATTGATGAAACCTTAGATTTGCTTAGATGATTATTGTAATTGTATTATAGGATTATTAGATTTGTGAAAAATTCATGTCTAAATTCCTATTATAAATCTTGTTTCAGGAATGGGATTAGGTTTTTATGAATTCTAATAACTTGGAAAAGAAATTAAGGTTCTATGAGGCATTTGTGGAAGCGGCGATGTTTAGTTTGACATAAAAATTATCTATGGGATTCATGCAGTGTTTTTAAATTAATTTCTCACTAAGGGATTAGGAGAAAATGATTTAAGCCATTAGACAATTATAGAATTGGAAGATGCATAATTGTAATTTCCATTCCACTGTTAATTTGTCTAGCAGAAGTTAATAGGTTAATTTGTGGTTTTGAAGATTTTAAAACTTGGAAAAGAATTAAATTTTGATAATTTCATACGAATATTCACTAAGCTAATGATTATTATAATATGATAGCTATTTATTAGCAAGACTAGGGTGGATTTTGTTTTTCCCACTTTCCATTAATAAATATCTCTTAGGCACTCTCTCTACTTATCTTAATAACCTTGGTCAATTAGACTAATTATATCAAATTATTTTCTTAAATATTAGTTGAATCTAATACCGGTTTGGTAGTTAAGTTATCTATGTGGGAACGATACTCTACTTACTTTATATTACTTAATTCGACCCTATATACTTGTTGAAAGAATTCGCGCTTTTAATTTCTATATACATCTACGACAGATCATTAGACATAACGCCTCTTAGCTGTTGTGCATTAAGTGCACTCCAACGGCTCCTTTTCTTCCACATTGGCTTGGTTGCGCCTCAATATAGTTGTCGAGCCTCAATTGTCGCGCCCAAATTTGACTCTTGATAGCCTTCAACACAAGCGCTTCTTCGAGCCTCAAATTTTCACTTGTTGTACCTTAGGCTTCATCATGTTGAGACCTCGATGTGACTTGCGATAGTTTTGTGGAGCCTTATGTTAAGTTGGTTGAGCCTCAATCATTTCTACACATTGAGCCTAAAGCTTGACCCTCAACAAGTTTGTTTGCTTCTCAAGCTTATCATATGTCAGATTTAACTTGTCAAGCCTTGAACTCTTAACTTGTTTAGGCCTCGATTAATCCATCGACTACTTGTTTGTGCGTTCTTGATCCTATCAACCCTTTGGCTTGCCCTCGACTAACAGTGTTCCTACTAAAAACCTACATGAAACACACATAAACATCCACAAATGCACACACACCTATGTATTTGGCTAATTAAGTGTAGTTTACAACAAATAAATAGTTGGTTATGCATTAAATTGTCTCATCAAACTTCACATTGAACTCTCAAGGTCAACAATCTCTCCTTTTTTGATGGGGACAATTTATGCACAATTAACTCATATTCATTATAGCATATTCCCCCTCAATTAAGCATCCAAGTTCTAAGAAAATTTTCAATTTTCTAGTTTTCAAAATAGAATTTTGATATTTTTTTTGGGAAAATACAAACTACACTTAATATATCAAATTTCTCCCCCATTCAAAACATACTTCATGCATATAGATAATTATGCACTCATTTTTCCCCCTTTATACTCATAAAAAACACATACATGACAGATTTAATATATGCAAGCAAGGAGAGATGCACAAATATACATCATTTAGCTAAAAAACAAATGCTTCGACAGAGAACTTCGCACTTAGTTACACCATGTAGGACTTCACACCACTTGCCTATACTCGGATAGGACTTCACCACACTTGCCTATACTCTGATAGGACTTCACCACATGCCTATATCCTATGCTCACATAGGACTTCATCACACTTGCCTATACTTCGATAGGACTTCATTACACTTGGCTATACATTGATAGGACTTCATTACACTTGCCTATACATCGATAGGACTTCACACACATGCTTATGCTTACATAGGACTTCACCGCTTGCCTATATCCATGTAAGACTTTATTACTTTGCCTATTCATAGATAGGACTTTACCACAAATGCCTCAACACTTGATGACTGCACACCACAATGCCTACACATAATAGGACTTCACTACATTTGTCTCATCACACGAGGACTTCACCAAATTTCAAGCTCGCACATAGTAGATATGCAAACATAACAGATCACTAATCTTCACAATTATGTAGCAATCGACCTAGAATATCACAATCTAGCACATAAACAGATCCAAAACAAGCACATACCATATTTTTATGTTACTTGATCATTCCCAATGCTCTTTTTAAAGCGCATGAACGATCTTCACTCAAGAGTTTAGTAAAAATATCAACAACTTGATTATTTGTATTAATAAAGTCTAAGCTAATATCTTTGTTTAGAACATGATCTCTTATGAAATGATGTCTAATTTTGATATGCTTGGTCCTTGAGTGTTGAATTGGATTATTAGTCAAATTTATAGCACTTGTATTATTACAAAGAATTTGAACATTTTCAAAAATTAAACCATAATCAAGTAAACTTTGTTTCATCCATAAAATTTATGCACAACAACTACTAGTTGTAATATCTCAACTTTAGCAGTTGAAAGTACAACCGAATTTGATTTTTAGTGTGCCATGATATTAAATAGTTTTTAGGAAAATGACATGTGCCGCTTGTGCTTTTCCTATCTACTTTGTATCCAGCAAAGTCAAAATCAAAATAACCAATTAGATTGAAAGAAGTAAATTTTGGATACCGCAAGCCCATTTCAATCATGCTTACAAGATACTTGAAAATGTGTTTTACTGCATTCAAGTGTGATTATTTTGGGCAAAATTGAAATCTTTTGTATATTTAGCTTGATTGATAAAAGTTCCATTTTCAGCTTGTTTGATTTGGAGATAGAAAATAATTGAGTTCCCCATCATACTCATTTCAAATTCATTCTTCATGGACTCAACAAAATCTTTTACAAGACTTATTTTGTAGCTCCAAACACAATATCATTAACATAAATTTGAGCAATTAATGTATCAAACTCTTGGATTTTAATAAATAAAGTTTTATAGAATTTTCCTCTTGAAAATCCATTGCTTAATAGAAAGCTACTGAGTCTTTCATACCAAGCTCTAGGAGCTTGCTTTAGTCCATAAAGAGCTTTGTTTAATTTAAAAACATGATTGGGAAATTCATTGTTTTCAAAACTAGGTGGTTTCTCTACATAAATTTCTTCTTTTAAAAACCATTTAAGAAAGCACTTTTGAGATCCATTTGAAAAAGAGTAAAATTCTTAAAAGCTGCAAATGCTAAAAGTATTAGAATAGATTCTAGTCGAGCAACCGGAGCAAATGTTTCATCAAATCAATTCCTTCTTATTGATTGTAACCTTTAGCAATCAATCTAGCCTTATTTCTTGTTAATAAATCAGATTCATCTAGTTCATTTCTAAACATCCATTTGGTTCCTATGATAGTTTTATTTTCAGGTCTGGCAATCAAAAACCATACATCATTTCTGATGAACTAGTTTAATTCATCTTGCATTGCATTAATCCAAGACTCATCTTTTGAGGCTTCATTAACATTTTCAGGTTCAAACTAAGATAGAGAAACTAGATTGCTTAAGTTCCTTAAAAAAGATCTTGTTTGAACACGATTATAAGGTTCTCTAATTATTAAATCTTTAGGATGTGATTTATCATACTTCCACTCTTTAGGCAGATCATGATTTTTAGATTCATGCAAATCAACATCCAATCTGTGTTCTTTATCTTCTTTATTATTATTTTCAAGAGAGGTTCTATTTAAATCAACATATACATCATCAACATCATCATTCAAACATGCATTAGGCAAAGAATCATCAAAAGTAACATGAATAGATTCTTCAACAACTAAAGTTCTTTTTTTAAAAACTCTATAAATTTTACTCATTGAAGAATATACTAAGAAAATTCCTTCATCACTTTTAGCCGAATTTAACCAATTGTTCTTTTCCATTGTTTAAAATATAATATTTTGTGCCAAAAGGATGAAAATATGATATGTTAGGTCTTTTGCCTTTTCAAAGCTCATAGGAAGTTCTCTTTAAAATTGGCCTTATAGAAACTCTATTTGAAATGTAACAAGCTGTATTTACAGCTTCAGCCAAAAAATATTTTAGCAAATTATTTTCACACAATATAGTTCTAGCCATTTCAATTAATGTTCTGTTTTTCCTTTCGACTACACCATTTTGTTGTGGAGTTTTAGGAGCTAAAAAGTCTGTTCAATACCAAAGTTATTGCAAAAAATTATCCATTTCATGATTTTCAAACTCTCCCCCATGTTCACTCCATACTGTAACAACATTGATACCTTTTTTCATTTTGAACTTTCTTGTAATATCTAAAAAAGAAATTATTATTTTCGTCCTTAGATGCAAGGAAGATAGTCCATAAGTATCTAGTAAAATCATCAATAATAACCAAGGTATATTTCTTTTCTCCCAAACTTGAGGTTTGAGTGGGATTAAATAAATCCTTATGCAATAGTTCCAATAGCCTAGTGAGGAAATAACATCTTTAGACTTGGAAGTCTTAGTTTGCTTTCTTGTTTGACATGCATGGCAGATCTTGTCCTTTTGAAATTTTAACTTTGGTAAACCTTTGACAAGATCCTTTTAACAAGTTTTGAAATAATGTCGATGCTAGCATGTCCTAATTTTCTATGTCATAACCAACTATTATCATTTTTAGAATATAGACAAGTTTTATTTGAAGATTTGAAATCATTTAAATTGATTTTATAACATTTCCCTGTTTATATCCTTCAAAACATGCTTGGCTAGTGTTGATTCTTTCAATAGAATACCTTTTAGCAGAAAAAGTTACTTTAAAAACATTATCGCACAATTGGCTAATACCCAACAAGTTATCTTTTAAATTTTCTACAAGAAAAACATTCTTAATATATAAATATTGGTTAATGAGAGTGTTACCTTCACCTAAAACTGTAGATTTTTTGTTATCCCCAAAGATGATGCTCCCATGATCCTTTAAGTTAAGTGAAGTGAACTTGGACATATCCCCTGTCATGTGCCTCGTACAACCACTGTCCAAGTACCATTTATTATTGCCACTTAAGAATCCCTGCCAAATAAGTCATTACTTCTTTGGTACCCATTTCAATTTGGGTCCTTTTTAGGTTAAGAGGAACAAACACTTCTCTTTTAGGTACCTAGATAAATTGGCTTCCATGATTTAAATTTACAGAATTTCTTATTACATAATTATGTGCAATATGTCCTGTTTTGCCACAATAATTGCATGTTCCAAAAGTAGCTTTAACAAATTTTGTTTGGGAGGACCTGCAACTATTTTGTCCACCGCTATAGTTGATTCTAAATCTGTTTGAGTCATACTTTTGGCTCCGAAAAAGTGCGTTCAAATTTTTCTTTCCATTAGTGAACTTGGCTATTGTGGCTTTTGAATCATCTAAGATGGTTTTCACCATTTTATTTTCATTTTTCAAGGATTCTAACTCTTTAATGATTTTATTATTACAATTTTTAGCACATGCAACATTGTTATCTTTTATGGTTTTGATTTCAATATCAAGTAGATCATTTTCAACCTTTAATTTTCCTTTAATTCATTATTTTTATTCTTCAAGGTTTTTCATTTATCATTCATCTTCTCATTTTTTATTTTCAGACTATTTATTTCAATATTTAATCTTTCATTATCAAATTTAACTTATTCACGCTTAGTTTGAAAAATATCTAATTGCTCTCCAATTTCAGACATTAAAGATTCCATATGCTATTCCTTTTTTCAGCTTTTAACAACTTACTACATGCTTTTTTATACATAGCATGTAGTTCACTATAAGAAGGAGAGCAATGAGATGATACCTTATTATCTAGGGCCAAGAAGCAGACATTCTCATCATTTGGATATGATGAGTCCTCATCACTCCATGTTGCCATGTAAGCCTTCTTCTTCTCTTCCTTTGATTTCTTCTTAAGCAATGGGCAAAATTGCTAGATGTGTCATGGCTTTTGGCAGTTGTAGCATGTGATCACATCTTTCCTCTTGTGCTTGGAGGAGCTACCATCATCCTCCATCTTCTTGGATTTTGGCCTCATAAATTTTCTCAGCTTCTTGGCCATTAAGACAAGATCTTCTTGTTCATCTTCATCTTCTTCGTCACTGGAATATTATTTTGTAGCTTCTAGAGCAATGGCCTTCTTATTGCCTTCTTTGCCTTGTTTCTTGATGAGCTTATAGGTTTTGAGTGCACCAAGAAGCTCTTCTTTGGTCAGAGCACTAAGATCTTGTGCTTCCTTAATTGCTGTCTTCTTGGCTTCCCAGTCTTTTAGAAATGACTCGAGAAGTTTAGAATTGATTTCCAAATTAGAAAAATTCTTCCCAATCACACTTAGAGGATTTATTATGTTAGTAAATCTGTTGTGCATTTCATTTATAGTTTCATTGGGAAGCATTTTGAAATTTTCAAAATGTTTGCATAAAAGATTTATTTTGGTATCTGTAACTCGAGATGTTCCTTCATAAGTCTTTTTTAGCTCATCCCAAATTGCTTTAGTAGAAGAGCATGTATACATTATATTAAAATAGCTTTAGTTTAATCCACAATGTAAAATATTCATTGCAATTTCATTTAAACCAAGCTTTTTCCAATCTTCTTCTGAAAACTCTGCTTCTGATTTTCCATCAATTTTAAAAAGTTTGTTTTCAATAGCATTCCAAATCAACCTATTTTGACTTTCAAAAATATTTTCATCCTACACTTCTAGTAGGGGTAATTACCCCTGCATAGAAGTAGAGGTCTATTTATCGCTTACCCCTCTAGAAATCCTGAGTATCTGCCCAAAAATCAATCTTAATAACTTTGAAAACAGTAGATTAAAATTCAACCATATTTGCAACGGATAAATAATAAATAATATGCGTAAAATGAAAAGGAGGGATTGAGGAAAAATCAAGCCACAAGATTTAACTTGGAGTTTGGCTCTTTGTTTACTCTTCACGGTTCACCAATTTTCTCTTTCGAGGTCTTTACCATCACTATATTGATATTAAAGACTTGGCTCGAAACAAGCAATCTTACACCCATAGGAAATAATAATAAATTTCCCTTCTTTCCTTAAATGTTTTTATATGAATAGCAATGAATAAGAGCTAAGCACTAGAGTAAATTTCTCTCTCTTAATATTTGCAAATATTATGTACAAGTGAACAAGAAAAAGAATTTGTTTGATCGTAATTAATGAGCTCGTAAAATAATTTGGCACTCTATTCCACTTGTTAGTCTTCTGGACTTTGTATATAAATAGCCTTTGAAATTTGAAAGATCGTTAGATACAACGTCTCTTAGCTATTATGCATTGAATGCAATCCAACGACTTCTTTCCTTCCACATTAGCTTGGTCGTGCTTCAACATAGTTGTGGAGCCTCAATTGTCGTGCCCAAACTTAACCTTCGACAACCTTCCACACAAGTGCTTCTTCATACCTCAAATTTTCACTTGTCACACCCTAAGCTTCATCACGTTGAGGCTTCGATGTGACTCGCAATAGTTTTGTTGAGCCTCGTATTAAGTTGGTCGAGTTTCAATCATTTTTGCATGTCGAGCCTAAAGCTTAACCTTTGACAGGTCTGTTTGCTTCTCAAGCTTATGATGCGTCGGATTTAACTTGTTGAGCCTTGATCAATCCTTAACCTTTTCACTTGTTTAGGCCTTGATGAACCCTTCGACCACTTGTTTGTGTGTTCCTATTCCTGTCGACTCTTTTGCTTGCCCTCAACCAACACTGTTCCTGTTAAAAACCTGCAGGAAACACGCACAAACATGCACAATGCACATACATATATATATATATATATATAACTAATTGAGTGTAGTTTACAGCAAATAAATAGTTGATTATGCATTAAATTTCTCATCAAAATTCATATTGAACTCTCAAGGTCAACAATAAAGAATACTACATACTGACCTATCTTTCATATTACACACATTTGTATGGACTAAGTAATATTAAGGTTTATTTTCATGATACACATCATATTTAAATCACGTAAGAATAATAGCAAATAGTATTATGGTCAAATCCAATTTTATTTTTCTAATTCATACATTTTCTTTCTATATCAAATACATGGAATTTAGACTTGTCTATTGATCTAACTTTGTCTTCTTTTTGCATTTTTTTTCTTTCTCTTATTAAAAAAAAATTCAAACTACTTTCTTTTAGATAATTTTATAGTTTATGTACGTTCTATTGATTTTAGTTGAGTCCTATCATATATGTTATTTGTTAATGTTAGCCTTTAACTTAGATCTTGGCATTGGTTAGGTTAGACTCGCGAACCTGCATTGATGGGTTTGACTTGTAAACCGACTTGACTCACCACTGATAGGTTTGACTTGTTGGCTCGGCCTAGTCGTATAAGTCATGACCTGCAGGCTAACCCAGTAGGTATGGGATGGGTCAAACCCACAAAATTATTAAAAAAAAAAAAGAACAAACAAAGATGAAAGAAAACAAAAAAAAATTTAGGTAAAAAAATGAAATA
Organism: Combretum micranthum; assembly: GCA_024138025.1. NCBI lineage: Eukaryota > Viridiplantae > Streptophyta > Magnoliopsida > Myrtales > Combretaceae > Combretum > Combretum micranthum. The sequence goes on from JAMXBD010000289.1 coordinate 27,656, forward strand.
AATAGTTATACTCATTTCCATGTGAATAGATTATTAGCATAATCTATTTTTAATATTAAATGTGTTATCATTATTGTCGACATATACAATAAATATGCTACAAATGATATCTAGTTGGACTTCTATAGGTTTGAAGTAAAGTGATTTCTACTTTAATAATAATGTATGACATATTTTAGGTGTTTGTTTTGAGTGTTTTAAAATCCTATATTGCTAATTTTACAACTATATATACATGGATGTGCTAGTGTATAAATATCTTTTTATTAATATTTCACTAAAAATACATAAAATATGTCTAAATTTGTAAATCGACTTTAGTTTTTGTAAAAAGGCTTCAACATTTCTGTCTAATCTTAAATGATTATTAAATTATTTAAATGTTCGTAAAGCTATTTAAGATTTTCAAGCTTACTTTTTCAATGTAATCATTTAAAAATTCATCGCTTCTCTTTAGTTCGTAAAATGTCTTAAATTTTTGTAATTAAGTCCTTTTATATGTCGTAAATCAATCCAAAAAACTTCGTAAAAGATCATACAATTGTAAACATCTAGTAAAGTTTGAGAAAAATTTTAGTAGTTCATAGTTTTACTCTATGGTTTATAATTTCAGTTGGAATTTTCATAGACTCACAGTAAAAATGATTTAAGTGATTTTTAGTTTTAATAATATAGAACTTATTTTATTTTTGTGAGAATTTGCTTTAGTGTTTTAAAGTCCCACATTGCTAATTTTACATCCATATACTTGTATATAAGTAAATATACACCTTCAATTATTCTCCAACAAATAGGCTCCAACAAATAAGATTATGATTCTTAGAACCAAAATTGTTTCAAGATTTAACTTAGAAAATTTTTATTATTTAATTTTACATTTAAAATTTAATTTTTTGGTTTATTTATTTTTTATCTGATTTTTAATTTTAATGTATTAAAGAGAGATTTTCACAATTTTTTGTTATATTTTTATAAATTAATAAACATGGGCCGTTCAATAGATTTTAGAACCAATCTATAAACCGACGGGTTGACCTGAACCGGGTTCCAGTTCACTCTGGCCAGGCCGATATGGCTTGGTTCCGAGGTCATTTTAACCGATAGTTGCCATTTAACAAGTAGGTATATACCAGATATATCACATTGAAGATGTGACATACTACTTTTTTGAGGCCTCATACAATTACTTAAACATTATGACAAGACAACAAAAATTAGTTGAAGTGACCCCCTAGAATTTGTTAAGCAAAATTAAATACGTAAATAATTTATTTATAAGTACAAATTAAAAACATGAATTTGTATTTATTAGAAACTCAATCTACAAGTTTAGATAAACAACAAAACTTTAGAGATCATTACATGTTTAATCGAAAATCCATACAAAAAGGTCATATATTCCCCCATCAATACTAAAATTATATATATATACACAAACATTACTTTAAATGGCCAATTTGATTTGATTTCTTAAGTAGTAACGTGTTAAAGCGACTGGTGCATACTTTTGCTGAGTTGAAATGAGGACCCTTTTTAGAATGATTGTGGGGACAATATACTTTCAATTGTCACACTTGTCGAGGACACGTGTTTACCATGCGTTATTACATATTTCTAAAAAAATATGATCATATTTCTAGAAAAGGTTTGAGTATTACATTAATATATCAAGCTGAGGCAAACATTTTTACATGGTTGAACCCCTTCTTTCTCTCAGCAAATTCCCCACTTCTCTCTTTTCCACTAGCTATCATTCGTTAAAAAAAAATAAATATTTATTTTAAAGCAAATACACCATCATGAGCTAAAGAATTGTTTATACTAATATTAAATCAATCTATAATTTATACTTTTGTGGAGAGTTTTATGGTATATGTTACTTATCAAAACTATTCAATCGAAACCGAATATTTACCATTTAAACCGTGACAAATAAAGTTTATTTCTTTACATATAAGACCTAGCACCGATTCTCTCTCACCTCATTTTCTCTATATTAGAGTACTTTTGTTGTTGTTTTTTTTTATTTACTATTGTTGGTCAAAGAAGGTAATTATTCTATGGAAAATTTCTAATACCTACTATTTTTGTTTTGATGCTGGTATTTTTACAATGGTGGTGTATCCAACAAGCTCCTATACAAAGTGACACAACATATATACTGGGTATTATAATAAAAAAGGAGTTTAATTAATTTATTTATTTATAAGAAATACATACATATATATATTTCATCATCTTTGATCAAACACGCCTAAACTTTTCCTGCCCGTGCATCTTTCTACACCCGTCACTCTGAGCACATTCAGTAGCATTGTCAGTTCCACACAGAGCATTTATGGTTAATGCAATAGCCAGCAAAACCAAAACAGTACTTCAAGCAATCTACGTCCTTGTTGCATGGTTGTCGTGATAGAGTACCAGCTGCAATGCAATGAGATAAACGACAATAATATTTCATTGGCCTTTGTGTCTTGTGAGTCTCATTATCTATGTCTAATGTCTATAACATATCATAACAAAACAAAACAAAACAGTGAAAGTGAAAATGATGCAAGCCATTAAATGGTAACGGAACTAGTTCCGTCAAAATTATGATCGAGGAACTTCATTTCATCCTTACTCTGATTTGGGAATCTACTTAATTTGCTCATACACGTGAAGAGGTGAGTTGCTATCAATAATAATGAATATTTTGGGGTTTGTTTGGATTATCAGATTTTTATGTGTATTGTATCTGTATCTGATTTGCATGCATAACTTATCTGTATCATATCTATTTGATTTATTTATGAGTAAAACTATCAGTTGATAAAAATATGATGCCAAAATAATCGAAATATGATGAAACAAATAGACAAAATATTCAAAATACACTATATAAAATCTAAAGATCTCTTTTCTTAAAAATATTGTCAAATTAGACTGGATTGCGTGTAATGAGATTTTGATATATCTAAACGATAAAATTATTAAATCATTTCAACATCCTTGATAGAGTTACTGTGTTATTTTCATGACTCTCGTAATATTAATATCATAAAAGAAAATTAGCATATAGCATCATGGTCATATCGATTTTATCTTTCTAAATCATACTTTGAATTGAAACGTTTCAATCCAACCTATTATTTTTGTTCTCATTTAGACAAAAAATCAAAATACTCACTTTTTTAACTATGTTCTAGTTTATGTATGTCATGCATTGAACCCTTGAAATCCCAATTGAGCTTTTGAGTATCATACTACTTCTGGGAGGCTTAAATCAACAATTCCGAAATAAGTAAAACTCTATGACGAAGTGACCCATAGAGTTTGTTTTGCAAAATCGAATATACAAATAATTTATTTGTAAGTATAAATTGGCAACTTGAGTCATTAAAAACTCCATTTACAAGTTCCATATCTAATGAAAACTTTGAGATAAATCTACTAACTTATAAACAATATTTATAGATGAAATCATACTTTTAATGTATGATTATCTTTAGAAAATATTTTACATCATCTATTACTAAAGGGTTAATAATGCAAATTATACATGAATTTTTATAAAATATATAATTATATACATCGACTTTGAAATTAATTAATTTAGTATCAAAAAAACTTTTCGTGTACATTAATACTACCTTTATCAAATTCTTTTAGGTATTAAATTGATCAATTTTAAAATTCATTTATTAAATTGATCAATTTTAAATTTTAAGTATCTAATTATGTATTTTATCAAAGTTGAGATACTATTCGCTAGAAATATATAAAACATTACATAAAAGATCATTTCGTTTGGATTTCTTATGTGGTAAATTGTTAAAAGGACTCATGCGCATTAACATATAACCGGCAAATGCAAGGTGGCTTATGCTTTATGGAAATAGGACACTTGGTTTTGAATTTTGTTGAGGGCATTTGTGCTTATCTGCTTTAATCATAGACATCCTTGATTATACCCAAAAAAAAAATAAAAAAACAAACAAAAACAAAAAGAGAAACGAGCACCCTTGCAATTATTTTATGGATAATATACTTACACTTGTCACACTTGTTGAGGACATGTGTTGAACATGCGGTAGTTGATCGTGCTTTGGCCACAAGTATCCTTTCTAGAAAAGGTTGAGTATTACATCAATACATCAAGCTGAGGCGAACATTTTAAAAGTACCCCTTCTAGAAAGGGTTGAAAACCCTTACACAAATTCCACACTTCTCTCTTTTTCCACTAACTATCATTCGTAAAAGATGTTTATTTTACTTTTTTTTTTAAATTAAAATACATCATTATCATAAGTTAACGAATTGTTTATACCAATATTAAAATCAATCTACAATTTTTATCTTTGTGAGAATTTGTATGGTACAATTATATAAAAGTGACTATATAATGTAAGTTACTTATCGTTGATTTTTGGATCCAACTTATATTGATTTATCGCAAAATATTATTATAATATTATGTATATTTATATATTTATGATATCTTTTATAGATATATAATATTATATTTATATTTGAGGAAAGGAATATAAAATAGGAAAGTAGAAGGAAAAAAAAAAAAAGAAAGCATCTTATAATATATTGGATAAGAATTGTGTCGTATGAGATTGGTATAGGATCCTACGGCGCAGACAACAATTAATAATTGAAAAAGGAAAGAAAACCTGTGGTTGGAAGATTGCACATTGCGGAGGAAAGAAAAGAACCTGTCACTCATTATCTTTAAAGTGGCAAAAATTGAAAACTGAAAAGAAGTGTTATATTTTTAATCAGGTAATTTTGGATCCACAATTAGATGGTTTATCAAATTTTAATTGTAATAAAACTTCTATTGTTAAATTTATGGCATGAAATACTATAAGGTGATTATTTTCATTATTTACTAATCCTTCTCATTTGTTTAAATTGAATAGGTGTTTTAATTAATTTTGTGATTTTATCGATATTTATTGTTTTAGTGAAGGATTAGTAATCCACTACTATAACTAATGAAGAAAAACATTGCCAACTTATTATTTGTTGATGATTGAAGTTTGATGTTGCGGTGCCATGGCTTTTTTTTTTACCTTCAATTGGGGTTTTCTACGTTAAATTTTGATATTCTTTATTATTATTTTTTCTTAACAAATTATGAGTTTCTCATGTAATCTTGATTGATTACGATAAACGAACTTAATAACCATTTGGTTTGAATTAAATAAATATGTTATGCATTGCATGACTTGCATCATCAAAAGACCATCAGCATCATGCGATGGACGATCGAATGATTAGGGGTTTTGTGGTACCATGGATCCTACTCCGCGGATTAGGAATTGCCTCACTTGAAGAGTGTGGCCCTGGGAATGGAGACAAGTCTATTGCCATCACTAAAGGCATGAAAAGTACTCACTTGCCTCTCTCTGGGTTAATGATCTATGTTTAGAAAAGTGATTTTGGAAAACTTTTATCTTTGTTAAAATTGCTTCTGCTATGTCAAGCTGGACCTCTATTGTGTTTAAGCCTTTCTATAAAATATTTTACCGATTTTGCTCGTGACGCATTGAGCCGGATCTTTGTGGAATCGAGCCTCTATTTGCAATGATTTCTTTTAAATTATTGTTTTGAAATAGTTCATGTATATGATCCCAAAATGAAGGCATCTAGATCATACACGTAATGGATTGACTTCTTAATCCTTGACACGGAAGCTGTCAATCCATTTCATATACAATTTTTAAAATGATTTTATATATTTGTTGGATACACATGTTTGACTCATTCATAGCATAGGATTGTTTTGTGGTGTGCGTTTTTATGACCTAGTTTTATAAAATTAATTCCTATGATCTCATTCCTATAATGTGGTAAGTGCTAGGGGCGTACACTAATTGTATGCAATATAGGAATAGAGTAAAGGGTTGTCTACACAGTGATCGTAAACTACTAGTCATCACCTTCTTAATTATTATTTAGCCAAACAGATTAATTGAATAAGTTCTATGTTGTTAATTATACTAAAGTCCTAGAAGTCGCATTTTACTATTGCAAATATTGAATTACTTAACTAATGCAAAATAATACAATAACTTAGACTTGCTTTATCATTGAGAATTAGCATGCATATTAAACATAAGAAGATGACAATGTTGTTTCCCTAACTATTGAATTTAATAGCTAAGTCGATGTCTTTCTTAGGATCATTGATGTTTAACCCTAATCTTATTCATGGGAATCTCTTCCTAGTTAATAATAGATTATGATTGCATTAAGCTTAGGAGTTCGACACTAATATAAACTTAAGTAGAAGATTTCACAATTCTACCTCTAGAATCATGAGCAATCTCTTTCTACAGTCTAGATTTGTTCAACGAGATGATTTCTCAATCTTTCTTGAAGAAATTTAGTCTAACCTTATATCGTGCACTATATAGAATTAGGATTCATGAATGACAATTTTAAGAATTAAGGAAATCTACCATGAATTATACAAAATTCGTGCTAGTGTATGCTAATTTGTGGTGTTGCAAGCATGATTGAATTACTCATGCATATTGGGAAACATAACATAATAGAAAATAAACAAAGAATATGATAAAGGAACATGAACACAACCCTTTTTCACTTGCATAGTGTTGAATACTTGCTACATAAAATACAAAGTGTTCCTCTTCGTTCCCTATTGAGAATCCCAAGGATCATGTTACAAACTGGTATAATGTCTGGCAAAACTATGAAAGAGTACAACTTCATGCAAAAGTCAAGTTTGCAATGGTTTGTGTTACAATAATGACTCGATGATCAATGTGATGATTGAGGTCTTCTATTTATACTCCCTACATGATCAGATATGAATGGCATATTTTCTCTTCTCAATTGAACTTTAACTCTCTTCAAAAAGCAGTTAATTCATTTCTGACATGGAAATTATGCAAGATACATCTTCCATCATGGCTAGGACTTAAAAATCAAATATTTAAGACTGATCTTGGGTGGGATGTCACTTGTGATACTTGCGGCATCCAATTCTCAATACCTATCAAGGCCACGACATGGAACTTGATGTATCAGATGAAGACACATCTGTGATGATCATGGTCATTTCACGGGACATGATCTTTTGGCGTTAAAATCCTTTATACCATCATGCTTGCGATGCTAGCTCTGGAAGTAGCGTGTGGGCGTGATCACTATTGTGATCCCTTTGGCTTTTAATTCGTATTCTTCATGTCACACCTGGTATCTAGTGCAAAAAATAGATCCGAGTAGATCACCTTCATAACCACAACCACAATGTAGACCACGATATGTTCGGTTCTCAATATTGCTTCCCTTTCATGCCCATGATTGCCTTCATAATTAATATGCATTAATCACCAACAGTATTATTGGTACGATGTAGTCTTAATTTGCTATTTTTAAAATTAAATTGGTCCATCTTCTTCCAAATGTTGATAATTTTCTTTATTCACCTAAAAGGAATATATTAATAAAATTAAGTATCAAATCTATTGAATTAAACATAAATAAAAACATAACTAAGCATAATTGACCCCAATTTAATAAAGTAAATAACCTTTATTAAACTTCCCACACTTTTTTTATTTTTTATTTTTGCTCTCAAGCAAACAAGTTGATAAGAAAACTAAAAGAAAATTAAGCTTAGTGTTGAGAAAACAAATCACAAGTAGTGCTTCTGTTCAAAATAGATAAAATCATTTGTATCTCTCATTGTCTTTTCCATCTACTAAATGACTCTAGACTAGATGTCCTATTGTTCCACTTGAGTTACTATTACATGCACTTGAGTTAACACTGCTAGAATTCTAAAGCTAATCCAAATAATCTAGCGTTTACTCTCATCATTTAAATAAGTCTTCAAAGTTCGAAAATCAAACACACAATCACAAAGTCAATGAGAGGTAGCCAATTTTACCGCTTTAACATGATAGTATAAAACATCTTCAACTGTCTCTACAACAGTACATTGTTAAGTAAAAGTTTATACACCTACATCTCTCTTGACTTTTTCTCCTTTGGTATCCACTTTCCTTTATGTGTGTGTGTGTATGTGTGTCCAATTCTTGAGGAACCCCGCAACCTATGTATCGAGCTTCTAGCCAATAATCCTGAGTTCTTCACCCAATTTAATAGATGTTATTTCTCTTAAAGGGCATCCCACTGAATTAATTACTCAAGTTACAAGATCCACCAAACAAATTTTTTTCTTTTACTAGCTCAATTGTCAAATGAATTTCACCAATCAATTGATCCTAAATCGGATGACCTTCGATGATTAGGTTTTAAAGGGACCCCATCAAACCTCCACCACTCAATAAATTGAAATTTACTTTAAAAAAAAACATGAATACAAGAGGTGAATAAGGTAATGTCATCAATTTACACATTACTTGGAGCTTTCATCAAAAGAATATAAGGCATTCAAGCCAATTGACTAAAGTTTTATACAATAAACTAAACTTAGAAAATGACTAACTTACCTTTACTAAGGACCTTATGCCTACTTAAAAACTAAGTTCCTAGTTTAAATAACAAGTAAAACTATACCGCTCAAATTCTATTACGTAGTTCCAACATGTTAACAAAAGCACATAAGCAAGTAAGTATAAATTTTAGAACAAAATTCACATTCAGTCACTTTGCTTCACTTTAAGTGAGATATATTACAGAAAAAATTTTGCACCATGAATGTTTTCCTACGTCATGCTTAAATGGGGGAAATTTTGATATCAATGATGTGACAATTACGCTACAACATTTCCCTTCCTCACACTTAGAGAAAGACATTGTCCTAAATTTATTAGCAATATCAACATAGATAGGGAAAGGACACGAAAACTGAAAAAAGAAAGTGGAAAACAAAGGAAAGAAAACTAATACTCCCTTCTAATTTGAAACAATAGCATTCATATTGGTCCATTTGATTATTGTGTTATGAACCAATGCAACAAACGTCGAACCATGCAAGTGAAAAAAGAAGAAAAAAAGATAAAAACAAAAGAAATAAAATAGCTAAGAGTCTTAGTAAAATATAGCCAATAAAGGAACTTGGTCTCTCAATTAATATCAAAACAGACAAACACAGGAGCCTATACTCAGTGATCCTCATTGCTCCCGTTCTCATTGTTAGTTCCTTCCTATCAGACCTTTCTTCTTTACCTTCACCTTACCTTTCCTCTACATTTTCAGTTGATCCCTCCTCATCGGATCCTGAGCTGCTTTCTTTAGCCTCTTGAGGGGTACTCTATTGCTTAGCCTTCTACTTAGGTTGCTGTTGGCCTTCAAGTCTGACCTGTTGATGACTCTAAGGCTTAGTCCTTTACTTATGTTGCAGCTACCTCATTGTCTCACCTTCCTTAGGCCTCTTAGAACTCTCTTCTTCTTCTTCATTACCAAGAGCTAGGGGTGGATGTGATGGGGCTCTAACAAGGGCCCTTTGCTGTTGCATTGGGACTAAAACGAGCTTGGTATTGGTATGATCAGACTTGTTTAGCCTTGCATCATCCTTAGTAGGGCTGGCTCTAAAACAAGAGGGCATTTGAATCCCTATATTATTGTAAATGACCATGAAACCTTCCTTAATTAGCTTTGCCATACTTTCCTGCTTTTCCCCATGCCTTTTTGCTCGACTCTTAACTCTGAAATCTCATGCTTTAGCCTGGTAAAGTTTCTTGAAGAGTAGGTTGTAATAACCGGAGGGTTACTAGACTCACTTGGAGCTTCTACATCAAGTGAAATGATAAAGACACCACAAATCAAAATCAAATGAAGTCAATGAAAGTCAATTGGGTCATGGACAAATTTAAAAGGCTAAAATTTTTCAAAATTCCCAAATTAGCACTAAAATGAAAACATAAATTTAGAAAATTAAAAAAAAAATTCAAATATCAAAATAAAGTAAAGTAAAATTCAACAAGGGTTCTTTTGAATGAAAATTTTTATAAGAAAAATCAAAACAATGCAACTTGAGGCTCTACCCTTGCGAAATTGCAATTATAACCTTAATTGAGAACTATTGTGAACTAAATTTTATGGTTTAGTTAAAACAAGTAAATTATTTGTTTGAGCTATTTGAATCATTACTTATCTAAAAGTATATGCTCGAGATTGTGTTATACGGCAAAACCCTAAAAGGGGATTAATTTTCCCCTTATCTAAAACCCTAGGATCCCTTCCCTACTAGCCCCATATAATATTCCTTTTCATGTTTGCTTTTACTTTTTAGGAAGCCACTAAAACTCTAAGGTGAGATAATCTAAACCCTAGCCTCCATTGAATGTTAGCTAAGCTAGATTAAAGAGGGCTTGACATTAACTGACTAAGATTATCCACATGCCATTAGGCATTTCGAACATGAAGGTGTGTTAGAAGAAGAGTATGGAGCACAACCTTCAAAAAATTCATAATAAGGTACGAACCGGATATTTCAAGGTGTTTTTGAGTGTTTTATAGTGTTTTATAGCTATGCAGGCATGAAAACTTACTTGGGTATGTTGGTTCATATTATGCGTAGCAAGAAATTGGGTGTTGGAGTGGTTTTAGGGTTTAGAATCTTCATTCCAATTGAGACAGGTGAAGAATTACACTTTGAAGCAACGAAATATCTTAAGAATAACTATTTATGTTAAGGAATTTCAATAAAAGGAAGACAAGACTGTCCTAATAATGTAAAATGGAGAATGAACATAATTTAGAGTTGGGTTTTGTTGAGAGTTGCTTTTTGATTGAGGGATAGATGTTTGAATGAGTAAGTGGGCATAAATTTTGGAGAAAATAATCATATGAATATGGGTTTTGTTATAAAGTGGTGTTAGTAATGTAAAATGATGCAGTCTTATAAGAGCATATTGGAAAATTTTGGAAAAACCATGAGGAAATTGAAGTTGTTGTTAAAATGGAAGTGTTATGCCTTTAAACCCTTGATTAGACATGTTTCTAAGGGATGGTGAATCATAATAAATAAAGATTAGGTGTAAATATGATCTTTGATCACTTTTTAAACCTAAAAGTCATCCAAAAACTCTTTTCATCAAAAAACTCGAGTTTAGGTCCAAAATAATGAAAACTCAGAAGAATATGGATGGAACACGAGGTTGTGTATCATCCCGTGTGCCTCTCTACCCTCAAAACTTGAAGGAATCGAGTTTTCCATAAGAACATGACTAGTAAATGAGGTCATGTATTTGCTAATGTTCCTCTTTGACCTTTAGAACTCAAAGGGATCGAGTTTTCTAGAATAACACTACTAGAACACGGGGTCGTGTATCTGCCCATGTTTCTCTTTGATCTTGAACTCAATCAATTCTAGAAAAACACGGTGAATACATGGTCTTGTGTATTTATGCGTGCTTATTGGTCATATCAAATTATAAATTTATAAACCCAATGAAATCTAAAGACCAAGCTAGGCAAGTGTACCTATCTAACATAATATAGATTATAGCGAGTGCCATCCTTAGGAATCTTGAAAATAAGTACCAGTATTATTGTTTTTTTCTACTATTTAGCCTAATTCTTGAAATAAGATCCATATTTAACCATTGATTTACTAATCTGGCAAGCCCTAAGATCAATTATGTATGACTTTATGAGATGTATTCAATCACAAAATATACCCCTAATTTTGATCCATCCTAAACCTTAAATTTCTTATGATAATGAATTGATTAATGAATTGTTGATGCTTTATATTGTACGATCTCTTAAATAAATTACTTACTCCCTCAAGTTAATTAATTCCTAACCCTACATGAGATAGTGGTGACCTCTTCCTCACTAAAACTACATAAGATTGCATAAAAGTTCATGATCCTTATGATAAAGATTAAATCTTTATGTAGAAAATCAAAGTTTCCATATCTAGATGAAACATGTAATTTCTCTATTCATAAGAATCTATCATATTAGATGAAACATCTTTCTATCTAATGAGAATGAAGCATGTAATTAATTCTGCGCATAAATTAATCACAAGGCAATAATTCACATGACTAGATTCAAAGGTATAAACTTTTCATTAATCAAAAGGCAATTCAATCACATGGTTTAGGGTTTCACAAGATGCAGTGTATAAAGATTTACTCCTCCATGGAGTTTACAATAAGAATAAAAGATCTAGAGGAAACAGAAGTAATCATGATGTTATAATAAAACCCTTGTAAATGTCTTGTGATTTGCAATGATGCTCAAGCAATTTTCCTCTTAAAGTTCATTGTTTTTCTCTCTTAGGACTTTGAAAAATAAACAAAAGATCTTTTAGTAAAAAATAAGCTGTTTATTTATAGTTTAGGATGGAAATAGTGCCGCATGACCTGCCTACACAACCATGCTCGGGGGTACATAGTTGTGCTTAAGCAAAGACATAAGTTTACTTGCTTTTTGGTGTTCCCTACCATCTTCCCTACTTGTGTTGAAGAAGCAGCTCAAATGGTTTGTTTCCTACCTCTAGTATGGCCATGCATAAGGTAGTGCATGTGCAAAATTTAGCTTTTAACTAAAACTTGTTAAATTTGACTTTATTTCACTTAAATCATCTTAAAATCTTCCAATTATGCTTTTAAAGCTTTGAAATGACTATTTCACAAATGAGTATCCTTGTCTTCATCAAATGACAAGAAATACATCACAAATATGTCCAAAAAAGCACTAAGGATAAGGGTTTTTTGACCCTCGTCCTCAAGCAAATAGAATAAGGACAAAGGAATCTACCATCAAATCATTCATCAACTTTGTAAATTCACACATGCATAAACAACATAGGTTTTAGTTATTTATATTCATATATCTCTTATTCATTTTTTTTTTATTTTAAACTCAACTCATATCTAGTTCTAATTCATTATATACATGCATATAGAACAATCAAAATAAGAGAATAACTAACTTATCTTTTTAGCAAACACATGGTTTTGATCTTCTCTACTCCTCCTCCTCCTTAGTTGATGTATCTTCTTCATGCTTAAGTTCCATCTTGTATCTTGTTTTACCTTCTATTTCTTCTTATGATCTTGTTGAAATTTGGAATTTGAGTTGATTTTAATAGCGAAAGAGATGAGAAATGAAGAAGAAGAAGAAGAAAAGAAAAGAAGGAAAACGAAAAGGAAAATGAAAGAAGCAACAAAAGAAAAAGGATAAGAATAAAGGAAATTAGGAGATATTTTTGGATAAGGGCTTTGGGTTTAAATTTTTCAGATAATTATCTTTAGTTTTGAAATATTTAGGAAATAATTTGAGAATCTATATTTTAGAAATTAATAACTTAACAGGAGATCTAACTTAGGAGTTTAATCTTTAAAAAATTGATATTTAGATTAAATTTGAGCTCAAGATATGATATTTTTAAACAAGCAATGGAATCCAAAATTTATGAGGATTTACAAAATAAGATTTAGTTGAAAATGGCTAAATAGAGCGTTTTGTAAAATTTAAGTAATTGGATTATAGAAATTTGGTTCATTTGATAATTGAAAGAAAAAGAATTTCAATTGGTAGATGAAAAGAAATTGAATAAATCTGATACTTGAAATAGCTATGGAAGACAATTATTTTACGAAATATAATCATTGAGACAACATCATTAAATTTTTGCATACAATATGAGTATATATATATATATATATGTATGTATTCAAAGGATTTTTCAACCATATAAATATTTATATTTTTGCTTAAGGATTTTTGGATGAAGGAAAGTTTGAAAAAGTTATGTTTTAAGGAATTGGAATTTGGTAATAATTCTGTACCCTATCGTTTTCGAACCTAAATAGCTTTTTATAATAGAAATAACCTTAGAAATAGATAGATCTTTTTGAGTAGGTAGAAAACGACATATAATATGCGAATATCAGAGTTAAAATGAGCATAAAGTTTGAGTAGAACTTCCATGAAATCTCATTCCGACTATTTCTTTTGTCTAAGCAACGAAGAATACGAGATTTCCCTTCCATAGGACTACTATGACTAAGAAGATTGCGAAATGGACAAGTGAGTTTTCCTTTACGTTTTATGTATTCGCGCATGTGCTCCTAGTATAGAGTATTAGATATTAGGAAAAGATAAAACTGATATGCATGTGAGTTATTATGGATACTATGTATGTGATTCGTTATGTGTGATCAATAAATAATAAGCATATCGGAGCTCGATTGATTGATTAATATAAATTGTCTTTATGTATATTGTTGCGTGTGTGCAAATATTTATTGATCACCTTAAATGGATTAATGTCAAATTGAAAATTTCTTATAACTAAATTGCTTATGCAAATCACTTAAAATATCATTTCACATTTTGCTACTACTCCTCAGCATGGGATCGGAAAAGGTAAGCTATCTAGCTACATCTCGAGGAATTAAGACGTTTGAAGAATACGACCTCAAGGTGTAGCCGAGTCGAATCGATTGCTTCGGGTAAGGAAAGTCCGAGAACTAGCAGTACGGATCATTGGAACCCTAAGACATGCACAAAATTTTAAAGAGGTTATTGGTGACACATTCAAATCATTCTTTAGCCACCGAATGGAGGGGTAAATCCATTCTACATATGAAACTGTATAGTTGTATATATTGTTTGATCATATGGTTGTTGCATTTCGTATGTTTGCTTAAATGACTTGTTTGATTGCTTTGTTAAGAGTATTTTTGCGTAAGGAATATCTTACTAAACTAGTTATGCTTATTCCCCAATAGATTTTTAATGCTGTAGGATCATTGTTTTTATGCTCGAGACCACCATGACCGTCTGATAGAACACACGTTTTGGAAACTTTTTGAAGAAATTCTATTTTGGAGACTTTAGATTAGATTTCGTTCAGAAATCTTTTAATTTTAGTGATTTGATATATGAAGACTATGTTATTATGGAGACTTAACAAGAGAATGCACTGTAGAAGTTGTAAGACCTTAAATTTTGATGAATCATAATAATATTGCTTTGATTGTTCCATTGCTATTATCTTAAAATGCATAACTTCACCTGTCTCCCTTTGTTGTAAATGTATGCCTTATACTAATATGAAAGCTTCCGAGTGACTGAGGTAGTCATTCTCAAGTTTTAATATTGTGTACGGCGGACTGTCACGTTTAAGATATCCGATGAGATATGACAGCATCATGGTCATTTCGAATTTTGTCTTTCCAAATCATACTTTGAATCGAAACGTGTATTTCAATCTAACCTTCTTTTTTCTCATTTAAAAAAAAAAAATCAAAATACCCGCTTTTTAATTATGTTCTAGTTTACGTATGTCATGTCTTATCGTTGTTCAGCCACACATACATCTACATATTTGTTAACAATAGCCTTTCCCTGGTAGCTACCGTTTTAGTCTTAACAAGCAGTCTATACATGGCTTATTGTATTGAACCCGTGAAATCCCAATTGAACTTTTGAGTATCATACTGCTTCTGGGAGGCTTAAACCAACAATTCCGAAATGATTAAAACTCTATGGCAAAGTGATCCATAGAGTTTGTTTTGCAAAATCGAATATACTAATAATTTATTTATAAGTATAAAATAGTAACTTGAGTAATTAAAAGCTCAATTTACAAGTTACATATATAATAAAAACTTTGAGATAAATCAACCGACTTACAAACAATATTTATAGATAAAATCATATACCTTTTAATGTGTGATTATCTTTAGCAAAAATTTTATATCATCTATTGCTGAATGGTTAATGTCATGAATGCTATATGAATTTTAATAAAATTTACAATTAGGTACCTAGATTTTGAAATTGATTAATTTAGTATCAAAATTTTTTTTTCGTGTATATCAACTCTATCTCTATCAAATTCTTTTTGGTATTAAATTGATCAATTTCAAAAATTTTCAGGTACTAAATTAATCAATTTCAAAGTTTAAATAATGAATTGATCGGTTTTAAATTTCAGGTATTTAATTATATATTTGATCAAAGTCAATTAAAATATATATGAACATTACATAAAAAGATCATTTCGTTTGGATTTCTTATGTGGTAAATTGTTAAAAGGACTCATGCGCTTTAACATATTACCGACAAATGCAAGGTGGCTTATGCTTAATTGAAATAGGGCACCTAGTATTAATTTTCTTGAGGAGATGTGTGTTTATCATGCTTTAATCATAGGTATCCTTTCTAGAAAACCCTTTCCCTCGGCATTGATACAAAAATTCCTCACTTGTTTCTTGACCACTTTGCATCATCTGTAACAGGGAAAAAAATTTTAGGTAAAGAATTGTTTATGGTTATATTAAAACAATCAATAATTTGTAGGTTTACTGGTTTTTGGTAGACTATAACGTTTTTGCTATATTTTAATGGATAAATGTGATTAATCATACCTAAATTTTAGTAAAGTATGCAATTGAATATTTAAATTTTAAAATTGATCATTTCAAAATTTATTTAACAAACTTGAGTACGTAAATAATTTATTTGTAAGTATAAATTAGAAACATGAATTGGTAGTTACTAGAAACTCAACTTACACGTTTAGAGATCATTACATGTTCAATCGAGAATCCATACAAAACAAGTAATGGGGGCCCCATCAGTACTAAAATTATATATAACCATCATGTAAAATGGCCAACTGATTTGATTTCTTGAGTGATAACATGTTAAAATGGAGTATAGGGTTGTTTATGCAGTGATCGTTAACTATTAGTAATCACCTTCTTAATTATTATCTAGCTAAATAGATTAAATGAATAAGTTCTATGTTATTAAATACACTACTTAAGTCCTAGAAGCTAAAGTTTACTATTACAAATATCGAATTACTTAACTAATGCAAAACAATACAATAAGTTAGACTTGCTTTACCATTGAGAATTAACATGCATATTAAACATAAGAAGATGACATTGTTGTTTCCTAAACTGCTGAATTTAATAGCTAAGTCGATGTCTTTCTTAGGATCATTGACGTTTAACCCTAATCTTATTCATTAGAATCTCTTCCTAGTTAATAATAGATTATGATTGCATTAAGCTTAGGAGCTCAACACTAATATAAACTTAAGTAGAAGATTTCATTATTCTATCTCTAGAATCATGAGCAATCTCTTTCTACAGTCTAGATGTGTTCAACGAGATGACTTCTCAATCTTTCTCGAAGAAATTTAGCCTAACCCTATATCGTGCACTATATAGAATTAGGATTCATAAATGACAATTGTAAGAATTAAGAAAATCTACAATGAATTATACAAAATTCGTGCTAGTGCATGCTAATTTGTGGTGTTCCAAGCGTGATTAAATTACTCATGCATATTGGAATACATCAACATAGCAGAAAATAAACAAAGAACACGATAAAGAAAAATGGATACAACCCTTTTTCACTCGCACAATGTTGAATACTTGCCGCATGAAATTCAAAGTGTTCCTCTTTGTTCCCTCTTGAGAATCCCTAAGGGTCATGTTAAAAACTGATATAATGTCTGACAAAACTATGAAAGGGTATAACTTCACGCAAGAATCAAGTTTGCAATGGTTCGTGTTACAATAATGATTCGATGATCAACGGGATGATTTGGGTCTTCTATTTATACTTCCTATTTGATTAGACACGAATGACATCTTTTCTTGTCTCAATTGACTTTCAACTTTCTTCAAAAGCAGTTGATTCATTTATGAAGTGGAAATTATGCAAGATGCATCTTCCATCATGGGTGGGACTAAAAATCAAGTATTTAAGATTGATCATTGGCGGGATGTCGCCTGTAATACTCATGATATCCGATTCTAAATACATATTAAGTCTATGACATGGCACCTGATGTATTAGATGAACATATATCCCTGATGATCATGGTCTTGTAAGGGCCATGATCTTTGTGGCACTAAAATCCTTTATCCCATCACACCCACGATGCTAGTTCTTAAAGTAGGGTGTGGACGTGATCACGATTGTGATCTCTTTGGCTTTTAATTCGTATTTTTCATGACACATCGTGTATCTAGAGCAAAATAGATTTGTGTAGATCACCTTCATAACCACTACCACAATATGGACCATGATATGTTTGGTTCTTAGTATTGCTTTCCTTTCACGCCCATGATTGCCTTCACAATTAATATACATTGATCACCAACAGTGTCACTGGTATGATATATGACTTATACTACTACTTTTGAACTTAAATTGATCCATCTTCATCTAATGTTGATAATTTGTCCTTAGTCACTCGAAAGGAATATATTTATCAATTAAGTACCAAATCTATTGAATTAAACATAAATGAAAACATAACTAAGCATAATTGACCCCAATTTAATAGAGTAAATAGCTCTTATCAAACTTCCCCACACCTAAACTTTTCTTGCTCTCAAGCAAACAAGCTGATAAGAAAACTAAAAGAAAATTAAGCCTTAAGTTAGGAAAACAAATCACAAGCAGTGCTCCTGATAAAAATAGATCAAATCATTTGTATCTCTCATTTTCTTTTCAATCTACTAAATGACTCCACAAACTAGATGTCCTATTGTTCCACTTAACTTACTATTACATGCAATTGAGTTAACACTGCTAGAATTCTAAAGCCAATCCAAATAATCTAGCCTTTACTCTCTTCATTTAAAAGGTCTTCAAAGTTCAAAAATCATACACACAATCACAAAGTAAAAGAGAGGTAGCCAATTTTACCCCCTGAACATGATAGTATAAAGCATCTTTAATTACCTCTACAATAGTATATTCTCAAGTGAAAGTTTATCCACCTACATCTCTTAGCTTTTTCTCCTCTAGTATCCACTTTTCTTTATTTTCTTTCTTTATAACTATACATATATGTGTCCAGTTTTTGAGGAACCCCGTAACCCAGGTAGCGAGCTTCCAGTTAATAATCCCGAGTTCTTCACCTAAGTTAATAGATGTTATTCTCCCTAATGGGAATCTTGTAGAATTAATTACTCAAGTTATAAGATCTACTGAACAATTTTTCTTTTCTTTTGCTATCTCAATTGTCAAATGAATTTCATCAATCAGTTGATCCCAAATTGGACGACCTTAGGTTATCAGGTTTTAAAGGGACCCCATCGAATCTCTATCACTCAACAACTTGAAATATCCTTTTTTTTTTATTAATATGGATACAAAAGGTGAACAAGGTAGTGGTCATCCATTTACACATTACTTGGAACTTTCATAAAGAGAATATAAGGCATTCAACACAATTGACTAAGGGTTTATACAACTAACTAAGTTTAGAAAATGACTAAGTAACCTTTACTAAGGACCTTATGCTAACTTAAAAACAAAATTCCTAGTTTAAATAATAAGTAAAACTATACAACTCAAATTTTATCATGTAATTCCAACATGTTAACAAAAGCACATAAGCAAGTAAGTAGAACTTTTAGAACAAAATTCACATTAAATCACTTTGCTTCACTTTAATGTGAGAGATATTACAGAAAAAAATTTCATGAAAAATTTGCTTCATGAATGTTTTGCTACTTCATGCTTAAATGGGGGAAAATTTGATATCAATGATGCGCCAATTACACTACAACATTTCCCTTCCCCGCACTTAGAGAAAGACATTGTCCTCAATGTATTAGCAACAATAACATAGACATGGAATGGACATAAAAACTAAAAAAAAAAAAAATGGAAAACAAAAGAAAGAAAGCTAATACTCCCCTCTAATTTGAAACAACAACATTCATATCTCCATTCGATTATTGTGCCATGAACCAATGTAACAAATCTTGAACCATAAAAGTGAAAAGAGAAGAAAAAAAAAAAGATAAAAACAAAAGAAATACAAACTAATGAAATAAAATAACTAAGATTCTTAGTAAAATACAACCAGTAAAGGAACATGCACTCTCAATGATATCCAATCAGACAAACACAAGGAGCCCATACTTAGTGCTCCTCATTGCTCCCATTCTCATTTTCAGTTCCTTCCCCATTAGGCCCTTCTTCTTCACCTCACTTGACCTTTCCTCCATTTTCAGTTGGCCCCTCCTCATCGAATCTTGAGCTTCTCTCTTTAGCCTCTTAAGGGGTACTTTATTGCTTAGCCTGCTACCTAGGATACTGTTGGCCTTGGGGTCTCACCTGTTGCTGACTTCAAGGCTCTGTCTTTTACCTATGTTATAGTTGCTGCACTATTTTTTCCTCCTTAGAACTCTCTTCTTCTTCTTCATTACCATGAGCTAGGGCTCTAATAAGGGCCCTCCACTGTTGCACTGGGACTAAGACGAGCTTAGTATTAGTAGAGTCAGGCTCGATTGGCCCCGCATCATCCCTAGTAAGGCTAGCTCTAAAAGAAGAGGGCATCAGAATCCCTAGATAATTATAAAGGGTCATGAAACCCTCCTTAATTAGCTTCTTCATACTCTCCGACTTTTTCCTTATGTGCCTTTTCTCGGCTTTTAACTCGACAATCTCATGCTTTAACTTGGCAAAGTTTCTAGAAGAGTAAGTTATAGTAGTTGGAGGGTTACTAGACTCACTTAAAGCTTCTACATCAAGTGAAATGATGCAAACACCAATAATAAGAAATCAAAATCAAATGAAGTCAATGGAAGTCATTAGAGTCATGAATGGATTTAAATGGCTAAACTTTTTTTAAATTTCCTAAATTAGCCCTAAACTGAAAACCTAAATTTAGAAAATTTAAAAACAATTCAAATATAAAAATAAAGTGAAGTATAATTCAATAAGGGTTCTTTTGAATGAAAAGTTCTACAAGAAAAATCAAAACAATGCAATCAGGGGCTCTATTCTTGCAAAATTGAAATTATACCCCTAGTTGGAAACTACCGCGAATTAAATTATGTGGTTTAGTTAAAAAATAAAATTACTTATTTGAAATATTTGAATCATTATTTATCTAAAAGATTAAATAAAAACCCTAAATTGTTTAAAACTAGATAAGTGTCTTACACACATAAGATTTAGACGCTCAAGATTGTGCTACATGGCAAAACCCTAAAAGAGGATTATTTTTCCCCTTATCCAAAACCCTTGGATCCCTACCCTACTAGCCCCATATAAATATTCCTTTTCATTTCTACCTTTACTTTTTAGGAAGCATACTAAAACTTTAAAGTGAGATAATCTAAACCCTAGCCTCCATTTAATGTTAGCTAAGCTAAATTAAAGAGGGATTAGCATTAACAGGTTGAGATTATCCACTTGCCACTGGGGTTTTGGACATAAAGTTGTGCTAGAAGGAGAGGATGGATCACAACATCTATAAAATTCGTAATAAGGTAAGAACCTAATATTTCAAGGTGTTTTTAAGTGTTTCATAGCTGCGCAGGCATTAAAACTTACTTAGGTATGTTGGTTCATGTTATGGGTAGCAACAAATTAGATGTTAGAGAGGTTTTGGGGTTCAGAATCTTCATTACAGTTGAAACAAGTGAAGAATTACACTTTGAAGTAGCGAAAGATCTTAAGACTAACTATTTATGTTAAGGAATTTCAATTAAAGGAAGATAAGATTGTCCTCGTAATGTTAAATGGAGAATGAACATAATTTAGAGTTAGGTTTTGCTGAGAGTTGCTTTTTGATTAAGGGATAGGTGTTTGAATGAGTAAGTGGGCATAAATTTTGGAGAAAATGATCATATGAACATGGGTTTTGCTATAAGGTGGTGTTAGCAATGTAAAATGATGAAGTCTTGTAAGAGCATATTGGAAAATTTTAGAAAAACCATAAGGAAATCGAAGTTGCTGTTAAAATGGAAGTTTTAACCTTTTAAACTCTTGATTAGACATGTTTCTAAGAGATAGTGAATCATAATAAATAAAGATTGGGTTTAAGCATGATCTTTTAGCTCTTTTTAAACCCTAAAAGTCGTCCAAAAACTCTCTTCATCGAAAAACTCAAGTTTAAGCTCAAAACAATGATAATCTAGAAGAATATGGATGGAACTCAAGATCATATATCATCCCATGTGCCTCTTTGACCTCAAAACTTGAATGAATCCAGTTGTCCATAAGAACACGACTAGTACACAAAGTCATGTATCTGCCTGTGTTCCTCTTTAACCTTTAGAACTTAAAGGGATCGAGTTTTCTAGAATAACACTACCAGAACACAAGGTCGTGCATCTGCCTTTGTTCCTCTCTAATATTGAACTCAATCAATTCCAAAAAAACACGGGGAATACATGGTCTCACGTATTGATGCACGCTTATTGGTCATATCAAATTGTAAATTTTTAAATCCAATGAAATTTAAAGACCGAGCTAGGCAAGCGTACATATTTAACATAGTATAGATTTTAGCGAGTGTTGTCCTTAGGAATTTTGAAAACAAGTATCAATATCAACATTTTTCTACTATTTAGCCTAATTCTTAAAGTGAGATCTATGTTTTAACTATTGAGTAACGAATCTAGCAAACCCTAAGATCAATTATGTGTGTTTTTACGAGATGTATTCAATCAAAAAATATACCCTCATCTTGATCCACCATAAACCTTAAATTTTTTATTATAATGAGTTGATTAATGAATTGTTGATGCTTTGCACTGTAGGGTCTCTCAAATAAATCAATTAATTTCTCGAGTTAATTAATTCTTAACCCTACATGAGATAGTGGAGGCCTTTCCCTCACTAATGCCATATAAGATTGCATAAAAGTTCATGATCCTTGTTGTAAAGATTAAATCTTTATGTAGAAAATCGAAGTTTCCTTACCTCTAGGTGAAATATGCAATTTCTCTATTCATGAGAATCTATCCTATTAGATAAAACATCTTTCTATCTAATAAGAATGAAGCATGCAATTAATTCTGAACATAAGTAATCACAAGGCAATAAATTCACATAAATAGATTCATAATAGAAAGAAAAAGAATTTCAATTGGTAGATGAAAAGAAGTTGAATAATTTTGATACTTGAAATAGGTTATTAAAGAAAATAGATAACTTTAAAAGAATTATTTGAAATCTCAAATCTCAATAAAATCTACTTATTAATTATATTAATCTATCTAATCATAGCCCTTTTTTATTTTTACTTGAATTATTTAAGCTATCTGAATTCTATTTCTAAGTTAAATTCTAAATCAAATTTCAAAATTAACTACCTATTGTACTTATTCAAATATGCCATTGCTAACTCAGCTAAGTGAATGTTTGAGGTATTTTAATTTATAAGTAAACTAGCAATTGATAAAAATATGACACTAAAATGACCAAAATATGATAAAATAAACCGACAAATATTTAAAAAATACTATGTGAAATCTAAAGAGCTCTTCTCTTAAAAATATTGTTGAATTAGACTAGATTGCATTCCCTATAAGATTTTGATATATGTAAAAGATAAAATTATTAAATCATTTTAACATCCTCGATAGATTTACTGTGTTATTTTCATGACTCTCATAATATTAATATCATAAAAGAAAATTAGCATATAGCATCATGGTCATATCGAATTTTGTCTTTCCAAATCATACATTGAATCGAAACGTATATTTCAATCTAACCTTTTTTTCCTCACTAAAAAAAAAAAAAAAAAAAAAAAAATCAAAATATCCATTTTTTAATTATGTTATAGTTTACGTATGTCATGTCCTATCGTAGTTCAGCCACAAATGCTACATTTTTGTTATTGAACCCGTTTACAGTCTATACATGGCTTATTGTATTTAACGCGTGAAATCCCAATTAAGCTTTTGAGTATCATGCTACTTCTGGGAGGCTTAAACCAACAATTAATTCCAAAATAATTAAAACTCTATGACTAAATGATCCATGGAGTTTGTTTTGCAAAATCGAATATACTAATAATTTATTTATAAGTATAAATTAGTAACTTGGGTCATTAAAAACTCAATCTACAAGTTCCATTATAATGAAAACTTTGAGATAAATCAACTAACTCACAAACAATATTTATAGATGAAATCATACTTTTTAATGTATGATAATCTTTAGAAAATATTTCACATCATCTATTGTTGAAGGGTTAATATCACGAATGATTCCGAAATTTTGATAAAATATGCAATTAGGTATTTAGATTTTGAAATTGATCAATTTAGTATCAAAAAAACTTTGGTACATATTAACACTATCAAATTCTTTTAGATATTAAATTTATTAATTTTAAAATTTATCAGATACTAAATTAATCAATTTTAAAGGTCGAGTAATGAATTGATCGGTTTTAAATTTTAGGTATCTAATTTTATATTTTGTCAAATTTTAGGTGTCATTTAATTAAAATATATTTAAACATTACATAGAAGATCATTCCGTTTGGATTTCTTATGTGGTAAATTGTTAAAAGGACTCATGCGCTTTAACATAGAACCGGCAAATGCAGGGTTGCTTATGCTTAACTGAAATAGGACACCTAGTATCAATTTTCTTGAGGAGATGTGTGCTTATCATGCTTTAATCACAGGTATCCTTTCTAGAAAAAGGTTGAATATTACATCAATATATCTAACCGAGGTAAACATTTTAACATAGTTGAAAACCCTTTCTCTCGGTATTGAGACAAAAATTCCTCACTTGTTTCTTGGCCACTTCGCATCATCCGTAACAGGGGCAAAAATTGAAAAAAAAAAAAAAAAGAAACGATAATCACACCTTCGCAAGATAAAGAATTGTTTATGGTTATATTAACACAATCTATACTTTGTAGATTCACTCGTTTTTGGTAGACTATAATCTTTTTGCTATATTTTAATGGACAAACATCGTAAATGATATCTGAATTCTAGTAAAATATATAATTAAATATTTAAATTTTGAAATTGATTAATTAAGAAATTATTCAGCAAAATTAAATAAATAAATAATTTATTTATAAGTATAAATTAGAAACATGAATTGGTAGTTATTAGTAACTCAATTTACGTGTTTAGAGATCATTACATGTATAATGGAAAATCCATACAAAACAAGTAATATAGGCCCCATCAATGCTAAAATTATATGTATACATCACGTAAAATGGCGAATTTGATTTGATTTCTTGAGTAGTAGCGTGTTAAACTAACTCTTGCCTGCTTTTGCTGAGTTGAAATAAGGACACTTGGAGTTATTGTGGGGTATAATGTACCTACAATTGTCACACTTGCTGAGGACATGTGTTTATCATGCAGTAGTTGATCGTGCTTCGACCACATGTATCATTTCTATGAAAGGTTCAGTATTCTATCAATGCATCAAGCTGAGGCGAACATTTTAACACTGTTGAAAGCCCTTGCACAAATTCCCCACTTCTCTCTTTTCCATTAACTATAATTCGTAAAAGAAGTTTATTTTACTTTTTTTTTTATTAAAATACATCATTATCATAGGTTAATGAATCGCTTATACTAACATTAAATCAATCTATAATTTATATTTTTGTGTGAATTTGTATAGTACAATTACTTACAAATGAAGAGAATATTACATATATAATATTTTAAAGAAAAATTTCTATAAAATCAAATTATGGAAAAAAAATACAATAATAGATTTGCTCTATCACACTTATCACACCTTGGAGATAGGATATAGAATTTGCATGTGTGTCGTATGTCCAACATGCAATACATAAAATTATTCAAATATGTATTGCATGTTGATCATACGATATAACTTGTATCGTATGACTAACATGCGGTATAATCTGGCTTAAACTTTCGATCGAGTAGATTTCTATATTGTATCTTGGTGATGCGATATATATGTAAAATATCTCATTCCCAAAATGAGATATAGCAATGATAATTTGATATTTATTTTAATATAATTTGTATTTGTGTAATTTTTTTGAAGCAGTGGTACACACATGTTTCACCTTAAAGTGACTATTACGTGAGTTACTTATTGTTAGATTTTAGGTTCAACCCATATTAATCCATTGCAAAATATAATTATAATATTATATATATTATCTATGTACTGATGATATCTTTTATAGATATTTAATATAATGTCTATATTTGAGGAAAGGAAAATAACGTAGGAAAGTAATTAAAAAAAAAAAAAAGGAAAGCATCTCATAATATATGAGATAAGAATTATGTCGTTGATGAGATTGGTACAGGATCCTACGGCCGCAGACAACAATTAATAACTGAAAAAGGAAAGAATCCGTCACTCGTTATATTTCAAGAGGCAAGACTTGAAAACTCAAAGGAAGAGTTTTATTTTAATCAAGTAATTTTGGATTCAGGATTGGATGGTTTGTTAAATTCCAATTATAATAAAACTTTTGCCGTTGAATTAGTGGTTTGGAGTACTACAAGGTAATTATTTCCATTTTTTTACTAATCTTTTTTATTTGTTCAGATTGAATAAGTATTTTTATGTTTTTACATTTTAATTAGTTTTGTGATTTTATTGATATCTATCATTTTAGTGAAGGAATAGTAGTCCAATACTATAACTAGTGAAGAAAAACATTACAATCTAGTATTTGTTGATAATGGAAGTTTTGTGTTGTGATCCCATGATTTTTTTTCCCAATAAGGGCTTTTCATGTAAAATCTCAATATTCTTTGTTTGTTCTTTATTATTATGTTTTCTTAACAATTTGCAAGTGTCTCATATCATCTTGATTGATTATCAAGATAGAACTTAATAACCATTTGGCTTAAATTAAATAAATATGTCATGCATTACGTGAGTTGCTTTGTTAGAAGGCCATTAGCATCACACGATGAACAAGATAGTGATTAGGGATATTGTGGTACCATAGATCCTGCTTTGTGGATTGGAAATTACCTCACTCGGATCTATTGCCATCACTGAGGGTGTTGAAAGTACTCACTTGCCTATCTTGGGTTTAATTATCTGTGTTTAGAAAAGTGATTTTTGAAAACTTTTATTTTTGTTAAAATTGCTTCTGTCGTGTGAAGTTGGGATCTCCGTGGCACTTAAGCCTTTCTATAAAATATTTTATTGAGTTTGCCTCTACTCGTGATGATTTCTTTTAAATTAATGTTCTGAAATAGTTTATGTATATGATCCGAGATGAAGGCACCTGGATCAGACACGTAATGGATTGGCTTTTTAACCCATGACACTGAAGATGTTAATCTATTTCATATATAATTTTTAAAGTGATCGTATAAATCTATTAGATACATATCCTTGACTCATGCATAGCATAGGATTGTTTTATGGTGTGCATATTTATGACCTAGTTTTATAAAATTAAATCCTATGATCTCATTTCTACAATATGGCTAATGCAAGGCAAGTGCCCCTATCATATACAATATAGGAATAGAATATAGGGTCATCTACATAGAGATTGTTAACTACTAGTAATCACCTTCTTATTTGTTATCTAGCCAAACAAATTAAATGAATAAGTTCTATGTTATTAATTACACTACGTAAGTCCTAGAAGCTACATTTCACTATTCAAATACTGAATTACTTAACTAATGCAAAACAATACAACTTAGACTTGCTTCACCATTGAGAATTAGACTTGCTTCACAATCTAGAATTAACATGCATATTAAACGTAAGAAGATGACATCGTTGTTTTCCTAATTGTTGAATTCAATAGCTAAGTCAATGTCTTTTTATGAATCAGTGACATTTAACCTTAATCTTATTCATTGGAATCTCTTCCTAGTTAATAATAAATTATTATTACATTAAGTTTAGGAATTCAATACTAGTAAAAACTTAAGTAGAAGATTTCGCAATTCTATCTCCAGAATCATGAGTAATCTTTCCTAAAATCTAAATTTGCTCGATGGGACGATTTCTCAATCTTTCTCGAAAAAATCTAACTTAATCTCATATCGTGCACTATATAGAATTAGGATTCATGAATGACAACTGTAAGAATTAAGGAAATCTACAATGACTTATACAATATTCGTGCTAGTGCATGTTTATCTGTAGTGTTGCAAGCATAATTAAATTTCTTATGCATATTGGAAAACATCAACATAGTAGAAAATAAACAAAGAACATGATAAAGGAACATGGATACAACCCTTTTTCACTTGCATAATGTTGACTAAGTTCATTTTATATATAATTCTATATTTAATCAAATCATTTATCAAATCTATAAATCCACTTAACTCATGCTTAATTATATCATATAATTAACACTTCACATTAACTATGATTTTGTCTATTTCATTTTATTTTTCTTTCTTCTTTCTTTTTATTTTTCTTCTTTATGAAAAACTTTAGGAGACAGATCACACCCGTTATGGGGGCTATGACCATCATTACTAGCATCATCACGCCCGTTATGGCATATGTGATCTCTATCATTTGTCTCCTAATGGCCGTTTTGGGAGCCATGATGCTCAATACGGTTCTTGTCATGCCCATGATCAAGAAGAAAAATGTGATCAGAGGAGATCACGCCTTAGTGTTTTAAACAAATCTTTAACTACTTAGTCCATCATATATCAACAACAGCAGCTTGTTATAAGTATAAAAATGTATAATCTTGTCTCCTATACACTACTATATATCTTTACATCTTATTACTACAAATCATTTCATCAAACACTTAATCTACCTAATTATGTATATATTTAGGTTTTTAACATGCATGATCATATTTTACTAACTTACATGTTTTATCACAAGATCTACATCTATCTAGTTTAATACAAAATTTGCAAGCAAAATCAGCAGCTAAAACAAAGAAAACAAGAAAACTTACATTTTAGGCAAACCCAACATCTTAATCTTTTCCCATCACTTCTTCTAGTTTAAATCCTCCACTTCAATCTTGTTCTTCGATCTTAAATCTTGATTTATACCTTTGATTTGTCCTATAATCTTGTTTGAATTGAGGTATGAGTTTGATTTGAGAAAGAAAAGGAAAATTTAAGAGAAGAAGAAGAAGGAGAAAAAGTATCAGTGGAGAGAGGGGAAGGGAAAATGATTATGGTAGCTAAGAAAATCTATAAGGGTAAAAGATAATTAAAGGAAAAATTTGAAGATATTTATTAATAAAGGTTTAGGGCTTAAACTTTTTAGATAATTATATTAAGTATCAAAGCTAATTTGATAATATATATACTAGAAATTTATAATTTGATATAAAAACACAGTTCAAAAGTTTAATTTATCAAAGATCAGATATTTAATTCAGGTTTAGGTCTAAAACTGATATTTTTAAGCAAGTAATTGGTTTCAAAAATTTATAAAGATTTTATAAAATGAAAGATAACTAAAATCTCATGGTTTAGGAATTTTCAAAATATTTAAAATATTTCTTTTCAAATTTGGAAATTTAAATTTGGGATAAATGGAGTTTGAATAAAAGAATTGGGTTTAAAATTTAGATAGTTTGATTTGCTAAGAAAAGTTATTAAAGAAAATAGATGCTTTTGTAAATATTTCAAATCTCAATTTCAATTCAAATTATTTACTAATTTAATTGCATCAAATTATCTATTTATTTTCTATTATTTACTTATTTGATCCATTTAAACTATCTATTTTATATTTCTAGCTTAGGTTAAGATTTAGAATATTTCAAATAATTTTAAGAATTATTCATTAACATATCTTTTTAGGATAGTGCATCTTTTTTAAATTTAATTATTCCATTTAATAAAAGGATGAGATCTGAAGTGTTGATTGACTAAAAACCTCCCCCTAATGATTGGATTAATGTCAATACGTATGGCTCTTTTAAAAGGAATGGCAATGCTGCATATACTGGTAGTATCCTATGGTCTACTTATGGAGATTGGATAGGCGGATTTGTTGTAAACTTGGGTACTTGTTTAGTTTTTCAAGCTGAGTATTGGCATGCTCTAATAGGATTACAGCTAGCATGGGACATGGGATTTAAGATGATTATTTTGGAGTTGGATAACAAAGGTGTTGTAGACTGCATCTCTAGGAGAACTGCAACTATTAATAGCAATTGGCAACTCCTCTTTCTGTGTTGAAATTTCTAGTGAAACCATGGTAGATTCAAGTATCGTATGTCCATCGAAGAAAATTGAGCTACTGATTAGATGGCTAACAGAGTTGATGAGTGGTCACTTGGTGTTCATATTCTGCAGCAACCTGACCAGCGTCAACTGTATTCTTAGAGAAGAATTATTAGTATTTCTTTTCCTAGAATGCGTGTCATGTAAGATCTTTTGGATTTTAACTCCTTATGATAAAAAAGAAATTATTCCATTTAATCTAAACATAATTTAGGAAGATCAATATATATAAATCTCAGTAATTTCGTTTTTTAAAACCATTTATGGTATGTCAAACAATTAATATATATTTAAACTAGTAGATTAGGCATTTGAGATGGGTGTGTAGAACTTAAAAATAGTGATTTAATCAAATTTAAAATATAGAGGAATAAATAAATCATAAAAATTATAACGAATTACATTCAAATTATTTGGTAGTGTCTATAAATAAGACGTAATTTATAATAATTTAATATATTATAAATATATTAATTAAAATAGTCTAAAAATATGTTAATAAAATTTAATTTGGTTTATTAAAGAAATCACTACTATTCACAAAAATAATAATGTAGATATTAATTGTGGAATTTTGAAAACGTTATAATGCTTTTAACTTAAATTATCACATAATAAATAATTTTATAGCTTAGTTTAATATATTTAAGGGTAAAATTGTACTTGAAAATTAGAGTCCATCGTCATGAAGCATTTGCTTAATAATATAGAATAGATATTCTCTAAGGCACAAAAACTTTTCTTAAATACTTTCATTATTTGAATGAATATCAAGGTTTTATACTCCTAGAATTTACATTAAGGAAGAATGAGTTTTAGGAAGTTGAATTTACTTATTAACATGAAACTCACTAATGACATGTATGAATTGCGAATAAATGTAAAAAACAAACCTTTTTTATTGTAAATTTTATAGGCAAAGAAGTAAAAGGGAGCTAATGATACATCATGACACTACATAAAGAAAACCTATTAATCTAATTTCTTTATTTCGCTTTGCCAGCAAGTTGGGAAGAGCGAGAAATTCATTATGACAAAGAAATATGTATATAAATTGTTATGTAAAACATGACAATGAGCTATTAAGCTGCTCCACAATTCACTAGCCTAAAATTTTCATTCTAACATAATAAATAAACATTACTATAATGAAAATTGTTATTCGCCAAATATTGGTAAGAATAATAATAAAAATAAAACATAGGATGAAAGGGACTAAATCAATTGATTGAAAGGATCGATAAGGAAAAAAGAAAAAAGGAAAAAGGCACGTTTAACATCGTGTGTGCAATGAGAGAGAAGGATTTTGGGATCAAATGCCAATTTTGTTCTTCAATTGTTTTTCTATTAAGACTATTTATGTTAATTTTAATTAACTTTTTTTTTTCTTTTTTTTCCCTTAATTATCAATTGAGCATATAGTTTGGTAGACCCATTTAGTTTATTTATATTCTATTATACCATTATTTGCAATGACCCAAATCTCTATACATATTAGAAATTGAAGTTAGATATATTTGAATAAGTTAAATGAATTATAGGATATAATTAGATAAGTTGACATAACCAGGTTAATAATTAACTAAGTCGAATTTGAGATTTGAAATCTAAATTCTCTAAATAAGTTATTGAAATGTTTAGATGATTCCTAAACTCTTGATTCTTAGCCTAAACACTAATTCGTAAATCTTTACGAAATTTGAGTTCATTTGCTTGTATAAAAATATCAATTCTTAAACCCAAACTCAAATTAAATATCTTTTTATCTAAAATAAATTCATAAATTAAGTTCTTATTGTAAGTTCTTAATTTCTGACTTAATGGTTCTAAAATTATCTTCTAAATATTCTAAAACTATATATATTGATCTGATAGTTCTAAAACTATACCTAAATCCTAAAATATCATAAATAAACCTTATTCTTTCCTTTTATTTTTATTTTCACTACCTCTTCTTCTTTTCTTTCATTTGTTTTTTGTTTCCTTCTTTCTTCCTTCCTCCTCTCTTTCTTTCTTTCTTTCTTCCTTCCTTCTTGCTCTTTCCTTTGATCTCTCCCTCTCAATTTCAAATGCTAAACAAGATCAAGAAGAGAAATTAAAGCTATGGAAGAAGATAGGAAAGATGAATCAAAGCTAGAAATGCAAGAAAGAGTTTAATGGGCATGTGTTCTTAGAGAGCTAAATTCTCTATATCTATTTCTCTTTGTTTTACTTGTTATTTACAATTGTAATTGATGAATTGATGTTGAATTGAGTTGAAAGTGTTGTTTATAGTTGTATTTGTTAGTTTAATGTTTGATGGAAGTTAGAAATGGTGAAGAAGAGGATGAATAGTGAGTTAGAGTTTGTTGAAGTGAATTGAAGTGGTTGATTGTGTTTGATGTTGTTGAATGAAGTTTGAAGTATTAGAAGTTGTTATAGGTGTTTATTTGATGTTAGAAATGATGCAGGAGGAGTATAAGTTGATGAAAATATGTAAAAATGAGTTTTGAAAACAAAGGAAATTCGTTAGAGTTGTCAAGCAACTAATCACGGGCGCCTAAAGGGAATGATTAGTTCCGACCATGAACTTTTTCCTTGTCATGGGTGAAAAGGGCATGATTTGCTTTGATCATAAAGCTTTTCCAAATCACGGGTGACCAAAGGGGCATGATAAGTCCTTTGCAGCTTTGATATGTTTTTGTATTTTGATCATAACTTTTTCATCCAACCTCTGATTGAGGTGATTCAAGTTGTGTTGGAAAGGTTAAAAAGAGATCTAAAACTTTAATGTTTGGAGTTTTTACAAATTCAAAAAGTATCAATACTTAAATTTTAGTTCTTTCCAGCTATTTTGTTTTGTTAAACAAAGTCAAAACTTGTTTTTGCTTTCTAAATATTTGTTGTTAAGTGTAAATGAACCTTTTTAAGTTAAAATGAGATAGGTAAGTGATATTTGATGTGTTATGTTAATTGATTGATATAATTAAGCATGAATTAAGTGGATTTGTAGATTTAATAAATAGTTCAATTAAATATAGAAGTTAGTTATAAAATGAACTTAGCTAATAAACTTAGGTTCAACTTGATTAAATAGACTTGAATGAGTTAAAATGAATTATATTGAGTTAGTTTAACCATCTTTGACTTAGTTTTTGAATTAAATGATTAAGGTTAAATAATTTGGCTAAGTTTAAGTTAATGTAAGCTCAAGTTGACATAGATCCTGCATGTGTAATGAGTTAGTAATTTATCTAAGTCCAACTTGGCTTAATGAACTTCACTAAGCTAAAATGAGTTAGATTTTCTAAGTTTAATCAACTTCACTTAGTAAATGACTTAAATGAATAATTATAATCAATTTGCCTAAGGTTAAGCTAAAATGGGTTAATAGCTAATAATTAGCTTAGATAAATGAATGAGGATGATCTTTGAATAATATGGTGAATATGTTGTTTCAAATGTGTGTTTACTTGGAAAATGAATGTTTTTGGTACATGAATTCTTTGTTGATGCTATTGTAATAAACACTATAAATAAAGAAAAAAAAATTCTTTAACAAACAAAGGAACTGTCTATATTTTGACGGGGCGATCTTCGCAACCATATTGGGGTTCCAAATTAGTGTCTGATCAAATAGGGTTAATAAAAGTTTGAGAAAAGTGGATGATTAGTTAGTTTAGTTTATCTTCTGAAATTTCTTCCGGCTATGTTTAGATTTCATATTCAAGTACGCAGTAACTTGTGTGTTGGATGTTAGGATAGGCATCTAAAATGGATTAAGAACTTAAACTCGGTTTAATAATTGATGAGTGTTGGTTGTGTTTTCTGCCTTTGAAATTCGATTCTTGCCCTGGAGTGGAAGATCGGTATCCGGTCTGGGAGTGGCAAACTTGTCATGACAATGTTAGAATAGGCGCTTAGGCCATTTGTCATGATGCAATGACTTCATACCATGATGCAATGGTGACTTCTTTTTAAGTGGCTCAACGAGTAATCGATAGGGAATGTAGTAACGGTGTAAATTTACTTATCTTAAGAGAAAATAATACGATTTAATTCAATGTTTATGGGAGCATGTGAATTAATTTATATTATGGATTAAGTTAAGTAAATTTGAGTAACGGCTATTAACCCTAACTGAGATTACTAATCTTTTTGGTTAGATATAGGTATCCTGGCTATCTATATCAACTCCCTGAGCAGCTGCTGTTACTCAGGAACCTCAGATTCCCATTGGCTTATTCGGAGTGTGAGTGCTCTAGTGTTGATTTGTTTATTTTAATGGAAAGATAATAACTTATGGATTGATGCATTGCATTTAGTTAAGCCGTATTTCACACTGCATGTGCTTGTATTATGTTGCTAAGCTTCGCTCATTATTGTTGTTATTGTTCTTTTCCAGGTGATGTATTGAGGATGATGATGATGATGATGATATGCTGGTGATGATGATGTTGATGATGATTTAATGAAGATGATGATGGTGTTCCTTATTGATGATGGAGTTGTTGTTGATGATGCTTGACTCGGGTTTTGGGTGCTTGTGATGATTTGGAGAGGATTTGTGGATGAGTGAAGCGAGTAAAGCGTAGGTGTAGTTTATTGTTTTATTTCTTTTTGTTTTGTATTAATGAGAGCTGGATTTATGATTTAAACTGTTATATTGTTTAAAGGGCATAGTGGAGCCCATGTTTTGTAATTAAACTTTTGCAAAACTTTGTTTAATCGAATAATTTTCCACTTGAAAGTGGAAGTTTTGAAATATCTTTATTTCGAAATTGTTTTATAAAATTTATTTCCGCTGCTAAATCCAGTTGTTGCTAGAATCTTACTGAATGATTTCAACTAAAATTGAATAGCAATGTTATAAAACAAAATCTTTTAAGGAAGCCTAAGCATGTAATACTTTAGAGTATTATATGTGGCGGTAGCACCTTAATCGATTTAATTATCGAATTAAATTTTTGGGGCGTTACATTATTTTTGTGCATACATCATTGAAGTAAGTTATGACATTAACGTTATTATTGTCTTTCTTCTATTTTTTACACATTTTAAGACCATTTCAAAATTTGTTTTTGTTCCATTAGTTCATGCATATAATGAGTTGGTGCGATATATATGATTATAGTGATACTGATGTGGGGTAACTATTATAATTAAAAATACAATCTATATGAATTTGATTTTTTTTTTTTTTTTTTTGCAATTACATAAGTAAAAGCGATGATCTTGTTGTGTTATTATGATTAAAAAGCTTGCATGTGATCATTCTATTAGGCCACTTTTCTATTATTTCCTCACAATTGATGTAATTGTAGTACGTTTTTAATTTTCCATTCAACATATTATCATAAAGGAAAAAGCACATTGAATAAAAAGTCGAGTTAGAGAGACAAGTATGATGAATATATATATATATATATATATAGCTTCTATGTGTCCACGTAGCTTAAAAACGCCAATGAAAACCATTCTTGTAAATGTAAATGATTCTCTGGAAAATTTAGTTCTATTGGTTTATTTATATAAGAATTTATATCTATATAATATTTTTGGTAGGTTAAATATAAATAAACTCATTAAGATAAATTGCACTAGAAAGAGAGACAACATTTGGGGATAAGTTCATTTTAGATCACAATATTTCGAAAAGTTCAAAAGAGATCATAATATTTGGAAAAGTGTCATGTGAGATTTAATTAAGCCTTTCTCCTATCGATACAAGTCAATAAGAGGTTTTTTAAGTTTTAATTAAATATTTCTACTATTGACATGTGTCATTAGTGACCTCAATTGTGCAAATGTTGTGGCCTAAAATAAACTTACTCACTAAATATTGTGACATCTTTTGAACTTTTTGAAAAATTGTGATCCAAAATGAAATTACCCCATAATGTTGTGATCTACTTGTATAATTTATCCAAACTAATTAATGACAATAATATGCTACTCATATTTGTTCTTATTTTATATGACTTAGTTTATAGTGTTGTCTATATTGTCTTATTCATCAATATTTACTCTATATTTAATTTGGGAAAATAAAATAATTGGGCAATACTACTAATTTATTGGTATGTGGGACTGCACCGGTTTACCATTGCTTTCCACCTCATTGATGTTAATTATTTGTACTTTTGTTTTCATCCTACCACGTATTATTCCATATTTATTAGTAAGGCTTTTTTTTTAGTATTATATTATATACACCTTACTCATATGTACTCAAATAAATGAATGAATTTGCCATTCTGTTTGATCCACTTTCATTCTAAACGTTTCTTTCATACCAAAAGTAAAATTATTGTTAGTCAATTAAAAGCTAAAATAAATTATAAGACATTAAAATGGACAAATGATTATAAATGTATAAGATGACACTTAAAATATGGATATCATGTGATATGTAAATTCATAATAAAGAGATTTGTATTATAAAATATTCCTATAAATGTGGACAATGGAAAGTTTTTTACACATTTAGATTATAAACTTTAAATTTTTAGTTTATACATGTGCCATGAATAATTTAGTTCTCATTAATATTAATTACCATATGTAATTTCTATTCTAGATCATCTGTTCGTGTTATCATTTTCTACAATAATAAGTTTTGATTCTCATTAATATGTTGGTGAAAAAAAAATTTACCAATAATGTGTTTTCTTATCTTTTCCATATTTTTCATTACTTTTGTAAAATTAAGATATTTAATATATGAAATGCTATCTAAAAAGTTAAACTATATCAAAAGTTATCAATGTTTGAGAGTAAATTTTTATTGCATCAACGTCTTAAGTGGTTGAAAAAAAGAATGAATGTTTTAGGATAAATTAATTTAAGGTGTATTCAAATAAGTTAAGAAAAAGAATTAATGTTTTGTAATGTGAGTCCAACAAGTATTCATAAATGACCGTTGACGAATATTAATAGAAAACTGATTTGAATGTTGATACTTTAAATGAAATTTTTAATATCTTAATACGACCTTTGACTCACTTTATGTCATATTGATTCTTTTTTCTAGCCACTTGAAATGTAAACATTTTAAATGAATCTACCTCCAAATGTTGGTATCTGTAATTTACCATAACAAAAAGTGATTACAAAGTCTAATTTCATGAAACAAAACAATTAGAAGTATGCAACCAAAAAAAAAAATGTTATATGTAAAAAACCAAAGAAGAGAGAAGCAATAAAAAGTATTATCATTCATGAAATTTATTGGCACGATGTTGGTAGTAACTTATCTTTTTCACCAAAGATCTAACCATAAAAAATAATGCTTTAGAAATAAATTCAAAATTTGCTACCAAAAGATAAGATAAAGTAACTTTGCGTTAAAGAAAAATATCAACAACTATTAAACAAAACCTTTAAGAAAGAAAATTCTAGTTTAACTTTGATCTCTCAAATTAGGTTTATCTTATTAGCTTTCTAATCTTCTACCTACATTGTGAGACTTGATCTTTTATACAATTTGCTCATGGATTGTATCCCATTTCTAGCTTTTGATTTAATTGCAAAAGTAAACTGTTGGGGTAAGTTATATCTAACTTAACGAGATTCCTTCTTATTATACTCTTAAGCATTTTATCAAATAATTACTAACATGCATATGCAAATACAATCAAACACATGAGCAAGTATATGCAATTGCTTGACTATATTGTACATGGTAAGGATTTGCACCATTCTTAACTCAAGTTTAGGGAATTGATGAGAGGGTCGACATAACCAATGTGAATTCATCAAATCTAGGAACTGTACATACACTTCTAGTACAATTCCTTTCAAAATGAATTTTATAAATAAATTTTCAAGAATTAGATTTATATATATTCCAAGAGTGCAACTTTATCTTTAAGCAGGTCTCGATAACTCTCTACGAAGAGACTGTCTTCTCTAAAACGTAAAATTATCAACTTGACTACTTGACATTAATACTAACGATGACAATAACTTTCCTCAAGTTTTGATGGAAGAAGTCTACTTTTATTCCTTGTCAATGGCAAAACCCTTGTATTCTTATGAATTTTAGCATGTAACCCCTAAATTACTCTTGAGATGGTGGTGGTGTTAGATGACAACTGAGATAAAAGAAGACAATGAAAGATGAAAAGCTAAGTAAATGGAGAGAGAAGATGTTGAGAACTATGAGAAAGAAATGGATTCTTATTTATATACATTCAATGGAAGTTGCTTGTTAGGAAAGTAAATGCAATGGGCATCTTGAAGAGGTTACTTCTTTTGGAACAGTTTTTTGAGAAACTACTTCTTTGAGAGGTTACTTTTTTGAGGGACTATCTTACTTTTTAAATATAAGCTAATGAGAAAAGATTCATTTATGAATGTTTGAGATTTCACTTATTGGTTTAGAGTTTAACTTATGGTATTTTTAAATTTCAAGGTTTATGGGTCTAAACCTTAGGTGATATTAGGGTTTTCTAATTATTCAATTTTAAATTTGATCGTCAATCACTATTCGAGTTTCTTAAATTATTTGGACCTTTATTGATTACATTAATACTATTGACCCATAATCAATTATCAATTATAGAAATTGAGAAAATTCTAGAAAATTACAGGTTGAGAAAAGTTTTATAGAAATATAGTTTCAATTGTTTTTCAAAAATAATGTTTTCCTATTTTGAGGTAGTTATAGGTAGTAGACTACATATTGTTCCCTAAGTAGTGATATATCAGGTAGACTCCATGAAAAACAAGCATTTCTCAATACTAAGCAGTTCTTATAAGTTGTAGTAGGGCCTGTGATATGCCACTTGATCACATCCACACCCGGTGTATCATGAGATGTTGATGGCCTTCAAAAGATGCAAGTCGAGCAATATGTGATACATTTTATTGAATTAAAGTTCAACAGAGTTTTACTTCATTTAGGGTCAATCAATTATTTGCAAATAATTGCAACACTCATTGTATAATGCAACAAGCATATTATTATCTTATAATTGAAGTATCTTATCTGAAATACCCTAAATTTCCATCTAAGTTAATTAGATATCTTTTCATCCTATTATTTTTCTTGGCTTTTCTTTCTATTTGTCTTTATCTTTCTTTCTTCTTCTTCTTCTTCTTTGGTTCTTTCTTTTATTCTTCTTTTCTCAAGGATCAAACCCTAAAAATCTTCATTTTAAGTTGATTAAAAGATAAATAGAAGATAGAAAATGGAGATCATGAATGTGATAGCTTCAAGAACTAAGAAGTAGTAGTAGTAGTAGTAGTAGAGGAGATCAAGATGTTTAAGTTGTCTAAAAAGGTAAGTTTTGTTGTTTTCTTTATTTTGATTATTGCATATGCATGAGCATGATGAATTAGAACTAGATATGAGCTGGGTTAGTGATAAAATTAGTAAACTAAGGATATATGAGCATGAAACTAAAAACTAGTTTGTTCATGCATGAATGAAGTTAGAAAGTTGTTGAAATGATTTAGATGATGTGTGATAGTGGAAATATGATTAGGAGTGTTGTTTAAACTTGATATGAACTTGTACGTTGCTTTTATGATGTTTTGATGGAAGTATGATCTTATAAGTTGATAAAATTAAGATAAAAAGATGAGGAAAACACATAACTCTAATACCTTGTTAATCATGGGCATGATACATCTCATGATCTCCTTTGAGCAAAGCATTGTCAACCATACAGCCTAGATCATAGCCATGACAACAAGTATGATCTCTTTGGATCATATTTTTTCCCTTGATCATGGACGTGATAGAGGGCATGATGAGGCCAGTGATGAGGATCATGGCACCTATCATGGGCGTGATCCATCCCCTGGTAGTATTTATATAAAAAAAGAGAGAAGAAAGATGAAATGAATAAGATTATGATGAATAGATATGATATGTTGTGCTTAAATAATTAAGAATGGGTTAAGTAAATTAATAGGTTTAGTAACTAATTTGGTTTGACATGTAACTTAAGTTTATAAAATGAACTTTGATAATAAACCCAAGTTCATCATGGTTTAATGAATCTTAATGTGTTAAAATGAATTAGACTAATTAAGA
Organism: Combretum micranthum; assembly: GCA_024138025.1. Taxonomy (NCBI): domain Eukaryota; kingdom Viridiplantae; phylum Streptophyta; class Magnoliopsida; order Myrtales; family Combretaceae; genus Combretum; species Combretum micranthum. The sequence continues at coordinate 67,589 of JAMXBD010000289.1, forward strand.
TCTTATAGAATATATAACAATGTTTTGATAGAATAAGCTAATATAACTTAGTGATTAAATTAGATTTAATATGGCTTTTAAATATCAAGTAGACTAATTAATAGACTTAAGTTTAATTAGACTTAATAGACTATAAGGAACTAAAATGTAATTGATCTAAAATAGAATAATTAGATAAATTAAGATGTTAATAGATACATGATAGTGATCTAGTAAGATAATTAAATGTGATTTGATAATTTGATTAAGTGGTTAAGTCTAATCAACTTGGTTGAGTTAAGTTAAGATAGATCTAACTTGACTTAGATATAATTGTAGTATATTAGACTTTAAATGATAAAGGGAATAAGTTGTTTCAAATGTTATTTATTAAGATAAATGAGTATTTTTCTAAAGGTTAATGATTTATTCAAAACGTAAAGGTAAATGACAAAATGATAATGTTGTTATAATAAATGATTCATAAACAAACAAAAGAGACAAATTGACTAACAATGGAGAACTGTTCACATCTTGGAGAGGCAATTTTTACAGTTGTGGCAGGGTTCCTACTTAGTGTCTTGTCAAATAGGTTTTTAATATAAATCTTTGTTTCAATCAAGTGTAAAGTAATGAGTAGTTACTATTTTGTTTCATAGGAGGAACAGATTAATCTTTGGACTTCCCATAAGTTTGCTATGAATTAGCTAGGATTACAAGTGGATTACAGGTGGATAACATTGACTTTATCACCTTGTTTATGCTTGTAACATGTTGCACCTATATCAAGATAAACATAACTGACTATGTGTGGAGATTGGGTATTTGTATGCTATTTGATGATTGTATTGTGTGATAATTCATTAAAATAAAAGTGATTACATACTGCTTGTAATAATTGAGTTTCCTTTGTTGATGAATATCTGTCAATTGATTGGTCACTTTAATAAACAGACTTAATACTGTCTTATTAGTTAATTAAATAATCATGCATTGCATGATAAGCATAACTTGCATTTATTTGGTGTTCATGTCACATATTAGCTCCTTAGCCCTAGGATAATGCTTGAAAAGTCCATTGAATATGGTAAGATTATCCTTAAGTATGTTAACCTTACAGGAACTAAATAGGCATTGAAGGATGTCGCATGATGAGAGTTGAATAGAGGTGGCTAATACTTAATAGAGTTTTTGAGGTTCTAAGGTGAAGTTTAGGTTATTTTAATAATATGTATATATAAATAACAAATAAATTTAAAAAGAAATCTTCCTTCCTTAGTTCTTTCTAAGATGAAGTTGATGTTATGTTACTAATATGTATACATAAATAATAATGAGTTTAAAAAGAAATCCTCATTTCCTTAGTACTCAATCTCTCATGCGCATGAAAGACTAGTGTTGGTCCTTCGACCCCTAAGAGAAGGCGTAAATCTCAATTTGTTTAGATTCCAGCTATCCAAATTATGCATGCCATATGGTTGAGTGTAGTATTGCATGTGTTGTTAATAATACTTGCTTGACATTTGTTTAATTTGTGGTCTAGTCTTATTATTCACTTAGCTGTGATTTAGCTTACAACCCTATAGTTCTTATGCAGGAATAGTTCATGCTAGGAATGGGCTTGGATTATGTGAAGAAAGAGTTTACCTTTAGTGAAGACTTTGAAGATGAGAGGATGAAGTTATAATGTGATCTATATGTTTAGTCGTTAAGTTAGAGAATTTCTATTGTATAGATATGCTTAGAATTAGATTAACTGCATTATGGTTTAAAACTTTATAATATGTATTTTATTTATCCTATTTTACTATTTGATGGGGGATATAGATTCTCTATGACTCTGATGGACTGTGGCAATTTGTATTTCTTTAGTTATTAAAATGTTTTTTATATAATTAAAAGTTGTATAGAAAATATAAGTAGAGTTTTGCAATTCTTTGACTTGCAAAACGGTTTTCATATTACGGATGCATATATGATATGATTACTTCAGGTGAATCCTCTTAGGCCCCCTTTTATGGTCGTGGTAGTTAGCCTATGTGGACAATTCATCGAATCATCATATGACATATGTCTATTATGTACAAAACTGGAAAATCAACCTATGAAAATGGAATGTAATCATGTCTTTATGTTTTCAACTCCCATAAAACAAAACAAAAGAACATGAGAAGATATCTTAATCCACTCAAAGAAGAATCAAAATAAGAACCACAAAACCAAACTTAACCTGTGCGATATGGACAAGGAGAAGCTTAGGGAGACATGTTTTTCAAAGAGACAAGGAATTCAACCATGCACAATCGCAAATTTGACTGAGAAAAAAGCGTGGATCACTTCTCTTCTTTGTGCAGCTTCATGGGCTCTACATCGGTCTAGTCAAATTTGGTTTTGCACTTGAATCAATCATGCCATCAACAACTACAAGTTGAGACCTTCTTCTTCACTCCAGTGTACATGGACACAAAAAGGATGAGTGGCAGTAGGTAAGATGTGAGGCTTCGACGAGATGCTAGTAGTGGTTTTGACGAAGGATGAGACTGGGTCAACTCAGTACATTAGGTGAAGCTTATGTGTCTTCATTATGGGTTCGGTGGTTCTATCAGTGAAGGAGAAGGTAGAGTAGCTTAATGTTAGGCTTAGCTTTTGGTGTTGAAGGTTTGGTAGGCGACAACGTTTTCAATGGTCATGGAGAGTGGGTTCTAATGTAGAAAGAGAGAGACTAGTGAAAAAAGAGAAAATTGAGATTGTCCTTTAATGGAGGTTCAAGAGAGAGTCAGTCTTTTGAGAAGATGGAGTATTTTTGGAGACCTCTTTCTTATGAATCTCGTACTAGGATTACATATGTTGATAAGTTCAATCAAAGTTATTTTTTAATCCATGTGTACATACATTTGATTTTGTTCTAAATCAATTTTGCATCAATAGTTGTTAATAGGCTAGATACGATACTATCTACGTTAACTTAAATGTTATGGTTGGGTTAGATTATTTTAAATGTTGGCTAAATCTTCAAAAACATGATTAAGGTCATACAAGGTAGACATGTGTCATTCCATCATTGGAAGAATGATCCACATGAGCTAACGGTGGGGAATTGACAGAGGTACTAATGGTGAACTCAAAAAGGATAAAGTAGGTACAAAATTGATCAAAATAAAGGTTCAGGTGGCTAATTGCTCATTTTGACAAAGTTCAGGTATTAAACATGTCATTAACACAGACAATTATCAAGTAAATTAATACTAATAGAAACTTAGGATTTGAAGACAAAATTTTTGTCTCTAAATGTTAATTTCAGCCACAAAAATTACCATCACTAATTCTACTTATAAAAATAAAACTTCTCTTACAAGTTTTCTATTGCAGAATTTCTGTGTCTAAAAGTTAGTGATATACACCGTCATTTATTCTATCTTAAGGAATTAATGAAAGACACCAAAATTCCGTCCTTGCATATAAATAATATACATATTATTAGTACTGCTTGATAACCTCAAGATTGCAACTTGTTTGTTTCAAGGTTTAGTATTGCATCATGAATCCCAAAATAATTTTCCTAGATACATTGCGATTTCTAAACATTATTTATAAGTAAGGATAGAAGAATAAGCCTAAGTTTTTCTAAAAACTCATAATTTCTTTTTCTTGCAAGTATATTTGGCAATCCTTACATTACAAAGAAATGAAAAGAAATAAACTATACCACCTTAAAAGAAACCAAAAAGAAAAGGGGAATTCAAATCACCCACACCAAAATTATAATACTTTTGCTATCATGAAAATGATTTAGCTTGCTAAGCAATTTTGCATTATTAACTACATTTACAAATCACCTGCGTTTTAAAGTGGAGTAGTAGAAAGATCAAAGCATCTGCTTCTTTTTCCATTGCAAAAAATTTCACAAGCTATATGTAGCCCAGGATGCTCCACTCACAAGCTACTTTCCTTGAGGCAATGATATGTTTTCTGTGTTTCATTCAAAGAAATTGCATGAGATTCAATCTACTTTCAAACACACAATTATTGGTCACTACAAGTCAATTATATAATAAATGAATGCGAAATTAGGGCAAGAAAATACTATTGTGTAGTTTTCTTAAGGAAACATAGTAATTAAACTTTTATGCCTTACATTAGTAACTTCATTCTAAGAATTCTCTCTATTATTCATCACTTCAATTGCACAGTCACTATGTGAAATAGTTGACATGTCAACAAGTTGTTTGGCATCATTATGTGTTGCAACAATTTGTATAGAAGTATCTCCTTGATCCTCTCTTGCAAAATTACTTGCACATTCTTTTTCTTCTTCTTTAGTAGTAATAACCGCATCACAACATCTTTCAAATCTTCCGCCTTGCCCTTCCAATCATCCTCCACATCATCGTAGTTTAAATTTTGCAAAATTTCAGGAATCATGAGACTTTTATCCTCAGTTATCTTCAATCCTATCTCAATGTCTATTTTCTCTTTTGGTCCTTCTCGAGACACGGGGGTTACAGGTTCTGGCATTACATTCTCTTCAACCTCAACAAGTTCATGGAATTTATTCATTGAAGGTGGGATTTTGGAAAAGAAAATTTCAATAATATTTCCAATAACGCCATTGTTATAAGGATTCTCCTTCTTGTCATAACGGTACCGGAAGTTTTCATAGGTTGTCTACATAAAAGAAGCATGAATCAAGAAAATAAGTAATGAAGGCATATGAGCTATTACAACCACAAAAAGTGAGAGAATTTATTCTTTGATGCAGTTTGTTGCATATGTTTGGTTGCTGGAATTGTTAATTTATTGCACCCTCCTTCCTTATAAAATGACTTTTCCCATGGTTACGCTTAAATTGAAAAAAAAAAAAAAAAACAACTCTTTATTCCCTAACTAATGTCCATTCCTTAAGATGTCTCATGGTCAATCTTTAGAAAATAGCTAGTAATAGCCATCCTTTATTTTGCTACTTTTATTTATTTTCTAAATGTACCCGATGATAATAATATTATTCCAATTTTACCCATAAAAAAAAGACGTTATTGGATCTATCCTTTTTTTCCCCTCACAATACATTTTCAACCGTATCATCTCTCTTCAACAACATAAGCTTATATTTGCAGCATTATATATAGATTGTATTATTACATTACATATATATTATTATTATATTATAATATTATAACATATAAACTTATGTACATGTAAGAATATACATAGTATTTTAATATTATATTTATAGTATGACGGCATTACATTTGTAAAATTTTATATAACTAATATTGCAACAATACATACTTATATATAGTATAACAATTAGGTAAATTACATTACAAGGTATCAACTTCTGATGGTAAGTTTATTTAAGATATCAACATTTCATGTGTTAAAAAAGAGAGACAAAGTGAGTCAAATAAGGTATTAATAATTGACTATTTGCAAAAATTAAGGAAACTTTATTGAAATATAGTTCAAAAAGTTGATATCTTAAATGATTTTACAGAATATTAATTCGTATTTTTAACCAATTGAAACGTTGATACCTTAAATAAACTTATAATAAAAAAGTAAAATTTTCTTGTGTAATTTACCTCATTGCAATTTATACAACTTTAGTATTATTATAAATTATATATATACATATATTATAATATTATATTTGTAACATTGTATGTAGATTATGTTATAACATTAGAAGCGTAATATCATTACATTGTAATATATATAAAACTATATACATATATTGTATTATAATATGTACAACTATATACTCCATGTAGAGTATAAAAAGTATTATAACATTATGTTTTCCACCTCATATTACGTCATTATATTTTTAAAATTTCATATAGATAGAATTATAACTATATATATATATAATATATATGAGATACCATAAATATGTATGAAATTATACACGCTATGTATATATGTATTACATATACACACACGTTATATTATATGTCATTGTAACTTATATATATACACACACACATGCATATCTATACTAGAACATTTTGTATGTAACATTGTATATGTAAAGTGTTATAACACCATATAATACTGTTACATAATATAATATAACATTATATACATATTTATAGTAATGTATCATATATAACTATATATTGTATACATAATACATGTAGTTTTATAGCATTTTACTAAGGGGAAATAGCAAGTTCACCCCTAAACTTTTATCTATATGTGGATTCATTCTTTGAACTTTCAAAGTGAGTTTTTTGACCCATTGAACTTAAATCAGCAAAGTTAAGGAAACACCATATTTTTCGTTAAAATAAAATAGGATGACCTACAAAATACCCCATCGAACTTTTACCTATGTGCATTTTCATCTACATGTGATTTAACCCCCTTCTCCCAAGAGAAATTCATGGAAAATATTAATTGTCCTTAACTATGCTAATTTTTTAAACTTTAAAGGATAAAAAATCACACTTTGAAAGTCCGGAGGTGAATTTGCACATAGATAAAAGTTTAGGAGATGAATCTGCAAATTACCCTTTTATTTATATAGTATCATGTCATAGTATTTGTAACATTTAATATAGATAATGTTATAATGGGATACATATGATATGCTAAATATGCATACAACTATATATGTTATGCATATATATAATATGCTATATAGAGATATGTATACAATATAAAAATTTAAATAACTATATTAATATTATTACTTATATATATAATATTACAAATGTATGCAATTATATATGTCATATAATCTAATATGTGCATGGTAATGGATTAATCAGGAAAATATGTATACTTTGTTTTAAAATTTGATACGTTAATTTATCAATGCTAATAGATTTAATACAATATAGCAATTATAGATATGTTTTTATATGTTCAACAGTCATTTATGCATGATTTAATTAAATACAGGCACACACTTTGTGGCTTAGGTTTCATTTTCAAAATAACATAAAGTCCATGATAAATTGCATGGAAAAGAGTATTTTGGTACCTTGATCAGCTATTTTTGGCCTCATTCTTCAAAATTATTTAGCCAATCAAACATAGGAATATTAACCATCACAGCCCAGCCATGAATTCAAATGTTTGTCTGAAAGAGCATGATGAGGACACTTTGGAGTGATAAGGTTGTTAGGAGTGATAAGGCTGCAAGTGATCCTCTTATCATATCTAAAGGGATATATTTCGGTGGTTTAGTTAATTCAAGATCAGCTTAATCATGATCAAAGTGGTTATCTCCAGCTCATCATTTAGTTACAATTGATTTTATGCAACAAATTGTATTCTTGAATTTATCTTCTTATCTAGTTAGTTATGATAGCTTTATTATATATTCTAGATTTCTTCCTGTAACAAATGGCTTGCTCATGTTAATAAAAAAATAATTTTCTAGTTTATCAAATTTCTTCTAGGAACAATAATTCTTTTTCCTCAACCAAACAAAATAATAGTGATTCATTCCGAATAACAGCCCTATTCTACTATCATGGAGTTGTGTTTCAATTCCACCCTATTCCTTTTAAGTGACCAACCATGTAGTTGGAGATAAAAACATATGTTACCTGGTTTGTGCAGATTAGGTAAGAGTGAAAAATAGTGAGTCCTCCGACGAACCAGACTGTTATGAAGCAATAAACGATGAGAATATCAGAGAGGATGTCTTGTGATATAGCCTTCCAAATAGACTTGGTGCCCTTTCTTAGATGGAGGATATTGATCCAAGAACATATGAATACATATAAGCATAGCAATGTTGATGTCGATATGAACATGAAGAAGAACCGGTAATTTCGCTGAAATAAAAAATATATAAGATATTATATTCCACATACAAGTTTCTCTTTTAAGTTATTCCGACTTCCATTTATTTATCACTTATGTCTAGCCAACATGTTAGTTAGGATAATTAATTCTGATTGAGACAAAATGGTGTTCATCAACATCTTAAATAGTCTTGGAAATACTATTGTAGCTACTTACTATTCCAATGCACTGACCAACCCATGGACAGTGGTGATCAAATCTTTGCACGCAATTGTTGCAAATGGAACAATGCGAAGTTCGAGGAGGACGAAAAAGTAAGCAAGTGTCACAGTACTTCACCTTCACTGCATGACCATTCACAATCACATCTTTTGTTCTTGGCAATTTCATGTGAGGTGTTCTACCTTGTACCCACTCCATAGATGGGGTTGTTTCATTGAATGCCTCATCCGACTCTGGAGGTATAGAATTTCTAGGGAGAATCCCAGGATCTCTGCTAGAAGTAAGGAAGAGAAATGCTAAATCCTGCACTAACATTATAAATTTTCAATTTTTCAATCTTTACCCGAAAAAAAAAATAAAGAAAATCTAGGAAAGAAGCAAATTTCCCTATACGTGACATCGTGCAGTTGAAGTATTGTTGAAGAAACAAAGGGCTTTTGTTTTGAGATAATGACTTCAATAATTCCAAGACTTACTAGAATTGTGAGGCCTAAGCCACCGATTAGCACAGGAAACCAGCGGTGATCCTCCTTAATCTTGGAGTAGGCTTTAATGCAAAATGCAATTGGAGGACCAGCAACAAGAAGTGTTGAAAGAAGCACAGATGCTGCGTCAGGACCAAATATTAATCTTCCTCCAAGGAAGAACCTCTTGACATTCAAAAAGAATTGAAAAGGAAAATGTCAGTTATACATACCTATATGATCAAAATTAAAAGCTTTTATACAATTAAAAGGAAAGCCAACATTGAATATCAATCTAAAAATTCCTATTGATAAAATTCAAATGATACAGAAAAAATTAACATGGCCTCTACACAAGGATAATACGCACACATCAAGAAAAAAATAAAAGCAAAGCACGATTTAAGGAGTGGATATTATCATTAAGCAATACATCAATTTACCTATCATTTATATTTTAAGTTCCGTATGGGTGCTGCAATATTACCAAAATACTTGAAAACACATTACCTATCACTTATATTTTATCTATTAGCGTACCATTATTCCTTTTTCAGCAAAATGAATATAGTACAAAATCATTGCTAAATAATTAAAAGGGTTAATGTCACAAAAAGTATCTACCTTGATAAAGTATGCAATTATGTACATAAATTTTGAAATCGATCATTTTTATACCTGAAAAAAATTTTCGTACACATCAATAGCACCTCAATCGAGTTTTTCAAGATATTTTATAAATTGATCACTTTCAAAGTTTTTTAGGTCTCAAATTGATCGATTTTAAAATTTATGTACTAAATGGATCAATTTCAAAGTTTAGATACTCACTTGCATATTTTGCTAAAGTTCAAGTACCATTTGTAATGTTATCCCTAATTAAAATACAAAATAATGATTAGTTGGTGGTGCTATGAAATTTCTCATAAAATTAGAGTATAACTTCTTTTGCCCATGTTTGATAGAATTATCTAATTGAGAGCATCAACATTAAATAATGACTTACATTGCACTAAAAAAATAGACAATTGAGAAAGAGAGAAACTCACATTATTTCCTTTCCAAACCTGGTAGAGCCTCTTTTGAGCCATTTTTTTAACACCAGAGCTACACCCACACCAACAACAAAAACAAAACACGCTACACTTGTATCTAACTTAACTAATGGTCAACTTCTTCATAATCCATGGAAAACACAAGACAAGATATATCACATGAAAATGTCAAACGTATGGACATGAATCATGCTCAAATCATAGTAAGTGTAGCTGAATAGAGAAGACAGCGAGGACGCAACAAGAACTTTGGGAATATCATCGAATAGTGTGTATCTTCACATTCTCATTTGTATTATCTTATGATTGATCATACTGAGTGCATGACAAAGAAGACAATTAGGACACAACAAGAACTTTGGAAAGTTTGATGACACACAACAAGAACATTGAAAATTTCATCAAACTGCATAAATCTTCTCTTTCGTCTTTGAGTTGTCGCATATCGCACTTTGGTGATGGATTATGGATACAACAATGACACGTAACGATGAGGAACAAATGAACTTCTAGGGGGACGGTTTTTCCAATCTTGCGAGAACGTCATATAAACTGGGATTGACTTTTTATTAGTAAATTACCCATAGCCAATAAATATTTACTGATGAGAAGAAAATATAAACTAACATTTAAAATTTAAGAATCGTGAGTAACTTGGACTTGGAGAAAACACAGATTGCCAACCCCTTATGTTATTGCATCTTTTTAATTTCAAGGACGCCCCATATTAAAAAGTGTAATGTATATTCAGATTGTAATGAGGCTATATATGCCGTAGATGCATTCTTGTGTCCATAATTACATATAGGGTGCAGACAACTGGTTATAAAAACTAGGGGTAATAATGAAAATGTTACTTAAATTTTTGCAAAAAGAACAATTATGTACTTAAAATTAATTTAGTTTTGAATAATTTGGTATATGAATAAAGTTTATTTTAATTAACTTTTTCATACCTGAAGATTAGTTTTAATAATTTTTGTAGCTGGACAAAGTTTTAATTTTTTTATACATGAAGCAAGTAAAATGAGGTATGAAAAAAATTCATGAAAAGTTTATTCATGTACTAAAATTGTCAAAACAAAACTTCATGTATAAATAAAGTCAACAAAAATTTTGTTTAAGTGCCTAATTTTTTTTTTTTGCAAAAGTTTAGATACCATTTTTATCATCATCCCTAAAAACTATTTAAACTTCGCTCAATGTTTACTCGAGTTCCATTTGTAAATAGTGAAGTCGATCAAGCTTTAACTTGACTTATTCAATTAGTTTATCAAGTCGACCTTGATCTTCATATATTTAGCTAAATTAGGTTGTGAATCTAATCAAACTCAGTTTAAGTGTAAATAATAATCAAATTCGAACTAAATTTGAGTATTAATATTTTTTAATTAAAATTAATTTTTCAAATAAATTGAGCTTAAACAAGTTTAATTGAGTCGAGTATAAATTTATGTAATATATATTAAGCTGAACTAGAACTTATTATTTTAAGCTTGATTAAACTCAATCTTTAAAATTTTGAAGTGGTTCTCCGGCACCTAAATTGTTAGTTAGGCTATTCTCAGTGGTGCATGGAATATTATTTGGGACAGGACAGCTGGCCGTTGTGATTCATTTGCCAAGCGGATGTCCGACATTGCTCGCTCGTTCCGTCACAGTGCATTAAATATGGTTTGGGCAAATTATTATTATAATAATTATTACTATTATTTTATCAATATTATTGATTGATAGGTAAACCGAATTTGTTTTACCTCTATGAGATGCAATTTAATTATTTTTATTTAACAGAAATTAAATTTATAAGAAAGTTGTCTTGAATGTGTGTGTATATAGTTATTATCTATATATTCATTAGGATTTTTATTTAATACTATGCGCTTTGAGGCGTGATTAATTCCTCCCGTATTTATTTAATGGAATATTTCCCAACAATTTATGCTTCACACATAGCCGTCTCAGTCACTAGTAAAACAATTCAATATAGACAACATATTTCTATGCTGATTTCCTCTGTTTAAGTTTTCTTAAGGTCTTAAGTCTTACAATTTGTTGAATGTTTAATGATGCTCCTAAGACCTTTTAGTACTGAAAAACTATTTTCTCCACGTTAGGATACAAAGTAAACTACATTATTAAGGTAGTAAATTCCGAAAAGAATTGACAAAACAAATCTGAAACATATAAAACTTCTTGTAAAGGATAAATTCTGATTTTCCTAAGATGGGGCATGGTATAGACATCCCAAGTTCAGCAAGAGAAAAATTGATTGGCCAAAGATAAAAGCTCTTGCTAAAGGGGAGCTTCTTCTTGATACTGAAAGTGGATAAGATGAATATGAACAATCATAAAAAGGAGAGAAGACTCCACCAAGAAGAGCTAGAAAAGAAGTGACGGAAGAAAAGAAAGGGAAATTTAAGCTAAGAACAGGAGGAAATTTTAAATTAAAGAAGGAAGGAAGGTCCATGAGGACACTGAGTCAGAAAGTGACTCAAAAAGTATACCTGCAAAACCACCTGAATAGTCTTCCAAATCTGGTTTTGAGCCTTACATGTTGGATCTAATGGACAAGAAGTTTGATGAGATGAAATGAGTTTTGGTGCAATCTGTGATAGATATCTTGAAGTCATTCAAAGGTTTCAAGAGACCAAAAGAACCTGAAAATACAGCTCCACCGCCCCCTGAACCATTGAGGCCCTCTTCTCCTCCAAAAAGTCCTATTGCTTCACATTTCCATACATCACCGACTAATGTTGAATAGGATCAAAATTCTCCACCTGTTTTTGCACTTGTCTTGCAGCTCGTTCTATATGTTCCACCATTTTTTTCTATGTTCTCTTAACACTTCAACATCTACTCTCTCATCCTCTCATGCTTCACCATACAAATATTTAGGAAGAATTGAAAGATGTGCTAGGAAGTCTGGCAAGAAAGTTATTGTCAAGAAAGATTAAGTTGTTTTTTTCTGATATGTTTAAATCAATTTTTAGTACCAAAAAATTGAATTTTGAATGTTTACGATGAAATTAATGGAATTTTGATAAGTTTTATTCTATTTCATGTCTCATTTTTTTATGATGATAACAAAAAAGGGGAGAAATATGTGGATGAATAAAAAGCAATAATATTCAAAGAATGCATGAAGGAAAGAAATTTGCAAGTTCGGGGTTCATTTAAAATGTGGAATTAATTTGATCCAATTTGATATTCTTAATATTTTTATTTATGAAGGGTTTTGTTATCATCAAGAATGGGGAGAATGTTTGGTTTCTCATTATTAGTTTTGATGATAACACAAATATTAAACTTTACTAACAAAGTTATTGAGTGTACAGCCTTTAAGTTATAAAATATATGATCAAGTATGCCTAGAAGTTTTCTTAAATAGTTTTTCAAAGAAAGATTCAACTCAGAGGGTAACTCAGAGACTATCTAGAAAGCTTCTCAAGAAATTTGTAACATTGAGAGACTAACTTAGATGGTAGATCTACTGCACGAAAAATTGAACGGAATGTTGCAGAACGAGTTTATATTCAAAGTTTTCATCAATTCAAAGGCCCAGTTCCAAAGTTGAAAGTATATGGTTAATACATTCAAAATGTTTCACAAAGTTAGTTAATATATCCGAGAGATTTGATTTAATCATATTAAAGGTCCTTGAAGTATTAACAATTTAAAGCAGCAAGTTTCAAGATTTCAAACAAGTTTAAATTCATTCTGGATCTGTTGAGTAAACTTTATCTATTGAAGATCTACATTTTTTTCCAAAGTCTTAAAGTCGTAATTAAAGAGCAAATGAAGTTCAAATTTATAGAAGATAATGGTAAGCAAGATACACTTCTATTTTAAAGGGATATGAAGATATATTCAATGAAGCATATTAGAGGTGGTCTCTTATAAAGATATAGTTAACAACTTTTCAAATATCAACCACAAATCTCACCTATAGCAAGTTGAGGTCCAACGTTTCAGTTTCAGTAATTGATATACATGAAGATTAACATCTCCAATAGATGGAATATATTTGGAAGCATACTTTTATCTATTGGTCAACACATATTTCACATATCCATTTAAAGCTATTGACAGATGTGAAAATATATGTAGCTTTGAAGTTTAAAATTAGAAGACACAAAAAAGATCTCAAACAACCAGTCTTACTACTATTATAACATTAGTTTACTTGTCATAATTTTGCTAGCTACATTTTATTTGATACTTGAGCCGAAACTTTAGAGGATTTTTCAATCTTTATTCATCGCATTCCTTTGATTATTTTGTGAGAGTTAGGTTATAGATAGGCTCTGAAATCAGAGATAGCTAAGTGTTAGCATAAAGTCTGGCAAAGTGAATTGAGAACACTATTTGTAGTCTTGATTTTGATTGGATAGAGTAAAACATACCAGTATGGAATACTAGGCTCCCAGCTTGGAGATAGAAGAAAGGGCTGAGGTACAAGGCGAAACATCTATAAATACTTGTGCAATTTCTTTTTTCCCTACTCTCTGTTATTTTTCGTGCATCTACTTAATTGTCTTTGCAAAGTTCATTCAAAAGACCATACACTATTAAATAACTAATTGGGGTCGTGAATAATATTTTTTTTAAGAAACAATTTAAAATTTTAATTAGTAATTTTGGGACCAATAATTGATAAAAATATTCATATTTGTTGGAGATATTCAAGGGATCTCACATGAGATTCAAGGATATATATGTTAGGATAAAGATTATGAAGATATAGTGGAGATATATGCGCAAATATCTTGAGAAAATCCTGTAATATAAATTTGGATGAATTTCAAATATTATTGAAGTTATGAGACAAATATTTGCTCCTGGTTTTGTGGAAGCTTCAACATATGAAAGTTGTTGATTTTGAGAATTCAAATTGTAACATTTAAAGCTCATAACAGCAAGGGGATTCAAATTACAGTAGAAGAATATCACAAAAATATCAAAGAGTTTGTCGAAGCATATCCCTCAAGCTTATCTATCTTAACCAGTAAAGAGATTCAAACTTTAAATTATACTGAAGGTTTTGAACATTGAAAAAACATCATATAAAAGATTCATAATGTCCCCAAATTAGAAAACAAGAAGAAAAAGAGAGAAAAGTAGAAATTCTTCTACTATTAAGAAATTTTGTTCTTACTTTATTTCATTATAGAATTCAAAGCATTACTTTGAGGGTAACTGAAAGCGTCCAACGAGAACTTGCAAATTCCTATATAAACTTCTTTTATTTCTTTAAGCAAAATTACTTGAGAGGAACTTTTATATTCTTATATTCATCAACTTGATTTGTACTCTGGTGAAGTGAGAGAGAGTGACAAATGGCTTTGTAGATTAGTAATTAGCTTAGTGAGTTAGATACATTGAATAGAGGAATTGAGTCCATTGCATTTGGCAACTATTTGTACTCTCCTTATTTTATTAGATATAGTGGAACGAATCAATGGGGAATACTAGGTCCTTAGTATGGAGTGGGAAGAGAGGACTTATGTACAAGGCAAAAACTCTATAAATACTTACGCAATCTTATCTTACCCCACTATCTTTTTTATATTTGTATTGCACTTATTATCTAATTTAATTGTATTTGCAAGGAGAATTCAAAAGCCATATATGTGAATAATTTTTGGAAAGAAAAAGTTTAAGACTCCTTAGTAACTAATTCACCCCATCCCTTCAGTTACTCATTTGGGACCAACAAGTAAAAATAGCTATGAAAATATTAATTCGGTATTAAATTGACTACTTCAAACTTTATGTACCATATTGAATTTTTCAAAAAGTTTGAGTACCAAATATGAAATATACCCTATATAAAATTTTTTTTAAGCTCGTTAAATATTTTTTTTTTTGTAATTATTTTGAGCATTTTTGCAACCACTTAAAACTTTGATAAAGTTATGTCTTCAAGGCATAAATTCTAATTGAATACTGAACTGGTATTTTGATTCAAGTAGATGTCCCAAACATCTTTAAATAATCACCTTCTTCCTAAGATTACTTAAAAATGTTTTATCCTGATTGGTATCATTGTTATCTATACCTTTAAAGTTTTCATTCATTTGTGAAGGATCCTCCTTTAACTATGAAATCTTTGTTTTCATTTGCAATAGGTATGTGTTGTTTGTGCTAAATATATCAGATTTGAGGTTATAGATAGTGTCAAACCTATTAATGTGATCAAGGCTTCCTCTTATTCCTAACAAAAAAACAACAACATCTTGTTAAAATCCAGCTTAAAATCATATGAAAACTTAAATGAAAAAATTAAGGAGAGAGGAAGACAAACACCACATCCATTATTTCTTTTGTCCTTCTTTATGATGAGATGACCCTCTTTGCCACTATTGTCAATCATCACTTATTCATTACAAGAAAACCAAGCTTTAAAGATAGAATTTTTATCTGTAAAAGTAAATTTCGATCACAAGAATCATCATTGATGATTTTATCTATAAAAATAGAACTTCTTTTACTAATTTTCTTTTAGTGATTTTTCCATCAATCCATTGCCATCAACCACCATCTAACCTTAATGTCACTTTTTTTCTCATAGTTCAAAACATCTCTAGGAAATTAGAAGTTGTTCTAAGCATCCAACAACTTCAACAATGATAAAAGATTATATTTATCTTTCTAATTAAAATGGGTTGAAGGATATAATATATATTATATATATATATATATTAAGTTAAGATAAAATTCCATAAAGGTTCTAACAATTAAAAAAAAAAATTTTACCTGAAGGTAAAGTAGTATGTTATTTTAAGTTGCTCTCCAATTTCCTTCAAATTGGATGAAATGTTTTTTTGTAGGTGCGAGAAAATTAACAATCACAAATCCATTAGTTTCCTTTTTTCCCATCATTTTAAATAATTTTCAAGTTCATAAAAACTAAAATCTCCTTCCTTTCTTTATTTATTTTGGTAAGTACAAGGCCCTAAGGCCAAATATTAACACTAGAAACTAGCTATTAGTAGTAATAGTCTTCCTATCAGCATTTAAAAGAAAATCAAAGTGAGCAGGAAGAGTATTAAGAAATTTAACACACAGATCATATGGCAATCCTAATGTTGCTAAGAAATCGGCACATGAGTTAAGATCCTTTGGGATATAATTAATCCGCACCTGCTAGTTTGCAGATATCAAAGTTTTGATCGTTTTAACTAGTCTGGCTTGATGACTACCCCAGCATCAAAAACTAAATCAATAGCTTCCCTCAAATCCGATTCCAACACAACCTTCTTCAAACCAAGTTACTAGACTAATTTAAGGCTAGAATATATAGACCATAATTCAGCATCTAAAGGGGGAACATGATATGATTTTGTGCATAAAACCATAGATCCACTCCCCTTCAACATCTCCATCAAGCCTTCAGCTGTAGTATTTAGATTCTCAAGAATACAGGAACCATCCACATTTAGTTTTACCCATCCATGTTCAGGTGGACTCAATTCTTTCCATTGATTTGCATTTCTATTTTGCATCAACGCATCATTTTTATTATAAGAAATCTAGAAATTTACAGCTTGATTTAGATATTCTGAGTTGAGTTTCCACCCTACTCATCCACTTCGTGGACCAGAACATTATTTCTTTTTTCCCATAAAATCCAAATTGCAACTAAAAATAATGTCCCATTCCAGACCAAGAAATCTACTACCGTTCTTCCATTTAGATTTCATTCCTTCCACTCCTTCAGATTTATTGAGAAAAAATAAGGAGAAAAAGAGTTATGTAAGAGCTTATTCGCAATAAATTTATCACATCCATAGTCTAGAAGTGCATGAAGGGTGCCTTCCTCTGCCTGATTGCAATGTTGGCAAATGTTAGAGGAAATGATGCCACATCTTTGACATAAATTCGTTGTTGTTATTCCATTATGAGCTACTTGCCATAAAAAAGTTATAATCCTCTGTGGACCCGTCTATTTCCAAACTAGTTTCCATATTCTCACCCTCTCTAAACACTGAACACTGAACATCATTATTAATCAGTGCATAAGCACTTTTCAAGGGAAATTCCCCTTACTTGCTATATATTTACAAAGGGGAATCACTTCCAGCAATATGTGATGGAGGTGGTGTTGCAGTTATAAGAAGGCAAATATCTTTAGGGAGGATATTTTGTAATCTACCCCAATCCCAATGACCATCCAATCCAACAAAGTATATGGTAGTCTTTTCTAGATCAGCACTATCAAGAGGAATCAAAGTATGATTTTTAAGAGGTGAAAAACCTCAATCCAATCATCATTCTAGAATCTATAAGTTAGGCCATCCCTAGACCATGAAATGCCGTCTAGAATGGAGCTCCAAATGGAGACAATACCTCTCCAAATCACCAAAGCAGATTTAGTGTTGATACTATAGGGGTCTTTCCAAACCAACTTCATATATTTGTTTACAAGGGCCTTAGCCCATAGAAGTTCCCTTTGAGTGATTATTCCTTGGGCAAGTTTCATTAAGAACCTTCATTAACAAGAAGAGCCTTCTTCAAACCCAATCCACCTAAGCAGTAACAAGCTAACCTTGTCCTACCTCTTTTTCGCAAATGATCTACTTTTGTTTGCCAAAGCATCACTAGATCAAGTAATGGTGATTTAAGAGGTTCTAAAGAGCTTTAAAGCTACTTCTAGACAGAAGGTAAATAAGCAAAAAACAAAGATTCTCTTTTCTAAGAATGTAACATGTAGCCTTAGTGTTGAAATAAGTAGGAGCTTTTGGTTTTGTAAGACATATGATATGGGGAAGTATCTTGAAAGCTGTCTCCTGCGTACAAGGGCAATTAAAGATACCTATAGTAATATTCTAGGAAAACTCAAAAATAGACTAGCTGGCTAGAAATCTTCTTCCTTGTTATTTGTTGGACGAATGAAACTAGCTCAAACAAGCTTGCAATCTATTCCTATCTTTCAAATGCAGACAACTAAAATGCCAGTTGCCACTTGTAATGAAATTGATCGTTTAGTTAGGAACTTTATATGGGATCAACAACAGAGAAGAAAAGATTGCATCTTGTGGGGTAGGATCAAGTTTGTGAAGACAAGGACTTAAGTGGATTGGGTTTAAAGAAGGCTCTTCTTGTTAATGAAGGTTTCTTAATGAAACTTGCCCAAGGAATAATCACTCAAAGGGAACTTCTATAGGCTAAGGCCCTTGTAAACAAATATATAAAGTTGGTTTGCAAAGACCCCTATAATATCAACACTAAATCTGCTTTGGGGATTTAGAGAAGTATTGTCTCCATTTGGAGCTCCTTTCTAGAAGGCATTTCATGGTCTATTGGGGATGGCCTAACTTGCAGATTCTAGAATGATAATTGGATTGAGGTTTTTCACCTCTTAAAAATCATACTTTGATTCCTCTTGATAGTGCTGATCTAGAAAAGACTACCATATGCTTTGTTGGATTGGATGGTCATTGGGATTGGGGTAGATCACAAAATATCCTCCCTAAAGATATTGCCTTCTTATAACTGCAACACCACCTCCATCACATATTGCTAGAAGTGATTCCCTTTGTAAATATATAGCAAGTAAGGGAAATTTTCTTTGAAAAGTGCTTATGCACTGATCAATAATGATGTTTAGTGTTCAGTGTTTAGAGAGGGTGAGAATATGGAAACTAGTTTGGAAATAGACGGGTCCACAGAGGATTAGAACTTTTTTATGGCAAGTAGCTCATAATGGAATAACAACAACGAATTTATGTCAAAGATGTGGCATCATTTGTCTTACAAAAGCCAAAGCTCCTACTTATTTCAACACTAAGGCTACATGTTACATTCTTAGAAAAGAGAATCTTTGTTTTTTGCTTATTTACCTTCTATTTAGAAGCAGCTTTAAAGCTCTTTAGAACCTCTTAAATCATCGCTACTTGATCTAGTGATGCTTTGGCAAACAAAAGTAGATCATTTGCGAAAAAGAGGTAGGACAAGGTTAGCCTGTTACTTCCTAAATTTATACCATTCCATCTACCATTCTCCATTGCATACTAAATATCATGCAATACCCTTTCCAAACATAGGACAAAGAGGTAAGGAGAAAACGAATCACTTTGTCAACTCCCTTGAGGGAGTTAAACTTTAGATAAACCTCCATTCTAAATTACTCTCATTTAGGCTGTGGAAATGCAAGTCATGATTCTAGAGACAAGAATATCATCAATCCTAGTTAGAGCAACTGTCTCATGAATAAAGGACCATCGAATCCTATCATATACCTTTTCCAAGTCAATTTTAATAGCCATCCAACCTTCACATCATTTTTTTGACTTCATTGAGTGGGTAACCTCTTAGGCTATAATTGTGTTATCTATTATTTATCACCCTAGAACAAAGTTTTTTTGCATCGGGCTAACTAATTTGCACATAATAGCTTTTAACCGATTAGTGATTAGCACAATAACTATTTTGTATGCAACGCTACACAAGCTAATTGGTCTAAAACTTAGAAGAATCATCAGGTTACTTACTTTAGGAATTAAAACCAAAAGAGTAGCATTGAGAGATGGAGGGAGTGTTGGTGATTGTGCCCTAGGCTAATTACTAAATATTGTCATTCATAAACGTTTCTATTATATTGTTTGCATGTTTACTTTATAATAGGATCCATAAATAATTTAATTATTCTAAATATCCCTATATGCTCATTATTGTGGGAACAATAATGAATTAAATCTAGTATGAGGTTTGATGATAATCATGGGATGTTTATTTGTATGGAGATACGAATCAAACTCATAGGTACATGTTGGAGAACTATGTACTGGACTGACCCGCTTTGAGATCACTACATGGATTAGTGTCATAAGTAATTCTCAAAATAAGATGTCATCGATCCTCAGACCTGAAATCACCATGAATTCCAACATGAGAAATATTATGTTTTAACTCAATCAAACGTTGTCTTTAACTAGATAATTATAAAGGTTGAGATTGGGTATAATGTAAATCATGTAGAGAAAGTTGAGTGATTAAGATGGGATTTGTCCCTCTCATTGTGAGAGAGATATTTCTTGGCCCTTCAACGAGTGAGACTGAAAAATGCATGGCCGTACTCAAATGAATTGATAGTGTGATCAATTTCATTTGTTTTTATCAATTTACTTAGAAATCGAGAAATGATAAGATTGAATGATATAAGGATGACACTATCCATCCTTATATTCAATCTAGATATCATGTGATAAAAGGATAATTACGTAAGTTATGGATTAGGTAAAAATCGAATCACCGATCTTCACTTAATTTGGGTAAACATAATGTCTTGCTAGAGGCCACTTTTGTTTTGTTGACTAAAATTGTTTTAGGTCAATTGCCAACATTAAGTGAACCTACAGGGTCACACACAAAAGAACGAGTCAAAAGGATCATGGACTAAATTTAATGTCTTGTGGGAATAATAATAAATTAAAGGATCATGGACTAAATTTAATGTCTTGTAGGAATAATAATTTTTTATTATTGAGAGTAATAATAAATTATTACATTGTTATATGCAAGAATTATATTTTAAGAAATATTATCCCTTATTAGATTAAGGGGCACTAATGTCATTACTCATGTGAGAATGACATTAGTATAAAAGGCATATAAAGAGATCTCTTTAGAGTTGACGACTTGTCTGTCGACATTAGATCGGTAGAGAAAATCTGCAAACCCTAAAGAGTGAAGCATGAAGAGTCGTGTGTGAAAATCCCAATATCATCTAGAAATTTTCTTAGATCACGCTAGTTTGAAGAGTGCTCTTTCGTGTGGATATCGTAGAGGGTATTGTGATTTTGCGGTAGCTACAGATCCGATCTACAAATTGATTTCAAGTTTCAAGCTTTTAGAGGTACGAAATCAAACTATTTGCTTTGTTTTAATCTAATCAATACACATGGATACTGGTTGGGGTTTTCTTTTTGAATTTCGTTGCGAATGATTTGATCTTTATAATTTTAAAACCCTATAGAAACCCAACAGTGGTATCAGAGCCACTTGTGCTTTTGATTAAATTGAAATTTCTTTCATGATCTGCATGTGATACTATGAAATATAATTTTATACATGTTAACTATGAAATCAATTTGAGTTTATGAGGAACTAAATTAATACAAATTCGGATTTGTAATTTTATTAGAGCACCTTGCTTTGAGGGATTGAATAGATCATGTGTAATTTGATTACAATGGTTCTTGAAGGTTTTTCTCAATAGCGATTATGTAGTTCTCTTATGTGATACAAACTCCTATTCAAATCACGATTTTTATAATAAAAAAAATTGCATGTCCTTTTTCACGCATTTGTTTAGACGAGAATTGAATTAGAGGCTTAATGCGTGATATTACAATATCCTGTTTGTTGGATATCAGCAGATTAGATCTGTGTTTGGAATTTTATTTATTTTAATTCACGCCATGGTGAAGACTTTGGAGGACTGATATAGATCTATCCTATTCATCTGCGCCTCTAGAATCGGTTTACGTATTGTAGACGCCTGATTTTTCAATGGCAGCTTGTAACTTAAAACAGATTGGATCTGTTTATATATTTGATAATGGACGAGTATTGGACAAGTCTTGATCTGTCGATGTTGTTTTTAATAATAAAAAAAAATTCTGAACAGTCATGAATTGGACATTTGAAATTGCAGGTCTGAATTGGATGTTTGTTAATCTGCTCTATTTTAGCTCAATCTGACGTTCATTTTACGCTGATATTAGTGCTTCTATTTTGGATTTTTTTCGTCTGATTTAAATTAAATTTTTGAATAGCAGTGTCAATTCAGATTGGATATGGTATGTTGTTTTTTAATAGTATCCTATTAAAATTCATGAACTGCAGTAATATTTTTGTAGAAAAATCGAATTTTAAAATTTTCATGTGAATTTGAAAAGGATTTAAAAGATTCGATTTTTACCATAAGGGGATTGTCCCCTTAACTCTTGCAAGGTGCATGATTTAGTTCAATAAACTCTAATTAATAATTCTTAATATAAAACACGCTTTTGAAGTATTGTGACATATGTGTATGTCTTCTCTGTGTGTTTATATTATATGCATGGTGCATAGCATGGCCCTAAGACCTATGTGATTGGCAGGTTTTTATTCCTTTTCTTTTAAATGGGTTGTAATATTATAAATACGGCCTGTGTGTCGTTTTTATTTTATTGTAATTTATTTTCGACAAGTAGTTGTAGGATCTTTTGTATCTTTTTATTATTTTAATAAAGACATGAAGATGTCATGAAGACCCTCCCTAATCCATGGTGATGGAGAAACAAGGATCGTGAAGAAGATACAAGAAATTTACAACTTAAGACCTTAAAGATGGTTTTTACCTTAGGATTGGACCATTAATTTTCATATTGGCTTATGAAGAATAAAGGGCCATGCTATGATACTTTTTCTTTACTCGATAAAGTTGATATATCATGAGATATGATGTATGTATATGTATGTGATACTATATTTACCACCACGTATGCTTGAATATCCATCAAACATGATAAAAAAAATGAAATATCAATAATTAAATCCCTTAATAAATTTTAAGTTAAATGCCACCCATGATTAAACACCTGTCAAGACTTCGATCACCAAAATGTAGGTTCTACCAAAGTAGGGTGCATTAGGTTATCTTAGTAAGGCAGGATGGGTAATAGTGTTACTCATGTGTTTAATATGGTTCGACTTATTTAGGCTATCAATACGATTTTGGGCCTAAGGCGTTAGATGGGATTTGAACATGCCGGGACATATGATGTCAAAAATCCCATAAAAGATCTAAGAGTTACATGCAATATAATTGGTAAAGAGTTACCTACCTAAATAACTTAACTTTAAGCATCATGCCAAAGCTGACTTAGAGTTAGGTGAAGTATGGATCTTAGCCCACTAGATTGCAATAATTAAATGCAACAACATTGATAATGAGGGTTATTGATTTAGTGGGAGTTTTAATTTATTAAAATAAACATTGCATAAGTAATTATAGATCAATGGCTACAAACAACACTTCAAATTGTCATTGCAATCTGTCCTTGAGAAGGAAAAATTGATTGGAACCAATTTTCTAGACTGGTTCAGAAACTTGAGAATTGTTCTCAACAAGAAAAGAAGCTACATGTCCTAGATGAGCCTATCTCTCAAGAGCCTATAGCCAATACTTCAAGAACTCAAAAGGATGCTTATAAGAAGCATTCTGATGATTATCTTGATGTAGGATGCCTAATGCTTGCTACCATGAATCTAGAACTTCAGAAAGGTCTGGAAAACATGGAAGCCTATGAGATGATTGTCTATCCTAAGGAAATGTTTCAATAGTAGGTCAGACAGGAATGGTATGAGATTACCCAAGCCCTACAGTATTGCAAGCTGGCTGAAGGAGGATCAGTGAGTACCCATGTCCTAAAGAGAAAGGGTTATATTGATAATCTTGAAAGGCTTGAATTTCCTATAAGCCAAGAGTTTGCTATTGATTTGATCCTAAATTCATTACCAAATGGTTATGACTAGTTTGTCATGAACTATAATATGAATAACATGAACAAATTAATTTATGAATTGCATTCAATGCTTAAAACTACTGAGGTTAATATCAAGAAGTAGAAGCCTAGTAATGTTTTGATAGTTCAGAATGGAAAGGGCATGAAGAAGAAAGGCGAAGGAAATGCTAAGGCTATGAAAAGTTCAAAGCCTCAACCTAAACCTAAACCAAAGGCAAAAAACCTCCTAAGGAAGGGGTTTGTTTCCACTATAGTGAGCCAGTCACTGGAAGGGAAACTGCAAACTCTACTTGGAAGATCTGAGAAAAAGGAGAGTAATCAGACTACTGCTTCAGGTATCTATGTTATAGATATCTAAAGGGCAAAGTCAACCTACGAGTTGGAAATGGAGCAAAAGTTGCTACTTTAACTATAAGGACTATGAATTGATTTTGCTCAGTAGGCTTTTGTTAGTGTCGAACAATTCCTTTTATGTTCCTACTTTGAGTAGGAATATTATTTCTATTTCATGTTTAGACAATGAAGGTTTCACATTTATTATTAAGAATAATAAATGTTCCATTTATAAATAAAGACATGTATTATGCAAATGCTAACTTACATGATGGTCTTTATGTTCTAAATCTGAAACATGATAATGGATAAATCTATAACATAAATACTAATATACTTAAATCCAATGATTTAAATATGACCTATCTATGGCATTGTTGTCTTGATCACATAAATGAGAAATGCATATTGAAGCTTCATAAGGATGGATTTTAAATTCATTTGATTTTGAATCATTTAAAATATGCAAGTCTTATTTATTAGGCAAAATGGCCAAAGATCCTTTTAAGGCACAGTGAAAGGGCAATTGATTTATTGAGCCTAACACATATTGATGTATGAGGTCCATTAACCGTTGCTGCTAGAGGAGGCCACTAGTACTTCATCATATTTACTAATAATTTCAGTAGATATGGATATGTCTTTTTAATGAGATATAAATCTGAATCATTTGAAATGTTCAAAGTTTTTCAGAATGAAGTACAAAACAAGCTTAGCAAAACAATCAAAGTACTTCGATCAGATCGATGTGGTGAATATGTAAGCCAAGAATTTAAGGACCATCTTAGAAATTGTGGAATAATTTCACAATAAACTCCACCCAAAACACCACAATGGGATGGTGTATTTGAAAAGGACGAATAGAACCTTATTAGACATGGTTCGATCTATGATGAGTCAAACAAATCTTCCATCATCCTTTTGAGGCTATGCCCTAGAGACAATTGCATTCAGGTTAAATTGTGTTTCTTCTAAGGCGGTTGAAAAGACACCATATGAGATATGGACTGAAGAAGGCCTAGTCTGTCTTTCCTTAAGATTTTAGGTTGTGAGGCTTATGTGAGACATCAAACCGTAGACAAATTAGGACCTAAGTCAGGTAAATACTTTTTATAGGGTATCTAAAAGAAACCAAAAGTTATTGTTTTGTAATCCCTCTGAGAACAAAGTGTTTGTTACTTGGAATGGTATCTTTTAAGGAAAAAGAGTTTATCTCTAAAAGAACCAGTGGGAGTAAAATATATCTCGAAGTGGTTCGAGATCCATAAAATAGCCTTACACCGCTAGTTGAAAGTCAACAAGATATATAGTTAGTTGTTGATGCTCCATAGGTAACATAAGGTCCATATAGGTCTGATAGAGTGCGACATCAACTTGAGAGATATGAATTTCTCATTATATGTAGTCGCGATGTGCTGCTTATGGATCAAAATGAGCTCACTACCTATCAAGAGGCCATGTTGGGTCCAAATTACAAGATTTGGCAAATGGATGTCAGAACAGTTTCTTAATGGAAACCTACTTAAGGATGTGTACATGACACAACCTGAAGGGTTTGTTCGTCCTGAGGATTTTGTGAAGGTTTGCAAGCTTCAAAGATCCCTTTATGGACTGAAGCATGCATCTCGGAGTTGGAACCTTCGTTTTGATGAAGCGATCAAATAGTTTGATTTCATCAAAAATGAAGATGAACCTTATATTTACAAGAAAAATTAGTGGGAGTGCAGTAGTCTTTCTAGTGCTATATGTAGATGACATATTACTCATTGGGAACGACATTCCTACCTTGCAGAATGTCAAGTCTTGGTTAGGAAAATGTTTTTCAATGAAAGACTTAGGTAAGACTGCCTATATCGTAGGCATCAAGATCTATAGGGATAGATCTAAAAAGCTTATTGGCCTAAGTCAGAGTGCATATATAGACAAAGTACTGAATAGGTTCAGTATGCAAGTTTCCAAAAGGGGATTCTTGCCAATGTCACATGATATAAATCTGAGCAAGACTCAATGTCCAACGACAAATGATGAGCAAGATCACATGAGTAAGACTCTTTATGATTCGACTATTGGATCATCATGTATGCCATGTTATGCACTCGACCAGATGTGTCATATGCATTAAGCATAACCAGTAAATGCCAGTTAGATCCTAGTGAACCTCATTGAACAGTCAAGAATATTCTTAGGTACTTAAGAAGAACTAAAGATGCATTCTTGATAGATGGAGGATTGGAAGACGAGCTAGTTGTAAATAGTTACACGGATGCTAGTTTCCAATCTGACAAGGATGATTTTATATCACAATCTGGATATATTTTTTTTTCAATGGAGGTAAGTAAGCTTGAAAAGTTCAAAGCAGAATACTGTAGCAGATTCTATAAGAAAGACCAGTGTATAACAACATCAGATGCTGTGAAGATATGCAAAGTATCAACTAAATGACAATATTACTAATCCACTTATCAAGCTTCTTGCACAGGCAAAAGCATGATCATCATACTAGGTCAATGGGTATTAGATACATGTATGATTTGGCCTAGTGCAAGTGGGAGATTGTTGGTGATTGTGCCTAGGCCAATTACTGGATATTGTCATTCATAAACATTTCTATTATATTGTTTGCATGTTTACTTTATAATAGGATCTGAATAATTTAATTATTCTAAATGTCCCTAGATGCTCATTATTGTGGGAACAATAATGAATTAAATCTAGTATGAGGTTTGACTGATAATCATGGGATGTTTATTTATGGAGATACAAATCAAACTCATAGGTACATGTTGGAGAACTATGTACTGGACTGACCCGCTTTGAGATCACTACATGGATTAGTGTCATAAGTGATTCTCAAAATAAATGTCATCGTATCCTCAGACCTGAAATCACCATGGATTCCAACATGAGGAATATTATGTTTCAACTCAATCAAACGTTGTCTTTAACCAGATAATTATAAAGGTTGAGATTGGGCATAATGTAAATCATGTAGAGGAAGTTGAGTGATTAAGATGGGATTTGTCCTCTTTGTGAGAGAGATATCTCTGGGCCCCTCGATGAGTGAGACTGAAAATGCATGGCCGTGCTCAAATGAATTGATAGCGTGATCAATTTCATTTGTTTTTATCAGTTTACTTAGAAATCGAGAAATGATAAGATTGAACGATATAAGGATGACACTATCCATGCCTTATGTTCAATCTAGATATCATGTGACAAAAGGATAATGACATAAGTTATGGATTAGGTAAAAATCGGATCACCGATCTTCACTTAATTTGGGTAAACATAATGTCTTGCTAGAGGCCACTTTTGTTTTGTTGACTAAAATTGTTTTAGGTCAATTGCCAACATTAAGTGAACCTACAGGGTCACACACAAAAGAACGAGTCAAAAGGATCATGGACTAAATTTAATGTCTTGTGGGAATAATAATTTTTATTATTAAGAATAATAATAAATTAAAGGATCATGGACTAAATTTAATGTCTTGTGGAATAATAATTTATTATTATTAAGAATAATAATAAATTAAAGGATCATGACTAAATTTAATGTCTTGTAGGAATAATAATTTATTATTATTGAGAGTAATAATAAATTATTACATTGTTATGTGCAAGAATTATATTTTAAGAAATATTATCCCTTATTAGATTAAGGGGAATGACATTAGTATAAAAGGCACATAAAGAGATCTCTTTAGGGTTAACGACTTGTTGTCGATATTAGACTAGCAGAGAAAATTTGCAAACCCTAAAGAATGAAGCATGAAGAGTCGTGTGTGAAAATCCCAATATCATTTAGAAATTTCTAGACCACGCTAGCACGTGAAGGATCCTTTTGAAGAGTGCTCGTTCGTGTGGATACCATAGAGGGTATTGTGATTTTGCGGTACCTACAAATCTGATCTGCAAATTTGTTTCAAGTTTCAAGCTTTTAGAGGTATGAAATCAAACTATTTGTTTTGTTTTAATCTAATCAATACACATGGATACTGGGTTAGGTTTTCTTTTTGAATTTCGCTACGAAAGATTTGATCTTTATAATTTTAAAACCCTATAGAAACCCAACAGGGAGTTCACTGGATTGAAAAAATCTCCTTACCATGTGAAACACATTTTGGCCAACTATGTCCCGCTGCAATTGGTAGAAGATAGGGCTCCATCTGTCTGGACTAGGTGCCTTATAGGGACCCATATCAAAAGCAGCTTACCGCACTTCCAAAATATTAATGTGTGCTTCTAAAGACTCTAAATCAACAGAATTTAGCCTATGAATCTATGTTGCCACGTTAAAGAAAAGTGTCTACTTTCTTCTTTAGAGAACAAATTGCTACAGAAGTTCATTGCCATTGACTTAAAGTGTTTTCATCCTCTTCCAGATTCCATTCTCCCCTTCTAGCATGCGATCTTATTCCATCTGCGCTTGTTATTAGTGCTAAGCTAAGATAAATCTTGTGTTTCTATTTCCGTGGGTAATCCATTTTGACTGAGACTTTTGGAACCACAACATCTCTTCCAGAGATAGTACATTCTCATATTCCATTTGCAATTCGTTCTTCTTCTTCCTTCTAGAGACGGAGAAAATTGTGATTGCAATCTATACTCTAGTTTAGAAATCTGATGAAGTAATCGACACTTTTGAAGGAAAATATTACCAAAAACATATTTATTCCATTTTTGCAATTTCTCAAACAACCTGTTGGAGTTAGATACGAAATCAACACTTGAACTCCATCCGTCTTTGATAAAAGTCTTAAAGTTAAGATGGGATAACCAGCAAGGTTGAAACCAAAAAAGGGAAAATATCAGCATCAACTCCTGTATTGCCAAAAGGATGTAAAAGAATTGGGCAATGATCCGATTTGAGTTTTGGAAGATAAATAAGCAATCATTTTGGAAAGTGGATTCTCTAATTTTGATGACATAAAGCATGGTCCAATCTTTCTTTGAGAAGCACGTGTTCCCAAGTAAATTTTGGCCTTTGGAAATTAATATCAATTAGACTACACTCTTCCATCAGTAGACTCAACTCATGGCATTTGCTTCGATTAACTTTGGCTCCTTTAGTTTTCTTGTCATTACTTAGGTAAACATTTAAGTCTCAAATGACCAGCCAAAGGAGATAGATTCTAGATTTCAACTTGATAAGAGCGTTCTACAAATGCTTACGTAAGGAATACCAAGGATTGGCATAGACAAAAGTATATACACGCTCATCCCCATTCAATTTCCATCAAACATGTTTCCATTATTTGCCTTGATCAATCAACTTTACAGAGATTTGAAAAACATTCCAAAGGACCTAAAATCCCTAGAATAACCAACATCATTCTTTCAACCAACAATTAAACCTTAATTTCTTGATGATAGAATTAGCTTTAATTCCACTAATTGGGTTTTTAAATCACCAAAATATTAGGTCTATGTTTCCTCACCATATTTCGAGCTACATTCAGGAAAATGGGACGAGATGCCCTTTGACAATTCCAATACAACATAAATATAGGGAAAAAAATGTTAAAGGAGAATGAAAGCATCACCAAAGCCATTAAACCTGCCTACTGGATTCATCATCCATAGTTGACACGGTTGCTTCATTTTCTCCATTCACATTTTGATTAAGAGGAGTAGTTACTCTGTGTCTTGATTGAATAAAGGATTCATGTAGGTATCCATCACTAAAGGAGAGAAAGTACGGCTCCTCTTTTTGATTCCATTTGGCGATTCCTTGTTTTAAAACACTATCAAACTTGGTCTATAAAAATTCTCTAAGGTTTAAGTTGATTCAACATTTAGAGAAAGATTTGGTCCACACATTAGTGGCATCTGTAAGAGGCTCTTAGTTATAAAAAAAAACAGGGGAGCTTATTTGAAGTGAGGAGTTATTTTAGGCTGACATCCTACTTCTAGCTAGTTTAAGGGCTTGAGTCAATCTTGGGGTTTAGGTTGGAGAAAATCTCTAATTGTAACATGCTATTTTCTAGATGGGCTAACCTTAGCTTTCCCTTCGTTATTCTTCTTATCACATTCAAATCACAAGACTCATTTGCAAACATAAGATGGGTTTCCTTATTGGCCATAGAATTAACTGCTATATATTTTCCTCCACGGCAACTTCCAAATTTGTCAATATCCCATTTATCGACCCTCCTTCCAATTGCTTGATTTTTAGATGCCATTCCCTAATCATCGCAACCCCTCTTATTCAGCAGTTGTTCATCATCCAAGGGCTGAAATTTCCATCACCTCTATACTTCGATGAGCTCCATTTCCATCAGGTTTCTAGTCATAATCCCCATGGTTATCTGTATTCGACTCATTTGTTTCTCATTTAAGCAAACCATAGAATTGTGTCCAACTTTACCATAATAAAAGCATAATCAAGGGATTCCTTCATATTCAATTCTCTGCCATGTACCATTTAATTTAAATTTTAGAAGAAGTGGCTTTGAAATATCTAGTTCTACAGCGACTGGCAAATCTTCCCCTTTGAGCTGTTCTTGTATTATAATCAAATACATAACGTCTTGCCCACAATATTACCAATCCTCTATAGAACTGCCTCATGATAATATTGTAAAGACATGTCCAAAAATCTAATCCAAACAGCTATTTTAGAGATGATCTGCATAGAGGCATGGAAAAGTGGGTACCACCTTTGAACTAATAGGCAATGACCCATAATAATCCATTGTTCCTCTAATAATGTACCAAGTAGAATTCATTATCCAAGTCAATAACTCTAAAATTGCTTATTTGATTCCAAAGTTCCTAATTCTTCTTACAAAGCACCTTACATCCAATTGGTCTACCCATAAGTTTGACTATCACAGCTCAATTCCATGGCTTCTCAATTAGTGTGTGAAGGTGTTTAGAAATTTTCACTAAGGTTCCATACTCATCATTTGTGATTTAGATATTATCATCAAGAATTTCAATGTCATGTTGTGGATTCTACAATGAATTCTTCATCAGTCTATCCCGATAAGATTGAAATTCATTTGATCTTTCCTACTGATTTTCATTCATATCCATTTCCACATCCTTTGCCTCATCAATCGGGGTTACCCCCTCCTTATTTTGAATTTAACCTTTTTTTCCTTGCTAATGACATTCCTGCTTGAACGTCTCCTGTCTTTTTTATTTTCAATTTTTAGATAAATTTCCTTCCATTTTCCTCTCATTGGTAGTTTGTTCCTTAAGCTAATGAGTTCTCTTAAGCTAATGGAATTTTAAGATGCTCAAGGATAATTCAACAATGGTAAAAGATAATATATTGGGTTAAAAGGTAGAGATAAGGTAATTGAGTTCTCTTAAGCTAATGGAATTTTAAGATAATTGAAGTATGCTATTAAAATAAGAGAATAAGTTAAATAGGCTTGGAATGAGGTATTCGGCTTAGAAAAAGGTTAAGTTAAGCTCAATTGAGAAATCTTTCAAAATAAAATTAATTAGAATTTATAATTTAATTTGAAAATTGAATGAGGGCTTTGGTTCAAGGAAAAGGAGTTTAGTTCACCTTGGATTAGACCAGTTCACTTTGTTTTTAAGTGAACTAAGAATAAACTAGGTTTGGTTTAGCCATAGAAGACTAGCTTGCTCTTGATTAAGTTTTAATTAAAACCAATTTAGCTAATAACAAGTTGGAAATAAGTGTAAAGGTTTGGTTTTCACTAATTTCAAGTTTTTTATATAAGTAAAATTAATATTTAAACAAAAGATGGTCAATTCTCATGAAATTCAATTAGTCCAACATTGTAGCAATTTGGTTCAACTTAAATTAGCTTTGTTTCAATAAGTTGTTAGCTTTATTTGCAAAATTTAATTAATTATTATTATTATTATTATTATTTTGCTATTACAATGGGAGAGAGGGAATCGAATTTGATACCTCTTACTTGAGATTAAAAAAGATGCTACTAAACTACAAGGTCATTGGTAATATATTTAATGATTATTAAATCACCTTAATTGTCTACTTAACAAAATTATATATTTTTGGTTTAAAAAAATTACTCAAATTATAATTCAATTCATCATTCAATCATAAATATAAGCAAATAATTGTGATTAATACTTGTAATATCTTAGTTTATATAATAATTAAGCTCATTCATAGTTGATTTTTCAATTAAACATCAAATTATCAAATGTCCAACCAATCAAAATGATATAAATCAATTTACTTACACATTCTTTTGTTCATCAAATTAAATAATGTTTATAGTCTAATTTAATCATTTTCCATCAAATTTAATCATGATTCATACATTAATTATCATATCAAACTTGAAATCCACACTTCCAAGTGTGTCTGTGTGCGTATTTCGGCATTTCAAATATACAAAACCATACATATCTTTTGATTAAAACTAATGTATCAGTGATTGGAGAAATTATGTGAATCAAGCATAATATTATATACATATCCAAATATCTCGGTCATAACATAGGTGTAAGCAAACAATATCATTTTCAAATCAAAACTTAGATTAAAATTATTTCATCAATTAGCATATAGACAATGCATCAATCATTCCATACGACATACATTAAGCTTCAAACATGTTAGATGTACTTACTAAAGTAAGAATTCAAGTAAACTTTATTAATAAACCCAACTACTCCTCAATTTAGTTGTGGAAGCTTCAAACTCCAAATCTACTACTACTACTTCAACTAAAGTTCTTGATCTTCAATTTAGATTGATTCTTGAGTTATTCCTTTAAGAATCAACATAGAGATTAGAGATTAGGTAAAACATAAGACCTTAAATTAAACTAACTAGAAGAGGTTGATCTTAACTTGATTTGTTGAGTTTCTAGTTGGAATCAGATGAATTAATTATAGGTTTAAGAGTAACAGAGGGAATATAAGTGGTAGCACATTTTAAAGAGGAAAGAGAGAAAAATTTGATGTTGTAAATTAGTGGATAATGAGGATTTTAGCTTATATAATGAGGTTTGTAATTAAGTATGTTTGGGAGTGTAATGACCCATATACCTTTAGATATTTAGACATTTGTGTTGACTAAGCAGGGGTAGTCTAGAATTGAGATTAGTCATAGGAAATTTGGTTCGGTTGTCTATAGTGACCTTAAATGACTAAGTAGAAGGTTAAGTGCAAGTGTAACATCGTAAACTTAAAGGCACTTACAACCCTCTACGTGTCCATATAGCATATGGGCACACAAAGACTCGAAACTTACTAAAATCCACAATATACACCTTTTTAACACCACCAAAACATATATTAATACTCTAAGTCTATAGTTACAACATAAATACTTCACTACTACTACCACATACATTCGTACCTTTTACACAGTACTAACAAGGGATGGCTCATAGAGTCCATTTATATACACATATACGAACCAACAAGTAAGTCTATGCCCTAACACACTAACTTAATAAAAAAACATATGATAGGAGACTCTATCTCCTCTAAACTAATAAGATATGTCCAAATACTACTAGATAATGCTCTCCATTAACATCATACCCATAATCCATGAAAACGTCATATCTTAATAAGTCAAAAGCCATAGGGGTTCTATTTATGCCTAAAAAAGATGAAAAGTGAGTCGGAGCCTAGTGCAGTGTACCAACAATCACATGTGCATGAACAAACAATGGCAAGTTTGCATGCATCATCATCATCCGTATCTTTTAATCCAACATCCAAAAAAAATAACTCTGCATGCCAAAACACACATAAATATTTATATTTATGCGTAATATATATATATATATATATTTATTATTGTGTACTCTCCAATAACCATGATGCCGAAAAACCTAGATCTGCCTACATCATTTCCATGTATGAATCCACTCGCGACACTATCACACATGGATCATCGGAATGTTGCAATAATAGCATAGATGCTTTCCACCTATTACCAGTAGCTATGCACAAGCAATAGACATATCATTAATGTCAAATAGTTCTTGAATCAATTTTAGTTTCTATTCTAAATAAGCACAAGCACACATATAGTATACATGTACCTAGAAATAGTTCCATTCCAAACCAGTATCTACTACCTGAATTACACACAATTAGATTGTTTAGAATCTTCTATTTATCTTACTTATACTTTCATTATATTCTTATTGCTCTCCATCCTACATCATTATAACTTGGGTCCTAAAGTTTTAAAGCAGACTTAGATTGTGGAGTAATATGATATGATGAATATAGTTATGTTTAGGTTAAGAAAAGAATGATTTCAAAGGTATTATAACATATATAAACTAATATAAAAGTGAGTATAGGGTTAAGTATCACTTGGGTAGAAAAAATAGGTCATAATAAAGCCTACGGGGAGATACACGAGGGGAACATAACTTGATGTATTTCCTCCAGTTCTTTTCCAGGAAATTTTTTGAAAAGTTACGGAGAGAAGCACAGTCAAGAATACGGTGCCATGGTCATGTCGTGTTCTTGTGACTGTCTCATATTGTGAAAATACAAAGAGAAACACAACTGGAAAAACACGATTTCTACACACAATGGTACGACTTAAAACATAGGTTGTGTTCCAGTCGTGTACTTCTGGAAAAATTCCCTTTTTACAATTTTCTTCTTATATTCAAACCGACACTTGCTTTACCCTTTTCCTAAATCTATCTCATTACTTTAACTTCCCTTTTTTTACCCTTACTACAATTGCTCCAATAGTATAGCCCCAAATTCGCATGCATCATCAACCGAAGTCATTATATCATAAGTAAAGTGGAAGTTAATGCCATTACCTTATTGTGTCTTTCTAATACCATTGTTTTTCTAGCCCCTAATTAGATTGATAAGTTCTTTGGAATTTATGCCTTCATAAAACAAACTTCCTATAGGAGTTTTCTATTGTCCAAGAATTTAAAGAAAAATCCATATTAGTTGTTGCCCTAGTCTTCAATAATGAGAGAAGGAGAAATTACTCTACTCACCGTAGCTGTAAACCCTTTGATTTTACAATATTTTTATAGTAAGCTTGAAACTGAAATCAAAGTTTAAACCATAAAAGCCAGCTAAATCAAACAATGAGCTTTAGAAGATTTAGATCTAGCAAGACCATGCTTAAAATCTTAAAACGATAAAAATAAGATAAATTCAAATTATGTCTAGTAAAATTAGTAAAAACCTAAAAAGCTCATATTGGTCAAAAATTCATTCGTTTAGAACCTTTACGGGATCAGTTTCCCTATCTGACTACCGATACGCAAAATAATGAAAAATCTTCCGACAATCAAGTTTTACTAGAAAAATATTAAGAAGTTTATAAAATATCATATAAAAAATTTTCGGTCATAAAAACGTAAGATATTGCCCATATAAGCATATTTTATCGCTACCGGTAGCTTATATAATATTTTAACTGTCACTATTTACTTTAATTTATGCCATTACTTTTTGTCATATATTTTTTTTCTTATAATTTATACCTATTTCTTACAGACCATACCCTATTTACTACTTTTACAAGTTATCTCATTACATGTCACATTTGTCACTTTTCTTTAGATTTTTTTCCTCTTCTTTTTCTTTCCTTCCAGCCTCTTCATGTCAGAAATAGCATCCCTCTTGCAGTAACTTTTCTTTTATTTTTTGTTATTTTTTTTATTCAAAACTCACCAAATCTCCACAATAAATACCTACCTCCATTCACACTTCTTATACTTTACGACTCTCATCAAAGTTCTCTCTTTTTTCTCTTTTTTTTTTCTCCTTGCCGCTGGTTCTTTGCTGCCATTTTCCTTGTCAACTCAAACATACTCTTTTAATTCATATTTTTAAGGTAAACACATTCCATATGCATCTCTAGTTGATATTAGGTGTTGTTTCATGCATTATCCATGGATAAAATCTCCCCATGAGGTATTAAGCTACGGGATAATAATGCAAAAATGAAACCAACAACATGTTATGTTTATGATCATGTTGAAGTTATATTTATTTGAGCTATAAGCTCACTAATCTAACATTTATATTCATGCATTTATTTTATCTCTTACAATTTATTTATTTACTTGCTATTTGAGACTTGTCTATAATCTAAGTTTTAGACTTGTCTTTAATCAAGTCAAAACAAAAGGCGACTTGTCCATAATCTAAGTCTCAGGAATACCTTGTCCAAAATTATAAGGCTTCCGTTATATTGTTTTGCTTTTATCATGCTCTTATTTACATGGTTACTGGAATAATTCAAGTCTTGGGAAGTCATGTCCTAATTCTAAGAATTCCAATTTTTTTTTTCTCTCAATTATTTTGCTTTTTAAGGAGACTTGTCTATTTTTAAGTCTCAGGAGCCTTGATCATAAGCTAAGGCTCCCATGCATTTAAATTTCTATCTTAATAATCCTTAATAGTTTTGTTGTTATTATCCCCATAAATTATGAGTCTAAAATATTGTTTTATGTTCATGTACATAAGTTTTTCATAGTGATTTGTTATGCTAAAATAAAAGCTTTGAACCATTTTTTTAATTGATAAATCTTTGTTATGCAAGATATTAATTTAAAACATATTTTCAAGAGGTGAAGGCAGTCTTTTACCAAAAGAAAATATAAAACAAGATCATCCTCTTAATTTCATGACAACTTGATTTTAGAAAAACTACTCAATTTAGGCTTCAAATTCCATGTTTTAGAAAATAAAACTTAGTAATTAAATTTTTTATCTTATAGGAATGAAATAATCC
Source organism: Combretum micranthum (assembly GCA_024138025.1). Lineage (NCBI taxonomy): Eukaryota > Viridiplantae > Streptophyta > Magnoliopsida > Myrtales > Combretaceae > Combretum > Combretum micranthum. The sequence continues at coordinate 104,624 of JAMXBD010000289.1, forward strand.
TGGAACCAAAATTTTGTTTTAGCTTAAAATATACATTTGTAAAAGTTTTGAGAAAAACAAGTTTCTACCAACAAAACCAATTTTTCCTAAATTTGGAATTTTAGTTATTCCATAAGGTAATTTGTTAAAAAAACTTCTTATACAACATCATTAAGATTATACATGTATTTTGAGCTACTTATACTATATAGAAGTCATCTTTTGAGTCTAAAAAAAGATATAAATCAATTTATGAGGTCTAAATGAAGTAAAAATAGCAAAATATCACAAAATCAATCTAGGACAGTTTAGGACCATTCTGTACAGTACCATTCCGCCCCTTAAATGACCCAAAAATTAAAATAACTTTAGAAATGGATAGATCATCTGAAATAGGTAAAGATTGACTACTTATACACGAAATTCCAAGTTAAAATGAGCAAGTTATGGCCATTTTAAATTGGAAATTTCACATAACCGAAACATGACTTTACATTTATAGAATTAGAAATTAAATAGAGCCATTATGAAATACTTATTTCGGATATTTCTTTTATCTAGGTAACAAAGTTTACGACTCTGCCTTCCCGGAAGATTATTTTGACTAAGAAGATTGCTATGATCGAGTGAGTTTTCATTTACCTATTATGTATCCATGCATATACTTGTAAAGTAGAGCACTAGATCTTAAGAAAAAAAATAAAATTAGTATGCACGCAGGTTATCATGGGAATTATATATGTGATTCGTTATGTATGATCAATGAACGATAACTATACCGGAGCTCGATTAGTTTATTAATATCAATTGTCTCTATGTATAATGCTATGTATATGAATATTGATTAATCGCCCTAAATGAGATTAATTGTGGATTGGAAATTCCTTATAACTAAATTGATCATGCATATCATTTAGAAAATCTCATTCGCATTTCGCTACTACTCTTATACGAGGGACCGAAAAGGTAAGCTACCTAGCTACATCTTGAGGGATTAGGATGTTCGAGGAATACGACCTCATGGTGTAACCGAGCCGAATCAATTACTTTAGGTAAGGAAAAGAAAACCGAAGACTACTAATATAGTTGACTAAAACCCAAAGACACATGCGCAATTTCAAGGAGGTCATTGGACCTATTCAAAGAATTCCCCAACCCCTGATATGGAGGTCATAAATCCATTCTACATACATATCTGGATAGTTTATATGTATTTATTTGATCGTGTAGACGTTGCATCTTATGTATTTACTAATGGACTTGTTTGATTGTTATGTTATGGATGCGTTTGTGTAAGGAATTATCTTATTAAGCTAGTAACAATTTGCTTAAGGAACTCTATAGCTTAGAACTAAAATTTTAATTATCTGATAAGGATTGCCAAGGATTCACATGATAAATTGGAAGTAAAACAAAACCTGGATCATTCATTCTTAATTGAATCTTGTTTGTTTGTTTGTTGGAGCTGTGTTAGTATTGTTTTAAAGAAAATTAGATAAAATAGTAAAACATCAAATTTGTTCAGTTAGATAGTAGAATACGATTTAGTACTAGTATTTGCTTATTCCCTGAGGACGATCCCGATTTTAAAAGCTATACAAGATTAAATTAAGAATGAACGATCTAGGTTTGGTTTTACTTCCAATTTATCATGTGAAATCCTTGGCAACCCTTATCAGATAATTAAAATTTTAGTTCTAAGCTATAGAGTTTGTGAGCAAATTGTTAATTCTTTCGAATCTAATAGTTTATCTAAACCTAGGTTAATCAATTAGGATGTCTCCTCAATCAATAGCAACCCAAATTCGCATTAGTAACATGAACTCTTAAAAATAATAGAAGATTGTTGCTATTCTATGTCTAGAATTATAAACAAATCTTTTCAATTGTATAGATCAATTCATAAAAGTAATCTTTCGATTAACTTAAATGAAAATCATACATAAGCTTGCATTCTGGATATACAAACTTAAGAAACGATTAACAAACATGCAATTGAACAAAAGAACTTCAAGATTTCATTAAAAACAAAGCCTCAACGCATGATAAAAATGGAATTCAACAAAACCTAGATCTACAAATTTTTTTTCCATAGTGACTAATGATAATATATGAAATTCAAAACGAAAATTCAAAATCATGATACTACCTGAAAGATTAAAGCTCAAAAATTTCGGATCTTCCGTGATAATCTTGACTTGTTGTTAGAATCTCCAGAACTTCCTTCTCTTTGGAAAACTCTCGTTTTCAAAATTTCCGTGTGTTCTTTCTCCTCTCCACAATCTCCTTTTTATGATCATCTTCAATTAAATGGAATTGATTGTTCTTGATGAGGAGAAATGAAAAGTTTCGGAGATTATGAGTCTCTTGGCTTTTCAAGTAACACTCCTTCAATGCCCAAAATAAACGTTTCTGTACTAAATAAGAGGTTACTGTAGTTGAAAAGTCGTTTTCACATTGAATGATTTTTGTTAAATCGACAGGGCTAGTGACAGGTCGTGTCCACAAATGTTCCTTGCAAAGAGAATTTCCAGGTTGACATGGTTTGGGACAAGTCGTATCTCATAAATGTCTTCCAAAAGCTTGATATTAGCCCTTAATTTTGCTTCTTCCTTGTAATGTTTGAAAGACATGGCTTGTTCTTGTCATGTTGAGTTCTTCTTAATCCAAACTTTACATTTTGACCCGTTTTGTTTTCTTTCTTTGAAAAATATCTCCTTTAAAGACCTAAAGCTTAACTTCATTAATTCATGTGGTAAATTCCCAACATTCATCAATTAAAATGACCATAATCATATGTTTTAGTACTCATAAAATAGGAATAATTTTGGTTCATCAGCTAGTTATGCTTACTCCCCAACAGATTTTTGATGTTGCAGCTTCATTGTTTTTACATCGAGACTACCCTTTACCTGGGTAAGACCTATGCTTTTAGGAAGCTTTTAAGGGAATTCTATTCAAAAACTTTAGATTGATTTCCTTTAAAATATTTCATTTATAGTTATCTATTTTTAAGTAAGACAATGATAAGACTATTTTTTTGGAGATTTATCGGGGGAATTCCCTTATAAATGTAAGACCGTTGACCTTTAGAGTTATGAATATGAATGTTTAGTATTTTCTTGATTTCCAAATTTATACTTTCTTAACAACATATTCCATCTGTATCCCTATTGTTTTGAAAGCACGCCTTGCATATGGTATCGAAGTTTTTACGTGACAAAGGGACGTCATTCCTAGTCTTTAATATTGTATGCAGAAAATTATCACGTTTAGGGTACCAATTGGGGCGTGATAGTGGCAAATCTTCAAAAATCACAGGTGCTAGAAGAAGGGCAGGGAAAAGTCTCTATGAATGGAAACATAGAAGGGAAATGGAATGACGATTACTATTCTAGGTTAAAATATGTTATTTACTCTGCATATCTTTTAAAATGTATTATATTGTCCACTTTGCCCTTATCGAAACCAGGCAACTTACCTTACTACCCATAAGCATTTATTTTAATTAATTCAAATTATTTTAGCAAGAGAGGGCAATTTAAGTAATTTGCATAAAGTGAAAAATAGTCAAACTTTTCAATTATTCAAGTCTACTCCTCCATGCACAATTAGATAAAAGTGCAGATTTTAAGTAATTAAGCTGCTTTAGGAACTTAGAATATCTAGAACTCAAATTATTAATTTTAGGTTTCTTGAATTGGATTGTGAAAATTTAGGTATTGAATTTGATAAATAGGGCTCATTTTTTATATCTAGAACTAATTATTTGATAATTAGGTATTGAATTCGTTTGTGCAATTATTCGATGCCTCCTGAAGGAGCTTGTTGTATTGTACCCAATGTTATTTTCACTTACAATGATTACATTTTGCAATATTCTTTTTTTTTATGGTTTTGAAGTTAATTAAATTAATGTCTATATTTCATTGAAAACTAAAAATCCAAACACCATAAATTATTATTATTATTATTATTTTCTATTTATACATTTCTTTCTATATATTCTTTAATATAACATTGAAATTTTTTTTTAAACAAAAAAAAAAAAAAGAAATTGCAATCATTGTAGCAAGATTTTATGTGGCAATGCCACGTGAAATAATACTTGACGTAAAATCTCACATAAGGTCAAACTGTTAAATTATTTAATATTAGTAGTCCATGTGATTTATAGTATGATTTTAATATAAAAATAAAAAATGATGGTCATTTGGACATAATGGTAATTTTGAGTCATAGGGTTTTAAAATCCCTCCACTCCTTATTTAAATATGACAGTTAAAGAAGAAAAGGATCGTATTTTTCATAAGTGTCATTTCATTTTCTCCACCATCAAAGAAAACAGAAAAGTGAAAAGGGAAGAGTAGAAGAAAATCATCAAGATAAAATCAAGATAAAATCGAAACAGATTTTTTTCTCTTGGTTTAAACTCAAAAGGCTATGAACAATGATATGATCAAAACCATTAATTGATTTTTGCTATCATATTGAAAAAATTGGTATTGAAAATTGGATTTACATAAAAATCCTGTATAAAAGAAAATTAAAAAATATCTTACAATTGGTATCAAAACAGGTATGTAAATACTTGATTTGCTGTCAAAATTACAATCGTTTCTATTCGTGAAATTTTATATTCATTCGTTAGGTTTTCCGTTTACATTGTATGAGAAAGTGCTTTTGTTGACGTTGGGAAACTAAACTCCGTAATGGGATTATCATTTCCTAGTCAAACAAGTTAATCAAGCGGGAATTAATTTTCCGAAACTGGAATATAAAACCAATCTGGAAATGGCGGAACATTAATTTTCCGAAATCGGACATTTGCTATTCAATGTAACAATTCAATGTTCCTGTTCAAATATAATCTGCTGCGCTATGCGATCTTCGGAACATTAATTTCTGAAACTGGAAATTAAAAACTAATATCCTGGTAAATATATAAATGTTCCTGTTTTCAAACATAGTTTTGGTCTGTGTGTGTTCCTATTTCCCACATATAGTTGTAGACATTTGTTTTCACGAATCCTTACTGTTTGAACTTTGATGGCGAATTCATGGATTAATATTATTATTATAGATTTGTTTATCATTTCCTGATCAAAGCATATAATGAAATTATTGAACTTCCACCAATAGAGATAGTTTGATGGCTATGGATTTAGAACATTAATTTTCCGAAAGTGGAAAATAAAACCAAATATCTATAAATGTATATGCTATAATTCTGGCATATCTTCCATATTGTTGAGAATTTATTATAGTTTATTTGGATTGAATGGTTTTGATAATTGAATAGTTTGATATTTATTGAGATCATGTTAGTGTGAATGCTGACACTGAAATTTTCCTAATCAAATATTTATTATAGAAAGCTTGTTAGTCACCAAAGTGGCCTGACTTGAAGGATTTAAACATTTAATTGTGAATTTCAATTGTTCATGTTCATGTGATGCTAATAAAATGACATAAAAAGTTCGAAGTGAGCAATTGTGATCATTAATCATTAGGCTAGGAGATCATCCAAAGATGGATCATTGCTTATAATTGATACTAAAAGAGATCCATTGATATACTGGGTAAATATGATTGTATATCCAAAGATAACATGCATATTAACTCAAGTATGATTGATTGATCTATCAAAGTATATTTATCTAAGCATCATTATTGATTAAAGTTATGCATTAAAGTATCACCCAAAGGTGATCTTAAATACATAGTTAAAGTTTATCATTTATTTGAATCTATTTAAGTTTACTCAAAGCATTAATATGTAGGCTTGGGAATGGTCTAATAGGCTGAGTTTGAACTTGATGCGAATAACGATGGCTGAAAATGTAATGATCAAGTTCAACGGACTGAACTATGCGGAATGTTCTGAACATATCCAATTTCAACTAGGTATTTTGGATTTAGACCTATCAATTATTATGATGAAAAGCCTGCAGCCATTACTAAGACTAGTACTGAATCAGACAAGTCTTTATGAGGCTTGGGAATGGTCTAATAGGCTGAGTTTGAACTTGATGCGAATAACGATGGCTAAAAATGTTAAGCCATCGATGCCTAAGATGGAAAATGCAAGGGAATTTATGATGAGAATTAAGGAATACTCTCAATCAGATATAGCTGACAAATCTATTGTAGGAAGCCTAATGAGTGAGCTGACAACCAAGAAATTTGATTGGTCACAGCCTATTCATGATCATGTGACAAGTATGGCTAATCTAGCAGCAAAACTGAAGTCAATGGGTATGGATGTGAGTGAATCCTTTTTGGTTCAATTCATCATCAACTCGCTTCCTCCTGAGTTTGGTCAATTCTAGGTGAATTACAATACCATTAAAGAAAAATGGAACCTTCAGGAAATAAAGGCCATGTTGATTCAAGAAGAAGGAGATTAAAGAAGATGAAGGATCACTCTGTTCATCTCACTGTTCATAATGATGTTGGTAACAGCAAGTCTAAACCATATAAGAAGAATAAGAAGAAGGAGAAAGCCTCTATGAAAGTCACTGGAGGTCAGATCCATAAGGATTAGAAGTGCTTTTTCTGCAAGAAGACTGGTCACTTCAAGAAAGATTGTCCAAAAAGAAAGGCTTGGTTCGAAAAGAAAGGTATGTACTGTATATCAGTATGTTTTGAATCAAATGTTATTGAAGTACCTAATAACACTTGGTGGTTAGACTCTGGGGCTACTATTCATGTGTCACATATTATGCAGGGATTCCTTTCGATCCAGTCCATAAGAGAAACTGAAAAGTTCCTTTATATGGGGAATAGAATGAAGGCACGAATAGAAGGAATCGAGACGTATAGATTAATTTTGGATACTGGGTATCGCTTGGATCTAGAAAAGTGTCTCTATGTTATGTATTTTCATTGTATAGACATTCGTACTATTATGGATTTGGTACTTTAGTTGATCATTTGTACCATTTTAATCTTGATGTTATGTATGCTGATTCTTTATTTCTTGTTGAGCATAATATAGTTAACAAACGTAATGCACATAATGATAGTTCTGCTTTCCTATGGCATCAAATATTAGGTCATATATCCAAAGAAAGGGTATTGAGGTTGGTGAAAGGTGATATCGTGCTTCAATTAGATTTTACTGACTGAGAAGTATGTGTTGATTGTATAAAAGGAAAACAAATTAGACACACATCAAAGAACCCAGCCACAAGAAGTAATGAACTTCTTGAATTGATACACACTGATATTTGTGGTCTTTTTGACATTCCAACATGGGGTGGTGAAAAATATTTCATCACATTTATTGATGACTACTCACGATATTGTTACTTATATCTGCTGCATGAAAAGTCACAATCAGTTGACATCCTAGAGTTGTTTGTCAATGAAGTGGAAAGGCAGTTAGATAGAAAAGTGAAAGTAGTAGGGTCAGACAGGGGTGGTGAATATTATGGTAAATTCAATAAAAGTGGACAATGTCTTGGTGCATTTGCAAAATTCCTTGAAAGTCGAGGCATATGTGCACAGTATATAATGCCTAGTACACCACAACAAAACGGTGTGGTTGAAAGGCAGAATCGTACACTTATGAATATGGTTAGGAGTATGTTAAGTTATAGCACTGTACCTTTATCCTTATGGATGCATGCATTAAAAACCGCAGCATATTTGCTAAATAAGGTTCCTAGTAAGGCAGTCCTTAAGACTCCTTTTGAATTATTGACAGGTAGGAAACCTAGTTTAAGGCACCTTCTATTTGGGGTTATCTAGCAGAAATAAGAATATATAATCCACATGAAAAAAAAGCTTGATGCAGGAACTATTAGTGGTTACTTTATTGGCTATCCTGAAAAATCAAAAGGGTACAGATTTTATTGTCCTAACCACAATACAAGAATAGTTGAGTCTGGTAATGCTCGGTTCATTGAAAATGGACAATTTAATGGGAGTGGGGAATCATAAAAAGTGGATATTAGAGAATTTCAAGAAGAGACCCCTACACCCAATATTTCTAATTTCAAGAAGAGACCCCTACACCCAGTATTTCTACTCAGGTTGTTGTTCCTTTTGTTGCATCATAGTCAAGCAACAAGCTGAAACGACAAGTTAATGTTCAAAACACACAAAGTGAACATATTAGAGGTGAGCCAAGCAATAATGTGCAAGTCACAAATGAGCAAGTGATACCATAAGAAATGGCATTACGGATGTCTACTAGACAGAAAAGACCAGCTATATCGAATGACTATGGTTTACTCACTTGAATATGAATCTGACTTAAGCATTGATATAGATCCAGTCTCATTTAGACAAGCCATGGAATGTAGTGATTTTGAAAAGTGGTGTCGAGCCTGGATTTTCCCACTATCTGGTTCATTTCTCCTAACCCGATTCACATTAAACCCGAACCCATTTAATATGAATCCTCGACTAGGGGTTAAAAGAAATTTTAATTTAAAAAAAAAAACTTTTTAGAGTCGCCACCCGATATAAATCGGGAAAAAAATAAAAGTTAGGATCAATGGGTCGGTTGATCCTAACTTAGCTACTAGTCTGCGAAAATTTGATTTAAAAAATCAACTTTTAAAACCAGATATCATGGATTCGGAGGCTAACCTATTAAAACCAAATCGGTTACCACTTTTGGAATTTTAAATTTATAATCTATCCTTTTCGTGCTCAAAAATTCAAATGATACATTATGAAACAATATTCACAAGTCAAATCATTCATTTTTATTTTTTTTATTATTTTTTAGAACATAAATATCAACAAAATATCTTAATTTTACAAAATACTTATTCACAATGTTAAAAACAAAAAAAAAAAATTTTTTTTCATTTTTAATGTCGCCCCGCAGGTGCCTACGTACTCGCTAATCGAGATCAGATAAAAAGTAGTTCTTTTAAAAAAGAACTTTAATTTGTTGATCAATTTTATATTTTTGAACTATTCTCAATTTAAGTTTATTAAATTTTATATTTTTATGAAAATCATTTTTTGATGATCCTATGATCTAACCAATTGATTTTTTATTTCATGAAAATACAATTTTTCTAAGTCCAAAAATCATTTTTTTTAGCAAAATTTTGTTTTGGAAAATCCCATTTTATCATTTTTATTTAATTTTATTATTTATTATTATTATTTTTTTTTATTTTTTAAAAAAAATCATCACATAAATTCACAACATATTCAGAATATATTAAAATTATTTTTCATGCATTAAATATGCATTTCTAAAACAATTTATGTATAAATACATATTAAAAATATTCAAAAATATAAAAAAATATAAAAAAAATAAATTTATATGAAAAATCAATATTTTGATTTTTCTGGATTTTTCTGAATTTTCTAATTTTTTCTGAATTTTTTATGAATTTTTATGAATTTTTTACTATTTTTTGAAATTAATTATATAATAAACATATAATAAAATAATGCGGATTAACCTGGACCGTTGGATGGAGCGGACGCGATCTGGATCGTATGATCTGAAGACTAATGCTGGTCGTCTGATGGAATTGACCAAATCTGGGGCGTTGATCGAGATGATTAAATCTGGGCCGTCTGATCTGCTTGATCAAATCTGGACCGCTGATCTGCTTGATCAAATCTGATCGTCCGATCTGCTTGATCAAATCTGGATCGTCCGATCTGCTTGATTGAATCTGGGCCGCCGATTCGCTTGATCAAATCTGGACCGTCTGATCTGCTTGATTGAATCTGGGCCATCTGATCTGAGTTGACCGTTGAACGATGACCGACGACCGTTGACCGATGACCGACCAGGTTGGATTCGGATCTTCAGGTCTGATCTCGGAGGTCCGACGGGTGAAGAAGACGATCACGCGATTTTTCGAGCGCTCGTCGGCCGTCCTAGGTGGTGGTTGACCTCCCCAAGCTTGTCGGCCCGACTTCTATGCTGGTGGCGCGTCCGTTGGTGGTGGTGGTTCTCACTCAGAACGGCGGCAAGGGGCGGCTCCGGTGGTGGTCGTACGGCGGCGTTGATGAACAAAATTAAAAAAAATTGCAGAGATTAATTTGATTAATTTAATCAAATTCAAGCATACCAAGACATCAAAATGAAGTTTCTAATACTCCTAAACCACTCAATTTGGATCAAATCTGATCCAATCACTTCGAATTTGAAAAATTCGAATCATACATCCTAAATTCGAAAATTCCAAATTGGTATTGTTATGTATGTGTTTCTTCGAAATTGACTTGTGCCTTTTGATCCTAGGACCCCCTATTTATAGGTTGCAAGCTCAATTTTACGTTTCGTACAGTTTCGAAAACGAATCGATTTTTGCCTCTTTATTTTCACGAATTTAATTCGAAAATTCATGATTAATTTGTTTGAAACTGATGAATTGATGATTGATTTCTCATATCCTTCATCAAATCATTTAATTTAGGTAGATAAATCATCCAGTTTTTATTCAATTCTTGTAACTCCTCATTTATGTGCAATTGAATGCTTTACAAATTGTATTTTTTCCCAATTTTTTTAGCACGAATTTTGTGACTTTTGGGTTGTTTTTACACATGAATTCTGTATTGATCTTTCATATTCCATGTCTACTTTGCACTTGCATCATCAATTTCAACAATTAATGATGTTTTGTCAGTTAAAAATTGATGCAAAGTAAGGCAAAAAGTCACTTTGAAAAGGCAAAAAATTAGATGATAAAAAGGCAAAAATTTGCCTTTGCTAAGGTTTGAACTTGGGTCCTTGAGCTTGGGTGTGTGTTTGGGTCAATGTATTTAACCAACAGGCCATTTGGCCTGTGCCTTGATCACTTAGCCAATTTCATCAATACTTAAGGCTTTTGGAAAAATGAGTTTAATTAAATTTAAGCCTTAATTAATTGGGCAAAAATTGAGTGTCTACAAGTGGTTCAATGCCATGAAGGAAGAGATGAAATCAATGGATTTAAATAAAGTCTGGGAGCTAGTAGAGTTGCCTAAAGGACCAAAATGAGTTGACTGTAAATGGGTCTTTAAGATCAAGTGAGACTCAAAAGGCAACATCGAAAGATATAAAGCCAGGCTTGTTGCCAAAAGTTACACTCAGAAAGATGGTATTGAATATAATGAGACCTGCTCTCCAGTTTCCTAGAAGGACTCTTTAAAAATTATTATGGCTTTGGTGGCTCATTATGACCTAGAGCTTCACCAAATGGATGTAAAGATCGCCTTTTTAAATGGTAACTTAGAAGAGGAAGTATATATGGACCAACCAGAAGGATTTATAACCACAGGACATGAAAATTTGGTGTGTAAGTTAAAGAAATCGATATATGGATTAAAACAAGCTTCCCGACAATGGTATATTAAGTTTAATAATACCATTACATCATACGGTTTTGTAGAGAACATCGTTGATCGATGTATCTATATGAAGGTTAATGAGAGCAAGTTTATTATATTAGTCTTATATGTCGATGATATTCTTTTGGCTGCTAATGATATAGATTTGTTACATGATGTAAAGAAATTTCTCTCTAAAACTTTTGAAATGAAAGATATGGATAAGGCATCCTATGTAATAGGAATAGAGATATTTCGCAATAGATCACAAGGATTGTTAGGATTGTCTCAGAAAGGCTATATCAATAAAGTATTAGAGAGATTTAGAATAGAAAATTGCTCTATAGGAATAGCTCCAATTCAAAAAGGGGACAAGTTCAATGAATTGCAATATCCAAAGAATGATTTGGAACGAAAATCAATGGAATCCATTCCCTATGCATCACTAGTTGGAAGCTTGATGTATGCTCAGACATGCACTCGGCCAGATATTAGTTTCGCTATAGAAATGTTAGGCCAATATCAGAGTAATCCTGGAATAGATCATTGGAAAGATGCAAAGAAAGTACTTAGGTACTTATAAGGCACCAAGGATTATATACTTACTTATAAAAGGTCAAGTCATCTTGAAGTAGTAAGCTACTCAGATTCAGATTATGCTGGATGTGTAGACTCGAAGAAATCTACATTTGGTTACATGTTTCTGTCGGCTGGAGGAGCAGTTTCATGGAAGGGTGGGAAGCAGTCTGTCGTTGCTACTTCCACTATGGAGGCTGAATTTGTGGCATGCTTTGAGGTCACTATCAATGCAATTTGGTTGCGGAACTTTATCATAAGGCTTGGTTTAGTCGACAGTATAGCTAGGCCATTAAGAATCTATTGTGATAATTCTGTAGCTGTTTTCTTCTCTAAAAATGATAGGTATTCTAAGGGTGCGAAACACATGGATTTGAAATACTTGTCTGTTAAATAAGAAGTACAAAACCAAAGAGTATCGATTGAGCATATCGGTACTGACTTGATGATAGCGGATCCATTAACTAAGAGTTTACCATCGAAAACATTTACTGGACATGTTGAACGAATGGGCATTATAGACAGGTCCTCATTGATTTGATATTTAATATATATGTATATATACATATGGTTATATTGCTCGTATTATTATGACACTTGTGAATTCAGTTAAAGTTATGGTTTTGCTTGCTCTTTTGTTATCTACATCAAGTTGTATACAGTTATTATTCGTGAAATAACTAGTAGCATATTTGGAAATAATAATTTAAAGGTTTTAATGTTCGTTAGTTAAGTTATCATGAATTATGATGATCATGTAATACATGGAAGGAATCACATCGTTAAATGGTGTGTGACCACCATGATTCAGTCATTTTAATTCAATTGAGAATTATGACTTGACGGATTCTAAATATCATCAAGTCGTAACATGGACCAAGTGGGAGATTGTTAAATTATTTAACATTAGTGGTCCATGTGACTTGTAATATGACTTTAATATAAAAAGTCAAATATGATGGTCATTTGGGCATAATGGTAATTTTGAGTCATAAGATTTTAAAATCCCTCCACTCTCTCTATTTAAATATGACAGTTAAAGAAGAAAAGGATCGTATCTTTTTATGAGTGTCATTTTATTTTCTCTACCATCAAAGAAAACAGAAAAGTGAAAGGGAAGAGTAGGAGAAAATCATCAAGATAAAATCAAGATAGATTTTCTTTTCTTGGTTTGAACTCAAAAGGCTATGGACAACGGTATGTATCAAAACTATTAATTGATTGTTGTTATCATATTGAAAAGATTCGGTATTAGAAATTGGATTTATATAAAGATCCTGCATAAAAGAAAATTAAAACAATATCTTACACAAACATGAAACCTTTCCAGCTAATCTACCCCCAAATAAATTACCAACCCGTTATGAGAGGACAGGAAAATAAATAAATAAGTTAAATTTCTTTACTAGCAATGAGATGCTTCACAATAAAACTAGGAAAGGCATGTTTCGTTAGCTTTTTTCGATAGATATAGATATATTTTCTAACAAATTATTTATAAAGGAATAGATATAGATTAAAAAAAAAAAAGTTGACAATTCTCATGAAAAAATTAAATAGATTAAATATAGATAAAATATAAATATAAATTGGATATATTTATATATATCATTTTAATATAGATACAAATACAAATGAAAAACAGACCATCCAAATAAACCCAGTCGATTCTATAAACTTAGCTTTCTCTTCCTAGTTGATTCTATAAATACCACCTTTTCCTCATTGGAATTCTAGCTGCTGCTTCTTCTTCTTCTTCTTCTTCTTTTTTTAACATATTACTATTAGATCAAATTATATATACATCTAATTTTTAAAATAAAGAAATATATATATATTTTTTTTTTTTTCATTTTCTGACTGGAAGAAATTCTTTATTATTCATCTCATATATATCAAATCGTTGCATAACTTTATAAGAGACTTGTTGGTATGCCCTCCATCTAAGTTCCTTCCCTTTATTTTCCCCAAATGTGAATGTGACTGATGATGAGACAAAATTGTGCCAAAAAACTTAGATAAAAATAGTGAACACATCGTACCTATTACGTACTTTTCCCTCAACATCAAAAGTTTTTCTTCCCATTGAATGCCATCTCATCATATACTAAGAAAACTGAACCATATGATACTCCTCGTGTTTTATCCAAAAACCCGTTGTAAATGTATAGCATCCCTACAGCTACAGATAAAAACATCAAGAGGTTGGTAATAATAATATATATACTTAGTTATAAACTTTTCCTAGCATGGCCTAACTACTGAACAAGTTTGGTTAAAAATGTGCCTTAATTTCTATAGTCATTTCAATGGTGGAATGCAATCTACCCGTGATTTCATTGCCAAGACTTTACCCGTTGATAAAGGCAATAAAAAGTTTAAAAAAAAAAAACAAAGAAAATCTAAAAAAATTCGTTGGAGTGTTGATTTAATTACAGTATCTGGGTACAAAAAACAGGGCTAAACATACCCAATGAGTGACCATAATTAAAAAAAAAAAAAAAAAAAAAAAAAAAAAAAAAGAAGAAGAAGAAAGAAGAAGAAGTGAAAAAAAATTCCAATCAACAAAGATCCCTCATTTTGCTACCCTTGCATCAGCAGTTGCGCCAATCCCCACTTGTAACCATGAAGAAGAACCTCCACTCAAGTTTATGTCCTTGAGTTCACTTAACTTTGCTAACTTCACCTTACTGTCTGCTTCATCATCTACTACATGATGAGGAGTTGTCATATTGTTGCTATCATTATTATTATTAGTAGTAGTATAATTCTCATTAGCATCAACATGCTTATGGCTTTGGCCGCCATAGTCACTATCCATCTGATGGTTGATCTTGCAACTAGTCTTATTGTTGTTATGTTCCCTATCTTTTGCATCAAGCCCTAACCATGTCTGGAAGTAGATATCCGGGGAGATGCCGATCCCGGGTGCATTCGAAATGCTGCGATGAACTCCTCCTCCTCCATCTCCACCTCCTCCGCCACTGTGTTCGTCAATCGTTGTCGTCGTGGTGGGTGCGGGGAGGTTGAGATCAAGCTTCAGTGCAAGGGGGTCCGACGGTTCAAGTAATTTATTTTGTTGCTGCTGCTGCTGCTGTTGTTGAATTTGCTCCAAATGTTCATGAAAATGTTGCAACTTCACTAGTGAAGTGGATGCATCTGGTGAATTCGATGTGATCCAATGACATCTCTTATGTCCTCCTAGGGCTTGCCCAGATGAGAAAACCCTATGACAGATCGAGCATTCATGGACTTTGGATTTCCTTTTTGAACACGACGGTGTCGGTCCGCTACTCCCATGAACAGCAGGATCGAATGCCGAACTATAACCTGCAGCAGCTGGCTTTGTCGGGAAGAAATCTTCATGCGTGATCACATCTTCATCGGCGGCATAGTCGTCGACATTATCAAGCCTCGCCGCGAAACACCCCTTGACCTTTTTATGGCTTGCCCTATGTCCACCTAGGGCTTGATGTGAATTGAACACTTTCTTGCATGCTTTGCACTCAAACAGCCCTCTTGATGATGCAACCCCTTTGGCCTTGTCCAATGCTGGTGATGGTCTACATGAAAGTGGTGCTATAAAGTTTATCGGCCTTTTCCGCTCCTGATCCTCTTTGCTCGCTGACGCACACGACTCCTCTGGCTCAGCCATCGACGGCTCGGCCGTTGTCCTAGCGTTTGACAGCATCATAAGGCAGTTGGCGGCTAAGTCTTCTTCTTCACTTGATGGACAATTGGAATTAAAGTTGTTGTTATTATGATGATTGCTATGATCAGCTACCTTAACCCTAAGCGATCTCTTCCTTTTAGACCACCCACATCCTTTACGTCCCCCCATGCCATCCTCATCATCAGATTCCGGCGACGACACGTAGATTCTACATCATCAGAGCCGCATTTCCCGTGCTCTAGGAATGACTTCCATGAAGAGAATTCCTTGCCACAGTTTTCGCAAATCCGGCAGCTTTTTAACCTATTGGGATTGGTTCTCAAAGCATACATGCGCTTATTGCCCGGTGGTACGTTGTCACCATTTTTGTCCTCCCAGTCGCTTGCCGGGTCGTCTTCGTCGATGTGTCCTGACTCATCTCCGATGCCATGAGCCCTCATGTGACCACCTAATGCTCTTCCACACATGAAACCCTTCTTGCAAATCTTGCAAAAATGTTTGAAATTCGGCTGTTGATCAACAATAAGAGCCATCCGTTCCCCAGTTGAGAAAAAATTATATTATAGACAAATGAAAAAGAAAAACATGTATATATGGATAAACAAGGTGAAGTAAAGAAATCATACGAGTGAAAAATATAGATAGGGAGAAGAATTGATTAAGTTAAAAAGACAGAGAAAAATTGGAAGTAAGACATGTTAAGATTAGATAAAATGGGCTGGAGTTTGTTCTTGTAGTGAAAGTAGTTGAAAGGTTGTATGGTGAAGAGTGCTGCTAGTCCTGGTTTTTAGTTGGAGTATTGGTTGGTTTTAAGAGAGAGATGAAATTTGTAATGGAGAGTGAGTGGTGACAAGTGGAGGGTCAAAGGAGACAGAGAGAGAGGTGGAGAATTTTTCTCTCTAATATGATGACTCCATTATTGTTTCTTGTTGTTGTTTGCTGTTGTTTTTAAAATATTTGTACTACTAAGCACAAATCAATCGCTAATGGTCAGAATGGCCAATATATGTATGGGGGATGATATTTCGTGGGAGATTTTTCCGGTTGACCGTACGTGTTAAGTCCTAACTTAGTACTTACCGATGTTGTGTGTGTTAGAGTGAGTGAGGGAACGGGAGAGGGAGAGAGATGGAAAGTGGCAAAAATTAAGTGTTCCTATGTTTCAGTGATAGATTTATTAGATATCACATGTTACAAGTGGTGGGTAAGTATTGATTATGTGAACAATATTTTGTGGTAGTGATAATGGACACATATCAGAATATTTTATTTATACTTACCTGTTAGAATATATATACACTTAACATGTGATACCTAACAAATCTTTTTTGGTTGCAATTGATATTGGTGTTTTGAATACATACTGGTAAGGTTGTTCATTGATCCGAACCAAACCAAATCAAACCAAAAACCAAACCACACTTGTAGGTTTGTTCATTGAATCAAAACAAATCGAACCACAAAATATGCTTTTTTTTTATACTTCGGTTCAGTTTGCGATTCGATTTAGAAAAAGCCTAAATGGTTACGGTTCTGTTCAAGGAGTTGAACCGAACCAAACCAAACCGTTTGAACCCGAACCAAACAGCTTCACATTAAAAGAAATAAAAATAAATAAATAAATAAGAGCCATTTTATTTATTTAGAACTCTTGAGCATTACATATTAAGACTTGTGTTGCTCTAAGATCAATTCAACAAAATGTAAAATTCTTATCATGGAATATATTTACAAGAGCAAGTTTTATACTAGGTTACAACATCTATAACCAACAATACTTAGATAATTTAGAACTTTAAACTAATTAGTACAATAAAAATTTAAATACATTATAAATGAAGAATATTATAAGTAAATATGGAATTAATGCAAAAGAATAATTTTCTTAATTAGTGTTATAGATTTATTAAAAATATATATTATTTAAAATTTGCATTGAAAAATATTTTTAAAACGCGATGATATATGTCTTTGAAATTTTTAAATATAACTTGATATAATGATAAGTGATTTTAATTTTTTAGCAACATTTCTCAATCTAAACATCTTTTTTTTTTTTTTCTTCTGGACTCAAATGACTATTAATATTATTTATTAAAACTAAATCTTTAAAATCCGTTCAAACCGAACCAAATCAAACCGAACTGCATGTGAAACGGTTCGGTACAAAACTTCGAACCGTTAAAAGCAGTTTAGTTTAGTAAGAGTTTGAATTAAACCATTTTGAATGTGGTTCATAAACACCCCTACATACTAGTATCAAAGATATATAAAACTGAAAAAAGATTGCAAATGATTAGTTTGTTTTATATTATCATGTTTATTTTTATGTAATTAATCTTTAATATATATTCTCTTGTTAATTTAAAATATTGTCATTGCCCTTTAATCTTTAATTGTGTTTGTAAAAGTTTTTTCCAATGATAATGTTTATACATTATGTCACGTCACAAATTGCTAGCCCTTATTATAGTAATGACCTATTCACTCGGCAGAAACAAAGAGGGAAGAAAATAGTTATTCTCATATTATTTTATTATCTCATGTACCTACAAATAGGATAGGGAATTTTTATTCTCAAAAGTTTTTCTTCATTCACCTGATAAAGTAAATAGCTATTACCATTTGTAAGATGCATACTTTTTGTTCATTCTCTAGAGAGGTTTGAAAGTTCAAATATCATTACCCTATTACCTCTAACAAACATGTATATATATGTGTATGTTGTATTCATATCAAATAATTAAATTAAGCATGTGGTGTATATATAACATATATTACAAACATCTTTCAAATATTTAAGAAAGATGTCAAATTTAGTATCCAAATTTCGAAATGATCAAGTTAATGTCCAATTAAAATTTTTGCATCTATTCTTTCTATATTTCTACTACCGTTTGCTCTATATGCTAGCGTGGAAGAACTAGTTTATCAGAGTTATCTAACCTTAAGTGACATAGTGCAAATTCATTGTTGGAATGTCTCTTCCATATTAACAAACAAAGCAAATGATGTTATAGAGGTAGTAAAAATAGTTATGAAAATTTTGAGTAGATTTTAAATTAATCACTTTAACTGCAAAATTCAAGTACAAAATTCGACATCTACCCAAATAATTATGCATATGTAGCATATCTATATATAAGGTCCATAGATTATATATATGTAATCTACGTTATATTTGTGCGTGCGTGTATTATAACAATATCACATAAACAGATTATATGCTATATGTTGTATATAGTATTCATTTTGAATATGTAATTGATATTTTTGTGGTCAAGGTGTGACGTTGGGGCCTATACCTTATAGATTATGTGTATATAACATATTATAAATACATATTTACATAGCATTATAAAGTACCGCTAAATCAAACATATCACATATGTAGCATATAAATTATAATTAGCAAAAGAATTACATATATTATGTATATATAAAAGTATAATTAATTTATTTGTTATATGCATATTGTATATATATAACATATAGACCATATAATATGTATGAAAAATAAATGCAAATAAATATATGGGTAAGCGTTAAATGTGACATCTAAACTTTATACAAAAATTCAATTTAGTATCTAAACTTTAAAGTAGTTAATTTGATATTCAAACATTTTTATGACTATTTTTATTACCTTTAATATTGTTTGCTATGTTTGTAGATGTAAAGAAAACAACATATCATTGAATTTTTACCAATGTCCTAAACACCGTCTAGCACTAATATATTACTTATTATATGTCATAAAAACAAAGCAAACAACGTATATAACAGTAGAGAGTATCTATAAAACAGACATATTGCATATATAACATATTAATTATAATTACCAAAACAATTACATAGATTATGTATTGATAAAAGTGCAATTAATTATTTGCTTTATGTATAACACACATATATAACATATAGACCATATTTGAATGAGAAATAAATACAAATAAATATATACATAAGTGTTAAATTTGTAACCTGATTTTTACACAAAAATTTAATTTAGTATCTAAATATTAAAGTAGTTAATTTAATATCAAATTAAACTTTTTACAGCTATTTTCACTACCTTCTTAACGTCATCTGTTTTGTTTGTAGAAATAGAATAGACAACATATAATTGAATTTGTGTTGATGTTCCTAGCAATATTTAATACTGATAATTAACTTCTTCCACATCAAAAAACAATGCAAACAATTAGTGTGATAGTAAGAGTAGTTATAAAAACTTTAATTGAATATTAAAATGTTCACATCAAAGTTAATGTAATTGGTTTTTTTGTACAAAATTCATGCATCAAATTTGACATTTTTCAAACATAAACATATGATAAAACAATCATAATTTTCATTTGATGCCTAACAAAAAGCATATATATATTAAGAAATATAGTTTAGTCAAGATTCCCCAAAATAATGTTTATTTTGGTATTATTTACAACTTCACATTGTTCATTTTATTCCAATCAATTTCATGCCATCTACCTATTCAATAATATAGTGGAAATAAAAATTAAAATATAAAAAATTATGTGAACTTCCAAAAACAAATGAACTTAATTATAATTTCTATATTTAACTGTTTTTTTCAATTTTTTATTTATACAAATTATTTTTATTTTTTATTCAAAAAAATTCACTTGTGTTTTCACATTTTAGACTTATGAAAAAATATTGATATTACACATTACGTATTTAGTTGCTTTTTTCCCCCAAAATGAGGCATTTAACACCATTTAGAATTAAATAATATTTTATAAATTAGCCAAGAAATAATTTAAGTAATATTTAAGCATTAAGAAGAGCACGATCAATTTTCCCTCAAAATGTTATATGTATTAGGAAAAAAAATAAACTCTATTCAAATATGTAGTAGAAAAAAGAAGCTCTATTTAAAAACTATGTCAAAATGCATGAGACTGATTTTGGTATCATATTTCTCAATAATAAGTTTTTTATCAATAAATTATTATATTTTTCCTTCAAATTAAAACTCTTTCTCTTACCACATAAGCTATTGAAAATTAATCGTAGTAAACTAAGAAATTTTCTTCATTTTAATAATTTTAACATTTTTCTACAACTCTCATTCTCCATTTTTAGGTAAAGAAAATAATTTCCAAGTGTTGACAGTGAAACATAAACCATA
Source organism: Combretum micranthum (assembly GCA_024138025.1). Taxonomy (NCBI): domain Eukaryota; kingdom Viridiplantae; phylum Streptophyta; class Magnoliopsida; order Myrtales; family Combretaceae; genus Combretum; species Combretum micranthum. The sequence continues at coordinate 125,311 of JAMXBD010000289.1, forward strand.
ACCCACTCAGCCCATTACCATCCTCACATGGACCAAAGAGCCCAAGAAAGGCCCAAAAGATCACCAATTCAGCTGACCTATGAAGAGCCCACGAGTAGTGACACCTCGATTCTCACCCTTGAAAGGGTTCCTAAACTCGTGCTCACTTTGACCTCAAGAGAAGCCCATGAACTTGACCTCAAAATCGACTCCATAAGATTTCTACTTTATCCTTGTCCCAACCTGGGGTCAAGGGGAACATCTCCAATTCGGCTACACTCCATGCAACTAAAACTCCCTCAGCTTAGGCACTAGATAAATTCTTCACTTTAGGTGGCAGGTAAGGTACCAGATAGAGATTTTCCCCAATGGAAAAGATTCAATAGACCCTACTCTGGTATGGCCATAAACTATAAATAGCTCTTCCCTTCACAAGGGAAAGGGAGAATGGTTTTTTTATCTTATCAATGCTCTCTAAAAGACCCACAGACTAACTGAAGCATCAAAGTAGCCGTGCTAGACAACCTCCTGACAACCACTAACCATTTTTCTATATTTGTAGGGGCAAAACTCTATTGGCAAAATTAGCACCCTCTACACCAAGGAATTAAAAACGAAAAATCATAAAAGGCTGCTGACGCAGCGTGAAAGCATAAAATAGTAGAAATCAATCTCACCAGATGATTTCTAGAACAAATCATTTGCAAAGATTACAACTTTTCATAAAGGCCGTCTCAAAATAGGGTTTTGAAATACAAAAATATAGTCTATCTTTTAGAAACCCTAAAACACACTATTTATAGTCTCAATAAAACAAACAACTTAAAAATCATACAGAACAAAACTAGAAACATCAACTGACGACTTAGGTGCTTACACCGGTGGCCTAATAATATACGCCAGCGGCATACTATGCCAGCATTGCCTACTACGAAAACTCCATGGGCCGTAGCACAAGCCGTGGTACAAGCTAGGCATTTATCTTGCATTCTACACCGGCTAGAAGGCAGTGGCTTTCAATCATATGCTGGCAGCCTTGATTTGAGAGCTAGCGGCCTGAGGCCAGCATTGGCTGTCCTGTTGCATTATTCTCTCCTACATGCAAAGAAGTTTACCCCGAGTTCTCATATGTCCATCTTTTCTTCTTCTTTTTCTTCTTGGCATTAAACACTTGTTCTGCACCCCTGACTCATGTTTCTTCATCTCATTTTCTAATTACATGATAGTTAGAAAAGAGTGTCTCTCTGATTTGACTGCTTTAATATGATTTGCTATCTTTAAGGGCAACAAAGTGTACTTCACATTACCCTTATGTACACATTCTCTTTTTTCATATATTGGGCATCCACATCATACTGCCAAGGCCTTCTAAGTAACAGGTGACATGCCTCCATATCAACTATGTCACAATAGACCAAGCTAGCGAGAACGATACTCTACTCCTCTCTTTCACATCCATCGTCTCAACTACTTTAATCCACCCAATAGTGTATGGATTAGGGTATTTCTCTAGTAGCAGCTCTATCTGCTTACCACTTCCCTTCCAATCATGTTTTCACAGCTGCCACTGTCAACAATTAGGCCAAACACTTCCCCACCTATCGTACACCTGGTACGAAACGAGTGGCATCTCTAGGTGTCCTCCTTTTGCTTAGGAGCCAACATCAACTTCTTAATCAAAATATGTCTACCCAACATTCTCATCACCCTCTTCAAGATAATCCTCTTCTCCATCAAGTGCACAAATCTCTTCCCACTCTACAATATTCACACTCTTCCTATTTGAACACTCATTAGACCTATGTCCTATTTGAATGCAATGATAGCACTTGCCCAAAATAGGCTTTGCATAAGGATTATTCTGCTTTTGTGTATCCTTAGCTCAACAAGTCTCTTGTCTGTAGCTTTATCATCTCTTTTCTCAATATTCCCATTTGACTTCTTCTCAACCCGTTCATTCTTGTCTGCTTCAATTTTACTGTTGTTACCCTCATATCTGGTATTCCCCACCTATAATATCATCTTAGCTTTAAGGGCCATGTTTTTCGCTTCATTCAGAGTCCTCAATATAGCTAGTCCCATCCTATCCCTGATCTGCAACTTCAAACCATCCACATAACGTGCCACGTGTTGGCCTTTACTCTCTCTTAGGTCATTCCTTCTCTAGCCTTGGTGACACTGTTGATACTGTTGGAATAGAATCTTCTCATAATCGAGAGGTAGAAAATCCCATTGTAACAACTGCTTCATTCTATACCATGTCCTTATCGGTTGTCTAACCACATAGTATCTCTTGTTCTGTAGCCTCTCCCACTAGGCTGACACCCCACCTTTTAATCAATAGGACACCAGCTTGATCCTACACTCCTTAAGAATTTCCATATAATAAAAAAAAAATCTACTTTAGCTAAAAAGTCTAGAAACTCCTCAATAGTTAAATTGCCATTAAAATTAGGAATATCTATCTTTAGGCAAAAATCTCCATTATCTCCTTGATCATACCCATAGTAGCCTCTTTGATATCTTCCACCAACATAATCGCCTTGCCTCCTTTCTGGCTGTCTATTTTCATATAAGGTCCCATCCTCCTCAATAGAGCATTCATCAAACATTTAAGCCCATCGATTTGCAGTGACAGGTCAATTGATAGGACTGTTGTAAGCATCTCTTACCCTTAGTCATCCCCTACCAATATTCCTATCCTTGTTGGTATCTATTGCCATTGCATCGAAACGCTAACCAAGTCCTCAACAAGCTACTCCAACCATTGGAGTCTTCGATCTATGGCATCGATTACCGCCTTAGGAACTTCAGCTCCTTGGTATGAACACCATCATGAATACAACCATCATCAACACCCTCGTTTGAAGGCATCTTCACAGGCTTTTACCGTGCTCTGATACCACTCTGACACAGCATGAAAGTAAAAAGCAGCATAAATCAATCTCACCAGATGATTTCTAGAACAAATCAATTGCAAATATTGTAACTATTCAGAGAGGACCTCTCAAAATAGGGTTTTCAAATACAAAAATATCAGTCTATCTTTTAGAAACCTTGAAACATTTTATTTATAGTCTCAACAAAACAAATAAATTAAAACTTGTACGAAAGAAAAATGGAAACATAAACTGGCGGCTTAGACACTTATGCTGACAGCCTAAGGATATGCGTTAGCAGCATATAATGCCGGTGTTACCTACTGCAAAAACTCCACGAGTAGTGGCATAGGTCGTAGTATAAGTCAAGCATTTATCTTGCATCCTACGTCGGCTTGAAGGCTGGCAGCTTTCGATCATACGCTGGCAGCCTTGGTTTAAGAGTTGGCGACATTGAGCCTGGCATTGGCTATCCTACTACATTAGCTGTAAGACATGATACCTAAGAACTTAGAGTGAGATTCTTAAACAACTAACATAATACCTAAGAACTAAAGTGAGATCATTACAATTGTACATGATCTAAATAAAATTTATAACAAATTTTTAGATAAAGTGAAAGCTTTAAGGACATGTACAATGAAATATCTCAAAAACTAAATACAAGGTTAATAATGTCACACCCTTAAGGGTATACTAGTCATAGTGAGGCATTGTATGACAAACTAGGACCATAGAATAATTGCATTGATCATTCTAAGGCTTCTAGAGAAGCACTAAAGCATCTAAAATAGCCATAATTCCCAAATTTATGTTTTAAACTTGTGTGTTAATATACTTGAGTACGATATATGTTATTTGTGTTTAGTATATGGTATATGTGTTGTATTAATATATTTGAATATTGAAATATCTTAGTGTGAATAAATATTGTGTCTACGAATTTGTAAGCGCAATAAAATGTATGAAAAATTATTTAAAACAAGTTAAATATGCTCAATATATATTTCTAAACATAACAAAAAAAATTAGACACAAAAAAAGCCCCAAACTCATTTAATTTAGCCCAAAAATAAGCCTAAGCCCATGCAAATTAAAGCACCTAACCTAGAATCCCCTAAAGTCAACATTTTGATAAATATCAAGTCTAACTTTTTATAAATTCGTGTAAAAATCAGACCACCCAAAATAACCCTTTTAAGAAGTCAAAAATCACCCTTTTCATCTTCTAAACCTCACCTTGAGTAAGTCCAAACATCACTTATATTTTCCTTAAGTAAAACCATCATTTTCTTGTGGCAAGACCATAAAACCAAGCTCAAGTTTCTTAAGGTATTAATTTGTTATGTTAAGTGTATATTTGTTAGGTTGAAATTTCGCTAGAATATGAGCTTTTATGTTAAAATGAGTTTTGATGATTTACAAGTGTTCACTATGTATTGAATGAATATCTTGATGGTTTATAATTTATTGTTTGTGCTAAGTAAGTGACAAGTAGTATTGGAGTGAATAAAGTTGGGAATGAGTAGGGTTGAGATGGTTTTAAGTAGTTGAATTTGCAAAGTGAAGGGTTGAATGAGGAATTATGTTTAGAATGGTGGATATGGATGTTTGATGAGTTTGAAGTAAAGATTGTGTATATTAAAAGAAGTTAGAATACATATAGGTTGATGTTTGATGATAGAAATGTGTTTGAAAGAAGTTTGGAAGTGAAAAATTTGGCAAATTTTTGTGTCTTCGAAATAGAGGAGGTCTGCAATTTTTTTAAAATTTGTGTTGCAATGTACGCCATCTCAATGCCACCGGCATATAGGTTAACATTTCCAGTGTACATAGGAATACTACCGATGTTAGGAGTATTCATAGGCATAGATCAACCCAGCGGAACTCTCGGATTTTTGGATAAATTTGTTTTACAATCTACACAGGCTTAACGCTGCCAGTGTTTGGCTTAGCGCTGCCAGCATTGGTAAGTGTAGAAAATTTGATGCAGACTATACCGTCTTAACATTACCGGTGTATCCCCTGTTGTTTTCCCATTTTCAAAACTTCTTCAAACATCTTCCTAAGCTTGGCATTTGACCTTTTGATGATTTTATAAGTTTGTATGATATTGTTTGATGTATAAATATTGAGTTAAGACCCTGTACGAATATTTATTTGAATTTTTGATTCATTAATCTAGAGCTATATGTATATATATGGAATAGAGTTAAGGTTGTTAATATAAGTTGAAATTTCTTGTAATAGTGATAGATCCCCGGTTGAATACTACTTTTGATCCTCGATCTATTTCAGGTACGCAGTAATGTGTTTGATTTCTTGCCTAGGATAGGCATGACTAAATTTACTATAAATTGAGATAAACTTAAGTTGTTTGAATTGATTGTCTATTATGCCGTTGAATCTGATTTGAGAAGAGGCACCTTGCTTAGATTGGGGGCACGGTAATTTAAGCACTTAGGCCACCCCTGTCTTTATGATAAGACTTTTATAAGTGGCACGGCGAGCAGTTGATAGGTTATTGGTATCGGTATAACATTTGCTTATTCTTAAGGAGAAATAATATGATTTAATTTAATGTTCATGGGAACACTTAAATTAAGTGATATTATAGAGTAAGTTAAGTAAAGTTGTGAAACGGCTGAAAACCCTAGAGGAAGTTACTTTTTCGTTTATGGATATATCATCTAGGAGATATAAGTCCCCGAAAAACTTATATCAACCCTCTGAGCATCAAGATCGTTACTCAGGATCCCTAAATATCCTTGTTATTCGTAGTTTGAATACACCAGTGTCGTTTGACTAATTAAAGATTTTCTAATAACTTGATGGTTGTTGCATTTGCACGTAGTTTAAGCTCATGTGTCATTCGTATTTCTTTCGTTACTTGCATACTGGGCCTTTGGCTCATTATTTCATATTTTAGGTGTTGATGCTAGTGATGAATTCTACACCAGCATTAGGTATGAAATGGATTTTGAGGATTTTCTAAATGATTCGAAAGACTAGGAGTATGATAAGCCTTTTGTAATAGATTATTTTGATTTTTTCTTGGAATCTATGCAATAGTTATGTTAGTTTTTGTTAAACTTATGTATTTTGTTTATGGCTTGTTGATAAGCCTTTGTCGATAATATCTATATGTATATATGTTTAGTGGATCTATATCTTATATGTAAATGTCATATTTTTCTAAAAAGTTTTAAAATCTGATAGTTTTTAAAATTTGTTCTCATAAGAGATTTAGGTAACCAAATATCCAAACTGATCTTGGTAATCAACTTTACATATAACACTGCAGGTTATATGTGGTTGGAGATTTAAATTCACCTATTTTAAATATAAGGGTGAGTCCGGGTCTTTACAGTATCGTACAACTAGAACACTCTACGAGGCATAGTATTTTTTAAATAGGATTGTGAGGTTGGTTATAATAAGAAATAATGTGTGTATTTGTGTGTGTGTGTGTGTGTGTAGATCACATAAATAGAAATACAAGTACACACTTAATTACATAGAGTTTGTGAACTTCATATATTACAAATTCCAAAATAAGTCTTTCCTTATAATTTATATAGCTTCACTCTCACCAAACTTGTATGCAGATAACATCTAATTTGTATCGGAGTCAAGTCCTGTGTCAAAATTAGCCATGGTGAGCCCTAAAACATACTAAATCTATAGGGAATTAAACAATGCAAAGCTTAGTGATATAGCTGAATCATACCACACATCAAGTAATAACAAGAAAATTTTATTACAAGATATGGAATGCAACACTAAAACAAATAATGCAAATACAAGCTAAGATAATTGGAATCCAAACAGTGTGTAGATTTTCACCCTCCTACTAGGGTTTAAGAACCTCATCATCTCACTGGGCTCGGAAGAAGCTAGGAATGCCATGGAAGGATAAGGAAGGAGTAGGTGATAAGAATCAGGTTGCTTCAAGAAGTGGAAAAAAGAAGCCCAAGAGAAGCTCCAAGAATCATGGGAGTAGAACGCAGCATGAAAGCTTCGGATTACTTCCTATGCCGACCTTACACCGGCGATGTAGATTCCCTGAGTTGGTAGCGTACAACTTCTAGAAGCCAGCGTACATGTGCACAGAACCAAAATGCCTAACACTGGTTGGAAAGCTGCCAGCATTCATGCATTTTTTCCGACGAGTTTAGAAGTTTCCAATGTTTCTCTTATATATGTTTTTAGGGTTGCCTTTAGAAAGGAGTTTTTGAACATCTTTGGTTCGAGAATACTCTTCAGAGAGTTGTAAAACTCCTTTTGGAGAATTTGATTATTGAGATTAAAATTTCCTTCGTTAATCCTTGTTCTTATCAATTCTTGCCGTTATATAGAATTGTGGTGAACATCGTTATTTGAATCTTGTGATTCATTTGACAATCGTGAGTGATTTATAGGTCGTAGATCCTATCGATCTATAATTTACTCGCAATCCAGTTTGATATTGTTGTTCGTGGAATCTATCAAGCGATGATTTCATCCATATCAATTTTTATTTTGCAAATTCATATCAACCAGAAAACCCTAAAAAAAAAAAAAAGACAAAGTTCCAATTTTTATATCAAGATCCAATTTTTGATTCAAGGTTCGCTGAAGAGATCGCGTCAGTAGGATCCAAATATTTCTAAGTTATCACTTATGTTATGTTTTTAGTATTTACCATCTCAAGTTATTCTAGAAACCTAGAAACTCCCTAAGTATTAACCATTTCGAATATCAAAATCACAAGTAGCATACCTTAAAACCTTTTGGTTCCAAGGAATCTAGTGGTCAATGAAAATTGTACTTTAACCATGGGCTTGAAAAGTTAATACGTAGTGGTGGTGACCTCTAGTGGTAATATCAATTTATGCGACCATGTAAAGAATAATTGATTATTATTAAATAAGATTTTTTAATCAGATTATTAGGGTGATCACTTAGCTTGCAGACACTCACCAAGTCATATACACCTAATCATTGCAATAATCCTTTGAAAATTCTATTGAAGTACCTAATTCCCTTATTAAGATTAAATAATGTATTATTACAAATATATATATATGAATATCCCTATTTGAGTCTTGGTATCCTAAACTCGGGTTTTTGTATTTTTTTTTTCATTCCTAATCCTATCATAGCATAAAGATAGTCAATTTAAAGCTCATAAAATTTACTTTTTCATAATTTACTTAGAACAACCTAGTAGGACTACTAATTAACCCGAAAAATATCTATCCTCGAGACTTGAAATAATCCAATCACCGTGTAAAATAAAAAAAAAAAAAAAAAAGATGATAGAAAAACAAGTGGGAGTCTTAGATTTTTGTCAAAACCCTCCGAGACTTGAAATAATCCAGTCTCTTTCGGACTTTAGTATAAACAAGTCCAAAATTAGAAATTGACTAGTCTTATATAAATTTGCATGAAATAAAATTGCTTGAAACATAAAAAAAATGAAATAGATAATGTTAGATTAGTTGAGCAATATGCTCTAAACCTAATTTATACTTATATAAATACGTACTTATATGTACATATAGGTTAAGTTAGGAAACAATGAAACAATATGAAAATTACATGAAACAAAGCATGATGTCTTGCATTTTCCATCCTTAACATGGCGCATCATAGGGATATTTTATGTAAATTAGATTAAGACACACATACATGATACATAACATAACATATATATAGAGATGGTTTAGTATATTTACCTAAAGGAAAAAAAATTGGAGATGTGTAAAGAATAAAGGGAGAGAGAGATGGATTGATAGAGAGGGAGGGGAATGAGAATATTTGAGTGTGTTTAGAGAGGATATGATGATTGTAAAGCATGGGAAAAATGAAAAAGGGAAGGGGTATTTATAGAGGGAAAAGTAAGGGGATTGAAAGTATAAAAAGAAATTGGAAAAGAAAATAAAGGGGGATAGGGGTATGGCCGAGTGCATAGAGGGGCAGAGAGAGAGAGAGAAGAAGAAAAGAAACTATCATGAAATGTAAGATGTAAAATAAGGTAGATTAGAAGTGTGTAAGAGTAGGTTATGGAAGTATAAGAATAGGTGTGTAAAAGTGTAAAAAAGGGTGATTGATGTGAATAGTATTTTAAAAATGGCAAATATTTACCGATAGAAGGTAAAATACACATATAAGTGTTATAGCTGATGTTTTTATGAGTTAATAAAAGTTTATAAATGTCATATATATGAATAATTTAATATTATTTTAGTATTAATTGTTTGTTGGATTATATTACCTTGATTTCTGTGTCGATGATCAAGTACGTAAACTATTATCAAAAAGAGTCGGGATGATTAGGGTTTCAGATAAACTTATCGTTTTAGGGCATAAAGCCTATACTCGTCTTATTTTTAGGTTTTCTCTTTTTCCTACTTCATCTTATACATTAAGGTTCTAGAATCATATCTAATCTAGTCTAGGTTTCTTTGGGTTTCAGGTTGCTCTCAGTTTGACTTTAGGGTTTCGATTCATATACCAATTCTAAGGTTTTTACCATAAAATTTAGGGGTTTATATAGTGACTTAGGTATTACTTGTTAGGCTAAGCATCATAAAATGAATAAATACTTAAAGATGAGCTAATTAGTTGCTTGAGTGTACTTTTGTTGTTTAATCTAGCCCAAGAAGCGACAACCTTGCAAGGCAGTACTAACATGGTAGTTAGGCGTTCAGGCCACTAATGATGGCTTGGCAGGTAGTTGATAAAGTAAACGTTATTGGAGTAATGTTTATCTTGATTAAAGAGAAGTTACACTTTGATAAGTTAAAATTGTGGACTCCATTAATCTATACAATATGGTAGACTGTAATGGGTAGAGAAGAGTAATGGTTATGACCCTAAACGAGGCTACTTAGAATTTCTTCTAGGGGATGTAGGTATTTGAGATACCTATATCAACCCCATAAATAACTGCTACTACTGAGGACCCTTACATTCTTACAGTGTGTTTCCGAAGTGTGAGCACTCTACTATTGATCTACTCTACCTAAATTAAAGATAGGGAAAATAGTAAAAACACCCCCTAAACTTTTCGGGTGGTGCGACTTGATCCCCCAAACTTTCAAAGTAAGGTTTTGACCTCCTAAACTTTCATCTATGTGCGCGGTTAAGGGTGCGTCACATTTTTTATTTAAACAAATAGGAAAAGGTTCGGATTTACCCCTTAAACTTTTCATCTATGTGCGGATTTATCCTCCCTTCCCTTACCCCACCCCATCCCACCTTCCCCCCACTCCCCCTTCCCCCCATTCTCCCATCTATACCAAAACAGTTTATTATTCCTTACGGTGCTAATTTTTGAAAGTTTAGGAATGAAAAAGCCTCACTTTGAAAGGATTAGTCTGCACCACCTTAAAATTTTATGGGGTGTTTTTGCAATTATTCCTTAAAGATATAAATTGATGGATGTTGCATGTGCATTAACATAGGAACATGTGATCATATAGTGTGTACTTGTGTTGCTGTTGTACTAGGCTTTGGCTCATTTCTCCCTTTTCGGGTCACGAAGATGATTGATTTGGATGCTATGGTAGCATGGTTTATGTGTTGTATATTGGAGAAAGACTAGATGAGTTGGATATTTTGATACATTGGATATTGTAATGTTATTATACGAGAGTTAATAATTGTATTGTGAGAATTACAAATTGTTGAGAGACTATTTTATCTTTACTTTTCACTGATGTTCAATTGATTATTAAATTTAATTAAGGATTTCTTAATCCAAAATTTGTTAGAAACTCACTTACTTAAGAATAGCTTTTGTGTGTAATGCTTAAGTGTTATATATGGTAGAATTATTGACGCTCTAAACCTTATTTAGGGTGTGATTTACAATGTAGGTCCTTGACGTTATTTTCTATGTTAAAATGTCAAGGACTTCGTGGGGTCATTCGTCATTATATGTTACCCAAGAAAATTACATCAAAAGGCGTCGACATTTTAAAGAAAGATCCTTTAAAATATTAACATTTTCAAGTGATTAAAAAAAGTAATCAACATTTTACAAGTAAGTTAAATGAGATATTAATAACAAATTATTGAGGAAAATTAAGAAAAATTAATCAAAATGTTATACAAACATTGATGCATCAAATGAATTTTGTGAAATATTGATTTCTTATTTGACTCGTTTTTCAAAACATCAATTCATCGTTTTTACCACTCTAAATGTTGGTCCCTTAAATAAACTTATCCCTAAACATTAATATCCTATGATGTAATCTACACTAACTTAATCTTAGCTAAATCTTATGAAGAAACCCAAAAAAAAAAAATAAAGGGATAATATCACGAATGGTATCTAAACTTGGGTGAAATATGCAATTAGATATCTACACTTTAAAATTGACCAATTTAATAGCTGAACTTTGAAATTGATTAATTTAGTACTCGCAAAACTTTGAAACTGATTAAATTAGTACCTAAAAGAACTTAATGGAGGTACTCTTATCATGTATGAAATTTTTTTTCAAATACTAAATTAATCAATTTCAAAACTCAGGTACGGAATTGATTAATTTCAAAGTTAAGGTACTTAATTGCATATCTTGTCAAAGTTTAAGTACCATTCATGATATTAATCCTAAAATAAAATATCTAACAAATGTTAGAACAGAAGAAAAAAAAAAAAGAGGTACTAGATTAAAAGTAATAAATTAAAAAAAAATTGGCATAGCATTTGAGAGCCTAAATAAAAAACTTACAAAGATTGAAGCTACAAGACCAAGCCTAGAGAGAGAGCTTGAGAATAGGGGAAGAAGGAAATAGAAAGTATATTCTATTATGAGCATTCTAACTAACTTCAATAGCAAACAACTATATATATATATATATATATATAGGGTACAAGTGTGCACATGTGATGATATAAATATATTAAACACCTTCCCCAATCATCCCACCCACCTAACCCCCTCCCCCCCCCCCCCCCCCCCCCCAAACTCTAAAAGTCCTAACTTGGAATAGACATGATCTAACTATGAAATAGGAGCAGACTAAGTCATGAAGCCATCCAATTGGAAAGCTGAAGGAACATAAGAAATTAGAAGAAAACTTGAAGCAAGATGGTCTCTAATAAAATGAATTCCAACTTCAGTGTGTTTTGAGCGAGCATAGAAACATGGATTGACAGCTATGATTTTGGCTAACTTGCTATCAGAATAATTGGTAACTGGAAGTTGAACATGAAGCTATAAATCTTAGAGAAGATATGAAACCCAAAGTAATTCTTAGGTAATAGTAGCAATACTCCTATATTTGACCTCAATAAAGGATGTAGAAATCTTAAGTTGCTTCTTTGTTTTCCATGAAACTAAAGAAGAACAAATGAAAATACAATAACCAATGAGAGACTTACAATCTAAACGATAAGCACCCCAATCCACATCAGCATAAGCATACAATTGTATAGAAAAACTAGAATAATAGAATATTCCCTTATCGATAGTCCCCTTAAGAAATCAGAGAACATAAAAGGCAGCCTACGAATAAACTTGGTGAGAAGAAGAGACACATTGACTTAATTATTAAATCAAAAAAGATAAATCTGGTCGTGTAATAGTCAAGCACAAAAGATGTCCAACAATACATTAATATAAAGAAGGACTAGAAAGTACTTCACTAGTAGTATCATCAAGTTGAAGATCAATAGAAAATGGAGTAGCAAGCAGTTGTGCGCCAGTTAACATAGCATCAAATAAAAGAGTTATAATCTAGTAAATCTAAATTCACAAGGAAACAATTCACCAGTCAAGGCATGATAGCTAATGGCTCTAGGATCCAAAATGTATGCATCCTCATGCACATAATGAGATAATTCTTGTTGATCTTGTGTATCATTTTCATATCCATCACTTAGAAGCAACAAGAAATTAGCCTTACACTTACGATTCTTATTGATTTTTTTATCGCAATTGTAGCATAAAACCTTTTCTCTTCTAGCCTACATTCTTTTGGCATTGTCATTTTATAGGTAATTTAGTGGTTTAGCAGGTCTGCGTTCGGGTCAGTGTTTGGGTGAAATACTATAGACCTTCATCTAAGTTAGAAATCAAGTTTAGATAGATTATAATGAATTAAAGGATATAATTAGATAAGTTGGAATAATTAGATTAATAATTGGTTAAGTTGAAATTTGAGATTTTGAATTTCTAAACCCCTAAACATATTGTTTAAATGCTTAGCAGATTTCTAAATCACCAAATTCTAGGTTAAATTTCGATTTCTAAATCCTCATAGATTTTGAGTTTATTTGCTTACCTAAAAATATCTTTAATTTTATCTTATTACCTTTCTTTTGTCCTTATCTCAAAATATATTTGACCTTATCCATTGAATTTTCTTTTTCTATCCCCTATTTTTTTTCTTACATTACCTTTTCACTTTTGTTCTTATCGTCTCATTCTCTCTCTTCTCTTCCTCTTTTCTATTCTAGTCTTTTTTTCTCAAAATAACTACGGAATCTCAATTTCAAAAGGACTAAAAGAGAAATCAAAGTTAGAAAAGGAGATAGGAAGTGGAAATTAAGTTAGAAGTAGATTCAACAACGAGAAATGAAGATAAGAATTGCGTGTGTTTGCTAAAAGATAAGTAAAGCCTTTTTACTTTATTTAATTCATTGTTTCTGTATATATTGTTTGATTTATGGTTTAAGTACATATATAAATGAATTTGCTTTATGTATGAGTTAGGTTAGTGATAAAATTAGTAAACAAGGATATATGATCATGAATCTGAAAACCTAATTTGTTTTATGCATAAGTGATGTAATCCTAGGGTTTCTACTATAGCACAAGTGAGAAATATAAAAAGAATCAAAGATCTAAATCTAATTTTATATTCTAAATTAATAAATATTTTTGAGTAGTAAATTAATTATTTAGCACCCTATAAATGTTCTAAGAATTTGGTTATCTATATATATTAAGGATTTTGAAATTTCACCTCCTATATTTAAATTTTATCGAAAATGTCGAAAATGATTTACAAGTTACACAACTAGTGCTTTGAAAAGGAAGAAGTGAAGTATTTTTGAAAAGTACGACAGGTAATTTCATTTTACTCTGTTTTCAAGAAGTTACAGAAAATATTTTGTTTGCTTTGCTTTTAAAAGATTTCAAAAAGTAATTTTTTAAAATTTACCGATGCATGTGCAAATCTTATTTTACATGTGGAAAACTTCATTTTCAACAGATATCATACTTTAGAAAGCTAGAAATGAATCAGATTTACTAAGGAATGTTAAAAGCTAATAGAAACCTATTATGTGAAGTTGTTTAAGCTTAAAAATGAACAATGTCTATCATATATGTTAAACATGGGTTAGTTGGGCCTTATTTTTCTAAAAGGTGTCAAAATGTGTTTTCTGAGTTTATCAAGGCCAAGATTTTTGATAAATCTATTATATGTGTTGAAACAAAAATTTTCTAAGTTTTATCCAATTTAAAGAATAACAAAACGTGCAGTATACTAGTAAATTTGCCCTATAAGCCTTGTGTTGAATCTAAGTTAGGGATTAAAGGATAGAGTTGTTGTTAAATTAGTGTTTTGCTGCTGATGTTATATTTTAGATTGTCCCTATAAATGTTTCAATGCTTAGATCTGTTCTAGAGGAGTTAAGAGATGTTTTGGAGTTGTTTTCTATGTTTTTATGTCATCGCGGCCTAGTTTGCCTATGATGTGAATCGAAGGTAAGCTTAGTATAGGGGTCCAGCGGTAAGTTTTTTATGAGAAGTATTTGTCGAGGCCTAAAGTCGAGCCCTCAACATACTCACGACAGACACAAAAAAGTTGTCGCATCTTAAATTTGTTAAAGTATTAGAGCACAGTGCTGTCACGGCCTACCATTGAGCCTTCGACGCACCTCTTGACAGTCACTAAAGGTTGTCGAGGCCAAATTTAAAGAAAGTATTTTGAGTACAGTTCAAGTCGAGGCCTAGCGTCAAGCCCTCGACAGTGAATGTGAATGTTTTTAATAGCACTCATCCCTAATTTATGGAGGTGTGACATGTTTTCTTGTATATATATACATACCCCATGACCCTTCCCAAATTACCCTCTACCCTTAGTTTGTTATAGTTCAAGCCTAGTTTGAGTAGTGATGTGGCCCTCGACCCAACCTAAGTAGTGAGCAATGATGAAGAATCTAAGTTAATTATGTTTATAATAATTAGTTTAGATTAATATGCTAGGTTAAACCATAAATAACATGAGGACTACGTTGTTTCAAATGTATGTTTATTTAGGAAATGAATTTTTTTAAATATGAATATTTTGATGATGTTTGTATAATTAAACAAATATAAATCAAGCGAAAAGAAATACTTTAACAGACAATGGTGACCTGTCTGTATCTTAGCGGGGTAATCTTCGCAACCATGGCGGAGTTCCTACTTAGTGTCTAATCAAATACGATTATAAAATAAGTTTTATATTAGTGAATAATTAGTTTAAATGCTGACATGAGTTTAATTCTTGAATAGATGTGAATATTTGATATATCTTCTAAAAGGACTCCTAAGACTCTACTGGGATTCCATATATATGAAGATATGTAGTAACTTACGTGCTATATGCTAGGATAGGCACCTAAAATGGATTAAGAACTTAAAGTCGGCCTAAGTATTAAGTATTGTTTTGTGCATGTGCCATTAAATCCAATCCAGGGAGCAGTAGCCTTGTTCGAGTAGACATGGTAGTTTAGGCACTTAGGCGACCCTCGTCATGATGTGACATTTGTTGGTGGCTCGACGGGTAGCCAATGGGGCAAACGGTATCGGTGTAACGTCTATCTTGATCAGTGAGAAGTGATATATTGGCTTTCACGTCTATGGGACATATTGAACCCTTTTATATTATGGACCGAGATAGGCAGAGTACATGTAACAGCTGTGATCCTAGATGAGGCTTCTATTCCTTTTCAGTTATATCATCTTGAAGATATAGGTATTCGGGCTGCTTATATCAAACCCTTGAGCGTCGTGTGGTTACTCAGGACCCATTGATTCCCAGTGGCTTGTTTCGAAGTGTAAGTACTCTAGTGTTGATTTATTTACTCTAATTAAAGATAATAACCCGATGTTGCTACATTGTATCTAGCTAAGACGTGTGTCATCTCGCTTGTGATTGTGCTATTATGTAATGGGCTTCGGCTCATTCGAGTTTCTGCTATGGTTTTCTTTCCAAGCATTGTTGATGTTGATGAAAATGTTAATGGTGATGATGTTGATGTTATGAATGATGTTTATCTTGGGCATGGGCAATCCTGGAGACACGATAGATCAGTGAAGTAGGTTAGGACCAAATGATGTTTTCGTTTTGTTATGTTTTAAAGAGCTGGATTTATCTTGTAAGTTTATATTTCCTGTAAGGGGTTGATTATGAAGCCTAAATGTTTTATAATAAGTTTTTATAAGTTTTATTTAAGTGAAGTTCTTCCATTTGTTATGAGTGGAAGCTTGAAATGTTTTATAAGGTTGTTTTTCAGATTTGTTTTACCGCTGCTAAATCTAGTTATCTGCAGAATCTAATTAAAAGGTTTCAAAATTTAAAACATGGTTACCAATGTTCAACATAAATACCTTCTTTTTGGATAACCTTACGTGTAATACTCAAGTATCATACATGGTTAGGGACTTTACATGCTTGATCATTGGATTAGACATGTCAGGTCTTTATAGAGTATATATATAGGTTATGGAACTCTAATAGTCACGCCCTGAGAGTATCCTTCGGAGAGTGACATGTTTTCCAAAATAACAGGATCTTTTAGTTGCTTTGATAAGAAATGATAAATATATGTAAGAAAAAAATTAGTAAATATTGTTATCTTAATCATAAAGTATCATAGATTATTACAAACCATGTAGTCTTCTTATAATTCTCTACATACATAACAGATAAGATAACACTAGCTAATCCATTCTAGGAAAATTATAAACCATTAATCCCAAAAAGAACCATAAGCTTCCAGCTCTTATGCCCTTACCAGAGCCATGTTTCTGGAAGTAACTAACCAAGTCGAAGCGTAAACCTAAAAAGACTGTTGGAGTATGAGTGAAACCACGGCTCAGTGAATAACCAGACATATTACACATCAAACAAGTTATTAACAAATCGTATGTAATGCAATCACTCAAACATATGCTCAAATACAAGCTTAGATGATCTAGAATCCAAATAGGAAAAAGATTTACGCCCTCTTTTTAAGGTTAAAAAACATTTACTTTATGACCCACCTTCCTAGGAGAGACTAAGTTTACAAGAAAATCAACGATTTCTTGTCTTAAAGTTATCACTTTAAATTTAATAATAGTTTTAACTGACCATTTCCTGTATCCATCCTTAGAAACTCCCTAAGTATTAATCATTCCAAAGTGATACTACGGGCGGCATTCTTCATTGCCACTTAGTTCCCATAGAACCGATAGAACAAAGAAAACCTTAGAAGAACTAACACTTTAGAAAAACCAAGCATTAACAGAGAATCGAAATATTAATACGTAGCAAGCTGTCACCCGTTTGTATATGCAATAGTGCAGTACGTGCAATGCATGACTAGGTTATTTTAATAAGTCAATAATTCTTATTCAATTTCATGGTACATTACACACAATAATCATCATACTACTTCACATCATCATACCATTGTATTATCACTTTTGTAATGGTAGATTAGCAATCATACAATCAAATCAGAGCAAATTTCCATCAAAACATTCATTTTATTATTATCTTTGCATTACATAATCAGCTAATTATAAGCACAACCAGTATTATATGATTAAATTGCTCACCTGCTCATAGTGACTTAATCGTAGTAATCTGCCGGAAGGTCCTCTATGGTATCAAAGTCACCTATTGAGATGAATAAAATATTCATCAATATAATATGGATTATATAACTAAACTCCTATATGTGTCTAGTGTCCTAAATTGATATTTGGCTTGATTTCTATTACTTATTTTGGTTCTTTAATGGTCTTATGAAAACAATTATAAATTAATCTTTATTTTCATGTAGCTTGCCTTAGTCTTACTTGATATTTATATACAAATATCTAGTATTCGAAAAATTAATATTTATCAAGTTTTTGTAGTTATTAACACTATTTTTACGTTATTCTTAATTTGACTAATTATAGTAGCTCATATTTGTTTACCATTGCTTAATGTTGTCGTGTTTCTCTTAATCTGTTTCACATAATTATTTTATCATTTTTAGAAGTTACATTATTCGTAAATTTAGCTTATTTCAATTTCCATTCTTACCTGTTTATCTATATAGAACAAATATTTGATGATTATAGTTGCTATTAACACTTAATATTTCCTTATAATTCTAGGGTTTTAGAAGCTATCAAGTATTAAATATACTATTATTCTAAATATTTGTATTTATTTTTCTACTTAGTAAATTCTATGTTAACATATATTATATATATATATATAATAATGTTTATAATTATTATATAAATATCCATCCGTGAAACACAAATTTTACGTAAGAAAAACATTTTGTATGCCGGCTCCTATGCCGCCGACGTTGAAACCCAAATGCCGGAATTCTTAAGCTTTTCATTTTATTCCGTATCATTTGCGCTGGCTTGTAAGCCACCAGCTTTCTCTCGTACACCGAACTATACGCTGCCCGCGTATAATCCCAGTTAGCCGGCGTTCGTTTATTTTAAGTAAGAATAAGTTTTACATAGTTTCTGTTCCAGTGTAAGCTGTCTCAACACCACTAGCCTACCATCGTAAGCCGCCGGCATTCAACGTTTACACTACCGGCGTAAAGACAGTGTTAAAACTGTTCATCATCCTCTCCTATTTTCTTAAATTCGAAACTTGGTTTTCCTTTAACATAAACATATCAAACTTGTATTAAAGCTTCTCCTAAGTGTTTCTATGGTATATGTATATATGTACATCAACTCATAATGCATCTACATATATTTGATCTTAAATTTTTGAATTTAGAAAAGTACAACTAGGGTTTTCGAATTTTACCTTGTTGGAGCTGATATGAACGTTTTGAGCTTAGTTCCAGAGTCAATTCCGATCCAAAATTAATGAAAATGTTATTTAGATTAGAGTTCTATCCTTAAAAAACTTAAAACGGATTTGTCTTACCTTGCTCTTCCTTAATCCTAGCTTAAGTTAGAGTTTTGATGGAGTTTTGTTGTTTTGTTTTTGGTATTGTTTGTGTGTGGTCTGTGTGTATTTAGTGGGCTGTTTGGAAGCACGAATTGAGAGCTCTAGAAGTTGTTTGATTGAAGTTAAAGTTTTTTTTTTATGTTCATTATGGACACATATATATATAAATGATGAAGGAGAAGGCAGTTATAAATGGGGTCTTTCAAGAGCAATTTCTCTACCGAAAATTATCAATTTGCAAAACTTGTCCCATATTTAATGCATTGGCTGAGTTAGGATGTTATCATTGGTTGATGCATCTCTTTCCTTGACTTTTGCTATCCTACTTGACTACTTGTTAAATTTGTTTCAGCTGAGCAAGATTTGAGGAGATCTCAGCCGAAATTATCCACAATTTGCACCGAAAATGAATCAAATTATTATATAATATTATTAGTTAGTTAATTATCTTAGTTTTAGGATAATTTAATAAGTTAAACGAGTACAAATATAACAATTATTCAAGAGTTTTATCTCTAAAAATTTGTATAGAGTTTTACAAATTTTGTAAATTGTTATTAAGTTCAAATTTTGGGTTTAAGGTTTATGCAATAAATTATTTTTAAAATTTTATCTCCCGCGATTAGGGTTTCCTAAGCTTATTAGGTCAATTTTTGTTTTAGGCTTCAATAACTGAAGAAAACTTAATTAGATCAATGGTGTGATTCAATTATTTATTTGAAGTCTAGATCTTTAGTTACACATCTGTTTATGTTTTTATTGTGTATTTATAATCCTAACGGTTTATCTTTAGGTTATCATTTCCTATCTACAAGCATAGTTGGTTAGCTACTTGATATCGCTTTTGATATATAAGCTAAATTATCTATATATCTTCGGTTTTTTATACCTACTATGAAATCTTATAATTAGTGTTTAATACTATCTAGGAATCTTGAATTTAGGGTTTAAATCCATGTATAGTCTCATTACTACTCATTGTTCTAGTCTCAAATCATTGTTGAGTTCAATAGTAGTCATTTAATCTCTATATCTATATTTTTCTATCCATTCTATTTGTCAACAAGTTTTAGGGTTTGAAAAATTGGGTTTCCTTCAATCATATCTTGAATTATCAGTTCAAGATACGAAATCTCATTTTTTGTATCAATTAGGATAAAAAAAAGTTCTTTATTCAGCTTTTAGATCATAATCCAGCCAAATTCAAGTCATTGATCTATTCTTAGGTTTTTATTGAATTCTAAGTTTACTAACTAGTTCACACATTCTATTTTAGATTCGTATACTAATTTGGAAAATTTCTGGGGTTTACACTAATAACAGAGGCAGCTTTTAGTGTAATGGCTTGGAGTTTGTCAAAACTTCAAAATTAAGCATGCTTTGAGCAAAGCAATCCCAAAATGAGTGACCCCCTGGGAAGCACTGGCACCAAAAAAATGACAAAATCATGTGGTGTGTGGCCAAAGCAGACAATACCTCGATAAGCGGAGTTTTGAAGCGTTACAGATGGTATCAAAGCAATTCACTAGCCGAAAGTGGAGGAGTGTGTCCTCACTACTTGGTGTGGTTCTGGACATGTGTAACGAAATTAACGAAGACGTCAGTTCTATAAGTGGGAGAGTATATGATACCCCTCATATATAGGTTATGGAACTCTAATCACAGAGGTACCTTTTAGTGTAATAGCTTGGAGTTTGTCAGAACTCCAAAGTTAAGCATGCTCTGAGTAGAGCAATTTCAAGATAGGTAACACCTTGGAAGTGTTAGCACCAAAAAAAGAAGAAAACCGTATGACGTGTAGCCAAAGCAGATAATACCTCGATGAGCAGAATGTCAGGATATTGCATTAGGTTTTATATGTGGTTTTATGCTCAAGTCAAAGTATGTGGTCTAGAAAATGGCACAGTTGAAGTTCTTAAAGGGTAATATAAAGAAACTTGGTGAAATGGTTTGGAAATGTTTAGCTCATTGTTTGGTTTATCCTCATGCATTATTCAATTGTACAATCCAAACTCCATTAAGTAATGATTTTAGCTTATAAATTTGCAATTCTGTTCTAATTGTAGGCTTTAATCTATGAAGCTACTAATGAGAAAAGATTCAATAATCCCATCATTTGATTTGACAACACTTGAAAATGGGATTGATAATGAGCCACTGATGAAGTTTGAATCAACTTGGATAACTTTTCTTGAACATCTTCATAAGTAGTGGGTCCAAACCGAGCTTAAAAGCTTCCATAAATTTTTGCCAAGAACTTAATTGTTTGTTCAAGTACATCCACTTATACCATTGAAACACATCCTCCTCTAACACAAAAGAGGCAATGGTAATTATTTGTTTTTCTTGAATATTATGAAAAGAAAAAAATTGCTATACCTTCAAAATCCATCCCTATTCATCAAATCCAAAAATTTTAGGAATTTCAAATTTAATACCCTTAAGTATATTATCTAAGACATCGGAAAAACTCGAAAATGATGAATTTGAATTTTTTTTAATGTTAGAATGTAATGAATTTACCATATTCTAATTCAACTCCAACTTATCAATGTATGCATTAAGCATTCCTAAGGATTCTTTGATTGCCATTAAAGAATTCTTAAGTGAATCCATGTTTGCATTATGATTGCTTGATCTTGTTTCTAAAGTCATTCAAGAAAACGATAGCACCAAAAATGTTAGGCTAGTTATTTTTTTCACTCACCTAGCCCACACTGCCTTATAACCCCACTCTATGGGTTTCGTACATACATTAGTATGTTCCTTTTACAACTTGTAAATATTTCATCTCTTTTCTTCTTTGGTTCTTTTTTCCCCTTTTTTTTTAGATTCCAATTAGGGTTTCTAATAAACTAATCGTGTGGATGACTTTTACAAATTGCAAAGGATGTAAATGGCTTATCCGAGTCTAAACTCCAAAGTGTAAGACGCCATTATTGCAAATGAGGGAAAGTTCAGTGATTCCCTTCATTTATATATTCTCTCATTTGTATAGATTTTTTTTTTTCATTAGATCTTGTTAAGATTCGTTAAATGTGGTTGTGAATTTGTTATATATACTAATTATTCAATAGATTAGCTAGTCTCTAACTACTAGTTGTTATAATACATCTCAAACTGTTATTATGTAATTTTCCAATCTCAAAGGTTATCTCCTTTTCCTCTATTGTCGGTTTTTAACATTAACCTTCATTAAGCTTTCATAGTTTTCAATACTCAACCCAAAAAAAAAAAATCCATAACCCATTACCTTAGTTAAGTAACATTCAAAAAATTTATAAAATGATCAAGAATTCATCATTAGTCCAATTATCACCATCTTATGAACATTAATCCATTGCCAAAGTTTGCACCCTATCTATAATACACATCGGAGTCATTTACAAGCTTACAAGCCAGTACTAAAAGTTACAAGTGCTCTAGAGATATGGTAGAACTCAAAGTTGAAGAATACAAGAACTCAGCAAAAGTTTGAAGCTTTTTTAATTTTTAAAGAGAACAAGATAGGTCTTTCTCTTTATTTTTTAGCATTTGATATTTAGTTTTCTTCTAATTCATGTTTCTGATTCTTTTTTTTTTTTTTTTTTTTTTGCTTGTATTTGCAGATTCTTAGAGCTCTAAAACTTCCTTTAAGAGGCTGTTTATGATTTGATCAAAGATTTGAAGGTTAACATTGGTCATTTGGCTGCCAAATCCAAGAATGTGATGTTATCTGTTTGGTTGGACCTTAAGAGAGGTACATAGAATTTTATTCTATTATGGAAGAGTTTGCCTAAGGGACGTCTAGTCTTGAACCTATAGTCAATGCATGACTTGCCGTACAACTTTTTTGTCGGTGCCTTCATTGTGCATGTTGAAGGAGTCGGTGCATCATAAGGTTTTGGGAACTACATCCAAAATTAATACTATATTTAAAAGATGGAAACCATCTAAGGTGGATCATTGTTAATCACAAGCATTTGCACGTTAGATTTAGAGATGAAGCTCTCTTTAGATGAAATTACATATCATGAGCATTTGGTGATAGGTCAACCGAAGTTGATGGTGAGGATGGTTGAATGCCATCCTTTAGTGCACACTTTCATTCTATGTGGGGACTTGGTCAATCTTACACTAAGCTCATTCTAATGTGACTATAACTAGCATAAATCTAGTATCCTATAATCCTAGCATAAACATAGTACCATTTGATTATACATTAATGATAGTAGCAGTTGCAATTGCTAGTCTAGGGAAATGCCATATGAAGGCATTAAAATGAGCAAATAAGGATTGGTTCTCTTACGTTGACAAAAGGTTTATCTTATAGGACTCACAAAAATAATGCTCTCTTCATCCACTTGGATTTACTCGATTATGTCGATAGGGAAAAGGATGTTTGTCCTTCTGCACACCTCTTCTATGTCTCTTTCTTATACATAGGTGTCATTCTTTCAAGTACTTCTTGCCCTTTGTGGAGTTGCCATTTAATATGTATCGAGATTATTGTAGCTAGCTAATCATAGGAAACAAGCATGCTAATCAACCTTAAAGAATCAAATCAATGGCATGTTGAGAGATGTCAAATAAACAAAGGATGGGATAAGAAACAAGCAAGCTTTGTTTCCCAAAGCATACATATGATAGCAGATCAAATACGATATTCTTCATGTATTCTTAGATTGTTCTTGATCATTCATCATGTTGATCTTATATCGAGCAAGTTCATTAGGACGTGGCAACAACATTTACATTTGTACGAAACTTGCTAATATTTCAAATGTTGCAAATGAACTAGAACACACTCTCACTTAAAGATTACAGCCCTAATATAGATTGTTATATGATTTTAAGATGGACAGATCAAATGAACCCCCGGATCAATTTCTTACGATTGATGATGCAAATAGAAGCTTCATTTTCTTAAGTACTCATAGTCTTTTAAATTGAGTTTGGACTAGACTTGAGCCCAAATCTTTTTAATTTTATAAGGCTTAATTCATCTTTACCGTAAATAAAAGGCCAATACATATATAAAAGCCCATGAAGGCTTTTAATGCATATAAAAAGCCTAAAGGGCTCAAAAGTCTTCTTTCAAGTCCAACAATTTAAACATGTAAGAAAACCGAGTAATATCATAAGTAGCTGATTCGGTCCATCAATCTCTATTGTAAGCCTTCCGAGTCAAATCTTTCATAAACATCCCTAAAACTAGCCCAATTTCTTGAGCAAATTTACTAGGTAAATAAATCAATTTATAGTATTAAATTGCCAACAACTCTTTACGTTAGATATTTTCATAACGAAAATCTCACTGTAAACTTTTATTTTTAAAGTTTTTACAGGAACTAACTCGCTGCAAGTGATAAGCAAAATATGATATTTTACTAAATATATGTAATTCGAAACTTATGGTTATCATGTGCAAAAGGACAGTTTGAGCTGATATACTAATTTGAATATATACTACCAAAAGTAAATAATGTCCCATTAACTAAAGCCCAGAAAAAAAAAAGAAGAAGAAGCAGAGCAGTATGACCACTATCCAAAATTTGTCACGTGAGCTCAATCTGAAAGCTTTCTCAATTATTTGACATCTTCTCTTTGGTTTGTCCCGTTGAGATGGAGAGCATCCCCGTAGATACTTTTTGGTTGTAACCCAATCAAACCAAACATCTAGCCAAAAAAAAAAAAAAAAAAAAATAAATTATAAATAAAATCATTATTCCTTGTGTTTTTTTTTTTTTTTTTTCAAACGGCTTTGGATGTATAGATTTTTGAAAGATAAAACTGTCGAAATATTTGTCTATTGAATTTACAAAAAGTCAAATTTCACACCATCAAAATTTAATTTTTTACATACACTTTAAAAGATTAATTTAATACCCTATTAAACTTTTGGAAGCTAATTTTATCATCTTCTTAATATTGTCTACTTTATTTTCCGACATGTAAGATATGGTCTATCAGTACTATAGTGTTGGGCAATATAGTAAAAATTTGATGATAGATATCTCTTCTACGTAAAAAAATGAACAACTATTGTTAGAATAATAAAAAAATAATCATAAAAAATACGATTTGATATTAAATTAACTATTTTAAAATTTAAATATCAAATTGAATTACCATTCAAATTTAGGTGCCACATTCGATATTTAACCATTTAATTATTACATGAACTCACACAAGAGGATATCGATGATAAGCTTTTGGTCTAAATTGAAATTGTAATCCTATCGTCATATAATATATACACTTCTTTTCATTATTAACACTATATCTAAGTGTTTGTTCCATTAAGAACAATATGGTTAGAGCCTACGGTATTTATATTTTTAGGTTAGTTGTACATTCTATGAAAATTATTGTTGGCTTCTTCACAAATACTAAATCAACTGTCATATCATTTTCCCAATAAGAAATGTTGATATTATTGGAAATTGTCACAGGAACAGAACCTTTATTTTTCATTTTCCATTTTACCTTTTTTGGTTTTTCGGTCTCTCTCTCTCTCTTTTTTTTTTTTTTTTCCTTTTTTTCCCTCTTTACTTAACATCCTCGAAGTTGAGCTTCAAATCCGAGTTTAATTATGGGAAAAAAATATTAAAAAATTCTTAGGTTTTAAAAGATTTTGAAAATGGCTCCCGGAAATTTACTTTCGCCAACGCTCATGTGAACCGATTAAATTAATAATAATTAGTGAAGATATGGCAAACAACATGAACAAACGGACAGGAATTAGATGAAAAGCTGAGCCTCAACCCATTGAAAGGGATACGTCAAAGACAATAAAACGAAAGACAAAAAACATAAGAATCGTCAAGAGGATCCGTAAACATTCGAATTATTATCTTTCATTTAGGTTTAGTTAATATTAATTAGTACTAAAGTCCAAAGTAGATTATTCATGGAATTAGTGGTACATGAAACATGATATCTTAAATTAATAAATAAAAAATTATGCCTTTTGCTTTTTGTAGAGGGAAGAATGAAAGCATTGGATCGGACTTCGATGTTCAATTTGCCATGTCAATCATCTCATCAGTAAATTACCGTGATGCGGCTTGTCATTTAGTAGTAGGAAGAATTTTTACACCCTAGTTCTAGATATAATATAAGTACCGTACTTTTAATATTTGAAGGTTCATGAAATCTGTAGTTTCAAATTTGTTGTAATTTATTATTCGTATTCTCAATTTATTTGGTAATTGAACATCTAAACTTTCACTATAATTCAATGAAATTAATAAAGCCAAGCACTAAATCCATGATAAATAAAAAAAAATTAAATACTAAATTATTGAAAATTAAAGTTTTAGGTACCTAAGGTATGATTATCTCTTTTAAATTTAACCCTCCTTACGCTTTATATTTTCTCTATAAGTTAATTGATCCTTATTTACATTTTTCAAAATTATTTGTACTACCTTCATAAATATGGAGAAAATATGATTGTAAATAAACTAATTTGATGGAACAGCTTTATGACCACAAGAATAATGCCAATCCATTCGAATTTATAATCTACATGAGATTTTAAAATTTGAGCACAACTTGAGAAAGCACACAACAAATTCAGTCCAATTAAGTATATTTAAACTTGACATATCTTTAATAAATAAATTTTTTCTAATTAAATAATATTGGTGTTCAAACTAGACTTTTAAGCTTGACTTAGTTTGATTAAACCTGTGAGCTAATAATTCGTTAAAAGACAAGGAAAAAAAGCAAAAGCAAAATAGAATAGTTAAGTTATATATAAAAAACTTAAGACCAATTTGATAAACTATTTAAGTAATATAAATAAAAACTATTTCTGTGATTACAGAATTAAGTTCGATTAAATATTTATTTAAATAGCTCGTCTGTAATCTAGATTTGCTTATTGCAAACTACTTATGAATTTATAGTAGAGTAAACAATAGTCGTCCCATTTATATAATTATATGGTGATACCATTGAATTTTGTATGTAAGTGAAAAGACAGCTTTTGAAGCTGAATTTTTTGGGGGACCCCATACGTAGAAAGAACGATAGAGAATAAAACAGAAAAAGAGAAGGAGGTATTATATCTATGTCCATACATATTGTCAGAGCATGTGACCTACCTACGGCCACTAGCAGGAAAGGGAGATCAGGCCACAGAGAAACAAAACGAGAAAATAGAGTGTCCCGTGAACGATGGACTGGAATCCCTGTTGTACTGCCTCTTCCTTTTTTGCATTATGTAATGTATAGGATTAGCATTAGCATTGTAAGTGGCTGATTTTTTGACTGGAAGTGTACGTCGCTTGCCTTCTTGCCGTCCAATTCAATCAATTCCTACATCCATTCCCATGCAATTAGAGGACAGATTGGCGAATGTGACAGTTCTATAATATAACTTCATTTATTCCTATTGGGTGTTTCCCTTTTCTGGTTTATTTTTACTATATCTAGCAGTCCAGGTCTCCAAATGTCGAAATTCCATCAAGGTGAGACTTGAGAGGGTTACTATTGTGAGTTTTCTGGTAGAAAGTCAAATAAGTGATTATATTTTTAATTTTTAGTAATTTAGTCTTTTGTTTTAGATTTTTACTAATTAATTTTCGTATTTTTAAAGTATGTACGATTCAATACCTCTGTTAAATAATAATTGATGAATATTTATTTTGATGGCAAAATAATGGCAAATACTTGGTCAAAAATTGCTAAAATCTAAAGTTATGAAACTAAACTACCAAAAATTAAAAATATAAGCGCTTAATCTGCCTTTATCCTGTCATCAAAATGAATATTTGACAAATATTATTTAAGAAACATATTGAATCCATATACTTTGAAATTACGGACACTAATTTACTAAAATATAAAGATAAATACTAAATTGTAAAAAAATCAAGGTATAGGCACTTGGTTTGCTATTATCTTGAGCTTTCTTGTTCTCCTAATAATTTGATAATTTGGTAAATGTAAAATTTGATATTTGAATTTTATTCAAAAATTCAATTTAATACTTAAAGTTTGAAATAGTTAATTTAATATCTACCCAAAATTTTATAACCATATTTACTACCTCTCTAACAATATTTGACCTATTTCTTAATGTGAAAAAATAATCTATCATTGAATTTTTACTACTTCTCCTAATACTATCTGGCCCTAAGAGGCTTCTTCTTCCACGTCAGTAAATAAAGTAAGGGTTAATTATAAAAATATAACCCCATATTTTAAGTAATTTGCAAATACATGATCTATGTTATCTTTTTTGACAATTAAGTGACCCAAGTTTCAAAAAAAAAAGTATCAATATTATTAATTATTATTAGAGAGAATGTGTTTGAGTCTTATTGGCTTAAAAAAATTAATTTAATAAAACATAATACTAAATAAAATTAAATAAATAAAATATTAAAAATTTTGAAATGAGAAATTGAAAAAAAAAGTAAATTTTACTTTTATATCAATAAAATATTAACATGTGTCATTATAAAACTATTAATAATATTGATAATTTTATATGAAATTTGGGTCACCTAATTGTAAAAAAAAAAAAAAAAAAAAAAGGTCACATGCTTGCAAATTAATCAAAACATAAGTCATGTTTTTGTAATTAACCTATAAAGTAAATGTTATTAGTGAGATGAAAAATTTTCATAAAAGTTTAATTAAATAATAAATTAATCACTTTAAATTTTATGTACTAAACCAAATTTTCGTATAAAGTTTATATATCAAATTTGACATTTTTCATTGATAATATAATGATTAACTATGCTTGCTATTATGAGTTCTCCTAATTATCACTTACTAGGATATGATTTCTATCAAGCTTCTAAGAAACATATAGATCGAGTGATAATATAGCAATGGATCAAATTGAACAATAAAAGAAGAAAAAGGGACTAGTTTCGGTGCTGTAACGTTTAGTAATGATAACATGCATGTATGTGTGAAAGAGAATGTAATACTTGATACGTGTAATGTCCCATATAGATTATGGGGAGATCTAGTATTGTTTCAAGAGAATAGAGTAATACATGTATTATGATCGAATATGATAAAACAATGGCAGTAAACAAAAAATGAAGCAATAAAATAAAAAACACACAAGATTTTTATGTGGAAAACCCAAATTAGGAGAAAGCCACGAAAGAGGAGGAGAAATCCACTATAATTGAAGTTTGAGTACAAGATTGAGAAAGTGCAACTCAAATCTGATCAAAACCCTCTAAAGCTCTCAATACAATTTTTGTATATATAAAACCCTAACTAAAACAACATATATATGTGTGTGTGTGTGTGTGTGTGTGTGTGTGGTGTGTGTGTGTGTGTAATAGCTGTGAGAATGGCTAGCAGCTCTTATTTTAGAATGCAAAGAATATGTAACTTACATGACATTATTTTAAGAAATGTCCTTTTAATGAAAAAATAATCTTCTATTTATTAAAAAAAAAAGTCTATTGGACATTAAAGGACATTAAGGGGAGCATTACTTTGGAAGGCTAAGAGACTTGTAACTTTCCATAAAAGCCGACAGCTTAGATGGATTTTGGGTCATTTTTTTACACAATCTCCACCTTGACACAAAATTCAGAATCAAACAATAGAAACTCCAATCTTCCACTTCAAAACCAAACATTCTCCACCTCTTCCACAAAACTCCTAAAGGGTATCAATCAGCAACGAATATTAACCAAGTCTAAGCAATGCTCAAACTTGGCTACAAGAAGGGCCTTTGTCAACATATCTGCAGGATTATCTTCTGTACAAATTTTGCTCACAGTAATATCACCACGAGCAATAATATCACGAACAAAGTGATACCTAACATCAATGTGCTTCATCCTCTCATGAAACATCTAATCTTTGGTGAGGTATGTCGACTGTCACAATTGACTGATATAGTCTTCAAATCATCACTAAATTCTCCAAACAATCCCTACAACCAAATAGCTTCCTTAAAAGCTTCCGTGATAGCCATGTATTCAGCTTCAGTAGTGGATAGTGCTACTGTAGCTTGCATTGTGGCTTTCCAACTAATAGCACAGCTACTAAGGGTAAAAATATACCCAGTGAGAGATCTTCTCTTGTCTAAATCTCCAGTGAAAACAAAACCAATAGGTCTATCTCTAGTTCTACCAAATTGTAGACAAACATTAGTAGTACCCCTCAAGTACCTGACAATCCACTGAACTCCCTTCCAGTATTCCTTACCAGGATTTGCCATATACCTGCTAACAACACTCACAACATGAGACAAATCTGGAAGTGTACAGACCATGGCATACATGAGAGATCCTACAGCACTAGAATACAGAACTTTTGACATATAATCAATTTCTTCATCTAACTTTGGAGATAAAGCAGATGAAAGTTTGAAATGAGTTGTTAAAGGTGTACTGACAGGCTTAGCACTCATCATATCAAACCTAGAAAGTATCTTCTCAAAGTACCCCTTTCTGACTCAGATGCAACGTACCTTCTTTTCTATTTCTTATAATCTTCATCTCGAGTATCTTCTTTGCTGCTCCTAAGTCTTTCATTTCAAACTCCCTACTCAATTGAAGTTTAACTTTCTCAATCTCTCCTCTATCCTTTACTGCTATCAGCATATCATCAACATAGAAGAGTAGATAAACAAAAGATCCATCTTCACATTTCTTGAAATATACACAACTGTCAAAATTACTTCTCTTAAAATCATGAGAAGTCATGAATGAATCAAACCTCTTGTGCCATTGTCTTGGCGATTACTTCAAGCCATATAAAAATTTCTTTAATATGCACACATGATTCTCTTTTCTTGAGACCACAAAGCCTTCAGGCTATTGCATGTAAATTATTTCATCAAGCTCTCCATGTAGGAATGCAGTCTTCACAACTAACTATTCCGGCTCAAGATCATGTAAAGCTACAATACCCAGCAATGCTCTAATTGAACTGTGTTTTACAACAGGAGAAAACACATCAATAAAATCAATACCTATTATCTGACTGTAGCCCTTTGCAACAAGTTTTGTCTTATACCTGGGTTTTTCAACACCTGGTGTTCCTTCATTCTTCTTATAAACCCATTTTACATCGAACAATCTTGTTCCCTTTAGGAAGCTTCACTAAATCCTAAGTTCCATTCAATTGAAGGGATTCCATTTCCTCCTGCATTGAAATCATCCACTTATCAGAATCATCACAATTCACAGCTTTTGAATAAGTAGATGGTTCCGAATTTGAATCAATATCTTATGAAACATTAAGAGCATATGCAACAAGATCTGCCTTTGCATATCTCTGAGGAGGTCTAACTTCTCTTCTAGGTCTGTCTTTAGCAATGGAATACTATTCCTGTGGTGGTATAGAGACAGAACTACCCTGTGATTGAAATCTATAATGAGAAGTGGTCTCTGAAGTAGATTCTGAATCAATCTGAAACTCCACCTACGTAGATGATTTCTGCTGAACTTC
Organism: Combretum micranthum; assembly: GCA_024138025.1. Lineage (NCBI taxonomy): Eukaryota > Viridiplantae > Streptophyta > Magnoliopsida > Myrtales > Combretaceae > Combretum > Combretum micranthum. The sequence goes on from JAMXBD010000289.1 coordinate 156,777, forward strand.
ATCAGATGAAGTATTTGAAGACAAGTCAGATAACATCACTTTCTCATCGAAAATCACATATGTGTTAATAACAACCTTCTTCAAATCAAGGCACGATTACTTATATCCCTTGACACCAGGTTTAAAACCAAGGAATGTGCATTTTAGAGACCTAGGCTCAAGCTTTCCTTGGCTACATGAGCATATGCAGGACAACCAAAAATTTTCAATTCCAAATAATCAGCAAGAGTACCAGACCATGCCTCTAGTGGAGTCTTCTTCTCAATGGTTGTTGATGGCGACCTTTTCATCAAATAACAAGCTGTAGAGGCAGCTTCTACCCATAATGACTTTGGTAATTTACCATTTGAAAGCATACACCTAACCTTCTCCATAATAGTTTTGTTCATTTGTTCTACTACCCTATTTTGTTGAGATATTCCAGGAACTATTAAATGTCTCAAAATTTCCTCTAATTTACACAGAACATTAAAATTATTAGAACAAAACTCAAGACCATTGTTAGTGCAAAGACACTTTACCTATTTTCCAGTTTTTTTTTTTCAATCATTGTCTTCCATTCCTTAAATATGGGTAATGCATCATTCTTTTGCTTCAAGAAAAATACCCAAACTTTTTTGGAGAAGTCATTTATAGTCATCATATAAACAACACCTCCTTTAGATGGCACTCTAGACGGTCCCCAAAGATCACAATGAATGTACTCTAAAATATTCTTTGTATTATGAGTACATGTGGTGAATCTAACTCTTTTCTACTTTCCAAACATACAGTGTTCTTAGAATTTCATCTTACTAATGCTTTGCCCATCAAGAAGGCCTCTTCTACTCAACTCAGTCATCCCAGCTTCACTCATATGCCCTAAACGCATATGCCAAATTCTAGTAGAATCTTCATCTGATAAAGATGAAGAAGTGACGGCAGCATCACTTGTAACAACTGAACCTTGCAAAACATACAAGTTAGCGGTCTGTCTCTATCCTTTCATTACCACCAAAGATCCTCTACTGATCTTCAAAACTCCACCTTCACCTGTATGTTTGTAACCCTTAGAATCAAGAGAACTAAAAGAAATCAAATTTCTCTTCAAGTTAGGAACATATCTCAAATCTCCTAATGTTCTTACTACACCATCAAACATTTTAACCTTTATTGTACCAATGCCTACAATCCTACAAGAAGCATTATTTCCTAACAGAACAACACCATTAGATACCTTTTCATATGTTGAAAATCAGTCTTTATTGGGACACATATGAAAAGTATAACCAGAATCTAAGATTCACTCCTGGTTGGTCCGTGGATCATCAAAAGCAACAAGAAGGTCCCCACTACTATTGAAATAACCATAAATTTCCTAAATCATATTTTATAAATGTGTTAATGAATTTATGTATGATCATGAAGGATGATGAATATGATTTATGTTAGTATATGATATATGTGTTGTGTTAATGTGTTTAAATATTTATATATCTCAATATAACTAAATATTGAATTTATAAATTTATAAATGTAATGAAGTGTATGAAAATTAGTTTAAAACAAGTTAAATATGTTTAATTTATATTTCCACTCTTAGCAGAAAGTTTGGACACAAACAAGTCTTAAATGCATTAATTTTAGGCCAAAATGAGCCCAAACCCATGCAAAATTAAAGCCCATGCTTAGGCAACCCTAGAGTCAAAGTTTGGATAAGTATTAACCTCATTTGATGAAGAAAACAATCTCTAAAATCTGCCCAAAAATTTCAACCAAATTTTACTATCTTCTTCATAAGTTTCTCCTCTTGTTTGTTTCAAAATGAAAATCATAAGTCCAAGTGAGATAAGTGGTTCAAGTTTTTTTCTTCAAAGTTTAAAGCCTCTTAAGGTATGTGTGTTGTTTGTTATATGTATATTTATTAGTAGGCTTTCCTATGCGAATAAGGTTCTAATGCTAAATATGTGGTTTGATGAGTTTTATGTGTTGATGGTAGTTTAAGTAGTTTATTGATAATAAAAGAGCTTATAGTATATGCTAAACATGTAACATAAAGTATTTAGATGATTGAAGTGTGGGATGGTGGTGTTATGAAGTGTGTAGGTTAAATGAAGTTGGGGTATGGATTTGTGTTTAAAACGGTGGATATGGGTATTTAATGAGGTTAAAGTGAAGATTTTGTGTGTTAAAAAGAGTTAGAATACATATAGGTTAAGGTTTGGTGTTGGAAATGAGTTTGAAGGAAGTTTGAAAGTGAAAACTTCGACAAAAATTATGATTTCAAACAGGGGAGGTCTGCAACTTTTTCAAAAATCTGTGCTGCAGCATACGCCGCCGGCTTAGGGGTCGACATTACCGACAACGCCGCCAACGTAGACCACAACACTGCCAACATTTGTGTCCATGCTACCAATGTTGGCAAGGGTACAAATTTTGGTGCAGACTACACCGCTTGAATGCTGTCGACGTTGAATGCCGACGTAACCCCTAAAGTTTTCCAGTTTCAAAACTTCATCAAACATTTTCTTTAGCTTGTTACATTGTCTCGTGATGATTTTATGGGTTTGTATGAGTTTATTAGATGTATAAATGATATGTTATGTCTTTGTTTTGGATTAATTTGAATTTCCATGAGTGTTAAGCCTAGGATTAGTTATGTTCTATGCATGACCTAAAGTGTTTATATTGATTTGAATTGAATTTTCTTGTAACAGTGATAGATACTCCTTTGAGTGCTTCTATTGGTTCTCTTCATAACACAGGTACGCAGTAACATGCTTGATTCTTTGCTTAGGTTAGGCATACTCACAGTCTACTCTAATTTAAGAAAAACTTAAGGATTGTTTGTATGATTGTCTTTTATGTCGTTGAATCCGATTTGGGGAGCGGCACCTTGCTCAAATTGGGGGCATGGTAGTTTAAGCGCTTATACCACCCCTATCATGATGCAATGACTTTCATGAGTGGTACAACGGATAGTTGATAGGGTATTTGGTATCAGTATATCATTTGCTTATTCTTAAAGAGAAATAATATGATTTAATTCAATTGTTTATGGGAATATTTGAATTAAGTGATATTATAGACTAAGTAAAGTAAAGTTGTGAAACGACTAAAAACCCTAGAGGAAGCTACTTATTAGTTATTGGATAGATTTATCTAGGAGATATAAGTATCTGAGCTACTTATATCAACCCCTTGAGCGTCGATATCGTTACTAAAGTTTCCTCAGATACCTCTGTTGTCCGAAGTTTGAATACTCCAGTGTTGTTTGGTTAACTAAAGATTATCTAATAACTTAATGATTGTGGCATTTGCATGTAGCTTAAGCTTGTATGTCATTGAGCTTGTGTTTTCATTACTTACATACTGGGCCTTTAGCTCATATTTTATTAATTTCAAGTGATGACAATGATGAGTTTTATGCAAGTATAGGCTATGGAACGGACTTTGAGGACTTCCTAGATGATTGGGAAGACTAGATGTTGACCATGGACCTTGATGGATTTCTTTTTGTAACTTTAAATATATGTAATAGACATTATAGCTTTGTCTATCTTTCATGTCTTTTGCATAAGGTAGGTTATTAGCCTTTTTGTAATACCTATACTTAACTATGTATGTTTTAAGTTTATATCTCTTATGAAATGTGATGATAATGATGTTATGTTTTCTTAAAAGATATTTAAAGTCAATAGTTTTCAAATTTGTTATTTTGAAGATTTAGATAAACAATTATTCAAACACTTCTTGTAGGACAACCTTACATATACTACTGCAGATTATATGTGGTTGGGGATCCGTAATCACCTATTTTAACTATCGGGGTGAGGTCGGGTCTTTACAACTGTGGTCTTCAAAAACATCAGCTTCACAAGAGTTTTCTTGTTGTTTCCCCTTTTGATTATCAACATCTCTCTTATTCTTGTTCTGTAATTTGTAACACTCAGACTTTATGTATCCCTTCTTCTTACAGTACCTGCAAACTTTATCCCTATTAGAAGACATTGATCTTCCTCTTGAATTATTACCAGAATTGCGATCCTGACTCCTACCACGAGTAACAACACCCTCAGCTTTAGGCTCGGATCCAATAACAAGATGTTTCATCTTCTCAAAAGAAGCCAACGCATCAAATACTTCTTCTATGGTAAGAGTATCATGACTATACAAGATTGTTTCTCTTAAATTTGAATATGAAAAAGGTAATGAACACAACAAAATTAAAGCCAAATCTTCCTCATCATACTTAACCTCCATAGATTCTAGATCTGTTACAATCTCCTTAAAGATGGTCAGATGATCTTCTAAAGACCCGTCTTCCATCAAACGATGTGAGTATAGCCGCTGCTTTAGATGCAATTTGTTGGTTAGACTCTTTGTCATACATAACTACTCCAATTTCAACCACAATGCAGCAGCAATCTTCTCCTTCAGCGCATCCTACAAAATCTGATTTGATAGATGAAGATGAATTTGAGAAAAGGCTTTTCGATCCTTACGTTTTTTTTCTTTCGATGACCATGATGCAAGCATCCTATCAAACCCTAGCAAAGCATCATCCAAATCCATCTGTGCGAGAACCACTCACATCTTGACTTACCATAAAGAAAATCTTGTGCTCTGATCCAATGAAGGAATATCATACTTGACGGTTGCTATTGTAGAGAAAACAAAATCAAACTTTTGGCTCTGATACCACTCGTTATGATCAGATATGAGAAAACAATGGCAATAAACGAAAAATGAAGTAATAAAATAAAGAACACATAAGATTTTTACGTGGAAAACCCAAATTGAGAAAAACCATGGATAGAGGAGGAGAAATCCACTATAATTGAAATTAGAGTACAAGATTGAGAGAGTACAACTCAAATTCGATCAAAACTCTCTAAAGCTCTCAATGCAATTTTTGTATATATAAAACCCTAACTAAAACAACATATATATATAGTGTGTGTGTGTGTGTGTGTGTAACAGGCTGTGAGAAAGGCTAGCGGCTCTTATTTTGGAATGCAAAGAATATGTAAGACATTATTTTAAGAAACTTCCTTTTAATGAAAAAATAACCTCCTATTTATTAAAGAAACGTCTATTGGACATTAAAGGACATTAAAAGGGGCGTTACTTTGGAAGGCTAAGAGACTTGTAACTTCCCATCAAAACCGATAGCTTAGGTGAATTTTGGGTCATATTTTTCAACAAAATGTCAAATCAATACTATATTATACTTAAAAACTTCATGATGAAGTACTTTTTTTAGGGCTCATTGCGAAGTACTCTAAAGCATCCATTAATCATCTTTTAATTTGACCATCTACTACTTTTAGCTCAATCATTTAGGTCCATCATACTTATAATGTTGCCATATCCCCTACTTTTTTTTTCTTTTCATTTTTTCTAAAATTGTGTGAGTAAATTGATTAGTAATTTATTCTACTGATGTAATTCTATCTAAATTACATAATTATATATACATATATAATAGAGAGAAAAAAATTATTATTTTTATATGTTCAAGAAAGTAATAAAATCTAAAGATGAGAAGATGAGGTTGGGAAGAGAAAATTTTAGAGACTTGTTGGCTAATGATTCAATTCAAGAATGAAGGTATTCTATAAAAATTGATCCAACACACTAAACCATGCATCTAATTTATTACTCAGAGAAGACTCTCTAAAAAGAGAGAATTTTGCTATGACACAAACCTAACAGGGTAAGCATATTATATATATTTATTTCATTTGGAGGGAAAAATTGTTGAGTATCTGAGTTAAAAGAAGAAAAGGGAATTCTAAAGATATAGTTGTGGAATATATTATTGTGTAAAGTTACATGATGGTGAAAGGTAATGTTGTTATGAAGAAATATTTATTTGAATGAATATGTACCAATCTTGTATGTTTTAATTGAAAATAGTTAATAATCAAATCAACAAGTGAATAATGGATCTCTTCTACCTATATTTCAAGCAAATTTTAGCCAGTACTCTTTGAATCCCATGAAACTATAGTCCACTCAACACCAAGTTAGGTGTGCTCCAAGGTTAACTATCTATGAGCCTATAAGATAGCAACTGATTCATGGGCATTAGGGTATGTCCGACATGGTTACCTCAATGCTTAAGTTAGTTAATAAGAAAAGATGCATAATAGCAAGATAGAGAGAGACAGTGGAGAGAGTAAACTTAGCCATTGAATCAATTGAGAAGAACTTATATAGTCAAGTACTTTTTTCCTATTCAAATAGGGATTTATCCAAAACAAGAAATTGTTTTTTACTACTATTATTATTATTATTATTATTTAGGGAAGTGTTCATGTGAATTTTCAGTAAGTGTACTCTAGTTATTCAAGAATCCTTCCAGAAGTATCTATTTTTTCCAAAAAAGTCTTGAGTTTAACTATCCTCTTGCTTTAAAATAGCTTTGAGGTTAAGTTAAACAACTTCCTTTTTTGTTGGAAGGCCATCGACGCAAGGCTATCACGTTTCATATGGGGTCTAGGGTTTAGATTGGTCTTAGGTTGGTAGGTTTACCCACATGGCAAACCGATCAAACTGAACTTGAGGAACTTATATGGAAAATTATCTATAAACATCCACTCTACTTATAAATATCTAATTACCATTGATTTGGTATTCAGTACAATAACCTTATAAAATAATAAATTCTCTCCAATAGTCCATTAATTAACCAGAACGACTAAAATCTAAGATGAATTACATCAAAATGTATTAACGTTTGAAAATAAGTTCATTTAAGGTATTAACTTTTCAAATGATTGAAAAGAGCAATCAACATTTGAGTTAAATTCATTTATGATGTCAACATTTCAAATGATTAAAAAAATATATTAATGTTTTGTAATATGAGTCAAATAAGATATTAATAATTGATCTTCAATGAAAATTAAGAAAATTTAATTCAAAACTAATCCAAATGTGGATACTTTAAATTAATATTACAAAACGTTGATATCTTATAGATTCACTTTGCAAAACATTAATTCCTCTTTTTAACTATTCTAAACATTGATATATTAAATGAACTTATCTCAAAATGTGATACTTTATAATGTAATTTATCGTTAGAATATATTAAGAAACATGTCAAAGGCCAATAAATTCCATGTCAAAGGCCTATCCTTCCAAAACTAGGTTGCATTGGTTGGATCATCTTGTTCTTCTTTAATTAACCTATTTTATAATCATATGTAATAGAATTGAGTTTGACCGACCAAATGAATCCATATACAACTTCACTGGCATACATTAAGGCATGTGTCACAATGTCCCATGAATCATAACAAAATAGAATGATAGAAAGTTGAATTCATTGGGTGCGATTACTAGGACGGCTAATTATGTTGTAGGAGTTGATAAAACAAAGAAATTCAAGGAAAATATATGTTTGTAAAAGATTAGCGAACCAAAACCTATGACTAGTAGTGGTAGTGCTCAAAGAGGCGAAAATTTTTGCCTTAATAGTCTAAAATTTCACCACTTTTGGCTCACAAGGAAGAATGTTTTAGCCTCAAGATTTTCACATATGGTGTATCACCACCTTTAAACAAAGTAGGCGAAATTCATCTTTTCTAATATCATAGAGGCGAATCTCACTTTGTATATGTAAACTCTGCCTCTCTATCTAATATGGCATGTCATACAGTTATGAGGCGAGTTTCACCTTTGACTGGGACAAAGAGGCAAAACTCACCTCTTTGTCTTTTTTTTTTTTTTTAATTTTCAAGGTTCTATTTTATTTTTTCTAAAAATGATTAATTCAATTCCATAAAATTTTGTTTGAATTATAATGAAAATTGTTTGAATTTTTTAAATTATATTTAAATAATTTTATTATATTATTTTCATTTAATTTATATTAAATCCAAATTTTAAAATATATTAATCTTTTATTTAGAAAACATATAATACCCATATTTTATAAATCATTAAATCATCATATTACCATTAAATCGTATTCCTATATACAAAGATTACAATCACGAAAAGATTAAATACCTGAAAAATCAATTAAAAGATTATTAATTATTAAATTATCAAATATAACATATAGAAATGGAAAAAAAAAAAAACTATACTTGTTGGAAAATCATCACATTACCTTTAAGCTGTCATCGTTTATAGAAATTTTGCAAATGCAAAAAGATGAAACACCTGAAAAATCAATCAAATGCCATTAATATATAAATCATCAAACATAATATTTAGAAATTAAAAAAAGAAAAAATTGAGAGCTTGCCAAAATTTGGCCAGCGACAAGCATATAGAGAGAAAAACGAGATAAGGAGCCGAGTTGAATTTGGAGGCAGTGAAGAATGGGCGCGGATTGTTTCATGCGGCGTTCATATATAGAGGCGGGTTGAGGCAAAATTCGCTTATTAAAATTGGAGAGGCGAATTTTGTCTCCGGGATGATACATTTATATTAATACAAATATTAATTACATGTAGATATTATATATTAATAAATCGTATTTTATAAAATATAATAGTATTACTTTAAATTATATTATAAATATATTTTTTAATATGTACTTTATATCATAGACTTATGAAATTCCAAAATTATTCATTAATAACGTGCGATCATTCTTTCAAAAATTGATATTAAATTTTTAATTCATTTTGAACTTTTTTATTTTCCAAAAATTGATATTAACTGAGATCGTTTGAGATGCTATAGCGAAAGAATTGCAAGGGAGCAATTTTTTCCATTAAGAGGCGCAACTCGCCTCCTAATTTCGCCCAAGTAAGATTTTTACAAGTATATGATGCTATGACGTAAATAGAAAAGGTAGAAAAAAATAAAAGAACAAGAAAATTTTCAAGCCCACTCACGGACAAAGGGTTTCAGCATGGAAAATTCGCTGTCTACGATGCAAAAGGGAGAAATATTAAATTTAAAAACAAAAAAGATGAATTTTGCGCGAGTAAAAGAATGTGGAAAAGGCATATGGCCCAAAAAAAAGAAGTAGTATAAAATTTAAATTTATTTATTTAAAAATTATTGAAATTTCCCGTTCAATATGTAAAATATATCCATCTATTAAAACTTTGTTCCCTTAAAAGTACATAAACTTTCATTTTCTAATTCCCATTCTCCAACAATCACCACTCCTTTGACTACCTTCATTGTAATTATAATATACAGGCAAATAAAACATGAATAAATAGTTTTTCAAATGTCAATCAAATGTATAAAATAAAAAATAAGATAGAAGTAATAAATAAAAAACACTCATTGATTACATGATTGAGGTTACTTCTTGACTTTATTTGTAGGAGGATGTAATCCATTCAATGGCTATTTCATTTATTGTATTTATTTTAATGACTACATTGTTCACGAGATGATCTCATTGACGGGATTGTAGAAGCTCCTCTCACTAGCATGATTAACAATATTTGATTTCATTGGTCCTCAATTGACCAAAATGAATTGATTGTTTTTATTTAATTAATAGGAGCCAGTAAATCCTCTAAGTGAAAATTATTCAAGTTTATCATGCGAATTCTCTTTATTTATTTATTTTTCTTTTTCTATTATTATTTGATACTGAAACTAGAATATATCTTATTTTATATCTTAGCTTTTTGTGCTTTTGCAATTTTATGTATATATTTCCCAGTTTACAATTAAATTAGTGCTATTTGAAACTTCATCAAAAGTAGCTTCTCGTGTTTAATTGAGACGTAACCATTTGGAAGTCTACAAAATACTAATCGTAACATGGGAATGTATAAACAGCCAAGGAAACATACTCGCATTTGAGGATTTAAAATTCCATAGGAACATTGAAAATATAATAAATAAATAAAAACGTAAGAGTTACCATGTAGAGTTGTTGTTTGGCTCAGGTATGTTTGTTTTATCATATTTTGATCATTTTGATATCGTATTTTTAATATTTTCAAATAGATACTTATCAAGAAATAAATATAAATAAAAAACTGATAGTTTTACTCATAAATAGACTAAATAGATATGACATAAATAAATTATAGATACATATTTTATAAAGATACAATACAAATAAAAATCAAATAATCCAAACAAACCCTTTTAAAAGAGAAAATGTTGGTGTTGGGGATTTGAAAAAGGAAAAAAAGATTTAATAAGGATGATATATGGCAGATAAGTACTAATGGAAATGATATATAGCTTTTACAAATTATTCATATAAAAAATTTTTACCATTGTTATATGTTACTAATCATTTTATGTGCATATGTCACACTTGGTGAATCTTTTTTTATAAATGATATGGAGGAATTGGACTATTTACTTGGTCAACTAAATTTGAGCAGAACCCCAGTAAGCTAGTAAGTTGACCAAATTTCACAACCAGATAGATTAGATTTCATCTACTTTAGTATTCCATTACATAAATATGGCACTTAATATAATTGTTATTTAGTTTAGTTTTCTAATTGATTTCTCCTTCCTATAATTATTATATTGTCTTTGCATTAACTAATCTCTTTGTTACATAAGCAATCATTTCAATCTCCCCACATCACATTTTGATTAACATGCGCTGTGTTAGTGTAACTCTCTAACTTTAGAGCCTTTCACAACCTAACAGCCGTTTATATGGTATATAGACACGTAAAGACTCAAAACTTGCTAATAATCATAATAAATACATTAAATGCTCCAAAATTACTCATATATCAATTACCCCAAAATTCATAAGTCCACATACTTTTTTCCATAACTAACCACATAAGCATCTACTTATATTCCTTAAAAATTCAACTAACCTTTACCTTACTAATTTACAAGTATTATAAGTTATTTCTACAAGTTATTACAAAGTAAAACACTAAACACCTACTATTCTTAAAGCCAGCTACTTTACTTTTCTACTATCTCTAGTCATCATTTGGAGGGTCTTCATTTATAGCAATATTCATAGCCCCTTAACCATAAGCACCTAGCAATAAACAGTTTACATGCTTGTCACCTGCACCTAAAAAAAAAAAAAAAAAGAGTGAGTCAGAGCTTAGTACGGTGTATCTCAAACACACACATGATTCATAATGCACACATTCACACACAAACCTAATATTAATGTAACAACCAATGCTTAGTTATCTTTATTTTAAGCCGTGCATTCAACATATGGATAACTCATTATACTACCACACATAATAATATAAATATATATATAGATGATGTTGGATGCTCCACAACATCCAAGAGTCTAAAACATGAATATTGGGTACTCCCCAATATAATCGAAACACCGAAATCTACCCAGAATGTTTCCGTGCACAACTCTATTCGAGACACCATCACACATGGATCATTGGGTTACCGCGATAATAGAATAAATACTCTACACCTCTTACCAGTAGCTACACGCAAGCATCAAGCACATTTATTTCGCCGAATAGTGATGCAGTGGAAAAGATAGCAAATAACTATTTAGAAAAGTAGCATAGAATTTGACAATGGCAGTTTCATAATTTTGGAGGGTTATGGATTTTTGACCGAGCAGGACCATATTCTGATGGGAATCGAGCCTACAAGTAAAACTCACCAACTTTGTTTAGGCCATTAAAACCGTGTTTTTACTATTTTTAGTAATTTTTCTTTATGTCATATCTTTTGATAGGATACTCTTTTTTAATGTCGTTTATGACATTAATCTCATCTGTTCATTTATTCTCATCCTAGATATTTATTAGATAGGTTTCCTTTTTTGGAAAAAACATATTATATATACTCTAGGGCTATAGGAGGCGCAAGACTGATTTTTTTTTTAATGAAATTTCTTTGAGAGTGTTCTCTCTATTCCAAAACTCGTTATCTTTGTGCAGATTTCGACTTTTGATGCCAGATATCTAGGTATTCTCAGAATTAATAGATATTTGAATACACAAGCCGAGTATTCGTGCGCGAATCAACGTCTTGCGATAAACCCTATCGTACCTTCGCTGCGTCAGTTGGTATCAGAGCCGCGTTCGCTCTTGGAATATCATGGCGCCTCGCAAACAGGTTAACCAACGAGGTATATATGAGATTTATGAGCGTGATAACTTAGATCAGAGGATTAGAGTTATGATCAATGAGAGGTTAAAACTGAGGATCGGGCAGATGATCGATCAGCTAATGGATGCTGCAATAGCCCAGATCACAGAGAGGGTGGAGGCGCTTGCGATGAATTAGAATCGAGGTAGGAACCCTAACCCTAACCCTAATCTGAGGGCAGGTGCAGATTTTGAGGAAGACGATGATGAAATGTCGTTTGCCGTTAAAGGCTATTATGATGAATCACCACGTAGGCGTGGTAGGCCACGCATTGCGGAAAATTACAGAAGTTGGGAAATGGGGATGAGGACTAAGAGTCTGAGATTCCATAATTTCATGGTACTCTCTAGCTGGAAGAATTTTTAGATTGGCTGGCTACAGTAGATGAGATATTAGAATTTAAGGGGTTCCTGATGATAAGCGTGCGCAACTGGTGGCAACACGATTTCGTGGTAGGGCCACATCATGGTGGCAACAGACAAAATTGACACGCTTGAGATTAGGCAAGTCGAAGATTGAGACTTGGGAGAAGATTGAAAAGCATCTACGAGCGGCCTTTTTGCTATATAATTTCCAGAAGATTATGTACCAGAGGTTGTAGAATCTGAAACAGGGCAGCAAAATTGTTGATGATTACACCACAGAATTCTATCAGTTAGTCGCCAGAAACGAAATTCAGGAGACGGAGGAGCAGTTGGTGGCTCGTTTCATTAGACAACTACGTTGCAGCTTCAAGATACTATCAATTTGTTTGACCCAGTTAATGTATCTACTGCACATCAGGGCTTTGATTGTCAAAAGGCAGCAAAGGCGGTCTGGGAGTAGTATGTACGGTAGTAGGGTAATGAGTAGTGGCAGTAGTGGTGTGAATCATCCAGAAAGTGGGGTTGCAAGTAGCAACACTACGGGTCGTTTCAGTAAACCTAATACTGGCAGTCCTAGTACTAGTGGAATAAATTGTTTCAAATGTGGTGAGGTTGGGCACCGACAAGCTAACTGTAAGAAGGAGGGGAAGAAAGTACTTTTTGCTAAGAATGAGAACGAAGATGAGGAGGATGCTGCGGATTTCTTTGAAGCAAGGGGCAATGGTGAACCAGTTTTTGGTGAAGAGCATGTCGAAGAAGAAGTTGTGATTGGTGACAACAGGGAGAATCTAGTAGTCCGGCGCTCATGCATGACTCCCAGAGTAGCTGAGGAAGAATGGCTCAGAAGCAACATTTTTCAGTCCACTTGTGCCATTTTAGGTAAGGTGTGTCGATTCATGATTGACTCCGGTAATTGTGAAAACATTGTGTCTACTAAAGTTATACAGAAGCTAGGCATTGAATCTGAGCAACACCCAAAACCTTACAAACTGGCTTGGTTGAAAAAAAAGGGAGAGGTACTAGTTTCCAAACTTACTCTTATTTCTTTTTCTATTGGTTCTAAATACAAGGATGTTGTATGGTGTGATGTGGTGACAATGGACGCATGTCACTTGCTGTTAGGAAGGCCCGGGCAATTTGATAGGAGCGTAATGCATGATGGATGAGCTAATTCATATAGTTTTGTATATAAAGGTATGAAGATTATACTGGTACCCAACAGGGATTCTAATGTGTCTAAGTCGACAAAACAGGGTGGTGGTAGTAATTCCAATATGTTGTCCTTAGCTTGGTTCGAGGAGGAGATAAAGCAATCTAATATTTTTTTTTTTGCTTTGTTGGGTAAGGAGGTTAGTGGAGATGTGGAGATACCTGGAGTAGCAGTTCCAATAGTAGAGGAGTTTCGGGATGTATTTCCTGAGGATTTACTAGAGGGGTTACCACCGCTGTGTGACATTCAACATCATATCGACCTTGAACTTGGTACAGCTTTACCAAACCGGCCACATTATCGAATGAGCCCTGCAGAACATGAGGAGTTAAGGCGATAGGTTGAGGAGTTGTTGACTAAAGGTTTCATCAGGAAGAGCTTGAGCCCGTGTGTCATCCTAGCCCTTCTAACACCCAAGAAGGATGGCTCTTGGTGCATGTGCGTGGATAGTCGTGCAATTAATAAAATCATTATCAAGTATCGCTTTCCTATTCCTCGCCTAGATGACTTACTTGATCAGCTTAGTGGTGCGAGGGTGTTTACAAAATTGGATTTGAAGAGTGGGTATCATCAGATTCGGATTCGAGTCGGTGATGAGTGGAATATGGATTCTAAGACACGGGAGGGGTTGTATGAATGGTTGGTTATGCCATTTGGATTATCTAATGCACCCAGTACCTTCATGAGGGTAATGAACGAAGTCTTGAGGCCGTTCATTGGCAAATGTGTTGTCGTTTACTTCGACGACATATTGATTTGCAGTGCTAATTCATAAGAGCATCATGAACATTTGAAGGCTGTTCTTGGTGTATTACGCAAGGAAAAGCTCTATGCAGCCATGAAGAAGTGTGTGTTTTTAACGTATGAGGTACTTTTTCTTGGTTATGTAATTTCAGGTGAGGGCCTGCAAGTCGACCAAGCTAAAGTGGTAGCTATTCAGCAGTGGCCTAAGCCTGGCATGCTCACTAAAGTTAGGAGCTTTACATGGCCTTGCATCTCTGTATAGGCGGTTCATTCCACACTTCAACAACATTATGGCCCCTATAACAGATTGCATGAAAGGAGGGAAGTTTGTATGGATTGAAGAAGCGGATAAGGCCTTTGAGCAAATTAAAATGTGATTGACCACTGCCCCAATATTAGTACTACCAGATTTCCACCAACCTTTTGAGTTACACGCAGACACATCAAAGGTAGGAATTGGTGTCGTGTTGAGCCAGAATAGCAGGCCAAATGCTTACTTCAGCGAGAAGTTATCAAGATCAAAATCCCGATGCAACACTTACGATGTAGAGTTTTATGCTGTGGTGCAAGCTGTTAAGCATTGACGACATTATCTATTCCACAGGGAGTTTATCCGCTATACTGACCATAAGGCTTTATAGCACTTGCACAGCCAGGACAAGGTCTCGGCTAGACAAGCTTCCTAGGTGGCCTACTTAGAGCGTTTCACCTTTGTTGTGAAGCATAAATCTGGTATTACCAACAAAGTCGTTGATGCACTAAGCAGACGTCGAAGCCTTCTAAACAAAATGAATGTTGAGGTACCTAGTTTTCATTCTTTTGCTGATTTTCTTAAGACTAACCCATACTTTGCTGGGATTTCGGCAACGGTTCGAGCAGGAAAGAAGTCTGAGTATCTGTTGCAGGATGGTTTTCTATTTAAGGGTAATCAACTATGCATTCCAAATTGCAGCTTGCGTACTCTGATCATCAAGGAACTGCATGGTGAGGGACATATAGGTCGAGACTGAACTTTGCATTTGGTGCAAGCACTTACTTTTGGCTAACCATTCTCAAGGAGGTTCAGCGTTTCGTACAGCGTTGTAGAATCTGCTAAGTGTCAAAAGGGGCAGCCACAAATGCAGGGTTGTATATGCCCCTTCCAATCCTTCGCAGCCGTGGGTTGACATAAGTATGGACTTTGTGATGGGATTACCAAGAACACAACGAGGTAATGATTCCATCTATGTGGTTGTTGATCGATTCTCTAAAATGGTTTACTTTATTCCTTGTAAGAAGACTACAAATGCCGTGCGTGTGGCACAGTTGTACTTTCACGAGGTGTACCGATTGCATGGGCTGCCTTCAAGTATTATTTCTGAGAGGGACACTAGATTTCTTAGCTACTTCTGGCGAAGTCTGTGGAGAATGGTCAACACTCAATTAAACTTCAGTAGTGCCTATCATCTGCAGATAGATGGGCAAATTGAAGTGGTGAATGGTCAATGGGTAATATGTGAGAAGTTTGGTGGGTAAGCATGTGAAGAGTTAGGACCAAAAATTGAGCCAAGCTAAATTTGCACACAACCATGCAATTAATTGCAACACGGGATTCAGTTCATTCCAGGTAGTGTACTCTATTATTCCCTGTGGTCCACTTGATATATTACCGCTACCAGATACAACCAAAGTCCACGGGAAGGTAAAGGACTTTGTCCATAATCTACAGGAGGTTCATAAATATGTACATGAAAATCTGGAAAGAGCTGCAAGCCGATACAAAGTGGTTGCTGATAGAAAGAAGCTCCATGTGGAGTTTGCTGTGGGAGATTATGTTTGGGCTATCCTAACTAAAGATAAGTTTCTTGCTGGTGAATACAATAAGCTTTCTGCTAGGAAGATTGGTCCAGTGGAAGTAATTGAGAAGCTAATCCCAATGCTTATCGATTGAAGCTACCTAGCCATATTCGAATTGCGGATGTATTCAATGTTAAACATCTCCTTCCTTATATTGGTGATGATTCATATGAGGAAAATTCAGGTGAATTATGTCTACCCGGGGAGGATGATGCAGTGGAAAAGATAGCAAATAACTATTTAGAAAAGTGGCATAGAATTTGAAAATGGCAATTTTGTAATTTTGAAGGGTTATGGATTTTTGATCGAGCGGGACCATATTCTGATGGGAATTGAGCCAATGAGTAAAACTCACCAGCTTCGCTCGTGACGCATGCCGGTTTTCGGCCAAATTCCTTTGTTTAGGCCATTAAAACCGCATTCATTTGTACTATTTTTAGTAACTTTCTTTATGTCATATCTTTTGATAGGATACTCTTTTTTATATGCCGTCTATGGCATTAATCTCGTCCGTTCATTTATTCTCACTCTAGATATTTATTAGATAGGTTTCCTTTTTTGGGAAAAAACATATTATATATACTCTATTACAAGAGGTACAGACTTATTATTATTATTTTTTAATGAAATTTCTTTTAGAGTGTTCTCTCCATTCCAAAACTCATTATCTTTGTGTAGATTTCGACTTTTGATGCTAGTTATCTAGGTATTCTCAAAATCAATAGATATTTGAAGATCACAAGCCGAGTATTTGTGAGAGAATCAACGTCTTGAGATAAACCCTATCATACCTCCGCTGAGTCAAATAGTTGATTAATACATTTAAGATTCTATCCTTAAACATGCACAAGTAATAAGTAAGGTATGCACATATCTAGAAGTAGTTTCATTTTAAACCAGTACCCACTACCTGAATTATACACAATTAGATTGTTTAGAATCTCATATTTTTATCTTAATCAGAGTCTCATTATACTCCTTCACTTTCGATTCTACATCGTTATAACTTAGGTCCTAAAATTTTGAAGCATTCTTAGATTGTGAAGTGTATGTTTAACAAATTTATTCATTTTTAGGCTAGAAAGGAGAAATTTTTTGGGTATTATATCATCTATAAACTAATATAAAAGTGGGTATAGGGTTAGGTATCACTTAGACAAAGAAAACTGGTCATAAAAAGGTCCCGAGGGGAAACACGGGGGAAACACGACTTGATGCATCTCCTTGTGTTCTTTTCCAAGCGAAGTTTCGAAAAAATACAAAGAGGAACACGAGGTGTGTACATGCCATGTTCTTTTGACAGTCTCCTATTGTGAAAATACAGCGAGAACACGACTAGATACATGTAATCGTATACTAACTATGTTTTCTAGAAAAACATGAATTCTATACTCAGTAAGGTACACGACTTAAAATACAAGGTCATGTTCCAGTCGTGTGCTAGTGGAAAATGTCCTTTTTCAGGCACTTTCTCCTAGTCTGATCCATTTTCATTTCAAACTTATTTTTTTAAACCTTTTTCATACATGTATCATCACTCTCGAAATTTTTAAATTCCTTTGTACCCACATTAACATCCCCTACACCAAAGTACTATTAACACACAAATCTAAAGGAACAAATGCTCAAAACATTGAGAACAAAACATATCAAAATCTATTATCTTTTTGGAGATTTCCCTGTATGTCATTCTTTTAACTCTTGGTTTTCATTTTTATAAAGTTTTCCTTAGAAAGCTCCTTCCGAACTCAATGTGTTTATATATAAGGCTTTTATCAAGATAATTTATAAATTTACTATCCCATACAAGTTCCTATTAAGAGGAATTAAGAAAGTATAAAACGTTTAATTTACTTACCGTAGAGATTTTTCAATAATTCTTAACGATTGTTAATACTATCTAAAGAAGGAGAATGAGTTCCTATAGTGTACGTTGGAAAAGAGGAAATGAAGAGAGGCGATTAACTCTTGCTATTTAATCTTACGTATCTTTTGAATAAAAAAAATGTAACTCCTTTTTTACTGTAGATTTTTTCATGTCCGCCACATCAGTAATTAAGCATCTTCTGCCCTAGGTAGGCTCTATATCTATTATTTAATTTATAAATTATACTTTATAGGGCAGGTCATATGGGCTCCTACCACAGTACAGAGAATATTTTCTTTTGTTTGTAATTATACTAGCTTGTTTACGGTAAAAAAGTTATACGACATCTATTATTGTGTGTATATATATATATAAATATATTAAATTATTATTGAATTGCTTGCTATATCTTTCGTAAATTCCAATTGCAATATCTATCCACTTCCATATAAGACAATAATAGTACGTTTTTACTATCCAACTTCCATGGTATATCCATTTAGCCATATATTCCCTTTCCTTGCTATATAAACCTATGCTATGCTATGCTTCCATGTTAAAAAATCTCACTACATACAGAACTCACTACATACAGAACTTTATACACAAACACTAAGAAAAAGATGGTTTATGGGATGAAAAAGAGGATCGCTTTAAGAAGAAAGCTTCACATTCTGCGAATACTCACCAAATCAAAATCTGTAAGCCAAAAAAGACTATACTTTTCCTTATTTTACCCTTTTCCTTTAGCTAAAGAGAAGTTACGTTTTATATATTTTTTAAGGTTTGTCAATTGTTTTTGTTTTTGACGACGTTGTGTTTTCTTATAGGTGAACAAGAAGTCCGTGGTTATGGATGCTTTATTTTACATTTTCAAGCTTAAGCTTAAGTTGGAGGCAGCTAGAAGAGATTACATAGCTCTAAAGGCTCTCAAAACGGAATACTTGCAACAGCTAAATAATATGAGACAGCCTAAGGTATTCTCACTCTCTCTCCCCCCCAATCACATATATCTTTGTGGAAAATATGATAAAACCCCGTATAATTTTATATTATAGGATATATATGACACTCTCATGATATATATATATATATATATATATATTTTTTTCCTCTTTAACCATCGCATAAACTTGACATAGGGTAGGGGAAATCCGACACAGAAAACAGTAATCATCATGCTACGGTGTGTTGTTTTGTAGAAAACGTTTTCTGGATTCTGTTTTAAGCATATGTTGTAAACGTAAGTCTGGAATCATTATTATTTTTCTAATCTCAAGCGGGATATGTGAAATTGGATCGTATTACTTTAAAAGAAATTTTATGTTTAAAATACCTAAAACAATTCAGACTAACCATCTTATTACTTATATTTTAATTAATTTACCTCTAGATATTTGACATTGAAATATGATATTTTCGGACAGGTAAAAATAATGTCAATGAAAATGGGAAAAAAATTATTTTCTTAAAAAAAAAAAAAACTATCTAGTCTTTTATTTTTTCTTTTTCTTTTATTTTTCCTTTAATTTCCCTATTATAGTTGCTACTGTATACCACTATTAATTTGGTTACTATCATGGATTATACCTGTCGCTTTGCACTAAAAGACAATAAATTAACCTTTTCAATTTTTTGAGATTGCTATATGACATTCTCAAGATAAATTTCATAAAGCCTGCAATTGCAAGACTATTATTTGGTTTGGAACGTTTTGCTGATAGCTATGAGAATAGAAGGTTAAAGTTTCAATGGGATGCACGTGACATCATATGCAAAATGCAGGTGGAGGTGAAGAAATTTGGTGAAGTATTCAAAATCAAAGTCACATCCAACAGGACAGAGAATAGTTTAGTTTCCATCTTGGAAGCCTTTGACAAAATGGGTGTCAACGTTGTACAAGCAAGGGTTACGAGCAACCAGTTTTTTAACATGGAAGCAACGGTAACACAAGAAGGGAAGGACATCATGGACGAGGAAGACATGACACAAGCTCTTCTGCAAGCAATGAAATATTAGAAATAACACCCTATGGATCCAACTATGATAAAATGTTTATGGGATATGATTACAAATGTAAATTAAATACGTCTCCTAATTGTTGGATAGATGCGGATAAAATCCTTTTTTTAACTTCCATAGTAAAATTTTACCTCTTAATCCCTATTAACTATTGTTAAAACTCAGTATCGTGGTTTTGAGGGATGTAGCAATGTTAGGGACTTCAGATTGCACATTCTGAATAGTTATTAAAAAGTGAAGTCAACTTCTGCATATTATAATATCCGTATTTGATCAATAGTTTTGAGTGTGTATTTATTCTCTCCCGAATGTTTTACAAATTGTTGATGTGGCAAAATGTTGTGTTGATAGAGAAGGTAGCCATGGGGAAAGATAGGAAATACAAGAAAGAGCCTGAAAGTTTGAATTTTGTGTCATTGCCATTATCACTTTGTAAATAAGACACCATGAAGTTGGTTGGCTGCTGCATGAATGTACCATCCGCTTAGTGCTTATTACCAGAAACACGTGAGTGACAAGACAAGTTTCTTTCATATGCACAAGCACTATTATACTCATGAATTGCTTTAGCACTCTTGATTTAAATATATATATATATTTTACTCTCAAATTTCAAAAAGAAGAAGTTAGAACTATTTTATCCTCAGAATTAATAAATAATAAGAAGAAGAAAGGAAAGAGAAATAATTAATCTCCTAAAATTTCACCTTGCAAGTAACTTTTTTTATTGAATTTTATGTATTCATTAAATATTTAATGATTTATTGAATAATATAATATTTATTTATTTTATTTTCTCTTTTGGCCTCACATATAATATTTAATTGATTTTTGTTTTTTTTTTAATTATTATAATTCTTCATTAGTGTCTTAACAAACGCATGAGGGCACTCGTTGATATAATAATAATAAAAACCATCATCATCATCTTATACATCATATTTCATCCATGGAAACTATGTTATGCAGTGTTTTCTTGGCTGAAATATGTCATGTAGTATTTTTTTTTTTTTTTTTTTTCCTTTTGGCCTTCTAGGTCGTGTTTAAAGAAAACTTTTATATGTCACATGGTAGTTGTCATACAGCCAAATCATAAAGGGCAGTTTGCTAGGTTACAAGTTAGGCATGACGTCAGTTTCGACCTCAATTATGGGCCATGGATGAAACAAAGCAATTTGTCACATGCCGTACTTTGGATTTTTTTTGGTAGATAAAAGACGTATGATAACGATAGAAGGTACATAAGCAATAGCAAGTTGGGTACCTCTAAATATTAGATCTCTTACACAAGTCTGAAACTGAAGAAACATGCCAAGAAAAAAAAAAAAAAGAGGAGATACAAGAAGAGCTTGGGAAGACTTCGTCTTAGACCATCGTGCAGAGCTATCTAAGCAATTTGATCTGCAAGGAAGTTATCTTCATTGTGTATCAAATCTGGGCTCGTTCCAGGTGTGAAAGTTTATCCTGCATAGAGAAATCAGATTAACAAAAGGTGTGGATGCCTTGATAGAATTAGAGTTTATCAGCTGTACTGCACTAAGCGAATCTAAATAAACAATGAGGTGTTTTTTTTTTTTTTAAATTCCTTAGAGGTTCGAGTAAAGGCCTTAAGGATTGCAATGAGTTTCGCTTCAAGTGGAAAGGACTAAATTGTTGTTTTTTCGAAACCCATAATGGCACATCCGTTCTTGTCTTAGTAGATGCCTCCCACTAACACTTGTTTAAGATTAGTAGAGCAACTAGCATCACAGTTGAATTTATACAACCAGGAGATAGTGATGGACAAGTCTGATTAGAATATATTTGCAAGAGGGAAGGAGGCTTTTTCTTGTGTTCGCCCACCGTTCTAACGCTTTGGCCCCTGCTGCACCCTGCAGTCCGACTTAGCTTGTCAAAGATCTTTTCATTTCTTTGAGTCCAGATTTCCTACATATAAAACACAAAGAGACATTGCCATGGGTGTTTCTGTGTTTTGTTCGTCAGGTGTGAGGTTCTCATTCTGCTTAAACCAGTCATGAAAGTTTTTATCGAAGGAAGACATGAAGCAAGGGGATAGGTTAAGATGATGCCACTAGGCTCACATGACATGGCAATCTTTAAAAAGACGTTCAGAGGTTTCTTGAAATTCCTCACATAAGGGGTAGATTGTATCAATCGGAGTCCTCTTTTTGCTAAGTTGCAGCATGTGGTTATGGCATCATGTATAAGCTTCCATAGGAGTGTTTGCATCTTGGGATAGCAAGGGGTTTTCCATATCCACTCCCAGTCCTGATTCTACTTCTCTGTCTGGGAAGAGAGATGATTGTAGATATCTTTGACTTCCATACTGTTGTTTTGTCCATAACACCAAATCTCTTTCGGCCCTTCACACATTCTATCCTCAAGGAAAATGTTTCTGAGATTGTTTCTAATGGCTTGGTCCAAAGGTATGGAATGGCATCTTCGTTCCAAACCACTACCAAGGTCCAAGCAACCCTTAGAGAAGAGGTAAAAGCATTCGAGTTATAAGGACTATGTAGCCAAATATAAAGAGGGTCATTTCTATTCCACTTATCTGTCAAAAAGAGATCTCCCTTGCAAAGCTTGAAAGAGAGATTTTTTTCCTATTCAAGTAAGTTGTTTGCTTTCCTAAGGGCTATGGTTAATTGTGATCCACTCTTTCGAGATTCCCCCTTTCTTCTATTGTTGAGCTTGTTTCAAAGATTGCTTTCCGTCTAAAGGATTTGTACGAATTTTCCATGTTAATTTTACCATCTATGCTTTGTTCCAAGTTTGGGTATCCATGATTTATAACCCTCCATCTTATTCTTTTTTTTTTTTTTTAATTTTGCTCCACTATACCTAATGTATCTTTCATTTTTCCTCAAAGGAGCCCTACAAGAAGCGCCTACAATGTTTTTCTATCTCACTAGATAATTTCTTTGTCAATGGTAAGAGTTGTGCATAATAATTAATCACTCCTTCTACTTCTGTGGCAATTACTAATTGTTTTCCTTCCAAGCTTAAGAAGTTGGCTTTTCATCTCACAAGTTTGGTTTTAACTTTCTAAAGAATAAAATCAAGGTCCGAGGCTCTTAGAGGGCCAGAGGGTTTTATTGGTAGCATGAGATATTTCCTTAAGTTTTCCTTTTGATTGATTCGTAAGATGCCAGAAATTATTTCCTTCTCTTTAGTTTGTCACGTTTTTTCAAAGACAACGATTGAATTTTCAAAGTTTAACTTTTGACAGCTAAGTTTTGGAAAAGACTTAGGACATTTTTCATGACACAGGTGTTTTGTTCCATAGCTTCACCAACAAAAACAATGTCATCAACGAACATAAGGTGAGTTAGCTCTAACTCCGTTCCCTTTAGTATCAATGGTTTCCACCAACCCTGTTTTTTTCATTGTGGATCTCTCTACTAAGGATCTCCATGCACCAAATGAAGATGTAAGGGGAGATAGGGTCCCTTGACAGAGACCCCTGCTAACCTGGAAAGGGTTAAGGGATGCTCCATTAAAGAGCACCTCATAATTAACTGTGGCAAGTCAACTTCCTATAATATTAATCTAGCTTGGTGGGAAATTTAGACTTTTTAGGGTGCTCTTAATGTAGTCCCTACTCCATGCAGTCATAGGCTTTCTCAAGATCGAGTTTTGCATCGTCCTTTCTTTCCCCCTTTCTTCTTATGCATAGAGTGCAAAACTTCTTGGACCACTGAGGTCATCTATACTGATCTTGCAAGTAGGAATTTAGTTTGTTTAAGGCTAATAATCTCATCTAAGAAAGTTTTAGACAGTTCACTATGATTTTTGTGATAATTTATAAATAGTGGTGCAAAGAGTAATGGGTTTGAGGTCCTTTATCTTGTTTGCACCTAGGACTTTAGGTATGGGAGTTACCAAAGTATGGTTAAGGTCCTCAGGTATATTCTCTTCACTAAAGGATCTGTTCACTCTTTTGCAAACCGATGGGCCAATAATCTCCCACTATGTTTATAGAAGTTTGTGTGGAAATAGTCGAATCTAAGGGATTTATTATTCCCACACTAGAAAGGGATTTTCTTATCACCTCTTAGGTTACTGATTCCTCAAGGGTGCTCTTTTTCTTAGCTAATAAACTAGGTCCATTATTGTCCCAAGTAATCATGTTGTCCTTGTTTAAGTTCTCGCCCATGGAGTATAATTATTGGTAGTAATCCTTAATGAGCAGTTTCAAATCATCTTCTTTATTAATCCATTCCCCATGTCATTAAACATCCCCAGAATACTATATCTGGATCTTCTTGTGATCACAATACTATGGAAGTATTTGCTGTTCCTTTCCCCCTCAAGGATCCATTTAGCTTTGGCTTTGGTAGCCTATATTTTTTCTTTAGTCATTAAAGTTTCATTAAGCTCCTTTTCCAGTTATTTTTTCTTGTTTAGGGGAGTTAGGTAGGATGTTCTTGGATTTTTATCCTAATCTCCTTAAGTATCGCCATTACCCCTTCCTTTTTTGAGTGGATAACACCAAAAACTTCCTTGCTCCACTTCTTTAGCTCATTAGCGAAAGGACCAAGATTTTTAGGGAAGGGACAAAGTGGTAGGTTCCAATTATCCCGTACAAAGCACTTGAAGTTAGGATGGTGAAACCACATGGACCAAAATCTAAAAGGCCTTCTGTTTCTTTCGCTACCTTGGATTAAGGGGGTTATAGTAGCTAAGATAGAAAGATGGTCAAATCAAAGGTTGTTTCAATTAAGAAGCTTTGATTCTGGGAAGAGCGATTTCCACTCTTCATTAACCCAGGGCCTATTAAGATGGCATTAGATAAGCCCTGATAGATTTTGTTTTTTTCCTTGATCAGGTAAATTTAGGTCCCACAAAGCCTATATCACTCATTTTACACATGTCCATGCATTCCTGGTAAAGATTTGATCTATCTGGTTTATCTGACAAGCCCCTCTTTTCTCATCACTAGTTAATACCTCATTAAAGTCCCCTATCATAAGTCGAGGACCATTGACATGATTTGATAGAGTTTTCAGATTCTCCTAGAGAATCTTCCTTCTACCCCAATCAGTGCCAGCATAAATAGTCAAAAAGAAAAGGGAATATGAGGAATTTTGGGATAATGTCACAAATGATACTTGACTTTAGAAAAATATATAATTAAGTACCTAAACTTTGAAAATGATCAATTCAGTAATTAAATTTTGAAATTAATCAATTTAGTATCTAGAAACTTTGAAATTGATCAATTTGAAGCCTCGAAAAAACTTGATAAAGGTACTATTAGCATGTATGAAATTTTTTTCAGATACTAAATTTGTTAATTTCAAATTTTAGTTATTAAATTAATTAGTTTCGAACATTAGTACCAAATTATATAATTTATCAAAGTTCAGGTGCCATTTGTGACAATAACCCAAGAATTTTCTACCTTAGCTATCACATAGATTGCGTAAAAAGCTAGTTCATGCATATGCACATAGTCGAATTCCATAACAACATGATTCCCCTGCTAAATCCAAAGGACTCTACACAAATCATCTCCGAGAAGTGCATATTCTGTTTTGGGATTTCCACTTTGTCTTTGTTAATTCTAGTCTCATCAGGATTAGGACTTTTGAGTTATGGACTAATATTAGCTGAAGGATCATTTGCTTCCTTTTAGTAGAACCTGCGCCTCTAACGTTCCGCTAGGCCTTGAAGGGGACAGTTGAGTGTGTTGAGGAGAGGGTATCCATGAATATAGAGCATGATATGGAACAACTAAGTTTGAAGAACTCATAATTCTCCATCTATAGCCTATTGACTTCTAACCTCATCATGCTTAGCCTGTACCTTACTTGAAACATCAACACATTCTTTTTCCAGGTTGACATTGCTAGGTTAATATTTCACCTAGCATAATTAAGGGATGTTAGATGAATAAGTATTTTATTCTATACTTATGCGAAAACATGCTAGTATCACTTTAAAATCCTTAAATGCAAGCTAATATTTTTTTTAACTAAACTAATTTACTAATTAGATGAAATATTTTCAATTAAAAATATAGTGAAAGAAAAAAAATATAAGAGTATAAAAAAACTGAAAGAAATAGCAATGAATTGGAAGTTAACCATGGCTTCCTTATATTACCACTACTAACTATGGCAACCATTGCTACTATTTGTTTGAACTTTGAAGCTACTAACCACAACTAGTGGTTATGCAACCATCTAATAGTGGATCACGACTCATCATAGTATAGGTTATGGTGTAAATAAGTCAAATATTTATGAAATATTTGAGATAAACTCTTATAGTATAGTGCATCACCCATAATATCTCAGTGAAATGTACTAGATTAATTCCTCCATTCCCCGTCATAATGGTAAAAAAATAATTAATTAATAAACTCAATATTTACTCAAATTCAATCAATAAATAGTCAAGTTGAGTTCAACCTCAAACTACTTGAGTAGTTTATCAAGACAAACATGAATTTCATAATATTTAATTCAATTAACTCATGTTCCTAATCGAATTTATGTCAAGTATAAATGTTGATCAAACTTAATTATTATTTAATTAGAATAAAAAATATTTTGATAAATTAATCTTAAATAAAATTGATCGAGTGAGCTTGAATTAATTTAATGTCACATTAAGTCAAGCTTAATTTCTAACTTGGTTATGCTTGAGTCAAACTTCACACTTTGAAATTCAACTTGAGATCAAAGTCAATATTTTTCTATCTCAGCTCAACTCATTTGTAGCCTTAATGTTGGCACCGCATGTCATTTTTTTTCCAATAAAATGAATAACATATAACACATTTTGATAAGTATTGTGATCCATCACCTTTGGCGAATGGTTAGTTCATACGTAGTGCATTGCATGATCTACCTACCAGTTAATTTTATTTGAAAAAGAAAATACTTATGGATGAATACTACCTAATGGAGATAATGGGTTGTGCATCCCATTACAAATTTATTCAAAAATGTCTTTTTTTCTCTTCACCAATATTAAAATATTAATCTTTATTCGCCATGTATCTGTTGACTCTAGTATCGCAAGCATTACTCATAATGATCCTGATTACTAGACATCTTCTTTTAAAATTTTGATCTCCCATCTCATGTCCTATTTTAGTCATTGGAGATTGCATATGAAGTAGAGGTTTGACAAATTTGAGGCTTAATGAGATTAAGGTTGATTGGATTTGATGAAGCATATAGCATAGCTTTATGTTCCTCTCCAATCATGCCTCAAGAATTTTTTGTGTTGGTAATTTAATCACTCCAAATTTATACAACTCAAAAATAATAATCATTAAGAAAATAACGTAAAAATTCTAAAGAAGTTTTAAGAAAAGTCACGGAAAGCACTCTAAATTTTTGCAATTTAAGAATATTAAAATAATAATTTAATGACTGTTTAAAAATTTAAACGATTATATTCCAAGATAAAATTCTCAATTAATTTGTTGATAAAATTTCACACATATAAAAAGGATCAAATTAGAGTTATCTACATGAAAGAATGAAAATGAGGTTTTACTAGATGAAGTAATAATAAAAAATATAAGATATAACATTCAGATAATTAAAGAAATAAATTATGAGTAAATAAAAAATTATAAAAGAATGGTACTAAATCTAAATACCTTAAATCTTATGATGTTTCATGAAAGCAAAGATCACAAGAAAACATCAAATCAATATAATGAGAAAGAATAAAACAAAGTAAACACATAGTACATCAAATAAACAATCTTGAAATATGAAAGTAGTTGTAAAATAACACTAAGTTTTAATACGCTTTAAATAACAAAAAACAACAGGAAATATCCAATAAACTGATGATGAATACAAAAATATAATATATATATATATATAACACTCAATAAATAATAGATTATTAAATAATTAAAAATTACAGCGAAAGTGAGCATAATATCAAAATTTAATATAAAATAATCAGAAAAAAAAAACAATGAAATCATAAGTAAAAGAATAAATATTAAGATGATCAAGAGCTTCTTGATTTATAAAATTTAAACTTCTATATAAATGTCAATTACCAATAGATGATTAATCAATCCCAATCTTCATTTAGAGTGTAATTTAATCATTAAGCTTAGATAGTTTAGTTAAAATAATTAAATTGAACTATAGGTTATAAATGGATAGACTAACATAATCAAATTAGTAAATGGACTAATTGAAATTAAGATCTCAGTTGCCCCTTTCTAATTTTTTATCTATTTCAATTATTCGATTCATGTATCAAATTTCCCAAATATTTCTAGTTATCAAATTTGAAGTATATTTCCTTCAAACCATCTATTTACTTAATTATTTTTCTAACAAATCAAATTTCACTATCATCTCAATCGATTCTATTTGAAAACTCATTTCTTTTAATCTACAAATGTCTAAATTTTCTAAAGTTCAAATACTTAGATTTATAAAATACTCAAACGTAGCCCCTTTAATCTAATTTCTATACCTTCAAGGTCCATGAATTTTGAATTCATCTATTGGTTTGAAAGTATCAGTTTCTAAGCCTACACTTAAACTAGATATCAAGTTTTACAAAATTAAATTTCTAAACTAGATTTCCAATTCAAGTTATTGGTTTTGCTTAATTATATTTTAAAATTTCCTCCTAATTGTTTCTAGTACTTAAGCTAATGATCTGAAAAACTTAAATCAAAACCCTTAAGCATAAATATCTTTAATTACTTTTGCCATCGTCTATTTAATCGCTTTTTCTTCTTTGCTGCCATTTACTTTCCTCTCTTTTTCTCTTTGCTTTTCTTTTACATTTCACTTCTTCTTCTCCATTTGTCTTCTTCTTTATTTCAAAATCCAACTCAAAGTCTCAAATTCAAAGAACATTAAAGAGAAATGAGGATAGAAAAGTAGATAAAAGATGCAACTAAGTAAGAAGGAATTAAATTCGGAGTTAAATTCATCAAACATGTGAGTATGCTTATTTTCTTTATTTTGATTGTTATAAATGCATATATATATGATGGATTGATGTTAGTTACATGTAGAAAGTGTGATGAAGTTGGTATATTATGGATATATGAACATGAAAGTTAAAACCTATGTAGTATATGCATATGTGAAGTTAGGATTGATGAATTAGTTTGGAGATGTTTTGATGAAGAAAAATGAATTTAAAAGTATTGAAAGTTGTGAATATGAATTTTATGTGGCTTTATGGTGCTTAAGTTGAAGTAGGATGTCTGAAAAGTATTAAAAACAGTAAAAAGAAAACAGTGGAAGTCACAAGGATCCATATACATCCTGTCAAGCGGCCGTTTAGAGGGGTGTTTCACCATATGGGTTTTATTTGCAAAGCTCCTATGTCAAAATGGCCCCGTTTAAGGAAATGTATGGAGCACACGCCTGAAACGTCCCATTTGGAGATGTGTTTTCACTTTTTGAGTTTTTGTGTAAAAACCCCTGAGTTGAAACGACCCTCGAAACAACCCATATGTGGGAGTGTATAAATCCATACAACCCTCATACAGCTTTGTTTGGTTTCCCCTACAGCAATATTGTTTTATATCTTAATCATAACTTTTTTATTTTAACTTGAATTAAGGTGATTCAAAATGATATGTAAATATTAAAAAAAGATTCACAACATTCATGTTTTAATTTTTCAAATTCTAAAAGTATAAGGCCTAAATTTTATTTATTTTCAGCTGTTACTGGAGCTATACAAACGGGTTATGCGAGCCAACCCGCCTCGCCCCGCCCCGCTTCAATCCATAGGTTATGGGGTTAGCTTGCATTGCTATGCGGGCAAAAAATTTTAGCCTAACCTGCCCCACGCAGGTTGGTGGGTTATGCGGGCTGGCCCGCGAACTATCAATTTATATTTTTATTAATAAAATTATAAGAATTGGAATTTAAATTAAAAATTTTAATAATTTAATATAGAATATTTTATTTTTATCTTATCAATTACCTACATATTAATCATAAATGATAGTCGTGTATGGAAAAATTATAGACTTCTATTTTGAAATTTTTTATTTCAATAAAAGGATTTATTTTAACCAATAGAAATTAGAATTCATTCCAATTTTTTTCTTTAGTGTGACAATGAAAAATACATAATGAAGCATTTAAATATTAATAAATATAAAATAAAAAGTATTGATAAAAGGACTAAGATATAATAAACATAAAAGTTGAAAGTTTAAAATATCACTCCCATAAAAATTACATAATCAACATTCAACAACTAAATAATAGAAAAGTGAAGTGAAGAGGAAATAAAAAGGGTAATGTATTAGGTTTTTTTTCATAAGATTTATATATATATATATATATATATATATATATTATGTTTTTTAAGCATGGGTTCACGGGCCAACCTGACCCGTAGTGGGTTGGCCTGCTTCAACCCACGGGTCATGTGGAGTGGGCCATTTTTGGCCCGCATATTAAAGGGGCTAAAATTTTTAGCCCAACCAGCTTTTTTTTTTGTGTTTATGCGGGTTAGCCCGCGTAACCCGCCCTCATGCACAGCTCTAGCTGTTACATATCTAAATGAAGTTGAAAACTTGTGTTTACTAGTTAAATGTATATGGTTAAGTATAAAATGAACTTAGTTAATAAACATAAGTTCAACTTGACTAAATAAACTTTAATAAACTAAAATGAATTAGATTAATTAACTCTAATTATTTTAGCTAAGTTAAGTTAATAGACTTATAATTTGTAAATGGCTTAGAGATAATATGTTGTAATATAATGGATTATGCCATGTTTAGAAAAAGGAATATATTGCTTCAAATATATAATTGTTTAAACAATGATTATTTTTTATATGAGTGTTTGAATTGCTTAGTAATAAATGATTATAAACTAAGAGAAAAGAAATACATTGATAGACAATGGAGAACAGTCCGTATCTTGGTGAGTGATCTCCCAACCATAACAGGGTTCCTACTTAGTGTCTGATCAAATAGGATCTTAAAATGATTTAATTTCATGAATGGATGTTTGGTTTTGGTATATTCTTTGTATTAGCTTTAGCCAGCCTTCTTTTTTTATTTAAATTTCATATATGAAGGATGATGATGATTTGATGATAATGATGATATTGTTAATGATTTTATGATTGATGGGGATGAGGAATTGGTTTTCCTAAATGGATTTTTATGGCCTAACTTGAATGTCAGGTGGATAACATTGACTTTATCACCTTATTGTGATTTTAATTTATTTACACCTATATCAAGATAAAACATAGTTGGCTATGTGTGGGCATGGGGTAATTGTGTGATGTTTAATGACTGTATTGTTTGATAAAAATTAATAGTGAAAGTGATAACATATTGCTTGTAATGTTTGGATTGTTGTTATTGATTAGTATTTATTAATCGATTGGTCACCTAATAAAAGGACTTGATACTATATGGACATTTAATTAAATGAACATGCATTGTAAAACATCATACTTGCATTGGCATGGTGTTCATGTCACGTATTAATATTTCGATTTTATAATAGTGTCTTTGACAGTCCAGTGAATCTAGTTAGGGTTACTATAGGATTATAGGTGTCACAGGAACTAAGCAAGCACCGAAGGATGTCTCGTATTGGATTTGATTTTAGGGATTAATACTTAGGGAAGTTCTATGGTTCTAAGGGAAGTAGAGGTTATATTGACAATATATGTATATTATGCAAGAACAAAATGAATTTTAAGGGAAGTACTCCCTCTTTAGTTCTTTCTAGGGAGAAGTCAGAGGCTATGTTTCAATAAAATAGGTTTCAAAGGAAATCCTCCCTCTTAGTTATATCTAAAGAGCAATTAGAAGTTATTGAGTTTCAAAGGAAATCCTCACTCCTTAGCTATGTCTAAGGAGAAGTTAAAGGTTATTTTTCAATAAATGTGTTTCAAATGAAATCCTCCTTCTTTAGTTATATCTAAAGGGAAGTTAGAGGTTATTTTTCACAAAATAGATTTCAAATGAAATCCTCCCTCCTTAGTTATTGCTAAGGGGAAGTTTGAGGGTATGTTTCATTATAAATGAGTTTCAAAATGAAATAGCTAAAAGCTATGAGGTAAAAGCAATGTGTTGAATGCATCGTGTTGAGAAAGTAATGTGTTGAATGCACTATGTTAAAAAAGCAAAGAGCTGAATGCTCTAAGTTGAGAAAGAAAGCACCTCCTTCCTTAGTTCACAGTTTTCCTGAGAATGAATGACTTAAGTTAGTCCCTCAACCCCCAAGAGAGGGCATAAATCTCCATTAGTTTGGATTCTGGTCATCCAAACTATTAAAATCATATGATTGAGTGTGGCATTGCATATCAAAGTTAATAAAAATTGTTTGGTATTTGTTTATGGTATGATTTGCTCATGTTATTCACTGAGCTTTGTTTTAGCTCATTCCCTTATAGTTTTTGTGCAGATAGATAAAGCTTCAAGAATGGGCTAAGATTGTATGGAAAATATCCTTTAAAGATAGAAGACAAATTAGAATCAAGAATTGGATAGATAATATAGATAGTTGAGATTGTGTTTTATGTAATATAAGTTTAGATCATGAATTAGCTTAGTTGTATATAGTTTAAAGTTAGTAAAATGTAGATGATCTATCCTATTTTATTATTTCATGGGAATACTGATTCCTTGTGATTCTGGTGGACTATGTAAGTCAAATTTTCTTTATATATCAATGTATTCATATGTTAGAAGTTAGTAAAGCAAAGATTTAGGTAGTGTCTTGTAAATTTTGACTTGCAGGACGGTTCTCATATTACGATGCAGACATGAGATGACGCTTTAGATTATCCTCAGGCCCCCTTTTAGAGTTGTGACAGGTAACCCTATGGCCTTTCTTAAAGGGGTAATATTGAAATTAGACTAATTTCCTCTAAGACATCAAATGGACATTGACAATATGGTATTAGCAACAAATTACTTCATGAAATGTGTAAAATAACATTCTCTTACAACAATTTAACTAAAAGTGTGATCATCAAATTTCCTAAGAAAGACATTATTACATGGCATGGAGCATCGAAACCAATTATCACAAAAAATGTGGTGAACTCAAATAACAAGTTAATAAAAAATATTTACCTAATAGTTCAAGATTAACTATAAGAACTCATAACTATATCTTCCCTAGTTGAATAATGTTGTAAAACTACAAATAAAAAAAATCAAAAGATACATAAAGAAAATGACAACATGTATGATTGGGATAAAATACCACTTTATGTATTAATTGCGTATAAAACAACAATAAGGACATCAAAAAGTATCACACCTAACTTTTTAGTATATGGTACTAAAGTGGTGTTATCAATGGAGTTGGAAACACCTTTTTTCTCAAGTGCTATCAAAATTACAATTAAAATGAAGCAAAATGGTTATAAAAGAAAAATAAGCAACTGAATGTGATTGATGGAAAAATACCCAGTGGCTTTTTATCAAGGTTCGTATTAACAACAAAGGGTTACAAAAGCATTCAAGAAGAACGTATAATGACTTAAAAAATTTAAAGTAGGCAAGGTGGTGTTGTATAAAATACCACCATGTGTCAAACGTATAAGATCCTACAATACGATTTGCAAAATAGGGACAAATGGAAGAGAAGAGAAAGGTTCGAAAGCTTGAGTTTGGGGATAAAGTGAATGGAAGCTATCTAGTTCGAACAAAGAGTGCTAGTAGTAAACTGATGGAAGGCCTTGGGCCAAAATAATAGTAGTTAGACCTATTGACGATTAATAAAGATCATAAGCTAGTAGAAATTATAGTTACAACCCATTAGCATAGTATCAGATATCAAGTATTACAATAACCTGTTGTGTTGGAATATTGTTATAACCAACTACTAAGTTGGTAGCACCAGCACACGTATTATGTATTGTAAGAGCAAATTTGTTATAACTATTTACTCATGTATTACACTTTTATATACATCATAGTGTAATACAAAAAAATCTTATTTCTCTAAGTGCTCGTATCTGAGTGATTTAACTAAATTGTAGAGCTGCGTTCAGCCTATTTTTTAACTTCACATTTCCGTATTGCATCTGGTATTAAAGCAAAATGGCTACTAAAACCAAGGAATTCAACAGAATTGAAGAAGTGTTGAGAAGAGTAGTAAAAGAATAGGTTGAGCGGTAAGAAAAACTTCTCAAAGAACAATCCGACAGGCAGGATAGTTGGATCAAATTGTTTTCTAAGAACCTACAAAGGCAACAAACACTTATTGAAAAACATAATCAAACTATTGATACCCTTAAACAACAATTACAAAGAAAAGTTTCCATTATTGAGCAGATGACTACTAAGCTGAATCTAGTATAATGGGAGCTCACCTATGCTGATGTTTGAGACTGCTAACCCAGGTAATACAACTACTTATTAGGTACCCACTAGAAATACTAAAATCGAATTCCCTGTGTTTGATGGAGAAGGATTTAAGAGCTGGGTTTCTAGGGCAGAGTAGTTTTTCACCTTAGGTGAAACACCAGAGAATCTCAAGGTGAAAATTGCAACAATGCACTTAGATGCTAAGCCCCATGAGTGGTTCAATGCATATTTTAAAGCTAGGAGTGATGTGAACCCATTAATATGGGAAGAACTTACCAAAGCTTTGAATGTTAGGTACAATAAAAGAGATTTGAGGATCCCATGTCAGAGTTGAAAGAATTACAACAAGTAGGGTCTTTGTAAGAGTACAATGACGAGTTTATACACTTATCCACTTAGGTTTAGTTATCAGAATCACACCTAGTTAGTTGCTACCTTAGTGGTTTGAAAACAGAAAATTCAGTATCCAATCTGAATGTTCCAGCCTAAAACATGACCCAAGCCTATACACTTGCCAAACTCCAAGAAGACACCCTATTATCATCCAGACAAAACCTCAAATCCAACAAAGGTTCCGCCGGCACTTTCTTATCCAATTCAAAATATACCACTACTTATTATCCAAACACAAACACTACTCGTACCAACCCTGCTAAGCTAAACACTAACTTACAACCAAACACTAGCCAGCATCTAAACACTCCACCACCAAACATTAACCAAGGAACCCATTTCCAAGGAAACAAACAACTAGGCGCTTGACACTTGAAGAATTGAAAGAAAAACAATGAAAGAAACAGTGTTTCTAGTGTGATGAACCATTTGGGCCAGCGCACTGTTGTAAGAGTAAGAGGCTAAGCTATCTAGTGGTCACTCCTCATGAGAAAGATGAGGTAGAATTAGGGGAATGAGGTTTCTGTGGAAGATTTGGAAGCTGAGCTCTCTCAGCTGACTTTATGTGCAATAGATGGTGATGTGGGGTCTAACGAACATAGCATGCACATCAAAGGTAAATTAAAGAATAGACTCTTGAACATTCTTATTGATACAGGCAGTTTCATCTAATTTCATTGATGAACTGCTAGCTATTGGGTTGAATTGTACTCTATCTTCATTAGAACCCATTGTTTAATAGGAGCTGATGGTACTAAAATATATATTACTAGTGTTGTTAAGAGTTTCTATTGGGTAATGGAGATGATAGTGCTTGAATCTAATTTCTACACCTTAACATTGCAATCTTGTTATATAATTTTAGGAATGCCTGATTAACAAATTGGGAACTATGAGTTGGAATTTCAAATAGCATAGAATGGAATTTGTGTAGAGAGATACTCAGTATGTACCATGGGGAACAAGAAACTGTCCAAAATATTTCAAGACAAGAACTGACTCATATTTTGAATAGTATAATTGGACCAATCGAGATGTATTGCTGGATGGCTAAGGAAGATGATCCTCATCCACCTGGTTCATCTAAGGCAAACTCTCCACAAGTTTTGGATCTACTAGTGAAGTCCCATGACTATTTGATGAACCACATGGATTACCCCCCAAACAGAGCTTGCAATCATAGAATTAATCTATAGAAGGGTGTTGATCCAGTCAACTTAAGGCCTTACAGATATTCTGCTCTATAGAAATCTGCCTTGGAGGAAATGGTTAAAGAAATGCTATTGAGTGGGATTATTAAGCTGAGTAATAGTCCATTCGCCTCGCCGATAGTATTAGTTAAAAAGAAGGATCATACTTGGCGAATGTGCATGGATTATAGGGATCTTAATAAACAAACAATTAAGGATCATTTCCCTATTCCTATAATTGATGATTTATTCGATGAACTTAGTAGTGTAACATATTTCAGCAAATTGGACCTTAGATTGGGGTATCATCAGGTCTTAATGCACCCCAAATACATATATAAAACGGCCTTCCGCACTCATGAGGTCGTTATGAGTTCTTAGTCATGCCTTTCGACTTGACTAACACTCCCTCTACCTTTCAAGGACTCATGAATGTTGTATTCAGACCCTATTTGAGGAAGTTCATGTTGGTTTTTTTTTTTTTTATGATATTCTAGTGTATAGCAATAGTCTTGATTTGCATGTCACACATTTGAAGGAAGTTTTTCAAGTGCTAAGGCAGGAATGTTTATTCCTTAAACGTTCAAAGTATGTGTTTGTTGTCCAACAGATTGAGTACCTAGGGCACATTATAACTAAGGATGGTGTTGCTAAAGATCGAAAAAGGTAGAGCTATGGCAAATTCGCCAATTCCAAAGAATTTAAGGTAGTTGCATGGATTCCTTGGGTTAGCAGTTATTATCGGAGATTCATCCAAGGATTTGGTTTAATTGCTAGACCATTGACTCAATTACTAAAAAAAGATCAGTTTAGATAGAGCTCGGAGGCTCAATTGGCTTCTGACCAACTTAAAAATCCCTTATTAAATCTGTTCTCAGTTTACTAGACTACACCAAGGTCTTTATAATAGAGACTGATGCAAGTGGAGAAGGAACTGGGGCTATCTGATGCAAAACATAGGGACTTATCAGTTTATGAGTGTGAGCTAATAGCTTAGTGCATGCTATAGACAAATGGAGGCATTACCTGTTGGGTCGACATTTTGTGATCAAAACTGATCACCAAAGCCTCAAGTATTTACTTGAGCAGCGATTTGGTGACCCTTAGCAACAAAAATGGCTCACTAAACTACTAGGGTTTGACTACGAGATTGAATATGAATCGGGTCAATCTAACATTGATGTTGATTCTTTGTCATGCAGGGATCAATTAATCTAAATCAAATGGTCGTATTAGTTTTTGCACCTAACTTGTTGGATGAGATCAAGGCCAGCTTAGATTTAGATGCGTAATTATAAGAAGAAAATTCATCTTTTAGAAGGAAGACAAGCTGTGGGACACTATTCCTATGACGATCATATCTTAAGGTGCAAGGGAAGAGTGGTAGTGGAACCTTTAGACACTCACAGACATAAACTACTCCAATTATACCATGGCGGTCCTTTGGGTGGTCACTTTGGTGCTAATGCGACATATAAGAGACTTTCTATAGTGTTCTACTGGCCCAAGTTGGAAAGACATGTAAGACAGTTCGTGAAATGTGACACTTGCCAACGTTGTAAGTACGAAAATGTAGCCACTCCAAGACTTTTGAATCCTTTATCCATTCCTAATGAATGCTAGCATGAGATAAGTATGGATTTTATTGAAGGGCTGCCTAAGTCCAATGGGAAAGAGGTGATACTGGTAGTAGTAGATCGGTTGAGCAATTATGCTCATTTCATTGCTTTGCTCACCCCTATACAGCAACAATTGTGGCCCAAGTTTTCCTAGACAATATCTATAAGCTACATGGTTTACTAGAATCTATTACCTCTAATAGAGATCCTCTATTTGTCAGTGTTGTCTAGAAGGAGTTTTTCAAATCACAAGGTGTTAGTATGAACATTTCCAGCCTACCATCC
This sequence comes from Combretum micranthum, assembly GCA_024138025.1. NCBI lineage: Eukaryota > Viridiplantae > Streptophyta > Magnoliopsida > Myrtales > Combretaceae > Combretum > Combretum micranthum. The sequence goes on from JAMXBD010000289.1 coordinate 194,670, forward strand.
CCAAATGGATGGCCAAACCAAAGTAGTTAACAAGTATCTTGAAACCTACCTGAGATGTGTTACAGGGGAAGCTCTTAAAAGATGGTTCAATTTCTTTCCTTGGCCGAGTGGTGGTACAACACCAACTTCATACCAATTCTCAACTCACACCATTCGAGGCCCTATAGATACCCTCTCCCTTACATCTTCTTTGCGTACCAAGTGATTCTAAGGTTGCAGCTATGGATAGGTTACTAACAAACAGAGAGGACTAGATGAAATTGTTGAAATTTCATCTTCTATGGGCTCAATAAAGGATGAAGAATGTTCAAGACAAGACTTGAAGCGATAGGGAGTTTAGGATAGGGGATATGGTACTTCTCAAACTACAACCCTATCTTCGAAAGTCTATCCAAGCAACATCTAATAACAAATTCTCAGCAAGATGCTACAGACCCTACAAAGTATTAAAGTGAGTGGGGTCAGTAGCTTACCTCTTAGAGCTACCTCCAAAAGCAAATATCCACCTGACCTTCCACGTCTCACAACTTAAGAAGTACCACAACACCAGATCTGATGTTTCTTCTGCAATACCTACGATAAACAACGAAGATGAGTTAGTATCCGGTGCGATCTTGGACAGGAAAATGGTCAAACAAGGAAATGAAGCTAAAACGATGGTCCTTATCTTATGGAGTGGTAAAAAATATTAGTAGCAACTTGGAAGTTCTATCATGACCTAGTTCTGCACTTTCCACAATCCCTTGTAGTTAAGGGATTTACATGGGGAGAAGAATGCAATAAGGTTTGCAAAATTGGGACAAACGGAAGAGAAGAGGAAGGTTGAGAGCTAAGTTTGGGGATAAAGTGAACAATAGCTATATGCTTCAAACAAGAGTGTCGGTAGTAAACTGATGGAAGGCCTTAGGCCAAAATAATAGTAGTTGGACCTACTAAGGATTAATAAAGATCATGGGCTAATAGAAATTATAGTTACAGCCCATTAGCATAGTATCAAATATTAAGTATTACAATAGCTGCTATGTTGGAATATTGTTATAACCAACTGCTGAGTTGGCAACACCAGCACATATGTATTACGTATTTTAGAAGTAAATTTGTTATAACTATTTACTCATGTATTACACCTTATATATACATCATAGTGTAGTACAAAAAAAAATCTTATTGCTCCAAGTGCTCGTATCCGAATAATTTCACTAAATTGTAAAGCTGCATTCAGCCTATTTTTTAACTTCACGTTTCCGTATTCCAGATCCAAAGAAAATTAAATTCAAACTATGAAGGACACTACTCCGTAAAGAAGGCTTTGGAATCAACCAAAATTAACGGGACAAATGTGTGGGATCTAGTCAAGTCAAATTCAATAAAATGTATTACGCATGGAATAATTCGATTTCTTTAATGAGAATGAGATGACAATTCTTTAGAAGTCTATAAAGCTTAACTCTCATCCACCCATAAGAAACACAGATCTCCTATCATTTGTTAACGTTAGATAGGCCATCGACTAACTGCCGCCAGCCCAACAAATTTTAATTCAAAATCTTCATTCCTGAAAAGTAATAATGAAATTAATTAGGGAAAAATAAAAGCCATAAACATCTACCTTGTCTCCAATATTTTTAAACTTTTCTTATAAGGAGAGATTATCTCTGCTTTTAAAACTAGTTCAATTGTAGGAGTTCTTTCACAATAACTGTCAAAATGTAAGAGGCATATATAGCTCACCCCTAGCAATTAAAGATCCAAAAGATCCTAATAAAGCGAAAGCTCAGAATCATCAAATAACTGGTTCAAGACTAGGAAGCCTTGAAACAAAGAATGAGTAACAATTGAGTGATAAAATGATTTTACCACTTATCTGCAAGGTTCAAGGCCGGTAAGAATCTTTTACCCATTCAAATTTTATTAAAAAATAAATAAATAAATAGTTTACAAAAGCTTGCAATTATAGATCCTGCTTTATCTTTTCGACTAGTTTTTTTTTTTTTTTCCCAAAATTTAGGAAACCTAGGATTAACCTGGTACAATCTACAAAAAGTTTTTCAAGATTTTTTTTTTTTTTTTTTGTGATTGGGCCCTAAGGTAAATGGGTTTGTCCATCTTCTTCAGTTTTTTAGGCTTACAGTTTGTCACCTTTAAAGAGGTCTATACTTTTCCTATCAAATAGAATTTTTAAGTGTGCAACTTAGCAATTAAGTTGACTCGACTTAAGTCCAATTTACCTTATCTAAAAAATTATTAAATAAATGTTATCGAGTTAAATTATTGAAATTTGCTCTTAAGCAGTTCTATTAATTCCCTTTGTGAAAAGGGAGTTATTCAATTTTAAGTAATTGTTTATATAGATATTCTCTTTCTGCATTATATGTATGGAAATTTTTTCAAAAATATATTTCTTGAATATTATTTCAAGCATCTTAAATGCTGATAGGGTTCAAAACACTTAATAGATGTTGGTTTTGACTGTTTGATTTGTTTTTTCCTGGTCAATTTGATATCTTATTTCCATCATTTCTAAACATAGTTTGTTAAAAAAAAAATTACAAATTAAAAATAGATGTTTTTACTCATAAAAATATTAAACAGATAAGATGCAGATGCAGATCAAGATATAAATAAAATACGGATAAAAGTTAGATAATCCAAATAGATCCTTAAATGAAAACTAGACCAGACTTTGAATTGCGTCTGCATCGCCAAACCCAAAGAAATTGCTCCTATCTAGACATCATCATAGGTCAGTTCAAACTCGGAACGGACCTACCTGTCATCGGTAGTTCCTAAACCGAGAACCAATCCGGGATGTGAGTCTGAACAGCTAAAGGACACGGTGGTTTTGAAACCGCTGGTTCAAGAACACGGTGATTCTCGCGGTTTTATGCCATAAAATTATTTAAAAAAAAAAGAAAAAATGAGAAGAAAATTATAAAAAAAAATTGTAATTAAAAATATTTAAAACTATTTTCGCATGAATAATAAAAAAATTTATTTCATATTCACAATATTTAATGTGTTATTATTAATAACACAAGTAATAAATATATTTGAAATCATATATTGTTAGGTTTTTGTAGATTTTAACCAAAATAAACTTTTCTTCTTAATAATGTGTAACTTGTTTTTGTGTTGTTAAAACTTATTTATTTTTTGAATATTTTATGGTGTCACAATGCTATTATAACAATTAAAAAAGTGCAAGTGATTATATGTAAATAAATACATAATTGTAGAATTCTTTTAACCAATGATATGAACAATTATTGTTAAACTCAATATTATTTCAAGTTAAAAATTTATTTTGCATTTTTTCTTACTTAAATTAAGTAAATTATTTAATTAGTTTTATTTTTTCATTTCACGGTTCTTGGTTTCCTTTGGAATTGAAACTGAACCGTAGAAACTACGGTCCCTAAGAACCAAGAACCGCACTAGCTTCCACGGTCTGTTCCGATGCAACCATTTTTGGAACCGAAAACCAGCAATTGGTCTGATTCCTGACCCGAACGAAACCATGACGACGTCTACTCCTATGGCGAATGGGTTTGTTTCATTTCTCTATTTTATTCAAGCTTAATATGTTGCCCAGGCTTTCCTCAAAGGAAGGTATATTAACTACTAGAATACTTATAATTTGTTTAATAATTTTAGTGAGAGTAGAAATGGCAAAAAAATATGTGAAAACTGTAGCGAGTAGAAATAAAAACCATGAGAATATCGTATCGACTTTTTAGTATCGTTGCTTTATCTGTTCAATTTACTTTTAAAGGACATTTTAAATACTCAAACATCTTATTCCCACTCCATTACTTTGATTTTATCATTGCTACACAAGCGTTGACCGTTTTCGTCAAAAAATTGTTTACAATAAAATTTCTTAATCGCTATTCTAATCACATAATGATATCACTTGCATCTCAAGATTGAGGAAACGTATTTTCATATTCCTACTTTTACAAAGGTAAAAGATAGTAGAGATACTTTGTCACCCACTATGAACCCTAATGATCTTGCATCAATGAAGGAAGATTGCATCTTATTAACAACCAAGCTCAAATTCTATCCATTATCATGGGCATGGGTCCGATTCGGATATGATTATTGGCAAATTTCTGTTAGCCCAAATGTACAGGAGTATGATGTTAGATGCTCCTTCACCAGAATGCATCTGAAGTAGGAGCAAAGAAGTAAAATATGAACTAATAGCAAAGCAGGTCTCTATGAAGAAGAAGAAGAAGAACAGGAACAAATCAACTTCCAGGCAAAGCATAAAGCAAAAACCTTTACAGGTTTCTCATCATGCTAGTTGTTGTTCCAAATAACCAACTAAAACTCTACATATCCTACAAAAAACTCCCCCACAAGAAATAATAGGAATCCTTGCCTCTCAACAAACCCTATGTAAGCATAACTCAATGAGAAAAAGAGAAAAGAATTACACGGTTGAATACAGTACATGTAAAAGATGGATGCATTGAAGAAAACAACATCCAATATTAAAAATATGAATGGGAACGAAAACAATTCTAGTTTGAGCTGCAGCACCCGCCTCTCTTGACAGCAGAAACATCTTTGCCTATATCGATTTTCTCTCCAGCAGGAACAGCTGAATTACCAGCATCATCACCAGTCTCCAAGGCCTTCTTGCTCACGATGTGATAGATTTGTGTTAGGACTTCTGAGAAGGCATTGTCAACATTAGTTGCTTCAAGAGCAGATGTTTCCATGAAGAAGAGTGACTCTTTTTCAGCAAAGGATTTCCCATCTTCAGTTGAGACTGCTACGAGGTGTCGGAGATCTGATTTGTTACCGACAAGCATGACCACAATATTAGGATCTGTATGATCCCTTAGCTCCCTCAGCCACCTCTCGACATTCTCAAATGTGGAGGACCGAGTGACATCATATACCAGCAGTGCACCCACGGCCCCTCGATAATAAGCACTGGTTATGGCTCGATACCTGTATGAGTCAAACACAATCACTACTATGAAAAAAAAAAAAAAAGACCAAGTTGCTCAGGTGGACCATTCTACGACTCCCTTTTCATGTTTGAGTGTCAAAATTACCAGCGTTCTTTTATAAATGACCAAGCTATAAAGAAGTTTCTAAGCCCAACATAAGCTGTATCAAGTGCACTGATCAATATGGTAAAGCGTCTAACATACTTAGGTTAGTTAATCATAGGAGTCGAGGACAACAAAATGAGGATCATGAGCTCCAATTTACTTATGTATATGATAAAAAATGCAAAATATACAGTGCAGATTTAGAAACCCAAAGTCAAGCTCTCATTAAGCTTCAGGAGAATTCAGCAGTTCCTTAATGCCAAAGAGTATATAACAGTTCCAGAAAAGATCGCCCTTGTTTTCTTTCTTTCAATGATTTAAAACGATCTTTTCAGCAGACTGAGTTCTGTTTTGTTACTATCACTTATCATAAGGAAGGTGACAAAGTATAAATTGGTAACAAATTTGCTACCATGGGAAGGAGACACGTAATACTAATGGCTGAAAGTTGATTAGGAAGGTGGGACAAGCTTTCCCTACAGTTCATTTGTGAAATAATGACAATCATCTCCAAAATGAACAGTTTTGATTTAAACAAAGAAATTGTATAGAAGTAATGGAATCTCCATTTATTAATATATGTAAAAGAAATTTATTAGTAGAAATTGTACACCATATAGTTACAGACTAGTACTAACTGTAGCTGTCTCGACATTTGCAACCTTGCTCCAAGGTTAAGTTAGAAACATTAGGAAGGTAATAGCTTTACAAGGAGAGCGAAAGAGCAAGTCCAGGGCATCTCGCTGTCCTTGTTACTATTTAACACAACACAATAAAGCTGCTCCAAAAATTTTCAAGGCTCAGCTGGACTAAAAACATTGTATCGTCTCAGCACAATGGCTTACATCCTCTTCGAATCTTCAGGAATCGAGCAGGATATGGTTGATTTGTATATCTGCAGTGCAACTGAACTTAGCCGTCAAGACTTATCCTCATTGGGCAGAAATGAGAAAGTTCACTATTTGGCCATAGAGCAGGTTCATTCTGTGGATCTTACAACATCATCCAAATATATAAGGACACAGAAGACAACTGGAGGAAGGTCTCAGCTAATGAATATCTTTGCAAAGTTATGGATTGACTACATTCCTGCTTTCACTGTGGCCTATGTATTGTTATGTTTTTTAAATTGCTTCCAATTGTAGGAAGCTTTATATACAATTTGAGGTTCACGGAAAATAAAATATTCGTTTGGAGAACCAAAAACTGCTTCTTCCAAACTAAAAGAAAATAATTACTTGTTTTACTCGGAGTGTATTTAAACTCATGAAAAATCATCATAACATTCAAAAGAACATTTTGCCTACAGTTTTCAGTATTTGTTAAAGGATTCAAACCACACCCCATAAATGCTTTCTGATGAAGTTTCTTAGCATGGCAACTCTAAACACAAGGTGGACCACTTTACTCCATATTCTGATTTATTCTTTTTCTACTCCAATTCAAGATTACATGCACCAACCAAAGGCTACCAGCTTTAAAAACTAAGCTACAAACTTCTAATGCTATACTCAAAGGTGCAAATAGAAATCATAGAAAGTTTACTGAAAATAGAATTCTACACTTCTGTAACTAAAACATTGTTCTTATCAAAACCCATAATTACCTACTTATTACTAACACAACTCAGGCAACCAACTGCCTTGTTTATACTAAAAATCAAGCAACCACATAGATATGACACATGCCGCAACTAACAATTATGGGATCTAGCACACTGCAGTCAAATCATCGAGAAACTATCAGGAACTTGATTGAATTTATTCTAATCAAATCTAGCAAAACCAAATAACTAAAACTCAAAACCAAATTGTATATCAGATCTACATAATCAGATCGCACAAAACCATCACCCACGTGAACAACCTTAAAGTACACATCTTTACAAACATAAACACTTTTTGCCACAAAATGCAGTAGATCTAATCCGTTTATCCAAATCACGGAACTCCTATAATTTGAGCCCATGAAACTAAGATCAATGAAACCTATTAGAGGTTAGAAAGCAAACAAACATACCCACAATTCCAAACCAAACCAGAATCAATAAAACAAACGTCACGATCAAAACTTGGAAACATTAAAATGACAAAAACTAAGATCAATGAAGACCCATTTGAAGCTAAAACCCACATAAACATACCCAAAATGCCAAACCAACCAGAATTAGTAAAACAAGACTCAAGATCAAAACTTCAAAACATAAAATTGACAAAAACTAAGATCAACGAAGACCCATTTGAAGTCAAAAACCAAACAAACATACCCACAAATCCAAACAAAACCAAAATCAGTAAAACAAGCGTCAAGATCAAAACTTGAAAACATAAGAACGACAAAAACTAAACCAACGATGACCCATTTCGGGAGCTGGATAACAAAAACAAAAAACGAAACCTTTCTTGACCAGCAGTGTCCCAAATCTGAGCCTTGATGACTTTGCCATCAACGTTAAGACTGCGAGTAGCGAACTCAACACCAATGGTGGATTTGGACTCGAGGCTGAACTCATTCCGAGTGAATCTAGAGAGTAAGTTGGACTTCCCTACACCTGAATCACCAATCAAAACGATCTTAAAGAGATAATCATAGTCGTCTTCAGCTCTGTAACCTGCCATTTCCCTTTCCTTTTTCTTTTTTCTTCTTTGTTTTTCCCTTTCTTTTGAAAAGTACTGTTACACTCCCTTTGTTTTATTTTGCTTTATATTTTTCACTAAATATGAGAGAGAGAGAGAGAGGTTGAGGTCGAGATTGAGATTGAGATTTCATCGCCGTGTGGTTTTATGTTTTTTTTTCCCCCTTTTTTTTCTTTTTTCTGACCGTTTGATGTTTGGCGTGTGAAAAGGCAGAGACCGTGTGTGGTCTTTGCAAGTATGCATGCTACGCTGGAATCCAGCAATAATTAGAAAATAAAAATGAAAAAGGAGTGTGGTTTTAAATGCATGATGAAGGAGCCCAAATAGAAAAGCCCAAACCTAATAGGGCTATGAAAACCATCTAATTGCTCATGAGCGGAAGATGGCCCACAAATGGTGGATGCTTCAAACTTCAAAGTTCATCGAATAAACAAATTTGCAAATGCTTACATTGTGGATAAATCCCTTAAATCCTAACATCTGAATTTTATGTTTTATAATTTTTAAAAATTGGCAAATAGGTTCTACATCGTTGTTAAGTCTCTACAGTTTTAATCAGGGTTTGGGAGTTCCTTGCACACTTTCAAAAGCTCCAAAGATTTGTTGTTTAATTATTAATGCATGAATAGATTAGCTTGCTAATCGGTGAGCACCTTGAGTAAACTAGCCTATAACCAAAAGTTAGTGACAAAAAAAAAAAAAAAAACTATAACCAAAAGTTTAATATTAATTTTTAACTCAGGCATAGTAAAATTACTAAAAACTCACAACACATTTACTGGAGATAAATAGCTATTTAGTCGCTCATCATTGTATATAAAATTATTATTAAGGTGTTCACTTTAGAGGAATCACAATCCTTAATGAATTGCTATTATGTAAAATAATTAATAGCAATTCATCTTCTCACCCACATGAATTATTACTCAATGATTTATTTTCTAATTTTGTCGTAGATATCTTTATCTTGAAAATATTATATATACAATTATCATCTCTTTGTAGTAAATACAAGTGGTATTATAAATATTTTACCTTTTAATCTAATAATTACTTTTTTTATACCAAGTAAACATTATAATAGTCATTACAACTCTATTAAATTCCTGTTGAATTAGAATTCAATTCTCCCTTTATTTCATAGAGTGAAGAGAAGTGAAGGAGCCACTAGCGTAAGTGAAGTGAACATTAATTAAGCATAGTATGATGACTCTTAGGAAATGAGCAATACTTAAGTCAACAAAATACATAATTTAAAAACCTTTGCTAACTAAATATTTCAATACATGTTTTGTTTATTTATAAGCATAACAAATCCTAAAACAAATTAGGAAATACTTAATAAGTTGATATCTTAATAAAAGCAAACTAATAAACCAGAAAAAATAAATGTTAGTACAATGAAAAAAGAGGAACAAACAAACTAGGAAACTAAATAAAACGATCAATCAAGGATGGAAAAAATATTCAAAAAAAATCAACTTGGAGGAGGAGGACTAGTCTAATTACCTATTGTTAGAAAGTTTTGGTTGATCACCTTTATGGCATCTAAGTTAGCCACACTTCATTCCTAGGTTAGCCTAGGTTTTTTTTAGTATGTTGGCCACTTGATGCTCATCTTACCAACCTTACACTTCTTTTAGTCAATCAATTGCACTTCGTAGTCAACTTACAAAAACAACATTTCTTGAAACATGACTTGGTTTTTTTGTCCTATAATTCTTGTTTTTAAACTTGTATAATACCTAATCTCCTCAAAAAGATTCATCCATGTCTGTGACTCCTTCTAGATGGATAATCAACAAGTATGATACAAACAAAACATACCAACTAAACCAAACATACAAATTTACATTTAGCCAAAGTTTTATCTAGACATCATTCACATAATCAAAAAGCTTAACTAACCATAATACATCTTACACAATTGTAATTGCATGACATATTAAATCTTATACATAATTAGTGCTGTTAAATTTCCATATATCAACTTAGTGGAAAACTGATCACGCTTTTTCTATATATGCTTATTAGAACTCTTTTTTGTTTCTTTTTAAATTCCTTTAAATGTGCATATATTTACTGGCCAGTATACCATGTGCATGTGTAGTAATAATGTGAATACCAAGTCATGTCCACAGGGAGTGAAGACTAGCTATAAACTGGCTATCTGTAAGGCCCCGAATTTACCCTTGTATTTAAAATAGGCAAACCCAGTTCCCCAACCACATATAATCTGCAGTATTATATGTAAGGTTGTAATCCAGGGTCAATTTGGATAGTTATTTGCCTCGATGTCTTATAAGAATAAAGTTTATTACTAATAGTATATAATACAACCATATATATACATACATACATACACACATACATTACAAACAAGGCTCGTAAACAAGCCATTTACAAAATACATCAAAAGATAACAAAACCCCTATAAACTAATACATAAGTTTTCAAAGCATATATGTACATATAACTATTCTATTAATAAGGGTTCCATCAACGTCAAGGTCGTCTCTACTCCTCCCAATCATCTAAGAACTCCTCAAAATCCGATCCAAATCCCATACTTGTATAGAATTCATCATCCATACCTGAAAAAGATAAAATATGAGCCAGAGGCCCAGTACACAGTAACAAAAACAAATGCGTAATGGCTCACACGATCTTAACTATAATGCAATGTGACAATCATTCATTTATTAGATAGTCTTTAATTAGTCAAATATCACTGGAGTATTCAAACTTCGAACAATAAGGATATTTGGGGGTTCTGAGTAACGATCACGATGCTCAGGGGGTTGATGTAAGCAGCTCGGATACTTATATCTCCTAAATGATATATCCATAAAAGAGAAAATAACTTCATCGAGGGTTAACAGCCGTTACACAACTTCACTTATCTTAGTCCATAACATCACTTAATCCAACTATTCCCATAAACATTTGAACTAAATCATGTTATTTCATTCTAAGCTTAAGCAAACGTTACGCCGATACCATCTCCCCCATCAGTTACCCGCCGTACTACTTAGGAAAGTCTTATTAAAAGACAGGGGTGGCCTAAGTGCCTAATCTACCGTGCCCCCAATCTGAGCAAGGTGCTACTCCCCGAACCGAATACCGATCTGCCATCTAGGCTAGATACGGATTTAAATAGCGTAAGAGACATCCAATTCAAACAAAGATTTAAGTTTTTCTATATTAAAATTTATTGAAGATATGCCTATCCTAAGCAAAGAACAAACACGTTACTGCGTACCTGTACTAACTTGAGAGTCGATGGGAATAACCGAAAGGGAATCAATCACTGTAAAAAGAAGTAGTTACAAACTCACACTTAGTTCAAGTATATATATATTAACTAATCTCATACTTAACCATTCAAGTAAATTCAAATAAGTTATCACAAGACCTTAAAACAAGCAAAGGAAATTATATAGATAATATAACTAGTTTTAGCTTAGCACTTATAGACAACCAATAATTTGTTAAATCTACAAATATACTTAAATCATTATAACATCATCACATAGCATTTAGATTATCATATTATCATACAATACTCAACAAATACTTAAATGATCATTTATCAAGCTTTGGACAACTTTTAACAAATAACAATAAGTTTTAAACTTTGTTGGAAAGTGTATCAGTTGGAAAGAAACGAAATTTAAGCACTGATACTTTTGTAATTTGTAAAATCTTAAAACACAAAAGTTGTATATCTCTTTTTAATCTTTCCAACCCAACTTGAATCACCTCAAACGAAGGTCGGATGAAAAAGTTATGGCCAAATTACAGACAGGCTGCGAAACTGGGACTCCAACGCCAGACTCCAACGCCGGCGGCGTAAATGTGAAATTTTGCCAGCGTTAAAGCTCGACATTCTGGTCCCGAGTGCATCTTCAACACCGGCAAATTTCTCATGTACACGGCAGCGTACCCTTCAACACGCCAGCGTACTTTGCCGGCGTAGACTCTGTGACAGGTTGCGAAAATTCTTTTAACCTCCTCTGTTTTTCATGTAAATTTTACACATTCAAAATTCTTTTAAACTCATTCCAAGTTTCCCAAAGCTTGTTATATGTTCATTACATTATTCAAACAACATAAACTCCAACTCAAAACATCAAACTCTCACCACAAATCATACACAAATCATACTTCAAACCCCAAATCACTACACCCAACACTTAGTCATTAACCATATGCATTCCTCAACACTTCCAAACTCATAACTAGACATATACTAACTTCACTATCCCATAACACTTCTCATACACCAATCACAACATAAGAATCATCAAACACAAATCCAAGCTCAACCCTATCATTAAGAAGTTCACACATGCATAAATTCAAAACGAGAACACATGCTTACCTCAAATCTTTGGGCTTGGTTTTCAAGGCTTTAGAATGATCTTTTAGTGGCCAACATGCAAGAATTTGGATGTGGATCTTGGTCTTGAAGTTGGGGTGGCTTTGGGAGAGAAAATAATGGGTTTTGGGTTTGTTTGGGAGGTTGTTTTGGGGGTGATATGATTTTGGACGAAAATAGGGTTTTTTTGCTTAATGTTTATCCAAAATTGACTTTTAAGGCAACCCACAAAAGTCATAAAGTAGCTCCTAATTAAAGTTAATTAATGTTATTAATTTAAGTAAAATAAAAGCATTTATTTAGCTTTTGGTTTTCTAAAAAAAAAAAAATCTGCTACACTATATTTGAGATATATATATATATATATATCTAATTTTATCATTTTCATATACAACATCAATATGTAAATTAAATTAAGTATTTATTATACTAATGCAAACATAATCATTCTCCACTACTCATATATATACATGTTATTTATTTATTTTAATAAGCAACTATAATCACTTATATATAATATGATATTGGGAATAAAAGCATGGCTATTACACTATCAATGTAGTTAGTCCTAATGTAGCTAGGCAAAATCAAAAGAAATATTTTTGGATTTTTAGATGGAACTAATCTACAAAGAAAAAAGGATTTCTAACACTGTAATTGATTTAGGTTGAGAGCCAACATATCAAAACAACGATTGAATGTATGATATGACCAAATTACACTTGCAAATCTAAATTGATAATGAGTTTAGTATTCAAGCAATCAAGCATGAGATAAAAAGTTTAAATTTAAATGAAAATGTTTTGGGACAAATTTGTGCACGCTCTTGAGGAAAGTTCATGCTTTTGATGATTAAAATGTGCACAAATTTGCAATATGTGAACTTACATGAGTTTGTTTAGTTTCAACATGCTTTATATACCTTTTTAATCTTGCATGAAGCATTAGATGTGCTTAAAGATGAATCTTTGATGATATGTTGTTTTGTGCATGTTTTGACCTTAATTTGTGCTAAAACTTGGTTTTGAATGCATGAAAATGGTTTTTCATGCTTTTGATGCATAAATAATGTTTATACATGTTTAATATTACTTTCTAAACTTGTTTAAATGATTTAAAATGTTTAAAAAGCTTTTTGGACAAATTTGTACACTCTTGAGAAACATATCATGCAATTTTGGACAAACAACTTGCACAAATTTGAGATATATATGTTTTTACATGGTTTTGAGTGGCTCAAACATGTCTAAAACAACTTTTAAAACTTACATGTTGCTTGCGCATATCTTTTTTATGATATATATTGTATTTGTCTTTTTTATAAGTCCATAAGGAGAGAAATGTTGTGCAAAATTAACATGTTTATGTGCATATGTGTGAAGTTTTGATAATTAAGTATAACTTGAGATCTTCCTAGAGTTAAGCATAAAGTTTTTTCAATCAAGTCGAAAAAATTCTTTTGAAACCCAAATGCTTAATTGAAGGGGAGTGGTAAATTAAAGGAGAGTTAATTGTGCATATTTACCCTCATCAAAAAGGAGGAGATTATTGAACTTATATGTTTAATAAGAATTTTGATGAAGAAATTAGTTGCACAATTAACCACTCGGTTGTGTTAAGTTACACTTAATTAGTCAAACCATTTAAATGAACAAAATGCTTGAAAATATGTGTGTGTTTTGTGTTTTAGTTGTGCTCTATTTTTTGCAGGTTGATTTAAAAATGATGTGAACCTTGATTCCTTTAGAATCTCTTGAAGGTTAAAATATGAAAGTTGTAGAGCTCTCTCTAAGCTTTCCATAGCAACTTAAATCACCTCAATCGAAGTTTGGATGAGAGAGATATGACCATAATACGAAAACATGTCGAAGTTGTTAAGTGTGTACCGGCTCGTTGGTCCAAACTGAAAAAAAGTGAAAAATGATCGGAACTGGCCAAAGGCAAGGTTGAGGGCTTGACTTGGACTGGCTAGCCGATAAAGACTTTGACTAGCTTGTCGATATGGAAAAAAATTTGCCGTTAGAAGTTGTTTTATTCAACCACTGGAAGATCTTTTAAGGGATAACTGCTAGACTTCTCTTGGAGCTTATAAATAGAAGTTTATGAAGACTTTTTAGTTATTGAAAACGCTTACTTATAATCAAAATCTTATAAACACTATAAAAGCATCATTTGTGATTTGTATTATTTAAGAGTAAGAAACTTAGTATAGTGCTATAACACTATAACATAATTTGTTGAGAGCTTGTTGGTGATGTCTTAAGTGTAATGAGTTTGAGATTGTAAAGACTTAACTCAAGCATTTTTTTTATTTATATGTTGAAGTCCTCTATTGAGGCAAATTGTTTGGTGTAATGAAATGACCAAAATCTCTATATACATTAGAAATTGAGTTTAGATAGATTTGGATAAGTTAAATGAATCATAAGATATAATTAGACAAGTTGAAATAATTAGATTAGTAAATAATTAAGTTGAATTTGAGATTTTAAATTCCTAAAATCTCTAAACATGTCATTAAAATGTTTAGAGGATTCCTAAACCTTCAATCTATAGCCAAAATATCAATTCCTAAATCTTTACAAAATTTGAGTTCATTTGCTTGTATAAAAATATCAGTTCTTAAACCCGAACTCAAATTAAATATCTTTTATCCAAAATAAATTTCTAAATTAAGTTCTTACTTTAAGTTCTTAATTTCTAACCTATTAGTTTTGAATTCATCTCCTAAATATTTCTAGAACTATAGATATTGATCTGATAGTTCTAAACGTATATCTTTATTCTAAAAATATCCTAAATTATTAAACTTATCCTCTCTTTTTCTCTCCTATCCCCGACCTTTCTTTTTTTGTTTTCTTTATTCATTCCCATCTCTTTCTTCCTCTCATTTCTTTCTTGTTCTTTTCTTCTTCTTCTCTCTTTCTTGTTTCAAGAAATCTTAAATTCAAGAGAATAAAAAGACAATCAAAATTAGGAAACAATATTGGAGAAGGAAATAAAGTAGAAAAGCTTCAACAAGAAGAAAAAAGAGAAGTTTCACGTATTCCAAAAGCTAAGTATATTTATTTTATGTTGTTTTGATTCTTGTTTTTGTTTATATATGATGAATTGATGTTGAAATGAGTTGGGATTTTTGTTTGCATATGTGTATGCTGGTTTAATGTTGTTGGGAGTTGAGTTGTGATGAAGAAGATGATGAATAGTAGTTGTGGGGTTTGGTGGAGGAATTGATAACGTTTGATGTGTTGAATGGATAAGAAGCTGTTTGATGTTGAGAAGTGGAGTTCATACATATTTTAAGTTGTTAAATATATGTCGTATATTATATAAAGTTTGTATAGAGCTTACAGTAAGGTTGGTGAAAAGTGTGTAAAATTCAAGTTTGAAACAAGGAAAAGTTAAAATTTTTCAAACATCCTGTCAAACACCATGTTTGGGAAGGTGTATGGGTCATATGCTTTTGATACAGCATTTATGGAAGGGTGTTTCACCTTTATCACTCTCGGATGGAAAAGTGCAACGTCACTGAGTTGAAACGGCATCCCATACATCCAGTATGGCATTATGTTTCATTTTCTGACCTTTCATGTGTTTTTCCCTAAGTTCATACACCTTGTTATACAGCATGTATGGAAAGGTGTATGGTTCATAGAGCTTGTCATACACCCTGTTTGGTTTTCTCTGTTGCAACATTGTTTTGAATTTTGCACATAACTTTTTCATCCGACCTCCAATTGAGGTGATTTAAGTTGCGTTGGAAAGATTAAAAAGAGATATACAATTTTTATGTTTTGAGTTTTTACAAATTCAAAAATTATCAATGCTTAAATTTTAATTCTTTCTAGCTGCTACACTTTCCAAAATAAAGCTAAAAACTTGTATTGGTTGTTAAATGTGTTTTAACTTATGAAATGAATCTTTTTAAGTTAAAATGAGATAGATAAGTGATATTTGATGTTTTATGTGAGTTAATTGAATGTAATTAAACATGGTTTAAGTAGATTTATAGATTTAACAAATAATTAGATTAAATCTATAAGTTAGTTATAAAATGAACTTAGTTAATAAACCTAGGTTCAACTTAACTAAATGAACTTGAACGAACTAAAATGGATTAAATTGTTCAAATTTGATGAATTTGGCTAAGTTTAAGTTAATGTAAGCTCGAATTGACATAGATCCAAGATGTATAATGAATTAGTAATTAATCTAAGTCCAACTTGGCTTAATAAACTTTACTAAGCTAAAATGAATTAGATTATCTAAGTTTAATCAACTTAACTTAGTAAATGAATTAAATAACTAATTCTAATCAATTTGGCTACGGTTAAGCTAAAATGGTTTAATAGCTATTAATTAGCTTAGATGAATGAATTAGGATGATCTTTGAATAATATAGGAAATATGTTGTTTCAAATGTGTGTTTACTTGGAAAATGAATGTTTTTGGTTTATGAATTCTTTGTTGATGCTTTTGTAATAAAACACTATAAATGAAGAGAAAGGAAATTCTTTGACAGACAAAGGAGAACTATTCGTATTTTGGTGGGGCAATCTTCGCAGCCATAATGGGGTTCCTATTTAGTGTCTGATCAAATAGGTTTAATAAAATGAGTTTGAGATGAATTGATAAATAGCTTAAGTTCTTTTATGATTTTGATGAAGTAGATGATTAGTTTAGTTTAGTTTCTTATACGGGTTCTTTCCTTAACAGAAGTGGATATCTGATTTATCTTCTAGATTATATTCTGAAATTCCTTTCGAGGCTATGTTTGGATTTCATATTCAAGGTACGTAGTAACTTGCGTGGTGATTGTTAGGATAGGCATCTTAAATGGACTAAAAACTTAAACTCGGCATAATAATTGTTTGAATTGGTTGTCTATTCTGCCGTTTAAATCCGTTTTTTGACCTGATATTGCAGTTCGGTGTCCAATCTGGGGAGCGGCACCTTGCTTAGATTGGGGGCACGATAGTTATAGGTGCTTAGGCGACCCCTGTCATGATGCAGCCGCTGGAAGGTAAACCTAGACGAGATTGAAATGGTTATCGAGGGAAGCGGGGCAATGACTTTCATAAGTGGTACGGCGGATAGTCAATGGGTAATTGGTATCAGCGTAACATTTGCTTAAACTTGGAGGGAAATCTCATGGTTTAGTTCAACGTTTATGGGAGCGATGAACTATATTCATGTTGTGGACTGAGTTTAAGTAGAGTCGAGTAATGGCTAAGAACCCTAGATGAGACTATTATTTCTCGTTTTCAGATATATCATCTAGGACATATAAGTATTCGGGCTGCTTATATCAACCTCCTGAGCGTCGTGATAGTTACTCAAGTTCCCGCGCTATACCTGTTATCCGGAGTTTGAATACTCCCGTGTTGATTTGTTTACTTTAAAGAAAGATAATAAATTATGGTTATTGCATTTGCATTTAGTTAAGCTCGTGTGCCACATCGCCTATGATTGTGATACTATGTATTGGGCTTCAACTCATTCTTGTTGTTGTTATTCTTTTTACAGGTTTTGTTGTTGATAAAGATGATGTTGATGAAGTTGAAGATGATAATGTTGGTGATGATGATGATGTTGTTGTTGATGGAGTTGTTGTTGATGATGATTGATGTGATGATGTTGTCTCGGGTCTTTGGGTGCTTCTATTGACTCAGGAAGGATTGTGGATGAGTGATGTGAGTTAGGAGCGTTGATTAGTTTAGTTTTTTTTTTCTTCTTTTGTTTGTTTTTAGAGACTAGATTTATTTATAAATTTGTATTTTCATTTAAGGGCTTGTTAGTGTCTATGTTTTGTAAATTAGCTTTTGTAAAGATTTGTTTAAGTGAAAGTTTTTCCACTTGTAATAGTGGAAGTTTGAAATGTTTTTATAAAATTATTTCGCTGCTAAATCCAGTTGTTGCCAGAATCTAACTGAAGGATTTCATAACCTAAAATTGAGTAACAATGTCCAACATAAACAAAATCTTTTTAAAGAAAGCCTTAGCGTGTAATACTTTAGAGTATTATACATGGCGGTAGCATCTTAAGTTGTTTAATTGATCGAATTAAATTTTTGGGGCGTTACATGAATAAAGTGGATGAAGTCCTCTATTGAGGAAGGTATTTGTTGTGGACCATGGAGATTAGGGGGTAGACCGAACTTCACATTATATCTCGGTACAAGCTTTCCTTTCCTTATCCCCTATTTACTATAATTATTCCTTATATTTATTAGTGCGCATAAATTAGTTTTTTATTTTGAAAAAGAAACATTTTTTAGGCACAATCTATTTTTCCTTAAGTATTACTAGCTATTTTAAAGTTGTACCAACTAACTAACTAAATTTTTTCTAAGTATTAACTAATTAACCAAATATTATATTTTTTGTATTTTATAATACTTGTAAAAGACTGATTAGCTTGAACTTACGACAATTAACCTAAACTACTTAATTAATTATAGCAATATGAAATCAAAATTTGTGGTAGTTGAGATAAAAACAAAAGAAAAAAGAAGTTTTATGCATTGAAATGCCATTCACATTTGTTATAATGAATTCTTTCTTGTTTGACAAATAAATATGAGAGAAGTTAATATGAAAATTCAAGCCAGTAAAGTCTTATATGCATTATGAAAAAGGAAATAGTATTGATTTCAATGACTATTTTAGTGAATGCTAGTCGACATTGGAATGGAATATTACAATTAGTAGTAGAACACTAAAATTAACTCTTCCCAGTAGATGGGCAACTCAGGCGTAAATGAAAATAGAAGATGACAAGCCTTTTCTATAGTGATTTAGATAAAAAGGTCCAAAAAGTGGGGAATATAGCGAATATGTAACTCTTAGTAGGTTTATAGGATAACTTAAGGGTAAAAGATAGTAGGAGCAAATTAAATCGTACACTGAAAAAATAGGAAACTTTATGCCTAAAAATGATCTCGCAATAAGCACGTTGCTTGTTTAAAGGGAAAGATTGTAATATCTCTATGAGTAAAGGGTCACATGAACTAGGAGAATTAGTATTAGTTTGTAACACTATATTAATAAATACCAAGTCGATATTAATAAAGAACTTTATGAATTATGATAGGTAGTTGAAAGCTCATTAATGACATTAGGCGTTCCCATGGCCCAATCGACTTTGGATCCAAACTAGACCCAGGTCCCAATTCGAATACGAATTACTCCTTCTAGGGGCTAGTCGATTTTTGAACTGTAGACCCACTAGTGCACGAGGCAAATCAAGCCCTAATCCATCCCACTTAATTTTTCTTATAAGTATATTATGAAACAAAAATTTTTAATTCAAAATGATAACTAAGTCTAAGAATATTATAATCTATAGCCATATTTCATATAAAATTATCAAAAACTGCATTTATTTATACACAACACATCTTATTTGAGTTGAAATTATTAACAATGTGGAACTAGAGCAGCATTCTAAAATATATTACAAAAGAAAAAAAAGCTCATATTATTTAAAAACAAGATTGTTTTCTTAGTGGAACTTTATATAAAGTAACTAATCATATTTTTTCAATTACATTTATTTTTTGTATTGTAATAAACAACAAATAAATATTATAAATAGATAATAAATAATTTATATTCACATAAAAAAAGTTGAAATATTAAATGTTATTTATTTTTAAAATTTTTTTATTACTTTATATTTTATATTTATTTATACTTATAATTTTTATTTTAAATAATTTTTAGTTTTATTTTATTTTCTATTTTCAAGAGATTAAGATGGATTTGCATGAGTCTAACTACAAATAGAGTAAAAAAAATGCAGGTTAGACTAAAAATTTTAGCCTATTTAATGTGCAGGTCAAAATGGTCCACCCCACATAACTGTGGGTTGAAGTGAGCCAACCCATTGCGAGTCGAGTTGGCCCGCGAACCCGCACTTATAAAACATTGGGAAAAAAAAAGAAAAAATATAAATCTTATACATAAAAAAAAAAACAAACCCTAGTACATTACACTCTTTCTTTCCTCTTCACATTTACTATTTTATTATTTAGTTGTTGAATGTTGATTATATAACTTTTATGGGTGTTATATGTTTCAAACTTCTGACATTATATTCATCATATCATTAATCATTTTATCAATACTTTCTCTTTTTTAACTATTAGATATTTAGATGTTTCTATTTAAAATAAGTAATATAATATCTATTGATAATTTCCAAGATGTATTGTTCCTTGCCACACCAAAAAAAGAAAATTAGAATGGATTCAATTTAGAATAAATTTTTTTATGTCAAGATAAAAATTTTTCAAAATAGAAGTTTACAACTTTTCCATACACGATTACCATCTAGAATTAACATGTAGGTAATTAGTGGGATAAAAGAAACATATTATACATTTAAATTATTAAAAATTTAAATTTGGATTTGAATTCTTATAAACAAACATTAACATATTTGCAGGCTAGCTTGTTTAACCCATCAACCTGTGCGGAGCAAGTTAGCTAAAAATTTTAACCTGGATAACTCGAGGTTGAAGTGGGGTGGGGCAGATTGGCCCCCATAACCCATTTGTATAGCTCTAATTGTATAATGGATGTAACTAGATGGGTCGAACCCAAATCACACTCATCCCATGGATATGTCTGAATCACATGTTAGTTTGGCTGCTAACTATCCATAATTAAGGCATTAACAGAAAGTATTTTAAAATTGAACAAAAGTTCCATAAAAGTGAAAGACTTGAAATCAGTATAATGTTAAAGTAATATCTACAGCATTTTTGCTTATTCATTCAATTAAATCGTGTTAGATTAGGAAACTTGAAAAGGAAATAACCATTTAAAAATTGAAAGGATTTTTTTCCCCTTATACATTTGCGGATTATGTATTTTGAAACTTCAAATTTATTGAGATGAAGCAATAAATTTCACAAATCTAAAAGCCCGAAGAAGCTTGGCCTATAGTAGATTGAGTTCATTTCTTTCCTTTGTTTGTCTCACATGTATAATCTTTTTTTTTTTTTTTTTTCTTCCCCAATCCCCCTTTATAAATAAAAGAGTCATTTAACATGATATATCATGAAATGATTAACGATATATAAATATAGTAAATTTTTTTATACAAATAATTTTATGAAATTTATAGGCTGGCGGCATCATTTATTTAAAGTACATTTATACTTATTGCTTGTTGCTCGGACAAGTGCCACATCAAGCAAATTGAATTTTTTTTTGAACTCTTAGAGGCGGTTAGTAAAAATGTCCTTTTCAAAGTTAGGAAGGAATTTTAATAGAGAAAGGCAACAAAAGTCCAAAGACCTTGAAGAAACCCTAATCATGCTTCCCACGATCCCCCAAAACGATATTATTATTCATAGAGAGCCACACGTCTTTGTCACATATAATTCTGATGATGAGAAATTATTGGCTTCAGACATGACTTCTCTTTATAAAAAGATTGGTCCTAACCCATGTGATAACAAGTTATGTCTCATTTTGTCCTAAAACTCAATCTGGCAACATACTATTACTATTAGCAATACATCTTCTCCAACTCTCTACTTCATCTGCAATAATGCAAGAGATGTCTCCACCACAAAGAATCCAAATTGTGTCACACACACTGTCGTGCCAACTGCTTGAAAAATTCTCCGATGTGCCGGATTACGGTTTCGATGACGATCAAACCGGCTTGTGGTCTCCATTGGTGCGGAGGAATTTGTTCTTGAGCTCTTCAGGGAGAATTTGTGGTGAAAATGATATGATGATTAGATTTCAAAACATGGTTGATGCTCAAAGCCACAAAAAACACACTCGTTATTACGGTCTTAGGGTACGTTTACTGCAGCTACTGCATTTTTTTTCATATTTTCTATTATGTTCATACGTACACTAGTTTCTTCTTTAAATTCTTCTAATTTTACCTTTTTTTATTATTATTTTGTTGTAGACATTGTGCTGCATGTAGAAAAGGTCGTCAAGAATCATTAGAAGAAATCGCGAATGATCTCATCTACGAGTAAAACATTAGTATATATTACTAATCATCATATTGATATTATGAGATAATATCGTAAATAATATTTGAACGTTAGTAAAATAGTTAATTAGTTATTTGACTTTGAAATTGATTAATTCAGTTACCTAAAAAACTTGATGAAAGTATATTAGAGTATACGAAAAGCTCTCTTAAGTATTAAATTAGTTAATTTTAAAATTTAAATATCTAATTATAAATTTTATCAAAATTCAATACCAATCTTTCATTAACCTAGTATTATTAAAATCATTCTCGTACACCCGGAAAAGCCAATTATGAAGTTCCTCAGATGAAGTTCTCCACGGAGCAATAATGATTGAGCCACCTTGCCCCACGTTAGTTGCAAATTTTCCTCTCTTTTTTTTTTAACTTTTTCCTTATACGACAATGTATTATGGATTATTATTTAAAGGTTTTTTTTTTTCTGGATATAATGTATTATTACATACTTTTTATAAATTAATCTTTCATCTTTAAAGAAAGCGAGTATCTAATAATTTTAAGGATAAATATGATGAATGGTATGTGAAATTTAGCAAAATATATAATTAATATGTAAATTTTAAAATTGATCTTTAGGACTTCAATTTTGAAATTATCTAATTTAATACTTAAAAGAATTTTTTATGCACATGAACAATATTTTTGCCATATTAATTAAAAATATCGTGTTCGATAATGATGTTAGCTAATTTGACAGAGATACTATTAGCATACACGAAAAAGTCTTTTAAATGCTTCATTAATCAATTTTAAAATTAAAATATCTAATTACATATTTTATTAAAGGTTAGCTATCATTCACAACAGTAACCATGATTTTTATTATATCAAATTTGCGCAGTTTATTTTGATTAAAACGGTGTTTTTCGTGGTATGTTAAATTTACCAGCATCTTTAAATGTGAATAGGTTTGATTTAATTAGTTAATGATGAAATATTAAAAAGATTAAACTCAAAAGTAAAGAAAGTTGCAATCTGATAAATAATCAGAAGATTCAGAACTTAGATCTTAAGGAATGATTGGTTGCTAATAGGGAGAGGAATTCCAAGAGAACAGTGATTCCGTGCTTTACTGAATGATGAATTATGAAGAGAACCAAATTTATATACAGCTTAAAAAAAAAATAAAATATGTTAAATAGTCAAATTGGTTTTGGGTATAAATACGAGTGATTAAAAAAGATAATGGAATGTTGGAATTTTTCAGACATAAAATATGAATATGTTTTCCTAAAATCATATAATCCTGTGGTATGTTTTAATGGGACTAATTCGATCGATTATTTAATAGTTTAAATTTATACTTAACTATAATTATATTATTAAAATATTTAAAATATTACTTATTTTCTATTTTATTAAACGAATTCACTCTATTCGTGTCAAAAAAATAAAAACTAAAGTTTGATGGTTATTTTTTAGGAAAAAAAAAACCTTATTTTGATACCTGAAAATTTGATAAAAAGGTAAAAAAATAAAAAGAAAAAAAAATCTAATTTATATTTAATTAAATTTTTCATGCCTTTTTTACTAATAATTATTGTTATTTCTTGAAGTAATTGGACATGTGTCATGTAATAATGATAAGTAAGGTGGTATTTAGGCTATGAAAAGTTCAATTAAATATAAAATTAAACTTTTTAAAAATTCAGATATCTAATTATCTAGTTCATCAAAGTTTAAGTACCAAAAAAGTTCTTTTTTTTTTTTATATTTATCTTATTGGACGGTTACTCTCCCTCTTCTCTCGTAATGAACCATACTCAAATCTAAATAATACTACTTCACTCTTTCTTTTTCTTCTCCCTCTTTACACTTTACAACAATAATGTTCTATTTTTTTTTTCAATTTTCACACGCACAACACAATTGTAGTGATTCCTTATAGCGTGTTTGGTATGCAGGAACGGATCGGAATAGCATTGCGGAACAGATCGGAATAGCATTGCGATTCCGGCTTCCATTATCTTTTCCAGTGTTTGGAAGTGTTTTTAGAAGTCCGAATTGTAATTCCTTAGAATCGACGATTTCGCTTTTGAGAAGGTGAAATCCGATTCCGCCTTTGAGAGGGTGGAATCACAATTTCATTCTACTTTTATTAATTATATACATTGTAATTACTTTTTTATCCCATTATGTATTCATATTTTATATTTATTATCAAGAACATTACCGATAATTATATTTTTTAGTCATTCCACTGCATATAATCTTCTAAACATAAGAATAGATTTATCATTCTCAAACTCATTCAATTTTAATACATTCCAATCCAATCCAATCTATTTCATTCTAAATCACTCATGCGTACCAAAAATGACATTAGTATTTATCAATGAATAATCGATAAATAGGAATTATCCAAGCTGATGCTGCAAGTTATCCGGCTGATATGATTGAGCTTGGGCCGTTCCGGTCCATTTCGTGTCCAATGATGGACTCGGGCGTGCTATTACATTCTCGCTTACAGAATAATTATGGACCGTTTTTCTCTACTCCACCCTTTAAAACTTCTTTAAAAAGTACTTTCAAATTCATCCTCCAATACCGGAGTGATTGTATCTTTATCATCAATATGCAGTTGAAATATTAGCTTTTGAGAAACATTAATCTAGGCTTCTATTAACTAATAAAATTTTAAATTTGTCAAGAAAAATTCCATGGTAGGTATCTAAGAGAACTGAAAAAATATAGGAGAAAATGAAAATAATTTTAAATTTTAATAAACAAACAAATAATTTCGAGAAGTTGAAAATAAACTCGTTAAATTTTTATTGCTAGTAAGAAAACCTCCCATCAAACTTATCAAAACATATTTTAATACTTCTTTTGACCTAAGTGTGCCTTTTTTTAACTAAAATAGAAAATCTTTTTATGTTATCAATTTATCAAAATTTAAGAGATACTCGCAATATATAAAATTTCAAAGAATATACCCACATCAAGGTCAAAAAATTTAGGGGGTTATACACACACACACACACACACATATATATATATATATTATTCTGAAAATCTAATTACAATTTAAAAGATTGACTGAATATGGTAGAGGAGAAAGAACCTACATTAAGTCTTGGTAATTTATCGAATTTCAATTTATTTGACCTCCATGGTTAATTGTCTTTTAACAATCTTATTTAGTTTTGATTTGAGGACAGAGAAATTTAAGACAATAAATATTTATCTAAGTTAGACATACAAGAGATTTTAAAGCTTCTCTCTGTTGTGCACGAAAAAGAGAAAATATAACACATATTAGATGTTCATTCATTTAAGTAATAAGGATAAGAAAAAGAGAAACGCTAGTATCATAGAATTCTAAGATGTCAATGGAATAAAATTCGATTTCCAATAGAACTCATTTATCAATTGCAACAAATCTTTCCATACTGAGCTTAGCAAAAGAACATGTTTGAATTCTTGTATAAAGAACTAGTACAATCTTTCTTTCCAGCAAACATATACTAGAAATGGTTTTGATTAACATCCATAAGTTATGTGGATTCGTAGGAGTTACTTGTATTTTTTTCTTTTTTTCATCAACCTTTTCCTAAGGAATGTTACTGCTACCTATCTTAGAAAAATCGATGCTAATTTCGTTGCTTTGCAGGTAAAGTTTCCATTTGTAAACCATTCAAAGATTCCACATCCAGCCTAAACACTGGAGGTATAGACACATGGTTAGCAAATTGCAATATGAGGATGGAATTCTGCTTCAAAATACAAGATGATCTCATATATATACACACTTAATCCCTACACATTTGAGACACTACCTTGAACAGATCCACTTTGTGAACCAGGGCAACCTACGGGACGTTTTTGTAAATTTGAAAGTATGTTGATAGTGGTATGTTTGGAATTATATCTATTACTGTGTCTCACTCACACAGAATTAATGCCCTATTTTAAAAGAAAAGAAAAGAAAAACCCTAGTTCCAGAACTCTCCTCAGCTTTTAGAAAGATAAGTTTGTTTCCTCTCTTTTCGCTCTCTCGCTCTCTCTAGTTCTTCTATTACGAACAGAACTAACCTAATTTCTAATGTCTGATTTGCAGGCAACAAAAGAATAAAGTTAAGACTACTTCGAGTGAGTCTCTAACTCCTCAACTAATTTCTCAAACATAGGGGTTTCATACCCTTTTTTGCATCTTTTTTCTGTATTTATATTCTTTTCCATATCTGTTACATCTAGCTAATTGTTTGTTTGATTCCAGCTGTTGTATGTTATGTAACTGCTAAAACTAGTTCTATTGCTGTTAGATCTAGTAATTCCTAACAGATTCTGTTACAATCGGCTAATGAGCCATGTATTACAAATAGCTAATGATACATGCAACTATTATACAGTTATGTAATCCTTGAACCAAAAAGGCGTCGCCTTGTACGATTTGTAACAGATGGTTGCTCCTGTTGAAAATCGACCTTGTCCTCAAGGTTGTAAGTGGGGTAAATCTAATGAAAATTGTCTCAATCTTCCCAAGTAAGATCTTCTTGTGGAAGGCCTTCCCACTGAAGTAAAACTTGTTTAAGATCGCGACCTTGTTGCGAAATAATCCGACCACTTAAAATTTGAAGTGGTCGAATGAGAGGTTTATCCTCTATTATCTCAGAAGGAAGAGATAAAGTTGGAAAATATTGTCTCATAGCTTTCTTCAACTGTGAAACATGAAAAACATCATGTATCTTAGCTCTGCTAGTAACTCAACTCTATAAGCACAAGTTCCAATTTGCTCCACAATCTTGTATGTTCCATAAAATCGACGAGATAGCTTATGGAATTTCTGTTTAAAAATAGAAAACTGTTTATAGGGTTGTAATTTAAAAAACACCAAATCCCCTACTTTCAATTACATCTCTTGACGCTTCTTATAAGCAAAATATTTCATTTTGTTATGAGCTCTAATCGAATTATCCCTCAGAGTTTTTAATAAATCATCACGAGTTCGTAACTCCATATCCACAACTTCCGCTCTTGAAACTCTTGATAAGAAGGAATAGTAGGTAGAGAGCGTCCATAAACTAGCTCAAAAGGAGTAGAATTAGCACCCTCATGGAACGAAGTATTATAGGCAAATTCAGCCCATGCTAAATACTTAGTCCAATGAGTGGGACAATCCATGACAAATGCCCTCAAATATTGTTGAATCGTTCAATTCGACACTTCTGTTTGCCCATCCGTCTGTGGATGATAGGCACTACTCATCTTAAGAGTAGTTCCACCAAGTGAAAATAATTCTTGCCAAAATCTGCTCATAAAATGGGATCTCTGTCTGATACAATAGACCTCGGAAAACCATGATGTTTGACAACCACGTCAACAAAAAGAGTTGCAACTTTGAATGCATTAAAGTTGGCAGTCAAAGGTCCCAAATGACAATACTTTGTAAGCCTATCCACAACAACAAATATGACTATAAATCCATTGGATTTTGGTAGGCAAGTAATAAAATCCATACTAATGTCAGTCCATATTTGTTGTGGTATTGGAAGAGGATGTAAAAGCTCAGTTGGTGCCCTTGCTTCATATTTAATTTGCTGGCAAATAGCACAATTGCAAACATATAATGCAATCTGGCTCGCATTCCTTCCCAAAAACAATGCAGCTGTAATCCTCTTATATGTTTTCAAAAATCCAAAATGGCCAGCTAAAGGAGAATTATGAAATTCCTTTAAGGATCATATGAATTAATGATGATTGTAATACCAAAAATACTTTGTCGTCATAGAATAAAAGATTATTCTTCCACTGAAGTGGCTATTTTTGAGGAATACCTTGCCAAACTTCTTCAATCATCTACTTAAATTCAGCTACAGATTGATATTCCTGTTGTAAAAGATCAATCAAATGAAAACAAGGGATTGTGTAGCTCAAATAGTGTGTCTCATTCACCTTCTTCAGGACAAAGCGTCAGCTACTGATTATCACACCCAGCCTTATACACAATAGAATAGTCATATCCCATCAACTTGACTAAATACTTCTGTTGTTCAGGAGTAAGAATCACTTGTGTTAAAATCTCTTTAAGCTTTTATGATCTGTACGAATAGTAAAATGGCTTCCTAACAAATATTGACGACATTTCTTGATTGCTTCTACGAAAGCAAACAGTTCCCTAACATAAGTAGAAGCTTTTTACAAATGGTTGGGAAGCTTTTTACTAAAATAAGCAACAGGATGATTGGATTGCAGAAGTACTACTCCAATCCCAGAACCAGAGGCATCTGTCTCCACAATGAAAGGCTGGGAAAAATCTGGTAGAGCTAAAATAGGTGCTTTAATCAATCCCAACTTAAGTTGCTCAAAAGTAGCTAAAGCAACTTCAGTCCACTTAAAACATTCTTTCTTCAACATGTTTGTCAAGGGGTAAGCTAT
The DNA here is from genome assembly GCA_024138025.1 of Combretum micranthum. Lineage (NCBI taxonomy): Eukaryota > Viridiplantae > Streptophyta > Magnoliopsida > Myrtales > Combretaceae > Combretum > Combretum micranthum. Next base: position 223,167 of record JAMXBD010000289.1, read on the forward strand.
AAAGGCATAGCCTTAACAAAACATCTGTAATATCCAGCAAGTCCCAAGAAAGCTCGTAATTGCTTCATAGTTTTGGGTAATGGCCAATTTTTAATGGAATCAATCTTAGCTGGATCAGGAGATACTCCTCCATCAGCAACTATATGTCCCAAATACTCAATGGTAGACTGAGCAAAAGCACATTTGCTCTTCTTCACATAAAACTCATTGTCCAGCAGAGTTTTGCAAATATGTTCGTAAATGATGTAAATGCTCTTCAACACTTGAACTGTAAACCAAAATGTTATCGAAAAATACAATAAAAAATTTCCTCAAATAGGGTTGAAATAACCTATTCATAATACTTTGAAAGGTTGCTAGAGCATTGCATAATCCAAAAGGCATTATAAGGAATTCATAGTGGCCATGATGTGTACGAAAAGTTGTTTTGTGAACATCATCAGGATACATGCGAATTTGATGGTATCCTGCTCGCAAATCCAACTTAGAAAATACTATGGCCTGTTTCAACTCATCTAATAGCTCATCTATGGTTGGGATGGGAAACTCATCTTTCACTGTGGCTTGATTTAAAGCACGATAATCAATACAAAATCTCTATGTTCCATCTTTTTTCTTAACCAATAATACTGGAGAAGAAAAAGGGCTAGAACTGTGCTGAATCAATCCTTGTTGTAACGTGTCTTCAACTTGTTGCCCAATCTCACTTTTCTGAAAGTGAGGATATTTGTATGGTCTGACATTAATGGGTTCAGTGTGATTTAAATGAATATGATGTTAGACTAAACGTAAAGGTGGCAATGATGATGGAGCTTGAAAAATGTTTGTAAATTTGCCCAAGAGGTCATCAAGTTGGCCATTGTTGGTGAATTCGTGAGAAGTTGTTGTTTCTATCTGAGCCATCAAATGGAAACAAGAGGTAATACCATCTGTTCCCACAAATGTTTAAACTAATTATGAGTAATCAAGACTCCATTATTCATATCTGAACCCAATAATTCAACATGCTGTCCTCCTTTCTAGAAAGTCATAGCCAGTCTCATGTAATCAATAGTGGCTGGACCTAACCCTTGTAATCATTGTACCCCTAAAACTATCTCTGCCCCCTGAATGTGCAAAACATGAAATGTTTCTTGAAATTCATTATTCTAAATTTGTAGAGGAATATCTACACATTGACCTTCACATTTAAGTCTATCCCCATTTCCAATCATCACATCAAACTGGGAAGTCGGAAAAACAATAAGATTCAAACGTTTAACAGCTCTTGTTTGAATAAAATTGTGAGTACTACCACTATCAATCAATACACTAACAAATTGCCCATTTACATACCCCTGAAAATGTAAAGTCTTAGGAGTAAGTGCTCCTGCGAAAGCATGATAGCTTATTAAGAGAAGGTTCCGCAGTCACATTAACATCCTTACACACAGGCTCCTCCTCATCCCAATCAATCTCACTCATTAGTAGCAAAAATTTAGGTTTGCACTTGTGATTTCGAGAGAATTTCTCATCATAATTAAAACATAATTCTTGTTCTCGTCGAGTTTGCATTTCCTATGGGGTAAGTCGCTTGATAGGTAATTTGGGTTTTTCTTGAAATTGAATTGTGGAGGATGTGGAAATAGAAATGGGAGGTTTAGAAAATTAGAGAGTGGGTTTAGGACTTGAAGGCCGATGGAAATGTGTCTGGTCAATGTGTTTGGTTTCAAAAAGTTTGGCAAGAGATATAGCTTGGAAGTGTTTGAGGTTTATGCAATTGGACATCTCGCTTCAAAAATGGCTTAAGGCCATAAATGAAGCAATTAATAAGAAAGCTTTCATGCAAACCAACAACCCTATTTGATAAAGATTCAAAAGAACGTTGATATTCTGCTATTGAATGAGTTTGAGTGAGTTTAGCCAATTTACCTTGTGGATCTTCAAATTCAGATGGCCCAAAACGAACTTTCAAATCCTCTAAGAATCTAGGCCATGTTGTAATTAAATGGTTTAATTCCATCCATTTTACCCATTCCAATGCCTCATCCTCCATGGCAAAAGAAGCAATGACCAATCGTTGGTCAATAGGAATATCATGAAAATTAAAGAATTTTTCCATTTTATAGATCCATTGAATCGATCACCTCCTTGAAACTTTGGAATCTCCAGTTTAATGTTCTTCAACAAAGAATCAGATAACCCTGAAAATGATGAACTTGCATTCATATGCTCCAAATTGCCATGATTGTCAACATTCAAGTTCTAATTCGAATTCTTGGGTAAACTATCAATCTTGTCATTCAATGCTTTAAGGAATCTTCTAAAGAATGCTTAAAGATTGCATCGAATCATTTATCTGCATTTGCATTGATCTCATAGTATCACTAATGAGCCACTACTGCTTGCAATTTATCCATATCTGACTGTTGCATGATGGATTTCTAAGTTCTTGATGTAGCATGAACGACAGAGCACCAAATATTACCGTGGTCTCACTCACACAGAATTAATGCCCTATTTTAAAAGAAAAGAAAAAAAAACTCTAGTTCCAAAACTCTCCTCAGCTTTTAGAAAGGTAAGTTTGTTCTCTCTCTTTTCGCTCTCTCGTCTCTCTCAGTTCTTCTATTACGAACAGAACTAACCTAATTTCTGATGTTTGATTTGCAGGAAACAAAAGAATAAAGTTGAGACTACTTCGAGTGAGTCTCTAACTCCTCAACTAATTTCTCAAACGCAGGGGTTTCATACCCTTTTCTGCATTTTATGTATTTATATTCTTTTCCATATCTGTTACATCCAGCTATTTGTTTGTTTGATTCAGCTGTTGTATGTTATGTAACTGTTAGATCTAGTTTTATTGATGTTAGATGTAGTAATTCCTAACAGATTTGTTACAATCAGCTAATGAGCCATGCATTACAAACAACTAATGATACATGCAACTATTATATGATTATGTAATCCTTGAAAAAAAGGTTGTCTCTTTGTACAATTTGTAACAATATCATCAAATTCTATCAGTTTTCCAGCCAATGATGGAGGAACTGAAACAATAAAAAGTAAGCATTTGTTGTGTATTTACAACACCGAATAGGCTTTAGGAGTTGAACCTAATTATTTGACAATGTCATGAGAAATTTTGGTTTGATAAATTTAAAATAGAGATTATTAGGAAGACTTCAAACAGAGATTTCTTGACTCGTTCGACTACTCTTCATCCTTTTAGCAGGCTGCTTATTAGGACCATATATTATATAGCTTCTCCAACAAGCTTGGCTATAATAAACCACCCCATCACCCCCTCCCCCCAAACCCCAACAGTAAAAAAGAAAAAAAGCACTCACATGCGCTAAAGCCCAAAAGGAGGAATAACATGAGAGTTATATCTCGTTAATCTATTGCTAGATCAATCTAATAGATGTGGTTAAAAGTTCCCATCTCATTTGTTAAATTCTAAAGTCATCCAACGGTTAAGAATGAGCTTCGAAACTTATAAGTAGATGCTAAACATTTCTTTTTGTTTAAGAATACAAAAGACTGCAACAATATTTCTTTTAAATATCAAATGCCTAATTCAATAAATAGCAGTTAAGAATATTTGAACCATCATGAGCAACCACAAACTATTAAAATTATTTGTTTCTTATTTTCAATCCTTTTTATAATTGTGTCATTCTACATATCATCACATTAAAACTTCCTTGAAACTATTCGAAAGGTGACAATGTATCACCAAATAGAATTAGAAGTTGATATATATGTTCTGAAATATGGCATTATCTTTAAGAATGAAATTTATGGTAATTGGGCTATTTTGGATTCTTCTTGGTGAAATAGTACCGGAAATCAATGATTTAAAGAAAAAGGAAAAATTTAAGGTGACGATCTAAGTTGACAATAATAAATATGTCTGCTTAGTTGCGCGATGGAAAGACCGCTTCTTATTATAAGGATTCGGTAGCGATAATGTCTCATCATTTGTTGTCGTGACTCCAACACTACTAAGCTAAGTAACATCAGCATAAATAACCAATTAAACTACTATTAATAGATCTGGAAATAATGTAATTTTTTTTCATATATGATTTTTGCTTCCTTATCTGGTTTACTTCCAATGTGGTTATAGCATGTCGTGTTGTTACGATTTTGGTACGTTTTAGACCAAACGTGTGTTTAATGTCAATTAATCTCACAATAAATAAACACGAAGGATAGGCACCATACATGTACCTAAAAACAAAAATAATATAATATAAATACAAAATATGTGTATATATAGAAAAGTTGGATAGATAAACTACTCACTAAATTTAAAACTTCCTACAATTTCTACATCTTGTGATTTAAAAATTCAATTAGTAAGAGCATATACCATGGTGGGCAGTTTAATAGTGGAAGATCTTCACAACATTATTGCAATTAATGTATTTTAAAAACCGTTGCAAGTTAAGCTTGTTTTCATTTATGATCCACCTCGATGTCATAATATTTTTTAAAATTCTATTGAGGTTCTTGAATTATTATTACCTCGATATTGTAATTTTTTAAAAATCTATTGAGGTTCTTGAATTATTATTACATGGTTTTATATCACCATTGGTATCATTTTTCCTTTTATAATTTTAATTATTGATTGTATATTATAAAATTTTTAAAAATTAAGAAAAGTAGGAAAAGGTAAATAGGGAAAGTCGATTTGAAGATTGACTCATGGTTGCTGAAATGTTTGGATTAGCAATGTCTTGTTGGCTCAACGTTGAAGACCTTTCCTGTTGGATTTTAAGAAATTCATTTAACATGTCCTAATTTGTCTTATTCGTATGATCTGATAGAAATAAAGTAAAGCACGAAGAAATTGATCCTCTGTAGGCTGGCTGGCCAATCCACGACAACCATTTGACACGTTATAAATTTTTGTCATCGTGATGAGGAAAATTTAAAAGTGGATAAATAAATAAGCAAGAGAGGAAAAGAACAATGAAAAAAATATATATAGTCTCTAATAACATGGTCAAAGTTCACATTATTCAGTTATCCATAAGTCGGATTGCTTAAAATAAAGTTTATTTATTTAAACGAGTTAAGCTTGAATTTTAATTCAAACTCACAAGCCAATTTAGAAGTAGGCTTATACAGGTTTATGAACAAGTGTGCAAGCAGATTCTGAAAAGCTTGTGAACAAACTCATGTAGCAGATTCGTGAACAAGCTTGTGAAAAAACTCATTAATAAGTTTATGAGCTATATATATATATATATATATATTATATACAAAATATATAATTAAAAATAGAAATTGATTTTTATTTACTATATATGTGTGTATTTACCTTTGACCTATTGCTTTTAGATTTGATAAAAATCAAGACTTAGAAATTTTAAATAGAATTTTTAATTTTTAATTATTGTACTTCATTTATTTATGTATTTATTCACTTTGTATATTTATCATCCAAATTTAACTTTATTTCATATTTTATAGCTTCACGCAAGTCAAGATACTCATCGACTAATTGAGTTATGCTTACATTAAGCTTGGTTTGGCTAAAGTTCAATTTATTGGCAACCCAATATTGAGTTCAAGATAAAAACTCATTTTTCTATACGAGTTGAACTCAAACCTAAATTTCAATCTTGATAAAATGTTTGGCTCAACATGAGTCGAGTTTGAACTTGATTTCTAAACAAGTCAAGCTCAAACTCTGTTTGTAAATAAACCAAGTTTGAACTAAAAATAAAATTTGTTTGTCTAAACAATTCGAATTCAAATGTAAATTTTAGGTTTAATAAAAAGTTTGGTTTGATTTTGAACTTGATAATTTTTAAAGCAAGCTTAAACCTATAAAAATTTGGCTCAACTCATTTGCAATCTTAGATATAGGTGAAGTGATATATCATCAAGTTGCTTCCATGGGATTTAATGCAAATTATTGTAAGAGGGGAAAAAAAGAAAACAAAAAAGGTAATATTATGAATAATATCTAAACTTTAATAAAATTTGTAATTAAATAAATGAATTTTAAAATTGATCAATTTATTATTTAAAAGAACTCTTCGTTCATTCTAACAATATATTCATTAAATGGATTTAAATATTAAATTAATTAATTTTAAAATTTAAGTATTAACCATACATTTTGACAATATCGTGACATTATTGGGGGTGGGGAACAAAGTTCGTGTGCAGATACAAATTCAATACAGTAAAGGCTAAAGATGCTTGTGTCCTCAGGTAATTTTGGTGGTAGGTTTTGTATTTTTCATACAGTATCAACACGTACTTTGCTCTCAGCTAAACTAACCAGGACTAATACATCCGTTTGACTCTCGAGTTCATTATCTACCTTACTGGGTGGCTTTGGATTCCTTAATCTTCCATCATTATATTTTAGAATACTATATTAGGATGACTACATATTATATATACATATATATGTTCCTAAACTATTAACTAAATGCGAATAAAATCCTTAACTTCTCAAATCTATATCTTTTCATAACCTCTAAAAATATGTACATACTTCCTTAGTCTATAATCATTGCTGAAACTTAAGTTACCTCTAAAAGAACCATTAACAATGTTTTGGGGTTTTAATGACGGTTTGAAAGGTACATGTCTATTTTCAAAATTTTAAGAAAGGCAAAATCACATTTTGCCATCCAAAATTACCATTAAATCATCACTTCCACCACCTTTAATACCACTAATGCCAACACTATCGTTACCATCAATACAACTCTAACAAGTTTTCATCACTGTCATCACAAAACTGTCACAAAATTATCATCATTATCACTAACCATAAAATTTGTCCATAAGCCATTACAATACAAGGATATAATTATTAGAATATAAAATCATGTATTGTGTTTGTATACCTAACAATGGACAGAGTAATAAATTTTTATCCAGTACCATACATACCAAACATGATATAAGAGATATATTATTCAGTACTCTTTATAGTGTATTATATAGTTCCTTTTATCATATCTAGTTTTTACAAATTACAACTAAAAGTTATCTAAAAGTATAATTTTGAATTTTCTAAATTTTTTGAAAATATGTAAAAAACTTCAAACAATTGATAGGACCCAAAAATATTACTAATAGCACTATAAAATTAGTGATAGTAAGTTAGAATTTCAACAATAATTAGAAATGCATATGTACACTCATATGTTATATAGAATAATATAAAAACAACTTCCGTAAGAGAATTTGCTCTTCATTATTGAGAGGTCAACGCAGCTAAAACAATATTATATGATAATTATGGTGCTGATGAAATGAAAAGGGCACAGGTAAGCCCTTACATACATAGTCAACGGAGGCTAAACCATTAAAAAAAAAATTGCATATTAGGGTAGGAACTCACTATTAGGATCAATGTCTCGTCGTCATTTGTGGGTTAAGTTCCAGAACCGTACATGTACATGGGCCTTGGTGACGGCAGCGCTTGGATGATCGCGTTCTAACAACCGATTTGATGTGAAAGTAAATCGAAAGATCTTGTTAAATAAATAAGTGCCAAGTTTGTGGTTTCGTAATTTATGTCTCAATAATAGATCATGCATGACATGACATATAACACAGATATGGTACGATGAGCATAAACGAGAACGACAGAAACACATGTTTCGTCTTGTTCTCTATGTCTTTATGGAAAACGAGATCTCAGCAGCTAATATTTCAATTTAGATTTAGTTGTTTAATCTGATAACCAGAAGGGATTGACGGATTACCTATATTTGTTATTGCCAACAGAAGAGATTTATTCCCCGATCTAATCATGCCAATTGGCATCCATAAAGAAAAATATAATTGAATGGTACTAATACATCAGGAGTAGATTAACAAGCATGTACCAATATTCCAAAGTTCTCAATAAGAGCTTCTCGGGTTGCTCACGGCACAAGAAGCAAGGAGAAACGACACAAAAGACAAAGGGAAAAAAAGAAAGAAAAAGTGTAGTTTTTTAATCCTCTTATAAGCATGTGGGGATTTTTATATTTTATGTATATGAATTTAAAACGATATATATAATTTTATGTCGTTCATACCTGTATTGATGGCTGTAATCTAGGGTAAGAAGGACCTAAATAGGTAACTTCACGTGGAGTTGCTAACAAATTAAGCAAGTGTCTTCTCCAAATTCAAAATGTTGCTTCACAATCACGTACACTTTTTTCACTTTCTAAAAGTTAAAGTTGCCGTTTGAGTTTTGTTGTATTGGAACGGCAAATTGTGGTTGCTTTGCCACGAGTTTAATGTATTTTTTATTTTATGTTTTTAGTTAATTTATTAATGGTAATTAATTATAAATTAAAAATATATGTACATAATTCTCATTACTTATGTATTTTGTTTATGTCAAAAATATTGAAAGTAAATGATAACAATGTGAAACCCATAAAATAAAATAAAAATTGTTAATAAACTCTGGTTAAAAATTCACGAATAAAGTAAATAGTTATACGAAGAGTCATTTGATGGAATTCAATAAGTTTTTTACGTATGACTTAGGAGGTTTAACGAGGAGGTTAGATACCTACAAGAGTTTGATCATGTGGTCAAAGAGTCTGGGACATAAGGGGATAGAGATGATAAAGAAATTAACTAAACAATTAAGAATACAGCAAGACAGAGAAGCTGAATTCACTGATGTAGAAGAAGAGGCCAGACTGAATTGTGAGATTGATAAAGCTTGTTGCCAAGTGGAAATTTTCTTGCACCAGAGGTCTCGAATGAATTGGTTAAAGTGGGGGAGAACGCAATACAAAGTTCTTCCATTAGACAACCATTGGAGGAAGAGTTAGAAGTAAAGTGTTGAGAATTAAGAATGAGATTGGCCAATAGCTGACAAAGGAGGATGATATATCACAAGAATTTTTACACTTTTACCAAGATCTCTTTAAATTTGACCCCCATACCTGAAATATCCATCACTCGTAGAATGTGTTAGATTATATAGTGATGAGGGTAACTATTGCTCAGAATGAGGATTTGATAAAAGAAGTTACTATGAATGAGGTTAAAAGGATTGCATTTCATCCGGCGTCAACTAAAGCTCGAGGTCCGTTAGATTTAACGGCCTACTCTTTCAAACTCACTGGAACATCCTGAGAGCATATCTTACTGAGGTAATCAAAACCTTCTTTGCTTCTATGTCTTATCCTTCAAATTTTAATATGTCTAATTTAGTGTTAATACCTAAAATGAATCACACTGAGTATGTGTCACAATTTCGAGACCCATTAGCCTATGTAATTTGCATATAAAATCATATCCAAAATCTTAGCAAATAGGCTACAACCTTTTCTCGAATCTATAATATCTCATTTCTAAGGTGCCTTTGTACTAGATCATTTCACTCAAGACAATGTAATAATCGCCCATGAAATGTTTCACCTCTTAAAAATGAAAAAGCAAGAAAGGTTGGTTGTGCTATTAAGGTAGATATGGCCAAGGCATGTGATCGGATTGAATAGAGCTTTTTGAGAAGGTATTGTTGAATATTTCAAGGGAAATGGGTTAAGTGGATCATGGAGTATGCATCATCAGTGAAATATAACTTGTTGCTGAATGGAAAAAGAGTAGGATAGTTTGTGCATTCTAGAGGGTAAGACACGAGGACCCCATATCTCCTTACATTTTTATCTTAGTAGTGGATTCCCTTTCCAAAATAATAGAGAAGGAAAGTGAGAGGGGATACTTGAAGGGAGTGAAGATAAGAAGAAATAGCCTAGAGCTTACCCATCTCTTTTTTGCGGATGACTCTCTTTTTTATAAAAGATAATTTTCCAAATTTGAATAGGCTTAAAAGTATCCTAGATATGTATTATTGTGCATCAGGAAAACTTATTAATTTTTACAAGTCGTCTATTTCTTTCAATCGAAATGTGAATGATGAGTTAAGGTAATATAGTACTAACATCTTCAATATTGTTCTTGAGAATAAACTGGGAAAATATCTTGGTTTACCTTCAAATTATGGAAGAGCGAAAGGAGAGGCTTTGGCTTTTGTTAAAGTGAGAATTGCAGGTAAACTAAAAGGGTGGAAAAGTAATTTTTTGTCAAAGGGCAGGAAAGAAACTCTCATTAAGTTGATAGCTTGTCCCTACTTAATTATGCAATGAGTGTATTTTGTTTCCTAGTAAAATGGTGTAAAGAAGTCACAAGTATGATCTCAAACTTTTGGTGGAAAGGGAAGGATAATAACTGTATTTTCTAGAGAAAATGGATAGATTTAATAAAACCGAAAAAGGAAGGAGGACTTGTCTTTAGGGATCTAATGGATTTTAAGAAAACATTACTAAGTAAATTGGCATGGATGATATTATGCAAACCCAATGATCTATAGGTGGAGGTACTCAAAGCATTTATTTTCCAAAAATTGAGTTTCTTTTAGCAAAATGGGGTTATTATTAGTCCTGAGGCTGGCATAGTGTATTAATGGGGAAGGAATTAATAAAAGAGAACATGATATGGCAAATTGGTAAGAGGGATAAGGTATTGGTGATGGAATGACCCTTGGATCCCTCATTTAGAGGGATTTTACCTGAATTCTATTATTATTGAAGAAGTCTTTAGAAGAATGAAACTTAAAGACATAAAGGATGATGTGAATCATAGATGGAAGCTGGATAAGATCCAAGAAGTAATAACAAAGGAAGAAAAATTGGCTATTCAAAGGATTAATGTGGTAGATCTCTGAAGGGAAGATTAGTTAATCTGGCATCACAATCATAATGGAGAATATTCAATTAAGTCAGGTTACAGGAGATTGATTAAATAGAAGACTAACCACCACTCAAACCATGCGTCATCTTCTTATAATATTGACAAGAGGTTATGGCACTTAACCTGGAACATAAATGTTTTTGCCTAAAATAAACATTTTATGTGAAAAGTTTATAATAATGCTATTACGTGTAATGAAAATCAAATTAGGAGAAAATGCTATAACAACCTATTATGTGTGATTTGTGGCTTACCTAATCTATTAGCACGTATTTTTCCATTATCCGTCAACCAGTTTGGTTTGCCATATTAGATTTTAATGTTAATAACGACTCAATACCCAAATTGAGGAATGGATTTTTATCTACTAATAACTTGTTTGTTTCGGCAAGAGTAGATATAAGAAGAACTTTTCATTGGTGGCATATACAATGTGGTATATTTTGAAGGCTTGAAATGAATGTGTATTTAATCATAAATAGCCTAATCCAATTATGGTGGTTAAGAAAATTTAGACAGCAACAGAGGAGTCCCAGAGGGAAAAAAAAGCTAATGTTGTTAGCTAATTTTCTACATAACAAGACTCAAATTCAGTTATAGAAAAAGAACACCCAGAAATAGCAACGAAGATTTTGCACTATGATCTGTTCAACAAGGCAACAACATCTTAACCTCTAATGATACTACTGATGCGCAACTACCGATATATAAAATTATAAAATATATAAACCCAAGTTAAATCCTACGATCGAGCATAGACAAGTATACCTACATAGAGTAGTATAGGATTAAAATGGATGTCATCCATAGGGATCTAAGGAATAAGTGCTAGTATTACCATTTTTCTACTAATTAGCCTAATTCTTGAAGCGATATTGTTATTTAACTACTAATTAACTAGTCTAGCAAACCTTAAGATTAATAATGTATGCTTTTAGAAGATGTATTCAATCACAAAACACACCTCACATCTTGATCCACCCCAAACCTTAAATTTCTTATGATAATAGATTGATTAATGAATTGTTTATGCTTTGCACTACAGGATCTCATCAAATAAATCAATTACTCACTCAAGTTAATTAATTCCTATCCCTACATAAGATAGTGGAGACCTCTCCCTCATTATGCCACATAAGATCACATAAAAGCTCATGTTCCCTTATGTAAAGATTAAATCTTTTGTAGAAATCAAAGTTTCCCCACCTCTAGATGAAACGTGCAATTTCTCTATTCATGAAGATCTATCCTATTATATGAAACCTCTTTCTATCTAACAAGAATGATACATCCAATTAATTCTACACACAAAATAATCACATGAAGAGATACAAAGGCATAAACTTGTCATTAATCAGAAGCCAATTCAAATCACATGGTTTAGGGTTTCACAAGATGCAGAGTAAAAAGATGTACTCCTCCATGGAGTTTAAAAAAGGAGCAAAAGATCTAGAGGAAATAGAATTAATCATGATGTAACAATAAAATCCTTTTATGTGTCTTGTGATCTTTAATGATGCTCAAGAAATTCTTCTCTTGAAGTTCGTCGTTTTCTCTCCTAGGTTTTGGAAATATGTTGAAGATATTTTAAAACAAAAAGAAGACAGCTATTTATAGAACATATAGATAAACAAGTCTAAACGGCTTATCCTACACGATCGTGCTCAAGGGAGTGCAGAACTCAGCTTAAAATGACATTGGAATTTTACAATGTGTACTACCAAGTCTGTATGGCCGTGCAGATGGTGGGCAAAAATCAAAAGCCCCTTTTCTTGCATTTTTCTCCTCTACTTTCTCTCTAGCTTGTTCCTGCCATCTTCCTTGCTTGTGCTGAAGAAAAGGCTGAAAATTCAAAGCCTTCTAATTTTTTTCCTGCCTCCAGCATAAGCATACACAAGGTAATACATGTGTAAATTTTGACTCCTAATCAAGAACTTGTGAAGTTTGTCTTGATTTCATTTGAATCATCATAAAATCTTCCAAATATGTTCTTTAAGCCCTAAAATGAATATTTCATAAAATGACTATCCTTTTCTTAATCAAATCACAATCAATACATAATAAATGTATACAAATAAGCACTAAAGATAAGGGTCTATTGACACATATCAACTGCAATGGTGAGAAGACTTTATGTAGAGATTGTTGTTAGAAGAATGGCTGGAGTTATTATGCTACAACAGCGTGGTCATTCACAAATGGTATATCCTGATGGCTTTAGGAGAGGGCAAATTAGTTGTGCTTCCAGTACTATATTTCCAAGGTCTTATTTGTGTCCAAGGAAAATCCTTAAAGCAGATAATATTGCTAGAACCTTCCACAAAGACATGAGGATAGGATACTTAGACAAGTGGACTCCCCCAATAACAAGTGTGATCAAATTTGACAATAATACTGCCATAATTCTAATCATAGTAGATCAGGAATTGGCTTTATAGCGTGAGATTAGAGGTAATTTCTTAGTGGCACAAGAAAAATCAGTATGCAATGATGAGGTCCTAGAAGTGGAAGCAATTGCTTTACTATAAGTTTTCAAATTTGCTCGCAATATGGGATGGTGGAAGATAGAATTTGGAACTGATTTCTTAATGATTTTCTAGAGTTTTGAGAACTTAAAGTCTTGCTTCTAGAAGACCAAACCTTGCATTCTTATGGTTTTAAACTTTTATCTTCTTTTGATTTTTTTATTTGTCTTTTGTAAAGTGAAATGCGAATACTTATGTAGATTGGCTAGCTAGCCATGGTAAAAAGGGGATGAATTTACTAATTTGGGTTAATCAACCCACTTCTCCTTTAGTTTCTCTCATGTTGTTAGACTTGGAGCATTAGACTCTAGACTTAGATGTTAGATAATTTTATATGAATAAAGATGTTTTTTCTTAGACAAAAAAAAAAAAAAAAAAAACCCAATAGGTACCTCTTATCATGAGCTAATTTTAAGCTCTCTACCCATGGTAAGTTATGTAACTATATTCTCAAAATAAATACAAGTAGACTCAACACAAATGGATCAAATAAGATAATATAGCCTAAGCAATATATCTCATCAACGTATAATTTATTCGCCTTAAATTTTCGCCGATAAAGTATTGGGATGTGAAACCTTAAATTGATGCTATTAGCCTACAAGACAAGAAGGAATGAGATCAATATCTAAAGAGTTGTTTGGAAAGACCATTTCGATGCTTAAGCCAACAATGAAAAAAAAAAGATGTAATAGTAGTGAGATGTAGCAAAAGTGTATATATGCATCCATGTTTTACCATTGACTATAATAGCCTATTCATAGGGAAGAAGGTTATAGTAGTTATACCATTTGGATCTTCCTTAATAGGGAATTGCATCCTTTATTTCATAGAAGTATCTTTTCATTAAGGCAAGTACTAAGATCATTGAACATGCATTAGAAATAGCTTGTCTCATCTGATAACTACTTGCCTATTAGAAATCCAACCTTTGAAGGAAGGTTAGAGCTTTGAGAGTTCATCTTAGGATGTCTAATCTAACATTAGCTAGGAGGTGATTGAGCTATCTTTTTGTGAAAACATCTTGGTTTTGTTCCACATAGCTTATAAGATGATCACTAAAGGACAGATCGGCCTAAATAATTTAGCGTGTGAGTCAAGTAGCTCAATCTGTGCCTACAGAAGCCTATGTCAAAAATAGCCTATCTACATGATTATTCAACTTTAACTTTACATAACTAATATAAGCTCAATACATTAAAAATCTTTCCAGTAAATGATTTTAAAAGTTTGGCAACCTAAAAGGACCTTCACTAGAAAGTAGGACAAGAACCTAGCCATGCACATGGTCTTATATAGCTTTTAACATCTATTTTGTCGTGAAATGTGCTACCATTACAAAAAGATAACATAGTTGTACTTTAAACTTGTTAACTATTGCCCACAACATTCACTAATAGGAAAGTGATGAATAACAGCATAAATAATAAATTGAGAAGAATAAAAAAGATAATGTTGAGCCTAAATGTTTCGTTTTCTGGTTTAATTTCATTCAATTTGATTTAAACCAAATTCTAACCCATTTAATGCAAACCATCGACTAAGAATTAAAAGAAATATAATTTTAAAAGAAAAACTTTTAAGAAGCCACCACTTGACTAAAGTCAAGAAAAATAATAAGTTACGATTAATAGGTTGTTTGATCCTAACTTAGCAACTAGACTGCGAAAATTAACTTTAAAATCAATTGTAATAAACCAAAAAAAATTAGATTCAAGGGTTATCCTATTAAAACTAAACAGTTACCACTTTAAACTCTTAAATTGAAGTTTATTGTTTATAATGCTAAAAAATTTCATCATATCACAATGTACATGCAACTTAATGGCAAAAATCTATTATTTGAAAAAAAAAAATAATAAAATAACCAATCAATTTAATATCTACAAAAAGAATATGATATGACAAAAATAATTTTTTTAAGATTTTATGTTGCCTCGGAGGTGTTATGTATCTGCTAATGGGGATCAGACAAAACGTATTTTTTTTTAGAAAAATTTAATTCGTTGGTTCTTTTTATTATTTTAAACTATTTTCAATTTAAGTTTCTTAAATTTTCAATTTTTATAAAAAAAAATTATTTATGACCCTACAGGCCATCAAGTTAATTTTTTATTTTAGGAAAGAGGATTTTTTATGTGCCAAAAACTACTTATTACATTTTTTTAAGAGATTTTAACAAATTTACAGAAAACTGATTGTATATTCTTATTGTTTTTATCCTTTTTTAGGTGTTTTAATTTTTTTATCATTTTTTTCATTTTAATCATTAAAATTAAACAAATTAAAATAAATAAACTTACCTGGACACTGAATCAAGCACGAGTCGAAGCTAGATTTAGGCAACAGGTCGAGTCGGGCTCGAAGCTTCAGGTGAAATAGGGGCAGCAACCAACAGAAATGGATCCGGCAGTTCTGATGATGGTTTTGGCTGGTGAAGCTATCGAAGTAGTCGAATGGGTGAATGTGAGTAGTCCAGTAGCGGCGGTTCGCCTCAAAAATGTGGCTGGAAGCGATGGCTCATGGCTTGTAGTAGTGGCACACAGTGGTTTTGCTCATCGATGTCAATTTTGGTAGCTTATAACTAATTAAAACTGTCAAATGATAGCTAAACTCACCTGCAAAGTTCCTTTAACAACCAATTACTTTGAATTTTCCCATAAAGCTTCAAAATTGAAGCTTTTCATTCGAAACCCCAGCTTACAAAAAACTTTGAATTTGAGCTTTTAAAGTGGATTTATGCTATGATTGTTACTCATGATGCCATGAATGAAGGATTCAACCCCTATTTATACTAGTTAAGAGTATAGTTAGGTGGGATACGACCATTAACTTCAAAGATGAAATGCACGCGAATTCGAGCTTCCCAAGCTTCATTAAAAGTGTTTTAAAGCTTCTTAATGAACATTCAAAAAGAAAACAACGTGTGCAAATTGATTTAAATACGTGTTTTCGAAAGCTAAAACAAAGAATTAACTTGATATTCAAATTCTTCTTTGCGCACCAAAACAACGTTTTTACAAACTTTAGATCAAAAATTGAACGACGAATCATGAATTTTAAGACTAGTTTTTTTATCTAAATTCATAATATCCCATGTCATCTTTCATTTCCCTCCTTCAGTTTGACGAAAACGAAGGAAAAATAGGTCAAAATGAGATTGAAATGGCTTCATCACCTAGGGAAAACTGGACACTAGCTAGGAAAGATGACGCAAGTGTAAGGCACATGCACCAACATGATGGCCCGTGTAACACACACGCCTAATAGAAAAATTTTTCCAAGCGCTCATGCAGAGTCGAACCTTGGTCTCCTACATGTTTGTGCGTGTGTTTTACCATCAAGCCTTGGTATGTGCCTTGGTCATGGTTTGCATAGAAATTATATTCAAGGCTTTAAAAATGGGTTCAATTAAATAGGCCAATTCAGATGGGTTATTTAGTTGGGTCCAAGAAAATTTATAATTAAAATTATTACTATATCAAGCCCATAAACATACTATATTTGTTTTTTTTTTCTCATTTGTTACTTTTATTATTTTTTTTTCTGTTTATATATATAGTGTTTTTTTTATTGTAATTTGTGGACTTAATATAAAATTAACTTTTACTATAAACTGAAGCCTTAAATGAGTAAAAATGAGATGTCTATAGCTACCCCTCTTTATGGTGATGTTTGATAAAATTTCACCTTAAAGATATATAAAAAAAAAGTCCTCATTTTTGCTCTTTGAAGCTTAGGGTAAACCTGAAGGTGGATAATGAGTCCTTTCATTTGATCCGCTGGGGAAAATGATGAACATCCCTTGATCATGCTTCTTCAATGACTTGGTACAAGCACCAAATGAGTTGGTTTGTTATTTGGAGCAAGTGTGCTCCTTAAGGTGGCACTTGGTTTGGATTTGCTACAAGTATGCTCTAGCACTTCACTTGAATACACGTTCCTTAAACTGGCTTGTGATCGTACAAACGCGCTCCCTGAGCTGACATCTTGCTTAGATGTGGTACAAGTGCACTCCTTAAACTGCCCTATGATTGTCCAATGTGCTTCTTGAATTGGCATTTAGCTTAGATGTGGTACAAATGCGCTCCTTAAGCTGGGACTTTACTTAGGTAGGCACTTCTTAAGCTGGCCTATGATGGTACAAATGCGGTCCTTGAGTTGGCATTTGGCTTAGATGTGGTACAAGTGCACTTCTTGAGTTAGCACTTGACTTGGCTAAGCGCTCCTTGAGATAGCCTATGATTGGCTTTTATCATTTTTCATTAAATGTCTTACCTGGCTCTTACATAATTTCCAAAAATGTAAAACCAATAAGTGAAATCTAATTGTCACTAAGCTTCATTTGTCTGACTTGGCAATTTTTCAAGATTCTCATAGTGTGGCAAACCTCTTCAAGGTGTTTTCCTATATTCTTGGAGTAAATTATTTTCAAACTTGTGATGCATATGGTGACTAAATTTTTATCTTGATAGACATTCCTTTATATATTTCACAGGTTCATGTTTTCCTCATTTACTCATTAGTTCTCCTACAATAGGCAATCATCTCGAGAAAGATCAAATTACAAAGTATTAAGATGTTTTATAATTTTATCAATTGCTCAATTATCTCTCCCTCTCTTCACACTCGTGTTTTACAGTATAAGGGAAGTATATGGATGAAGAAGGACTTTATCGATTAAGATAACTAGTCAATGACCGATCCAACATCGATGACTGCCAGGGATATCATTTTTGCTAATAGATAATGAAAATTAGATCTTGCATGGACAAAGAAGCTAACAACTTTTCAGAACTTGATAGAATTTTCATTGACTCATCAAGCGTAGTACAATTTGACTACATCATAATTTACAGGGTCCTTTAAATTTGGACCATCCATATGCAACAAAATCAATGCACCCCATACAAGACTTTCTTTACTACATATGGTCCTTCATACTTAGAGGTGAAGTTCCGTCTTGGATCTTGTACATTTGGTAAGACTTTTCTCAAAACCAGATCCCCCTCCGTGAAACTTCTTGGCTAGACCTTTTTATTGAAAGTTCGTGCAATTCTTTGTTAATATAACTAACTATGATGTATAACAATCAATTTTCTTTCATCAGTTAGGTTTAACTATTCCTTAACTGTTCTGCCTCATCTAGTTCAATCTCTGCCAAAATTATAAGGAAAAGAATCCCAACCTCAATCGGCAAAACAGCTTCAGTGCCATAAACCAATTAATACGGTATTACTCCTATTGAGATCCTGATGGAGGTACAACAAGCTATGAGTGCAAATGCTAGCATCTCGTGCCAATCTTTGTAAGTAATAGCCATTTTTCCTATTATTCTTTTAATGTTCTTATTGGTTACCTCAACCACCCCATTCATTTAGGTTCAGTATGGAGTAAAGCTCATGTGTCTGATCCCGAATTGCTAGCATAACTCTGTGATCAATTAAGTTAATGCCATTATCGTGATGATGGATTCAAGAACCCCATATCTTGCAATAATATCTCTTTTGAAACCTTACAATTACCCCCTTGGTGACAATGGCATATGAGATTGCTTCCACCTACTTAGTAAAGGGATGAATGGCCACTAGTATGAATCTATGGCCATTTGAAGCTTTTGGTGAAATCGGCCCAATGATATCTATCCCCCACATTGAGAGAGGCCAAGGAGATGATAATGATTACAACTCTCTAGGAGGAGCATTCACTTTGTTGGAGTATACCTAGAAAAGATTGCAATGCTTGATGTGCATAATGCAATTAGATTCCATGGTTAACTAAAAGTAACCCAATCTCATAATTTCCTTAGTGAGCATATATCCATTCATGTGAAGACACATACCACTTCATGAACCTCTTTCATCAATGTTTGTACTTATACTTCTACTTCATGCACACATCTTAGAAGTGTGGCATCAAATTACTTCCTATACAATAGGTTTCCACTAAGCAGGAAATGACTCACCGATCACCTCAACACCTTCTGTTCTTTTGTTGAGGTGTTCTTAGGGTACTTGCCTGTTTGGAGGAGTTCTTTTATTTTCTCATACCATTGTTCTCTTTTTGGGACTTCTTTAGTATTTAAGCAGAAAGCCGACTTTTCTTCAACTCTAACTTTCAGGGGTTGGATCTCTACTCCATAAGTGATTTGGATCATTGATGCTAGTATGGCTAATGCGTCAGCAAATTGGTTCTGAGTTCTTGGCACATATGTGAATGAGATACTCTTGAATCTTTGAGCTAGATCAGTGAAGTATTGGTTATAAGGTATCAATTTTACATCCTTAGTTTTGCATTTTCCTTGAGTTTGAAAAAGTATTAATAAGGAGTCTCCATACACTTCAAGTTCTTCTATTTTCATGTCTAGTGCCATTTTGAGGCTCACGATGCAAGCCTCATATTCCACTACATTATTGGTATATGGGAACGTCAATTTTGCTAATGCAGGATACTAGCCACCATCAGAGGAAGCTAAGACTGCCATAATTCTACACCTATAAGATAATGCAGTGTCTTATATCAAGTTCTCAGCACGTAAAATGGTGAAAATATTCAAATGAAATATCTAGACTAGTAATAAGATGAGGAATCGTAAATTATCAGTTACTGAATTTTTCGTCTTCAAAAAATATTAGATATAACCCTTTTATACGTATTTTTCTTACTATCAGTAATTTATTTGTCTTATCTACTATTCAAGTTACTATTTACTACTATTCATTATCATTCCTCTATCTCTACTTTTTCTTACTACCTATTCGTATACTCTTACAACATCTATTCTTATATTTCTATTCTCAATACTACTTTATATGTAATTTATCTTACACATTACTTACTTTTAATTACAAAAATACAAATTCAATCAATTCCTCTCTCATTTCCAAGCTAGAACTGACTCCCTTCTCTCTCCTCTACATCTAATTTTATTTCATTTTTAATTAATTTAATTCACACAAATTTCCACTCTAAAACTCTATAAATACCCCCTCTCTCCTTCATTCTTTAAACACTTTCTTCTATACATAACAAAACTCTATCAAAATTTCTCTATAACTCCTCTCTTTCCTCTCCCTCTTGCTGTGACACCCCCTTCCCCCATTCCATTGTGTTTTTAGAAAAATTTTCTTTCATTCATCTTTCACATTCCAACTTCAAGTTTAGGTAAACACTAAACTCTCTCTTTTCTTCATGTTAACATAACATGAACATTTTGTGTGTTATGATTTCTAAAAACCCTTGAGCATTATGCTAGGAAACAAATCATGAAAAAACAACTTGTTCATATCTTATTCAACACCATATTTATTTATGATTCTTGTAATATTCTTATTATGTTTATGGTTCTAATATAACTTCTATACATTATTATGTATACATATGTATCTATATTTCTAGAGTCTAAAGCTCACTAATCTAACCTCTTATTATACTTTTATTTTGTTTCTTATCTATTACTTACAATAAACAACACTAGTCATTCTAGTCTTAAATTTGTCCTTCATCAAGTCAAAACATGTTTCGGGACTTGTCCATAATCTAAGTCCTAGGAGCCTTGTACATAATCTAAGACTCCAAATTTCTTTATTTTTCTCTTCTTTCTTTTTCTTATTTGCTATATTTTTTATACTAGAAATATTCTATTCTAAGGAAGCCTTGAATTAAATCTAAGACCTCCATGATTTTTCTCTTTCTTCTTTTTCTTTTTCTTCTTTTTTTTTTTTCCGTTTCTTATCTTTTTCTTTTAAAGGTAACTAGAATTTATTAAGTTCCATGAAGTCTTGATAATAAGCTAAGACTTCCATATTCTTATTTAGCTCTTTGATTTTCTATTCTTGCTATTTGCTACATGAGTTTATAAGCTGATTCTTAGGATATATAATATGTTTACTTGCATGCATGATTGTCACATAATTTTGTTTCCTTAGTAAAAATAGAAATTATGTCCTATTTTAAATGAGACTAAAGACTTTTCAAAATAAATTTACAACACTTAAGAAAATTTTCCTTAAGGATAAGAATGGTTGGCTAAACACACTTTCTTTAAGAGTAAATGTTGACAATTCTTTGCCATGCAAAATTTTTTTAAATATTATTAGACATATTAATTTTGTTAAGGATGAAGAACAAGCCAATTTTTCATAAGCTAATCTAGGATCATCTAACTTAAAATAGAAATTTGTACTCCACATAGGAAAACCAAGATCATAAAATATGAAATTTATTTTATGAGATTAAAATGATGTAGAAATAGTGATCTTGGTGTTTATGTATTTCCATTACTACAAACTAAGAATTGAAACTCCCTTTTTATAAGACAAAAGATTTTCCTCCTAAATTTAACTTTACAAACTTCTAAATTAAATCGTTTTATGAAAAATCATGGATATGATGTGAGCTAATATAAGTATCAAATGATTTTCAAATGAATAAATATTTTGTGCTTGCTATAAAGTGTCCAAATAGTGTAGAACTTCCAAAGTTGTAAAAATATAAGCATCGGAACCTAAGATCCGAATCCGTGATGCCTTTTTCCGAGACCTAAATGACCTTAAATGTTAAAGTAACCTTATAAATGGATATAACTTTTCAAGTAGGTAGAAAATGACTACTTATATGAGAAATTTCGAGTTAAAATGAGCAAATGATTGCCGTTTTAAGTTGGAATTTATGCAATCTGAATTTTACCGGGAATTAGAAGTTAGAATTAGAAAATTTAAGTAGAAACTCTATGAAATACTCATTTTAGGTATTTCTCTTGTATATATGACATGGAAGGCGATACTTTCTACCTAGAGGATTATTTCGATTAGAATTGCCTTTTCATGACATGGCCGAGTGAGTTTACTTCCTCAAATTTTCATGCTCATGATGGTGCTTGTAGTATAATGGCACTAGAAATAAGAAAAGATAAAAATGAGAAGTGCATGTGATTTATAATGTTTGATGAATTTATACTAAGCATATTGAGTCTTGAATTGTCAATAATCAAATGAATGATTCATTACCATGTTGAAGTGTTTGCAAATTGTATAATCACATTTAAGATATTTTAATTACATGTCAAGAGCTTAATAAATTGATTCATGCATATCACATAGTGAGCTCATTAAATTCGCTAATATAAATTTGGTAGGACAAGTGCATGATAGTAGTGTTTGGTATAATCAGTAGTATATGCATATGGCGAGTGGTAGCCAAGAAGACCTACAAAGTCGAGTTGTGGCCTATAAGACCTACATCTTTTTTATGACAAGTAGTAGCCAGTCTACAAAATCTATTTGCAAAAGTGATGGCCATAACTGGTCGATATACCTAATCCAATGAAGGGTATGAATTCATTCAACATATGGTTCCTGGAAAACCATATGTCTTATTTGCTCATGTGTTTGATACATATCATATGCTTGTTTAATTATAAATTATTCAATATTTTGGTTCGAGTATGCTAACCTATGAATATTCTCACTAAGCTAGTTAAACTTACACCCCTATAGATTTTTGCTTTCATAGGATCACTTGCTACTATATCCGGGGTCTCCTTACATCCGAGTAAGATTTCTTTTGGGAAGCTTTTGGGGGAAATCCAATCATGGATCTTAGATCGGAATTTCTTTAAAATCTTTTGGTGATAATTATTTAATTATATGTAAAACTAAGCTATATTTCGATCATTGAAGAATTTAGGGGGAGAATGCCCTTTAGTTGATGTAAAGAAATTATATCTTTATATTTGTGGGTAAATGTTTATTTAGATTTTTGTATGCTTTATATTACTTTCTTAAACTATACATCCCAACGGTGTCTCCTATTACTGTGTTGTATGCCTTACATATAATATCGAGACTTTTGCATCACCAAGGTAATCATTCTTAAGTCTTAATATTGTATGTGGTGGATTTGTATGTTTAGGGTACCCTTTAGGCGTGACATAAAGGCATTTTTCTTCTGCATCTTGAATAGAGGACGACACTTGTCAGTTAATTGCGATATCAACCAAGTGATGTAGTTTAACCCTCTTAAAATGCCCCTAACCTCCTTAAGCGTCTTAAAGAGAGTAACTCAAGTATAGCTTTAACCTTATCTGATTAACTTCCACACCTTTTTAGCTGACTAAAAACCCTAGTAGTTTGCTTAAAGTTACCTCAAATGTGTGCTTTTCTAGGTTTAATCTCAACCAGAACTTCTGTAACCTAGTAAAAAGCTTCCTTAAGACTACTACATGTTCTTCTCCTTCTTTTGATTTAGCAATCATGTCGTCTACATATACCTTAACTTCCTTATGCATCATGTGATGCAATAGGCACATTTCCCTTTTATATGTTGCCCTGGCAATTTTTAAACTGAAAGGCGTGACTTTATAGCAAAAAGTGCCCCAAGTTGTGATAAAAGTCATCTTAGTTTTATCTTCTTCTGCCATCTTGATTTGATTATATCCTGAGAAACCATCCATGAATAAGAAGAGATGGTTTCCTAATGTATTATGTACTAAGACATCTGTATGGGGCAAAGGAAATCATCCTTAGGAGTGGCTTAATTTAGGTCACCAAAATCCATACATACTCTAACCTTCCCGTTCTTCTTAAGGACGGATACTACATTAGCTACCCATTCAAGATAGTAAGATACTTCAATGAAACAACATTCAAGAGTTTCTTTACTTCCTCTTTGATTTTTAATAAGATATCAGGTCTAGAACGTCTTAACTTTTGTTTTCTTAGTTTGATATCCTCTTTGGTAGGTAACATATGGGCTACTAAAAAAGTGTCCAATCTAGGCATATCTTCATAAGACCATGCAAATATGTCTAAATAATTAGCCAACAATAATACCAGCTTGTTTGTTTTCTCACTAGATAAAGTGGTCCCTATCTTGAGATTTCTAGGGTTTTCTTCAATCCTAAAATTGATCACTTCCATTGGTTTATCAATTCCAATCCTACATGTTTGTATTTTTGCCAACTTTCTTATATCCCCATGTGATCACTAACATCACTCTTAATAATTGATTCTAAGATCAGGAATGATATTTGTATTTTTGTTATCTACCTGTACGAGAGATCCCTTACTTTCATCAATACCATTGGATCTGAACAAAGGACAAATAAAGAAAAGAAAAAAATAAGGCACGAGAAAGAAATTCATCATATTTCATTCATTAAGATGGATCTTTAAGTGCATATGATTCCTCTATTGATCACTTGATAGGAAAAATAAAACATATAAATACTTTTTTGATTCAACCCTTACTCAAAGGTAACCCTAAAGTTACACAAGGAAATAGAGAACTAATTGTTCAAACTTTGGACTGATTGGGAGCTACGGATGGTCTTACTAGTCCATTATCTATGGAGCTGATCACTACTACTGAATCCAACTTTTGAACATAAGCCGGTTTTTTGGAATGTGTTATGGAAGAGCCATCGGTCCACACTTAAGAGTCAAGTCAATAAAAAGATCAAGTGGCGAAGGTTGAAGTTCAAAGGATTTCAAGTCCAATTAGATTGCCTCAAGGACCAATCACGAGGTCTCGAGCTAAAAAGCTTCAACAAGCTTTAAATCAACATTTCCAAGGCTTGATGATGTATGCTAGTGATGGATTGTAAGGGTATCAAGGCTTTGGAACAAGTGGGATTCAAGCGCGGTTCAATATAATTGAAGTTCAAGTGAGTTTACAAGGAAATTTGACGAAATTAGGCGAATCCACATGAAGGCCACCAGCCTTGGATCTAGGCCGCGGGCGTTGGCACCAACCTTTATTTAGGCTTAGTTCATTGCTTAGTTTGAATTTCTTTTCCTTGTATTTATTGCTTAGTTTGAATTTCTTTTCCTTGTATTGATTGCCTAGTTTGAATTTCTTTTATGTCTTCCATGTATTTATTATTTAGTTTCTTAGTTTTTAGGCTAACCAAGCCTATAAAAACCCATCATATGTAATCTTTTTAGATATAATAGAATGAATGAAAATTTGAGAGCTTTCTCTCTTTGTGTTCTTAAATGAATGCATGCCACATAGGAACATTCAAGGAAGTTTGAACGTCTTCTTTATGGAGTGTTTTGCAGTTAAGGCATCCGTGTTCTAACTCTCTAGATCAAACCTAAGGCAAACCTAAATCTAATCCATCTTAGGGGTTAATTCCAATAGTATTCGTGGCTTTTTTCGTATTATTGTGCTGGGGGTTCATAATAATCAAAAGGGTTCTTAGGCGTGATTGCGAAGGTTCTCATATCAGAATGTCTTCTGGATGTTAGGAAATTCCATAGAGGCCTTCAACCACTCTTCACCCCTCTTCTGTCTTGCTTTCCTCTTCATTTCTTACTCATTAATCCTAGATGGGGCATATCTTAACCTGAATGTCCCCATGTGTCCTTCCTCCTGGCACTCTTGGTTTGGTTTTCCTTTGCTCTCTTTCATCAGCATATTGACCTCCTTAAAGATCTATAGGCCAAAATCCTTAGACCGTTCTTCATCTATATGGGGGATAGTGATATCCTTATGGTGGCATGGTCTTGTTCCCCTAAAACCGTGACAATCTACTCCTGGGTAATGAATTTGACCATCTAATGTAAGCTTGATGGTATTGCCTCAGCTGAATGAATCCAAGGTCCTAAGTAATAAGTCAAATGAACTTAGTATATCTAAGACTTTGAATAGTATAGTGAATATTTGTGGACTAATGACGACTTTCAAATCTATTTCACCAGTTATTTCTCGTTTTAACCCATCGAAGGCCTTTACTATAGTGGAGCTTGGCCTTATATCAAATGTGTCTATACCCAATAGATTCAATGTGGCTTATAGGCAGACATTCAGGGATGAACTATTATCAACAAGAACATGGGCCACAATCAAATTGTTGCACTTGATCACGATGAATAGAGGTTTTGTATATCGAGTGTCTTCTTCCCTTAAATCTTTAAGTGAAAAGGAGATTTAATCTATTGCAAACACTAGATTAACCACATGTCCCAAAGCTTCAGTAGCAATACCTTCAAGGACCTTGATCTATTGAAGCACCTTGAATAGTGTTTCCTGATGTGTCTCAAAATTTAACAGAATACATTAAAGAAATTTGGGCCGGAACCTTAACTAATTGATCAACAACCCTATATTCACTTACTTTCATGATTTTTTTCAAATGCAACCTTCCCATCCGATCATTTTTCTCTCTTCTATCCTTCCTCTGAGGGAAGAATTCTTTAGCTAGGATCTTCTACTTTTTTGGCTCATGTGCCTTACCAAGCCTTCCTACCTAGGCTTCAAAAGCTTAGTTAGCGGCCTGTTAATCAAACTAGACAGCTTTGTAATTTGATGGTACAATGGGCACATGGAAGAAATAACTCTTGGGTTTCGCTACCAATGGTGTTACATATGGTTCTTCATAGCACTTTATAACCACTGGCTTTGGATTGCTCCCAATCATACCAATGAAGTGATCTATTGCCTCTTCTAGTGCTTTATCTTCTACCTCAAACTTCAGGCCCCATATTGTTGTTGGTGCATTGGTGAAGGTCTTGGGCTTAATCAATAAATAACTAAGTACCAGTACCTACCAGGAGGCTTTAGGATACCGACTGTATGATCTCCTGCCTGATGTTTGGCCTGTAACTCCTTTTCAGTACTAAGCCTTCGAGGTATAGGGACAAGTATCTCTTGGATTTCTTTTCTTGTGATCTGTGAAGTTCAAAGCAAATTATAAATGGTAGGCCTCATTTTCATCATATCCCTTAAGTTCATATTACCTAAGTATCCTTTTTAGTGAAGGATCCAAGCAACATGCTCGATGGGGATAGATAACTAATCCAAGTTGATGGTCAGTTCCAATTCTTCTACTATAATCATATTATTAGTGGGCCCATGATTTGAAAGTGGATTTGTGTTAACGTTAGGAGTTAGAGCTTCCATAAAGTCCAATTGGACCAACTTTGCATCAATGAGGTCCTGAATTTTGTTTTTCAACCTCCAACATTCATCTGTGGAGTGACCAATTTGCCCCAAATGATAGTCACATTTCAGGTGGGGATTATAATTCTTGCTTATAACCTTCTCTTGGAGTCTCGAAATTGATCAAATTATCATCCCTTAGGCATGCAAGTACCTAACTTATGGATACTAGAATTCTGGTGAATTGCCTTATGTTGAATCTATTACCCAACCGATATTGTTGCTTTTGTTGAGGTTGGACAGATGCTTGGTTATTGTTAGAAGTTGGCTAAATGGTGGATCTTTGTGTAGGTTTAGGAAACTCAAACGAATTGAGCATACTAACAGTAGCCTCCTCCCGTTTATTGTCGAAATTTGTATTTAGTTGTTTCTTTCTACCAGCAGCTTGCCTGTGGTGATGGCACTCTCAATCCTACACCCTGCCATCACTATCTCAAAAAATTTGCTAAATTGTGCCCAATCAAATGGGAGAAAAAGGGTTCTTCCAGGGTATTTATGAAGTTGAATACCAGATCCTTCTCTAAGATAGGTATAGCGACCCGATAAAGATAGATTATACTCAATCTTTCAATGAACAAACCAGGTTAATTTGTTATGATTTTTATAGAAATCAATAGGAATTAGTACTTAATTAGTCTCACAGTCATATTTCAGGTCTTGAAGGAATTATATTGCAATTGGATAAGTTTGGAGAAGATTTGTAGAACTTTGGAATTACGGAAAAATCAACACCGGCATAACATCAATTAACATCGCCAACTTTGAAAACAAAAAACACCAGCCTTCGATACAGAACTGTACGCCAGCTTTTGGGAATCAATGCCACCGGCATTCTACAAACAATTCACCATTGTTTAACATTATCATCCTATACCAGCATTAAGAGAATCTGATCCGCCAGCGTATAATCGGCTTAGAATGTCCATGGTAGCTAATACCTTAAGGCCACCTCCAACACCATCTCAAACACAGTTGATGTTGCCTTTTTGGATATTTTGATGAACAATGAACGTCAGAAAATCAAATTTCAACACTGCCAGTATGGGCACTAACCTTCAATCAAGAGTTGTCTCAAAGCCATTCGAACACTGCTAGCATTTTTTTCTCAGATTTGGATTAATATTGAACATGAAACCGCCGATGTAACATTGTGTCTGTTCAAATTCCAAGCTTTGTTCTATAAGTTTGTGTTGGCCATATCTGATTAAAGATCATTCCTAGATATTCTAAAAACCGTAGAATAGAGAGAATTTTGTGTGAGAATGAGTGGCTAAATTTGTATTTTCTAACCAAGGGATTATCGTACGTTTAGTTCTTCAAGGATTGTGAGATCTGGATACTTATATATCTTCTGTTTGCTTTGATTTTGTTATCTTGTTTATTGATGCAAACTAGGGCCCATTTGTTTGATTAACAAGGTAATTTCTGCCAATCAAAGTCTCCAATAATTGTTTGATTATTCTAATGTTTATGGTACAATAACATGATTGATTATGATATAGGTAATCAAATTGTGTTATGAAGATATATTATCTAGTCTAAATAGGTCATCTTATGATTTGTTTACTAGAATTGGTGATCTCTCTTGTTCTTAATGCTATTGATAGACTAAATCCTAAGAGCTTATTTAGGGTTGTTTAATCGCAAGAAAAATAGTCAAAGAGCCTGTTTTGATTATCGAAAAAATAAGAGATAGGTTGTTAGCTTGTTAACAACCATAACCAGTTTATCCAAGAAAAGAATGGAAATTTTTGTACCAATGATCAATCCTGTGAACTGAGTTCTGATTATACCTTTGATTAGGAATTCTTTGATTCTAATTCATACTTTGTGATTTGTTTATCAGCTTTAGATATAATTAGTTTTCTTTGATTTCATAAACTCCCCCCCCCCCCCCCCCCTCCTCTTCTTTTCTTATTCTGATCTTTGAATAAAAATAGATTTCACCAACCTATGTGCTTCGACCCTCTCACTGCTATATATAAGTTATATATATATTGAAAGTATGATAATATATTTGTTGGATTCAACACCTACTAAGAACATTACTGCCAATGCCCTCCATCGTTGAGAATACTCCTTAAAGGTATCGTCCTTCTTCCTTTTCATGTTGGTAAGGTCTCACATGAGCGGGCGACCTCAATATTGAACATGTATTGTTATAAAATGCTCTAGCTAATTTGTCTTAAGTATCAATTATATTGAGGTCTAGTTGGGCATACCAAGTTAATGCCAGCCGAGTAAGGCTATCCTGAAAAGTCTTGATCATTAACTGCTCAAATTGGGTATACTAACTCGTCTTCCTCTCATAGAGCCTAGTATGCAATTTGGGAGCCTATGACATCATACTTTTCAAAATCTGGTAACTTAAATTTTTAAAAAAAGCACTAGCTTGCCACAAATAGCCTCGTGATCCCGACCTGGTCAATCCGTTAAATTTCTCAAATGCCTTCAATTTTTCAGTAAATTGAAGGATAAGCCTTTTTTCCATTTCTTTGCTTTAAGCCTCCAACTCCTTCTTTAGTTCACTAGAGTTATGCTGAGGAGATATTTAGGGCACATAGTGTACTTTTCTACTTTAACAGGCTGATTATCAGCCCCCTTTCAAGTTCTAGAATGTCCTTCAATAGATGGTCGAATTAACCCAATGATTTCAGTGAGAAACTGCATTTGTTCAGCTATCTTGAGCACAGTTTGCTTAAGGGATTGGATCCTTTGTTCAACTGTTGAATCTGTGTTGCCAGTAGTATTTTAATGTTGTTGTTGCTAGCCATTTTGGATTTGGACTCAGTGACAACAAGATTTCTGATTTGTCTTTTTGTTTAGGAACTATCTTTTCGAACCTGGAAAGACTCAAAATTCATTTGTCACGTTTCGAAAACCTCTTTTTTCTCATGGGAGATAAAGCAAGCAATATGTGTAAAAAAAAAATGCAAGGATGCAACACACATATGCAGGAGGGGATGACACCTAAGAGTTTGTGGTGAATCTTAAACATTTATTGGAGTTGTGCGGTGAAAAACAAAAGAGTTCATTATTATTATTATAGTTATCACTTTTCTCTCTCCTTCAAAACCAAAAAAGAAAAAAAAAACATCACATAGCAATTCTTAAACTAGCCTTCTAACTTTATTTAGGCAGATGATGCTCCTCTAACATACTGATCTTCCTCTTAACATCTCTCATTTTGCCTCTAAGTCACTATCTTGTTTCCAACTTGTTGAAGTTCATATGTCATACTTTGCTCATTTCTTGGAAAGTCTTGGTAGTATACTTCATGTAGGCAAACACAATTTCCATGTAGGTAACAATTTCTAGACTTGGCTCAAGTGGTATTGGTTCTAGGATGTCAAAAGCCTCATAACAGATGTCGTTATTTCTCTTCATTTGATTGGCGACATACCACCATATAGCCCTATATCTCTTAGTTTCCTTATTTTCTAGATTAATTTCATAGACTGGCTTGATTTCCTTGCTATCCATAAAGCTTCGACTTATGTGATCCTAGCTTTCAGTGCGCGAGGATCTTGGTTGGATGTAAGTTGTCAACCATGGTTCATTCTAGATCGGGCTTAACGATGATATCTTGCAGCATGCCATATTGCCTTATCATACTAGAGGGTTAGTAACCTATGCAGCCTGTTATACCATTTAAAGGTACAGTAGGCATTCTTTGCAAACCAATATGGTAGTCAAACATTTGAACCAACGAGCTTGCGATAGGTAATCTTAGGCATCACGTCTTCTAAAAGTGTGATTAAGTTCCAAAGGGGTTCATCATCTTCTATGTGGACCCGTTCGATGAAAGACCGAATGAGATCCTAGTTGATACTAACAAGGGCCAAATGAGATCCTACGTGGCTGGTGAACCAAACTATCATCAATTCATTTTAGCTTTGAAACTACCCTGACCCTTGGATTTAATATGGTACAGGCTTCTGATCTGTTCAACTAGTTGGGTAGGGATGTATGATTTGCTAGCTAAGTATTGACCACCAATTCACCACTTGATAGTGAATGAACAAATCTCCATGAAAACAAGATGGCAGCAAAAGCAACAACTATGAAAGCATTGACCCTTTTGTCCTTCCAAATGTCAGATGGCACAAAAGATGTCCCTTTTCTTCTTGAAGTTTTCAGTAGCCCCAAACCAATCCATTAAGGTCAGATGGCCTGATGTAATGTCATTGCAAGTTTTCATGGATGCAATTATTAGCCTCTCTCTACTCCCAAAAATTTGAAATGATGCAGGTTGGGCCTTGACCAAAGTTTGGGGCATAGATTCCTTCGAAGGTAGTGGGGCTTACAACAATCTAATATTCTTCTATAGTTGGGCTCAGGACATGGTGTCCAGACAAAAGGCTGCCTGTTCTAGTTCTCATAAGTAGGCCAAAGCCTAAAACATGGTGAAAGTGGCATGGACCCTTGGCAGGTGAAGGATCGAGCCCAACCTATCTCTGATGAATGATTATTGAACGGGGCTGAAACTAACTATCCATCGATCCAGCAAAAGCATAGGATCCTTAAAGATTTCAACACAATGTTCCCTGATGAGACTGGACCAAAAGCTAATCGCACTCGAGCTTGAGGTCAACATTTCCTAAAGTATACCAACTTTAGATTACATGGGAAAAAATCTAAGTCTATGTACAAAATATTTACATAAAGAAACCTATATTATTATTTACAGAGAAATATACTCTTCTTTTTTTTCCTTTTTTTTTTCTTTTTGAAAAACAACAAAACTTCTATATTGTTGATTCACTATGAGATTATAGTCGTCATCCCATGAAATGAATGTAATCTTTGGTATGTTTTAAAAGGTTCTTCAATTTAGTAGATCGTGGATCAACACCAAACTAAGTGAAGGTCATTTCATAAACTAAGGATGGAAAAACTCAGATCTTACTAGCGACATCCCTACTTAAGATCTTAAGATGTCTGGTTCTAACCATATCTAACACACATTTTTATAAATCTCACCCCCCCCCCCCCCCCCAAAAAATGATAAATATGCCCTCTTAGGCTGTCTTATCTTTTTTTTTCTCTAAATCATACCAATTAAATGGAAAAGTTAGTACAACTATTTACAAATTAAGTAGCATACAAATAATACAACAATGAATTTTAAATCTAAGAATCTTAAGTGGCTAGCCCTCTTAAAAATAGGCGGTCTCTAGTGAAGTCGCTAAGTTGTCGAATCTGAATGTTTTGTTTTTTGGTTTAATTTCTTTTAATTCGATTTGTACCAAATCCTAACCCATTTGATACAAACCCTAACCCATTTGATATAACCTCGATTAAGAATTAAAAGAAATATAATTTAAAAAAAAAAACTTTTAAGGAGCACCACCTAACTAAAGTTAGGAAAAATGGTAAGTTATGATCGAAGGGTTGGTTGATCCTAACTTAGCAACTAGTCTATGAAAATTGACTTAAAAATCAATTGTAATAAACCAGAGAAATTTGAATTCGGGAGCTATCCTATTAAAATCAAACGATTACCACGTTAAACACTTAAATTAAAGTTTATTCTTTTTAATGTTAAAAAATTTCATCATATCATAATGTACAAATATTTATATTTTATTTTACAACTTAATGGCAAAACTCTATCATTATTTTAATATTTACAAAAGAATATGATATGACAAAAATAATTTTTTTCAAATTTTATATCACCCTAGAGGTACCTACGTATCCACTAACCAAGATCAAATAAAATATAGTTTTTTTCTAGAAAAATTTAGTTCGTTGGTTTTTTTTCAGTATTTAAACTTTTTTCAATTTAAGTTTTTTAATTTCAATTTTTATAAAAATAAAAAAATTTTATGTATGACCCTACAAGCTATCAAGTTAATTTTTTTATTTTAGAAAATAGGATTTTCTATGTGTCAAAAACTACTTATTACATTTTTATTTAGATTTTAACAAATTTACAGAAAATTGATCCTATATTCTTATTATTTTTATTTATTTGTGGGTGTTTTAATTTTTATCATTTTTTTATTTTAATCATTTAAATTAAAAAAATCAAAAATAAATAAATAAACTTACCTGAATACTCGATCAGGCACGGATCAGAGCTGGATTTAGGCACAGTTCGGTCGGATCTTGGAGCTTCGGTGAAATAAGGGTAGCAACTGACGGAAATGGATCCAGCAGTTCGATGGTAGTTTTAGCTAGTAAAGCTATCATAGTGGTTGAATGGGAGATGGCGAGTAATCCAATAGTAGCAGTTCCCCTCAAATATGGCTAGAAGCTAGTGGTTTCGTGGCTATAGTGGTGGCGCACGGTGGTTTTGCTGTCGATGTCGATTTCAGCGGCTTCATAACTAATTAAAGCTATCAAATGATAGTTGAACTCACCTAAAAACTTTCTTTAACAACCAATAACTTCAAATTTTCCTAGAAAGCTTATATTGAAGCTTTTAATTCGAAACCCTAGCTTACTAAAAAGTTCAAATTTGAGCATTTTAGAGTGGATTTGTGTTGTGATTGTTGTTTATGATGCCATGAATGAAGGATTCTACCCAATTATACTAGTTATGGGTCGAGTTAAGTGGGATACAGCCATTAACTTCGAAAACTAAGCACATGCAAACTCGAGCTTCCCAAGCTTGATTGAATGCATTTTGAAGATTTCAAGCTTAATGAACAATGGAAAAGAAAACAACGTGCTCAATTGATTTAAACACGTGTTTTCGGAAGCTAAAACAGAGAACTAACTTGAAATACAAATTCTTCTTTGCGCGCGAAAACAACTTTTTCACAAATTTGGATTAAAAATTGAATGTCAAACCACGAGTTTTAGACTAGTTTTTGTTCCAAATAGTATCTCATGTCATCTTTAATTCCCCTCCCTCAATTTGGTGCTTACGCGGAATGAACCCTGATCTCCTCCATGTTTATGCATATATTTTACCATCAGGTTGGCTTGTGCCTCAGTCATGGTTTGCACAGAAATTGTATTCAAGGCTTCAAAAATGAACCCAATTAAATAGGTAATTCAATAGGTTATTGAATTGGGTCTAAGAAAATTTATAATTAATATTATAATATATAAACCCATAAACTTATTTTTTTGTCATTTTTACAATTTTTCTATTTATATATATTTTTTATTGCAATTTGTAGGCTTAATATCATATTAACTTTTACTATAAATTGAAACCTTAAATGGGCAAAAATGGGTGTCCACAGTTGTCCCTCTTTGTGGTGGCATTTCCAATTCAACGCATATTCAGATGTTTTGCCACATTACTCAATTCATGGAATCGAAATAATTCCACTTCACAGAATTCACTCACTAGAGTTTGACAACATGTGGTCTGGCACTAAGGGAAACTAAATTTCCAATTGCAATGGTGGAACAAATTCTCGTTTCTTTAAAAGTATAGAATTTATGTCGAAAACAACATTCTCATACTTATTTACTTGCAATTTAGGAGTTGATAATGCAACAACATTCTCATACTTAATGAGATCTTAATGCAACGCATCGTTTCAATACTTCAAAACAAATTATTGCAACTTATTAACATTCATAAAAAGAGTAACAACATAATGAAGCTAGGACCAAAAATTTGATAATTTCCATTCAACCATTAGTACACTAAAGCATAATTCTATAGATTCCATTTTACTAGGCTTTCCAACAAAGATTAATACCTAGAGACTACCAAAACAACAATACCCCCAACCAAGTCCCCAGCAACATATACTTGTAAACTTTGATGGTTGCTTCAAGCCTTTCGACTACCTTTTTTATGTGCAAGATCTTCATTCATATTAGATGACAATCTATGCCCTTGTCAATGGAATCAATCGCAATCCCTAAAGCAATCCTTGTCAAAGCGGAGTTTTCTTTCCTAAGTTGCTGAATATCTTCCCTCATGCCATTTAACAGTGACACGATCGTGTTATTGTTCGATCTAAGGTCTTCAATCTATTCTAACTTTTCTATTACCTTCTTGATGTTACATTAGACCCACCAGAAGAAGTTGCAACCATCATCCTACACAACAAAGGGCCAACTTATTGAGTGAAAAAAACTAGTTCTAGCAACTAAATAAAAAAAAAAAAAATTACTGGCTATAACTTCTCACATTACCTTATTGAACCTTGGGCAATCGTAAAACTTTTGCCCTTTGTTACTCTCAATCTTCGCTATCAACAATCTGTCTTCAATCCACAATCACAAAATATTGAACCATGGCTCATGTGTGATGATCAGTGTGAGGAACCCATTGACAACTTGGAAGGCTAACCCATGATTCAAAATTTCAAATCTTGCACTTAGATAGATGTAATATTGCGTTCTACCATGCGAAGTTCCTATTTCTTCCTGTGCATTGACATGGGGATTTCTCTTCTACAACTTATGTTTGGATGGATGGATGGGGACTTTTCTTATATCGGATTATAGTGGTTTTCTCAAATAGGGTTGCAATTAGAACGTTTAAGGTTTCATTTTCTGTTTTGGGTTAAATAATGATGTTAAGCATGTGTCTCGCACTTTTGGATGCAAACTAGGGTTGGGTTAGGAAAAAGTCTTCTTTTTTATTTTATTGAATGGATGGGACACATGTCAAGTTGCTATTGGTGCAAGGATCCACGTTAGATGACGAAATGAACAGAGTTAATTCAAGTACTATTTTGGACCTCGAAAACTGTAGACAAGTATGAAATAAAACTTTTAAAAATTTAGGTACCTAATTGGATTTTTCGTGCAAGTTGAAGTACCTAAAATGGCATTTTTCCGTTAATACAACTTTAAATAAATTATTAAAATAAAGACTTTAGTATTAATTTACTTACATTCAACCAACTTTTTAAGTTTAAATATCATAATTTACATACTCTCATTAATATGATTAGTGCAACTCTGATAATAAAAATAATTATTTACATTTACTAATGATCCATAATCTAAAGTTATTAAGATATATTGCAAATCATTTAAATTATCATGTGTGAGCAGCAAGTTTTGTGTTGTAATGAACATTTTCATATTCACGATATATATTTGCGCAAAAAATCATTATATTTATGATAAATAAATTATGTACAAAAAAATTAAAAAAAAAAAAAAGATCTCATAGGTAGAAAATTTGAAAATATGTAATAAAAATTGTGGAATAGACACTACTCTTCCGAAGTTAGGAAGTTGAGAAGAAATTGTAAATTTAACAATAGGAATTCTTTGTTGGCCAACATAGGATTAATTATTTTATTAAATCCCTAGCAATCAAATATACTATTATACTAGATTCAACAACTCGTTGACCTTTTTCTGGATTTTCAAATAAGTTGCGTTGCAGAATCGGATACTTGAGCTCGATGGCTTTGACTTGTCCGCCTCGGTCTTTAATCATCTTTGAATCCACAAGGATCAGAAATTTTGCTCTATTTGGAATAATTCCTAATTATAACAAGCTTCCAAAATGAGAGAAAAGCTCTCCTTGTGTTGTTACTAGATGAATTCACTATTTATTTGCACTTACTTGTACCCTTTACCAAGATGTTGAAAAGTGTGTTTGCACGGTAATTAGATTCAAGATATTGTGATATTTATTTGTTTTTACCTCATGAATCTTAATAAAAAAAAATAAACTAACAGTTAGCATTAAAATCATCTTAAAACCAACACATTCCAATAGTGGTTTGATCCCTCAAGATACCAATATTGGATATGTAAAGCATCCGGAAAAATAAATCAAAGCCAGTTTGAACGAAAAAACATAGGTGAATTTTGTTAGGATTTATCATGTCTAGGGCTATAAACGAGTTGAATCGAGACGATATGGTACCAAACTCAAAATAGACTCGAACTCAATCAAGTTTTAATTTTTAAGCTCTAACTTAACTCGAATTAATACTTGATAAGTTCAAACTTGGCTTAATTAGGTTCAACTATTCCTATAAAAATCAATTAGACTAATAAATAGGGATTCGGAAATTGTTAATCTTAAAATATAATAAAAGTGGACTATTGATTATGAAGAGAAAATGGCAAAAAAAAAGAATATGAAGGAAAAATACAAAAATAGGCTTAAAAATGAAAAGAATACAAGTTTTATATTTATTTTATAAATATACATAGAAAACTCGAATATTCTTATGAACTACTCGAATTGAGTATTATAAAATTCAAACTCAATAGCTATTTGAATAGCTCGGACTTAACTTAATTTTAGTTGAGTCGAATACAAGTAGCTCATAAATAAGCTCAACTCACTTACAACCATACTTGTATGTGAATGAGGATTAATACTAAAGAGGCTTAGGAAACAATTTCTCTAGTTTTTTGCTTACTGGGATTCACAGAACTAGGGTTGTAGTTAAATTTAGATTAAAAAGGCACGCAAAGCAATATTAAGTTACGATCGAAGAGAGATATTGATGGTTGTATTATTCAAAGATTTTATTCTGTTAAGCTGTTGATGATTTGGTGCAATTTAACTAACGAAAACCAAAAAGGGAAAAAAATCACGAATCGAATAAGGATGGATTTATATGAAGTTTTGATTAGTATTTGAAGTTTGAGGTTGATTGAGCTTAATTAGGCTAGATGTAGTCAGCTGACATTAGTATTATTAACCGATTGCACAACTTACTTCAACAACTACCACCATACCTAGATCAAGTGGTTCCAATGAAAGTTGACTAAACCTTAAATCCAGATTGGCTATCCTTATATGTCCGTTTAGTAGAATCTCTTAAAATAAGAATACTTCTTATAGTACAATGTTTCATAATAATTCTAGTTGTTTTTTCATAAGTTCTCAATTCAATAATATTAGCAGAAGAGTTTAGTAAGTTACTATCCGAATAAGTTTTCTTTAGCTCATTTATCCGAATAAGTAAGTTAAGCAAGTAAATGATCAATATCTGATGAATGGAAAAATAAAAATTACTTAGAACATGTGGGTCGAAGATTGTTTAAATGAGATTTTTTATTTTTCTCTTCTTATCTATCTTTCTTTCTTTCTTTTTTTTTTTTTTTATTAATATTGCATTAGAGTTATTTAAGTTGTGTGCATAGTATGCAGTGTGTGCACGTGGATACAAGTTATTTCCTTTGCATCACGATTATTGAAGACTCGACCTTTATAGTGTTAGGATGCACATGAAGTTAAAAAAATCCCACATGAAAAATATGGAACTTATGTAAAGAGTTTATAATAGGAAAGACCCATTAACCTAATACATTGGGTTCATTTAACAAGTACCTATTATTATCTATTTTGGTTTTTAATTATGTTTTTCTAATTTAATCACATTCTCACTTTGAGTTTATTCTAAGCAAACATTGGGATTGTTTTAAAGAAATCATATCATTACCAACTTGTCAAAATAAAAACTATACAAAAACAAATAATATAAAAATAATTACAAAAATGTCAATACAAAATGCATTTACTAAACGCGACTTGCTATTTATATATAAATCGCACGCGAAAAGTCTAATTGTTATACTAACACATGAATTTATGTACAAGCATGATTTGCACATACTACATGTAATTCATGCATAAATATCTACAATATCCTAAGGTGAATCACAATTGGTACGCATGATTTATGCATAAATCGCACCTACCAAGTGTGATTCACTAATAGTCAAATAAAATCACTCTTTATAGATACGATTCGGCAAAAGTTATACACTGATGTCAATCATCTTGTTTATATGATTCATTTATTAAATCATAAATCACATTATCTACATGAGATTTTGCATTGGGTTTTATGTAATTAAAATTTTATCAATGTATTTAAGTAATTTTTTTCTAGGGTTGATAAACATGTATTTCACCTTTTTTTTATTGCTTAATTATTATTGATGTGCTTTTAAAAAGTAATAGAAAGGGGTATTCATAATTCATCAATTATTTTTCTTATCAGTTTTTGTTCTAAATCTTTTTTCCTTTTGCATTTTAAAGCAAATATGAATCATTAAGGAAAGTTAACAATTATAGTAACAATATTATTGATTTTCTATAGTGATTGACGAATTACAAATGAATATACTATCCTATATCTAGACATACCTCGTATATATACATATATATGTGTTATTTAAGTACATATAAATTATTAAGTCAACCTATCAATCATAGCGACAACATAATTCAACACATTGTGGTAATGGAAATATCACAAACTGATGTATACTAATCGGTACATAGACATATTTCTAATTTTTTTTAAAATTTATGTATATTGAAAATTTTTTCAATACACGTAAATTTAGAAACTAAAATACTTATTTCAATGCCGATTATGATTGATCTCCAGGTAATTTCTGAACTTCCCAAATAATGGCGCCATAGTGATGATAATCCCTACTTCATTGGATGTTTATATGCCGCATTGCATCATTAATTAATCAATTTCAATTTGTAAGTCTTCTGTGCCTATATAAATACCCAACAACACATAGTGCATACACCAAGCACCAAACCTACTCTTTGATAGTTCTTTTTTTTAATCAAATTCAGCACCAAAATTTCCACTCTGTGTCCATGGCTCGACCACGTCGTACCTTGTTGCTGTTAGTGATCATGATCGTGTTTGCTTCATTCACATCTTTTATGGAGGGAAGGAAGCTTGTGGCGGTGCAAGGTGAGACAGCCAAGAAAGTGAGTTTAATTCACCCAAGTTTGATACTAAGTGCTCTTCCTAAGGGCGACGTGCCACCTTCCAGTCCAAGCAAGAGAGGCCACGCCGTCGTGACCGACCAAAGGCTCTTCGCAGTCCACCGCCGCATGGTCGGCTTCAGCCGTGCTCTGCGGTCAGTTCCGAGCCCTGGCGTTGGACACTAATTTGGTGCTTTCATCTCAAATTATGGTTTAAGCATGTGAGCACATGAAGTTACTATAGATATGTTCTTTTTTTTTTTTTTTTTTTTTTGGCCAAGTTGCTACAGATATGTTTATAGTTTCAATTTTGTGTTTTTCTTTTTCGATTTTTCATGTTGGCTTAAAAATTAGTTTCCTATAAATTTTAGTAATAAGGGCAAGAGAGAGAGAGTGGGGGTAGTTTTATCGATAAATCATGTAGTAATTTAATCAATAAATAGTTTATAGATTTAAATATTTATAGAACTCAATAAATTCCGTTATCATTTTTCTTCTTCAGCCAATACGATTGCGAGGCTTTTTCTTAATTCAAAAGTACTCCAAAAACTTTTTAAAATACTACAAATATATATATATATTAAATGTTATGACCTTTTCGTACAACATGAAAATTGCAGAAATATCGATTGAGAATAACTGACAAAATTAGAGGACATTTGCAAAATAATATGAGTACAAATTTATTCTTACTTTAACGGCCAAAAAAAAATTTATTCTTACTTTATGAAGCAATAGCTCCTTTGTTCGTCGCCAGCACATTTTTATTAGTGATTTGAATAATAATAACATACGACATCCCTTTTTTTTATTTTTGACAATTCTATATTATGATATATCTACGTATGGAAACTCAATCAATCTACTTCTAGCATACTTAGGAGCTTTTACGGTCTAATCGATAGGACCGTCCAATCAATCACCTAACCATTAAAATAAATAAAATAATTAAAATATTAACTATTTTAGTGGTTCTATCACGGTTGGATATAATGTGAGCAAGTAGATAGTGACGAGACCATAGAATCTTCCAGCATACTTGTATTTATAAAATGAATAATATAAAGAGAAGAGTATGTCAAGCCTATAGAATAAAATTATAATAATACAAATCATATAATTTTAATTACCTAAATACAATCACAAAATCTCAATTAAGAGATGTAATTTACTTGAAATAGAAGATATTGCATACGATTTAAAGAATTTCACTACATCGCAAAATCACATATTAGACATGCAACATTCATAAAAGATGCAAAATTATATGTTGAACATGCGACATACGTACAAAAGATAAAACCACATGTTATTATAATGGAATGTGTATAATTATTCTTATTTAATTAGTATTTATGTTAATAAGCATGCCACGAATCAATAAACGAACAAATATCGCGTGTAAACAAAAAAAAAAAAAAAAAGAAATCTGTATAAATTGAAATGTCGTATTTAATAATTAAAAACATTAAAATCGAATGAAAATCTAACATTCATCTATTGTAGTAAGAGAATTATCTCGAATGGTCTCCAAATTAAGGGCTCATTTGTCAAATCTTTTATTATGTATACCTATCGGAAAGTGAAACACATCCCCCAAAACCTAGACGTCTCAGTCTCGGTAAAGTCTTTCTCGTGCGAGAAACGGCTTATACAGTAGTGTCGTCCTCCAAAGACATGCTTTTTCCATAC
Organism: Combretum micranthum; assembly: GCA_024138025.1. NCBI lineage: Eukaryota > Viridiplantae > Streptophyta > Magnoliopsida > Myrtales > Combretaceae > Combretum > Combretum micranthum. Next base: position 264,696 of record JAMXBD010000289.1, read on the forward strand.
GTTTCTCACCAAGCTTGTCAAGACTTTCGTGAGACAATGGAGCTCCAAATCACGTGCCTGGATTGGGGCAACAATTAGAGAGAAGTCAAATCACAGTGGTTATGGGCAGTGTTAAGCCTAGCCAATCAAAACCTTTGACTCGTAAACTGGACCACAATGATGTCAACGTGTACCTAAACTTCCACAGGATTCCTATTCTATGTTTTTCCGTTAACTGATAATATCAAACTCGGTAAATGACACTATAATCTAACCAGCGGGCGGATATCCGTGTTGCGCATGCAAATTATAAATTAAATAAATATTAAATAAATTATATCACATTATTTTACCATAAAATATATAAAGTATAGATACATGTAATAGATGTGGATTATTACATATTGAAATAAGAAAATTATTTGATAATTCTAATCTTGGTGTATAAATAAGAAGATCCAATAAAATCATATTGCACAAATATGCATACATAAGAATAGTAGACCATAGAATATGTTTGATAAAAGGAAAATCAAAAATAAAAAATCCATCTTATTAAATATATGTTGTAAATACATCATTTGACATTATTGTAAAGTGTTGTATCTTTTTACAGATGTCAATGATCAACATGATACAATCCCACTTAATGCACTAGGTTGATACACAACTAACAGCATGTATATGAACACCCTTTTTCCTATTCTTCCCATCTTGGCTCTAAAGAATCAAAATGACCACAGTTTTCAGATGCCTAAAATTGCTAGTATAGTCCTCTCCCCCCTTTAGGTTATATATTAGAAAATAGTAAAAATGCAATGAATCGTTGCAAACACTTCCTAAGTTGATCAATTTTTTCCCTCTCTTCCTTTCTTATGATTGCATTGACCTGCATTGGTTATGAATATAAGATAAAAGAAAAGGGTATTAAATTTACCCATATCATAATGACACATTTGAAAAATAAAAGATTAAAAAAAAGAAACAATTAGAGAATTTTTTTAATGAAAAAGAATGCAAATTACTTGATTTTGTATATGATTATTTTATTATTACCTCCATTTCCCATGTGATAGATTGATATGATAAAACCCTAAATTATTAATGGTACAACTGACTTGAATTTGACAAAAGAGCCATCCCATGTCATTGATTTACAATAAATAATAGTACTATCAATAGATTTATAGAGAAAAGAGCAATCATCTAACATTAATAGAAGTGGGTGAGTAGTTAAATTAACAAATAATCAAATTGATGTAAATAAAACAGATTTATACAATGAATGTGGTTATGGAATCCACTTAACATGTAAAAGAAATAATGTACCAAATACATGTAGAGAAGTGATTTTTTTTTTTTTTTGAGAAATTATTCAATCATTTTTATTGAAATATCGCATTAAACATTCATTATCACAAATCATAAACTTGAAGAGTATAAAACACACATAATGAGAGATATTTCTTTTCCCAATAAATGAAGGATATTTAAGGTGACGAAAGAGTAAAAATTTTAATAAAAAAAAAGAAGAAAAAACAAAATATAACTATTTAAAGTATACACTACAATACATAAACAAATGAGATTAAAATAATATACCTATTGGACAAAGTACGGAAATTGGGAAATGGACATAAATGGCAACACTCAATATCGACAATGAATGTTGAAGCAGGTGTCTCCTTCACAGTTTCTTTATCAAGTAATAAGACTTGTTTTTTATGTGAAGAAGATTATGATAAAATTTAAGGATGCTGAATGCTAATAGAAAAAATCGCCTAACATTAAAACTTGTTGGAAAAGTTTTTAAAATTTTAGTAAGTTGATAGAAACTATCAATTGAGAGATAACCAAATCCAGAATAAAGTGGAAGTAGTTATTGAAAAAGTAGTCTAATGTTAACATTTGATCATACAACCCATTTGCAGAGCAAAAAATTAGAGTAATTATTGATAGGTAAGGGTGTAAATAACACTTAAAGTATGTACCATTTTTTTAGGTTTTATAAATATCTACATGTTAAATAGATATAATACAACAACATATAAAATTTAGGATTATTAACACTAAAAAAAATTCTACAATAAAATAGCAGGGGCTAGTATCTTTTGTAAAATTGTTTCTACTACAAAAATGATTTGAACAAATGAAAATACATAAAAAAAAAAAATCTACCAAAATTGGGCAAAGTGAAATGAAATATATGTGGGGTCTTTTAATAAAATTGCCTAAAATAATATAAAGGAAAGAAAGAAAGATAAACGTAATGCTTTTAATTCCATCTTGAATTTGGAACTAAAGAGAGAGACAAAGAACTAATTGATATATATACTAAAATCATCTTTTGCAACGTCAAATGAGGGTTTAACATCTAAACTACTAAAAGAACTTAAATGCTTTTATTTCATTCTAATTGATTAAAAAAAGTTAAGAAAAAAATTTTCTCTTGATTAAAATAGCAAGGAAAAGGCAAATCTCTACAAAGAAAATCAAAACCCTTCTATTTAAAATAATAAATGAAAATTCTTCTATTTAAATATCTTTCTATTTTATCTTTTTAATAAAAAATACAAAATCTCTATGAGGAAAATTAGAACCCACATATTTAGAAAAGAAATTAAAATTTCTAGCAAAGAAAACTGTAACTAATTTGAAAACCATTTGGTGGAAAAAGGTATATTTTATTTTACTCTAACTTATTAAAAATAAAGGAAAAAAGAACCTTGGTTAGGAAAATAAAAATCCTTCTATTTTAAAAACATAAAAGGTATATTTTTATTGTTCTATTTTATTCTAAATAATTATAAAAATTGTTCTTTTCATTCTAATCAATTAGAAAAAGGGAAAGTAAGCAGGGAAAAATATACAAAATCTCTGTGAGGAAAATTAGAACCCGCATAGTTAGAAAAAAAGATAAAATTGCTAACGGGAAGAAATCTATAACCTAAATTTGAAAATCATTTGGTGGAAAAACATATATTTTATTTTTCTTTAATTGATTAGAAAAGAAAAAAAGAACCTCGGTTAGGAAAATTAAAAACCTTCTATTTAGAAAACATAAAAGATATATTTTTATTGTTTTATTTTATTCTAAATAATTATAAAAATTATTCTTTTTCATTCTAATTAATTAAAAAAAAAAAAGGAAGCAGTATTAGAGAGAGTGGAAAAAAATAAGAGATTAAAGAAACTTTGAAATGCAAATCATGGAAGAGGGAAATGAACTTGGAGGAGGGAGGAATATCAAATGTGGAGTGAGATCATGGTAGAGAAACGTGAAAGCGGAGAGTGGAGAGAGAGGAAGAGAGACATCATGAGAAAGAAAAACATGGAAATGGAGAGTGGAGAGAAAGGAAGGGAGAGAGATCACGGAGAGAGAAACATAGAAAGGGAGAGTGGAGAGAGAGAAAGAGAGGGAAACATGGTAATATAAAACAAAATTACAATAATATCTTTAAAATTTGAAAGAGAATTACAATACTATATTTAGAAATTCACAGTTCGTGGAATATAGGCAATTCAAGTAATGAGCAAAAAATGGAATTTCAAAAAACAAATAGTTGGGTCCATTTAAAACAAGTATTTGCTTTTATAATAACAGATGTAGACATCTTCCACGACACTTTCGGTCCAACCCATGGACCCGATCAGCCAAGTCTGGATCTGAATTATAGAGACCTATAACCTCCCCGTGGAAGAGGGACGGACGGACGAGACGTCCAACATTGATCCAACTTGTCTTTTTTAATATTTATTAATTTTTATTTATTTTTTTAATGGGGACCCATTTAAACTCGTGCAGGTCCATGGGACCCACTAATGGATCCACAGACCACAACGAGTCTGCTTAGCAGGTCAGACAACCTCCTCCGCTGCCCCCGCGAGACAGGTCTATGGCTAGACTCTTTGTGGCCAATCTGGGTTGGGTTCCGATTCGAACCCGAGCTTGAGAGATGTATAATCTAGTGGAATCACTCCTATTTATTAAGAATCATCTCCCTATTATAATAGTCAAAATATTTATATATGAAACATGGAATATTATTGGGATAAGTCAATATAGGATAACTTAAAATAATAAATCTATCCATATATAAATGAATAATCATATATGGATTAACTTATCAATACATGAACAAATTTATTATACTTAGATGAACTCATCACATTTTGACCAATTTATCATATTTAAACAAACTTACTATATTTACAGTACTTACCACGTTTGAACATATTCTACATATCTGGATAAAGTCCTTTATTTTTATTTTTTAGTCCCTATATACGGACATATCCCAATAATTTCCCATGAAACACCATCAAGGAACGAAAAAGGTAAGATATCTATTAATAAGCGTTACTTTATGTTAAATTTTTCTTGAAAGTAGATGGAGTGGAACACTTTTTTTGGTAATCCACGAAATCTTATTAGAAATCTCTGCTAGCAAGTCATGTTTCTATTTTGTTTTGTATTAAGTTAATGCCAATATTAAAAGTATATAATATAAATATAAATCACGAATAATTAGTTTATAAATTCATTATGATATCTTTTGTATTGTATACTATATCAATTTTATTACTATTTCTATAGTCATTTTCTCAAATCACGCGTTCATATTATCCATTTATATTAGAAATTGCCTGCCAAAATCTTATAGATGTAATGTTTTTAATGTTTTTTTCTTTTTCCTGGTGCCTGATGGCTGCTTATCATATGCCAAAATAGAACAAATAAAACCACATGTTCTTATTAAAAATTAGTAAGGGATAAGGCTCACATATTTTTACATTAAAATCACTTAAGAAAAAATCCCAATCCGTAAAGCTCGATAATCTCTTAAATTGGTTCATTAAATCTTCAACTGGAGAAGCTGCAAACTCAGACTCAAAGAGATGATCTTCTTCTTTTATAGCATAAAAGTAAACACATGCCCAAATCACCCACATCATAGCTTTAGTAAAATTAATACTCAACAAATTAACCATAAATCATAACAAAAGTATTAAACACTACAAATCGGAATGCCGTTAATAAACGGATCCATCCAATAAAAACACAACAAAAGTATCCTACAGTTGTACTCATAAAAATTTTTTAAAATATAAAATGTTAGAAGTTCCTGAAAACACATTAAAGGGTTGTTCTTTGGAACTTGGAAGCATGTTTAAAAGTGTCTTTTAGCCAGGATTGAGATTGATGCCATACAGAAGGACATCATGGTTTTTCTTCTGGCATCTTAGGAGCAACATAGATAGCATTGGATGAATATCCAACGTGCCTCATCGGCTGCGGTCTCTACTCTTGTGCTAAAATCGTTGTTCATTGTTTAGCTGTCATTCATTTCTAGGCATTAATGGAATCAAAGTTTATCATGCAATACGATCTAAACAGGGTCAACAATTTTATTTGATTTGAAAAATTAGACATCATCACGAGTTGATTCCTCAACCGTCACCCATGGTTTCTTGAATCAAAACCAGCATAAAATGACAAGTCCAAACCGACTAAGACCTGCCGGCTCTAGTGATCGAATCAGTTCCACCCCAAAACCACCAAACCTAGCAGCTTTTACGGTTCCACACAAAAAAAAAAAAAAATAGAAAATAAAAGAAAGAAAAAATGAAGAAAATAAAATTAAAAAAAATTATAATTGAAAAACAAATATTTAAACTATTTTCAATAGAATTGGTAAAAATTTATTTCCTATTACGACGTTTAATATATTTTTATTAACAATACAAATAAAAAATATATTTAAAATCACGTGTTATTGAATTTATATAAACTTCTAACTAAATTGACTTTTCTTTCTTACATTGTCTTTATGTCTATAAAACTTATTTGTATTTGACATCTGAAAAAATAGCAAGCGAATATATAAATAAATATAATTAAAATTTTATTTTAACTAATAGATTATAAGTAATTATTATTATTTTTATTTTACAGTTCCTGATTTCCTGATTCTACAGAGAATCGAAAACTTGAAAATCGCAGTACTCAAGAACCAGGAACCGGATAAGCTCCCATAGATTTAGTTCCAGCTCCACCAATTTAAGAACTAGAACTAGAACTAGAACTTGCCGTTTAAGTCCGGTTCTAGATCCACATCAACCCATGACGATATCCATGTAAAATGATAGAAAATCCAATCCGAATATATATCCATCATGAAGCTGCCTACCATCTGGAAGCCATATAAGTTGAAACACTGCAAACAGTTTAGTAGTGTGGTTGAGCCAATAATTATTAGATACCATGCAATTATTTTCCACAAGATCTGGTTCTAGTAGATGACGCCAATCATCCTTCTGCTACCCTGGCATCACACCGTCTCACTGTGACTATAAGATCATTCAGTAAGTCAACCTGCATGGACACTTGTCTTTGGCAACAAGTTGGCCAGCTTCGCCTTTGAATAATTATATTTAAGCATAAACTTACTTTTATCAACATCAGATGTGCCAAAATCATTATGATTAGCATCAAAAAAGGAAATGGAAATGATCGGCATTCATCGGTAACCTCATTCTACAAATTAATTTGAGACAGTTATGTTAACCATAGTAGCCAAAAAGAGTTGAAACTTTTGTGTAAAAATATACATGACAAGGAAAAACAAAATCAACCAGAATCAAAAAACGAGTGTTTCTTTCAGTAATACATCTTCTAGAGTTGGAAGAGTACCGTTCCCAATCCCACCAAAAAAATTTGAATGCTCCCTTTATCAAACTTACCCACCTGTGCAAAATGTAATTGTAATGCACAATATGCATCGCGTGAATGTAATAACGCTCTTATGGCACATTGGTGCCTTTTAAAACAGATCGATCTTCCATCACCAGCCAGTTCATTTATCCGAGAAGACTGTCTCAAGTATCAAACAATCAGGACGAGTATCTCATGTTCAAGGAAAACAAAGACTTCGTCTGTTCTGAATTGAGATGTTTTTAAGCTGCTTATATATGTACCAATCCTGAGATGATGTTACCTGGTAACAGAATTTGAAAGCTTCTTATCTCTCTGAATTGTTTTAGAACCTTGAAATCTATTTTTTGTTAGGGCGAGCCACTCTGTGGAGAATCTGGTGGAGAATCAGAAGCTTCTGCAAGAGCTTCAAGCATTAAGACAACTTCAGTTGTGTCATCCAAATAATATTTGGCTTTGCTTGGTTTCTGGCCAACAGTACATGCATGTACAGCTGTATTAGAGGAGAGCACTCCACTGGATATTGCTCCACCAATGATTTCAAACATGTCCTCATCAGATCTATCATCTCCGATACATAATACAAAATCAGCTCTTCTCCCTCTGTTGGCCATTGCAGCAAAGATTTTCTCTGCAACCACTCCTTTGCTTACTCCCTGAAAACCGAGAACTAATGGTATGGGAAATAGCATATATTTTTACAGGGGAAATAGCATATAGATGCAACACAAAAATGGTATGGGAAAGGTGGATTTCTGTGTCCAATTAATCTTTATCGATGACGAAGAATCTTGGGTGGAGGTCACTTTGGACTATACTATTAAGTAAACTCTGATGACTGCCATCTTCCCGTCTCAATCAAACAAAGCAATTACGAAAAATTTAAGTTACATTTTAACTCTAAGATACTGCCAGTGATGACTGTAGTCTTCCCATCTCATTCAAACAAGGCAACTACAAAAACATTGAGTCATATTGTAACTCTAAGATACTATCAGAGCATGACCAATAATTTTGCACTGTTAGGGATTAATATGTTCCTGCTAAGTCAATAGACAGGGTAAATTACTTCATACAGTAGATAGACATCTCACATGAAGGTTTGAACAACAAGGTAATCAATGACTTCACACCTCTTGTCTATGCTTTACTTAACTGGAAACATTTTCCATTTTAAGCCTTGAAGGAGTCGCATGGAAGATGCATGTGCTATTGTCGAGCAATTTTTGACAAATACTCGCAGTTTCCAATAAATACTTCCTTTCACTAATAAATATTTCATATAGGATATATATTTCATGGACATAGACCTTCCAAATTCTTTGATTCATAAACACTCCAATATCATCCATTTCCTTCTTATAAGCTTTCTTTCAAAGTTTGATTGAATAGATGAACCAGGAATTTGCAGTATAGTTACATTCCAAATGAAACAACAACCAAACACTACTCAAACCATGTTCCCACTACATAGGTCATCTAAGTTTACCAGATCAAAACATGGATGAAAATTATATCTTCGGTAATAACAGTATGGCCACTAAATATTAACAATTTCAACAGGCTTCAGAGGAAGACATCATAGCGTAAAAGGAGACATTGAATGGCAAATGAAATAAGCAGAAAACATAAAAATGCCAAACATTACAAACCTGTGGTTTTACTTCAACAATGAACTGACCACTTTTCACTGCAACAGGCTCATTAGCAAGGACACTTTCAAGATGGTCCAACATCTCCTTAGCCTGGCTTGATCCAAAACCAGGGTCCGCATCTCGATGATGCCACACTAAAGCACTCTCTTTCTTCTCAATAGATGACCCGTCAGTCGCTTCTGTATATAACTGCATTACAGGCTCAGCCATTTGAATCCATCCAAAATCATTATTTGACCCACATACTTGCCATTCATCATCCCCAGACCACCTAGAATGACATTACAATTTTCCAGTAATTAAGTGACCTCATAATAGCTCAATACCAATCAGATGGAGGACAAAAATAAACACTGAAAAGTAGGAATGTAACCAGGTAGATGGAGGATAAAAATAGATACTGAAAAGTGGAAAGAGAACAGTTGAAAATGACATACCTCATGAAATAACCATGCTCAGCAGCAATACCGACTTTTCTACATGGAGAAAACCATTCTCCCAAACTTTCCTTCCCTCTTCCACTGACAATAAAAACAGTATTTTTGGGATCGCCGCAAAGTGTATTGATTATTGAGATAACCTGTGCACTTGGTTTCTTGTTCATAGATGTTTGGGGCATGACAGTGCCATCATAATCCAGCAATATAGATCTACTTTTCGACTTCAAGTACGAAGAAACAATCGCGTCCACAGAGAGCTTTCTGAAATTGGGATCAAGTGCTACCACTCTGAAGCCAAAACTAAAACCAATACCCCAACAACGTCTTCTAAAATGGTCTTTACATGTCCTCTCCAGATCTTGGAAAAAGCTCCTGGACCAGTACGCCACATCATGCAAGCTTACATACTTATAGTGCTTCTCGTGGCGCAAATGCTTTTCAGGATCCGCCATTGAGATAGCCTCATTCATTGCTTCCGCAGTTGCTTCGATGTTCCAGGGATTGACCCGAATAGCACCGCTAAGTGAAGGAGAGCAACCAATAAATTCAGAGACAACAAGCATGCTCTTCTTGGGTTCACTTGACTCAGAGCTTGACTCCAGAGCAGGAGATCCTTCCCGACACACAATATACTCATATGGAGTGAGATTCATTCCATCTCTCACTGCTGTGACCACAAGACACTCAGAGATTGTGTAATATGCAGCTCTTTCACTAAGAGATAGTGGTTTATCTATGAAGACAACTGGCTCATAGCCTGGCTGACCAAAAGTCTCATTAATTCTTTTAATGCTTTCATGTATTTCAGCCTCTATTTCCTCTAGATCTTTACCCTTTCCTCTAGCAGGATTCGCAATCTGCACCAATACAGCCCTTCCCTGCCATTTTGGATGTTGTTTTAACATCTGTTCCATTGCCAGCAATTTCAAGTTGACACCTTTAAATATGTCCATATCGTCAGCCCCAATTAATACTGTCTTCCCTTCAAACTGCTGCTTTAGTTCATCCACTCTCCACTCCTTGTCAGCCAGTTTTAGCACATTCTCAATCTGACCCATATGAATCCCGACAGGCATTATTTTTACCCCAATAGTCCTACCATAATATTCCAGTCCAATATAACCTCGTTTGGACTGATACTCCAATCCTAAAATCCTGCTGCAACAGGATAGAAAATGCCGAGCATAATCAAATGTGTGGAAACCAATAAGGTCTGCATTCAAAAGTGCCTTAAGAATCTCCTCCCTAACTGGGAGGGTCCGGTATATCTCTGATGACGGGAAAGGGCTATGAAGAAAAAAACCCATTCTAAGTTTGATAAATTTTCTCCTCAAGAACGTAGGCAGCACCATCAAATGATAATCGTGAATCCACACATAGTCATCCTCTGGATTTATAATTTCAATCACTTTCTGCGAGAATATCTTATTGGCAGCCACATAAGCTTCCCACAATGACCTATCGAACCTCCCACCATGGTTGGCTGCGAACGGGAGCATGTAATGGAAAAGTGGCCACAAATGCTGCTTACAGAATCCATTATAATACTTTGACAAGATGTCAGGAGGTAGAAAAGCCGGAACACACTTAAATCTCTCCAACAATAGCTGTGAAACATCATCTTGTTCGGTCAAGTCAACATCAACCCTCAAAGACCCAACATATAGAACCTCCATATCTTCAGGCAATCCATCTTTAAGCTGCAACAACAATGAATCTTCGTCCCAGCTAAAGCTCCATCCTTTATTATCAGGCCTGCGCTTAGCTTTAACAGGAAGCTGATTAGCTACAATAATTATCCGGTCCTGAACAATCGAAGACGGAACATCCGAAGTCACACTATTGGCTTGATCATCATCAAGCTCTGATATATCACCCGGCACGGTCATTACACGAGTAAGCCGCCTTTTTTCGCGAGCCATCACTGGGAAATTCCCGGAAGCTAGATCTAAGAGATTGGTATACGATTTGGACAGCATTTTTCCACAGCTAAACCAAACCCCAGAAGACCACAAAAGTCCTATACCAAAAGCCAAATTCCGCTCCCCTCAAAATGAACTATTATCACTCCAAGATCTGTAATGGGTATCAAATAAACAAATTCAATCGAAATACACTACAAACAACCATTGAACAAACCCTAAATGTATCCAAAAGTTAAATAATCACTTAATCCAGAGTTATCTTTCAGCTAAAAACACACATACCCAAATTGAAACAACATAAAAAAAAAGTACAAAATAAAACCAAATGAATCAAATGAAACTAAAATGAGCTTAAAAAATCAGATATATTAAAGATAAAGCTGGGAACTTTGGTACTGACCTGAGGTTTCTATGAACCAAAAAAGTCTTCACCACTAAGGTTGTATGACTAAAAAAGATAGGGCTCTTGATCTGAAAATGGAATAAAAGAATATGGGTACTAACTAATTTTGGGAATATAATAAAGAAAATCTAGGGTTTTTGAATCAGGGTTGGTCTTCTCAGGATCTCCAGAGGACAAATTTTCACTTCTACACACACAGCCTTTCTTTCTCTCTCTCTCTCTCTTTCCTCTTGCTTTCTCTATGTCTTTCTCTCTCTAAAGAAAGATTGAAATTAACATATATACGCACTATACTTTATCTATACCAATATATAAAAATAAATTTTATAATATTATAATTTAAATCCATCATAACTCAAAATATAATTATAGTGCTGGAATGTAGTATACTTTGATCTAACCACTAACTCCATTTTTTTAATATCAGTTTTCGATAGATTTTTTTTAAATAATAAAAATAGATGATTATCGAACACTTATTAATATTCAGATGCATAATAATTGGAAAAAATAAGATAGGGTATAAAATTTATTTTACACTTATTAATATACAGATAGATGTACACATGTTTTGCTTGTTGTTTATTAAATTAAATTAATATTGAAGGAATAGGGAAAAGGGGGAAATTAATAAAAGAAGAAGAGGATAAGGTCGGCCAGTACCTTACCCAGTAATGCCAACTGGCAATTTTTGAATCTTCTTTTTCTTGTTTTGTTTTATGTAAAATTTTTTAACTTTGTCACGCGGACCAGTGGTGCAAAGGGGACACGTGGCGAGAGATGGTTGAAGGGAACATGCGATAGCAGCCGTCGGATTGAAAATGGGACCGGTTGTGGTCGTGGGACCCTGCCAAGAGGGCTTGGAGTGGACCCCACACGGTCTTTGCTTATCTATACTGTAGTAGAAGGAATCATCACGTGTTTCATTCGGCCGTGTTAGCATGTTTGGATTTTGGACACCTCACCATGCAGTCAACGGATGAAAACCTGCTGTGCTGGAAACAGTCGTCTTATTTTACCGATAAATAAATTGGGACGTGAAATGGCGATAATTGTTATGTATTTATTTAAATTATTTTTTCTAACTTATTTAATATGTGATGTGTATTTATTTACGGAAATACTTTTATGATACCATTTCCAACGCACCAAATTCTCCATCCGCAATCAAGAGTTATAAACTGCAAAGATCTCTTTTTCCCATTTTCCTTTTTCTTAAGTAATAAGTAAAACTTTTTTAAGGTACAGTGATGGGGCAGTCCCTTCTATAAATAATAATCAACAAAGTAAGATAGAATAAAATAATTACCAAATTAGCTTTTCGAAATTACATCTTATAGATGTAGGTTTGCATTATGAAAAACTCATACATTGAAATTATAATGAAAAATTACATGATCCAATAATCTTTATTAATAGAACTAGTCTCATCGATTTATTTAGAAATTTAAATTCATATTAACTTATAATCACATAACAAATATCACTTGTTATATTCATTTTAATAATAAGATGATTGACTGAGTAATCCAATGAGACCGTAGAAGTTTCTAATTATGATTTGTCAGCTAAGTATTTTTAAAAAATTGCATGTTAGGATTGTGATTTATGAAATCACAAGTCTAATGTGAGATTAAGGTTTGAAAAACCATGTGATTTAGATTTGAAAATCCTAGCTCAATATAACTAAAATAAACTTGCATTTCAATAATTATTTTATTGAAAACATATTTTACGAAATTTTTGAATATGGTCTTCAAATTGGCAAAAGATTCTATTACATACACACTATTTAGTTTACTTCTTATTCATTTTGCCTCCGTATCTTGAAGATCTTACGCTTAAATTTCTTAATCTTTTAAACATGTGTGTATATATATTTTTAATTTTATGGGTGTAAATACACGTTTTTTACAAGATTTATTAGAGTTCAAATATATATGATCTTAAATATAAGGAGCAAAGTAAATATAAAATAAATATGAAGAGATGTATTTATAGTTTGCTCAAATTTTTAACATACAACATTTTTCTATAAATGCGAGAATGTTCCATTATAATCATTCTTGAAGTTAATCGATGCTTGCAAGGAATCGGAACAACCAATTCTTTTTATGTTGTTATTTGATGGCATCTACTAGTGACATTCAACAAGGTCTTTAAGTTGCTAAGCCAAAAAAAAAAAAAAAACACCGAGTTCTCTAAGTTGCACTTTTTTTTTTTTTTTGTGGCGAAGTCTTTAAGTTTCATTCAATATCTTTTTTAATACCGTACTCTATTAATAACCACTATAAAGCATCTGTTATTTTAATAAACATAAAATTATACTTCAAAACTGAACAAAATATTGACTATTAAATTATTATTTTAATTTTATTATTACTTTACGGTGTTATAATGGCAGTTAGTTATTTAATCATTAAAATGACTATATATTAAATATTTTAGTTATATAATCATAATTAATTATTTAATTATTAAAATAACTATAATTATCTCATTTAGTTTACACATCCACGTCAGTCGTCAAGTGCCTCACGTCTACGGGGTCGTTGGAAATTTCATATACAGATATTACAAAGTAGAGGCAGGCATGTAATAACTAGTAGCAATAGGGTCAGACAGATCCAACACGTTTACACGTAATTTGCATTTTAAAAAATTAAAAAAGAAAAAAGAAAAAGGAAAAAAACGAGGTCCAGTTGTACATGGGGTGCGATGCACCTGAATGTCCCCCAGCGGTGGGTGTTGTGGGGAGTATCAGGTATTCGTATCTCTTCTCTTCCATTAAAGTTAATTGCCACGTGGCTGATGTGAAAGTTTGTGGATATGGTTGAGGCAGGCTATTACATGGCTAAGTCAAATTACGTCATCCATCGCGTCATAATCATATGTGGCGAGATCTAATTGGTCCGTGGTGTTTTCCCACCTCGTTTTTTTTTTTTTCTTTTCAGAGGGTTGGGTGTGGGCCTGGTTGGTGTGTGGGTAAGTAATGTTTCTGGTCAGGGAGAGGAGTTCTGAATGACATGTGAAATGTCGCTTTCACCCCTGTCGGCTTTGAATCCCTGTCACCCTGACTGACGAGCACCGGTGACACGTTATATTATATTTTATAAGTGGGATGACAAGAAAACATTGATCCCCCATTTAGTATACTAAAGTCGTCTACACAGATGGATACGTATCGATGTGGTTGGATTTTTCTTAAAACTAAACCAAATCCTAATTTATTTTGATTTTTGTTCCATCTCAAACCAAATCGTCATTCAAATCAAATCCTAATTTACATTTTGATTTCTGTTCCATCCCAAACTAAACCGTTAATAACGATTTGGTTCATATTAGAAATTTTTTAAACCATTAAATAACGAATTGGTTCTGTTTGAATTACAGATTAAATCAAAATTTTAATTAAAAATTTTTTTTTTTTATTTTTTTACATTTGTGTAAATACTTAAATATTTATATCATTTTACAAAGTTTATATTATAAACCACAACAAAATACTTTATGAATCCATCATGTTTTTAATCTATAGTTCTCTATAAAATCAGTTATCTACCAATAAAATACATTCAATAACCAATACATAGTAAGTCATAATTTATAATTTTTAATAAAACCATTTAATGAATTATCTACCAATAAATTTAGCTAAAATAAAAAAATTATCCACCAACAAAATTCACTAACAAATAAAATGATACGCTGACAAAATATATTAAACAAAATTTCATACTTTATAAAGTTAAAAGCTATTAAAAAAATAATAGTTCGTCATCAACGAAAAAATACATATCATGAGTCTAAAAAAATTTAAAAATGAACAAGTTGATTTTACTCAATATTCACCAAATAATAAATACCAAATGAAATCACATTAACATATAGTAGATTATATTTTTCGAAAATGGTTTGACTTGGTTTTATGGATTAGTCTGGTTTACCTTTCAAACCAGACCATAAATTTACAGATTGGAAAATTTTTAAACCAAACCATTAAAAAAACCATATTTTCAATTTGGATCGATTCGGTTCGATTGGTTTTTTTGCTTACCCCTAATCATCTGCAATAAAATGGATTATAATAGTAGAAATAGAGTGGAATTGATTGAAGAAGAAAATGACAAAATCATTCATATATTTAGATACATTCATAGAAGGGAATTGAATTGAATAATTATTTAATAAGATTTGTAAAAAATACTCTTCATATTAGGGGTTTGTTTTGATGGTCTATTTTTCATTTGTATCTATATCTGTATTGAAATAATATGTGTAAATATATCCAATTAGTATATATATTTTTATCTATAGATTTGATCTTTTCATAAAATTTGCAATCTTTTTTTTATATGTATCTATTTTTTGATAAACAATTTATTAGAAAAAAGTTTTTAAAAAAAGTATATGTGTGTACCCAAAAAAACTAGCCGAACAAACCCTAAATGTAGATAATAAATATTTATATATTAAAAATGTAATTAAAAAATAACTATATATATAGATAGAATAGAATCGTGAAAAGGTGAAATTGAATTCCTTCTCCTATAAATTGAAATCATTTATTTCTAGGGAATTGTAATTTCGACTTCCAAAAACGATTTGAAACACTAGGAAAGGGTGGAGGCCGGAATCGCGATTTCATTCCGGCCTATTCTTATATATCAATCGTGCCATAAGTGGTTTTTATATACTAAGTATTATATCTACTAATAAATACCTATTAATAATTTTTTAACGTATAATCATTATTTTAAAAATTACCTACTAATTAATTAATTTAGTCACAGATAATTAGTAGTTACCTGGTACATGTACATACAAAGAAAATATTCAATAGGATGTACACACCATGTTCACATACCAGTGATGAGTAACCACCAATTATACATAAAAATGGGGTAGTATTTAATTTTTTAAAATAATTATTACTCATCCAGTCACGTATTAAAATATCATTGATAAGAACACAGCATATGAATATTACACATGGTATATAATACCCATTGAAACCTTTTTCATATATATAAATATTGTGCATTACCTATTTAATATTTTTCTTGCGATGAGCAAGTCCTAATTATCTAACATGTGATTGTATTTTTAGAATATGAGTAATTGTTATTTTTAAACTATTCATTATTCTATCGGCAAAAAAAAAAAAAAACTATTCGTAATTCCTTTTAAGTAAAAATATGATTGATAACTACTTACTTTCTGTATATATATACATAATATTTATAATTTTTTTATCTTTCTTTTTACAATGAATGGATAGAAAGCAACTCAATAATGCATTTTATTATATTAAAATAATTATCATAAATAGCTATAAATATTTTTTTCATATCAAACTATTATCAATTGTATCTATTTTATTATATTTCATATCACACCTCATTCTTTTTTCTATAGCGCTATTTAAAATGAAGTTCTCCCTCCTTTTCTTCTAAACTAAATAAATAAAGAAAAGGTTTAATTGGAATCCTTATACTAATTACCCTTTTATAAAAGTTCCTAACAAATAAGATTGAATTCCTAAATAAAAACGGTATTAATAATATTTATTAGAATATCCACATTCAAGCCATTGCCATGGATTCTTAAGGTAAAGGCTCCACTTTTTGAAATTCTTTATAAACGTGAAAAAGGTTTTTCAACATTTTGGGATCTTCCACCAAGTACTCCAAAAGGTTAATTCCTTCAAGATTTTGTATCCTTTTATATAAAAATAAATGTGTTGTATAAAGTTAACGAGGACCCATAAAAACTTAAAAAGAAGTAAAAGAACTCACGTGAATAACTTCACAGGTAAAATGACAAAGTCCTTCAGAATAAGAGGTCATCATAATCCTAGTATGGTATGTTAAGGAGGTTTAGAGTTCCTTACAATGTGAGTATTCTTATTCTATGTAATAATCCAAACACCGCCCATAAAATTTAAAATTTAAATAAAATGGCTGGAAAATAATTAGGAATTTAAACCAAAAGAACGGATAAAATTAATTAGTGCGTTAGCTAAAATTAATCTTAAAGTTGGTTTATTAGTGGACCTAGATAAGAAAAGTCTACCAAATAAAAGCTTAATGGAAACAAATAGCTAAGATTATACCATATGGCGCTCTAAAAAGGAGTCTTACAAACCTTAAACCCTAGCCCCATATAAATACTCTTATATTTTCTATCATTACTTCTTTAGGAAACCTACTACAATCTCAAGGTAAGAAACCTTAGACCCTAGCCTTCGTTTAATGTTAATTAAGTAAGATTAAAAGAGGATTAGCATTAATCAGTTGAGATTATCCATTTTATAATAGGAAATGTGGATAATGGAGGCGAATTAGGTAAAGAGAATATCAAAAAACTTAGATAAATTCGTAACAAGGAAAGTACGAGGATTTCAAGTGTTAAAATGTAAAATTTATGATATTTTAGATATAGTTTCTAATATATGGATGCTGATAGGGAATGAAGACAATAAGGAAATTGTTTTTGGAGGCATTTTAAGCTTTGGAGTACCACCTTACAGCTACAACAATAAGATAAGACCTAAAATCAACTCTTAGTGTTATAAAGATGTGTTAATAAAGGAATTGAACAGTTCTAGTACAGTGAAAGATGTGAAGAAATGTACATATGTTAAGTTGAAGTTCTACTAGAAATGCATTTTAAGATGAAGAAGGTGATTAATGTGCCTAACTTACAAAGAAAGAGATGAAACAAACATGAAGTCTAAAGTTTATAGTGTTAAAGCTACTAAAATGAAAATATGTGCTTGTGAATTTTGAAATTTACGGAGAAACCATGATGAACTTGGTAATTGTTGTCAAAACTAGAAGATTTTGGCTTTCAATTTGATATAATCATGTTTTAACAAATAGGAGATAAAAATAGAAGAGACTAAGCATAAATACGACCATTAAATACCTTTAAGATAACCAAAATTTGTTTTAAAACGTATTCTTGACTATTTTTTAACATAAAATACCCCAAACCTAGAAAAAGCATGACTGGTGCATGAAGCCTTGTATATTCAATGCTTCTTTCTGACTCAAAAAACGCGAAGAAAATACAAAACCTAGAAAAAGTACGATAGGAACATGACATTGTGCTCTTTCCCGTGCTTCTCCTTGTTTAAAAATGCCTTAAAACCCAGAAGAACACGATGGGATACATGAAGTCTTGTTTCCTCCATGCTTCTCTCCATCTTAAAAGATACATTGACACCTAGAAGAACACAAGGAGATACATGAAGCCGTGTCCTCCCGTGCTTCTTTCTGTCTTAAAAGATATCTTGAAGGCTAGAAGAATACGGAGAGATATATGCACCTGTGTTCCCCCTCGTGCTTCTCTATGACCCTTAAACAAAGAAGAAACATACCCGAAGATACATCCCTCCGCGTGTTAGCTGTGTTCTTTACCAACCCTTTTTGCCTTTCTTCAATCTTCGTCCAAATAAAACCAAAATTAATCCAACTTCTTCCTTAAACTTAAATAACCCTCTAAACATGATCTTTAAGTAAAATGATTAAGTTAAGGAAACCTAGATATAACAAACAATACAAAAAGGATTAAAGATAATTAATCATGAACTTATTATAGTTTTAATCATGATCAATTTTGGATTTTAAGCTTTGAGGAGCTACTTGAGGACCACTTCGGTTATCAAGTGCGCAATAATTGCGTATTGCTTGCTAAGATTAAGAATTTAAACTCGGCTTAATTTAGTGTTGATTTCTACTTGGCTGCTTACTCCAGGCGTGGTACCCCTATACTGGATTACGAGCCTGATCGCAACTTTAAGATGATGATGTAGTTTAGGCGCTTAGGACCCCATAGATGCGTGGTTAGGCTCTGTAGATTGTTGATAGGGAATTTTTCGAGATTGGGCAGTTGACTAGGAGCAGTTACAAAGTTATGACTAGTTATACAGTGTTATGAGACCCTGTATAAAGCATCACAACGGAGCATGCTCATTGGTGGCAACCCGTGAGGAGACGATCTGGACGAGACTTCTTCTTTCTTTTTTTTTTTGGGTAAGTTTTGAGGACTTATTGAACTCCCTTTTCGATGCTCAATCCACTGAGGGAACCTCACTCCTTTGTTTAGCAGCTGTCTTGAGTACTCTTGTGTGTATTTGTATTTTCGGAACACTGAGAATACTTATTTGTTGACTTAAACGTAATCAAACTTAATTTGTGTTTGTTGTATTAGCCTAGGGTGCATGACATGTGTGTGTGTTTGATTACTGTGTATTGGGATTCACCGATCGCATTTTACTATTTCAAGTACTGATAAGGGTTCGTATATGGATCTCCACTATGATTTTATTGGTTTCAAGACCAACGAGTTTAGAGAATGACCTCATTGATTAGAGGACCAAATAGAACTTTAGGGAAAAGTTATTTGAATGCTTATGTTTTTATTTTAATTGATAATTGTAAACTCTAAGTTGTTTTACTACTTTTTGGCCGAGTTCCAAATCTGTAACCGTATCAAGCCTAGCTCTTATTTTATAGCTGCTATCTTGAACTGTTATAGACTTTAAATTTTCGTTTTACCCTCTCTTAAAGTGCTTTTCCATATGTTGGTATAATAGTTTCCAAACCATTGGCAAATTGCCAACTGATGAGTTATGGTTTACTAAAAACATGATTATGACTTTACAACTAAAACTTGATTAACAACTCACCTAGTTAATGGGAGTTTTGCACATGTCACTTAGAGGCAATGTGTACAATGAAACAATTGTGCCCTTAAGCACCCCAAGGGTTGGATCGTTTCAACTTATTTACAAATAGATAAATTCGAGTACTTATATATAAGATTGAGAAAATATCAAATTTAATTAGTACATGCATTATGCATAAATTTTAAATTTAATCATTTAACTTTAAAGTGACTAATTTAATGCCTAGTCAAGTTTTTAATAACTATTTTTTTATCTCACTGATATCATTTGTTTTCTTTTTTCACATAAAAGAAGTAAGCTATTAGTACTATATGGTATTAAGATGATAGTATATATAGTTATAAAAAGTTTAATTAAATATTAAATTAAAATCTAGGTATCGAATTGAATGCGTTAAGTTTAAATGCTAAATTTCATATTTATCCCATATAAATATAGTTGCTGGTAAGTTTTTGTTATAAAAACCTTGCCGATATGGTTAAAAGAATACTAAAAGTAAGAATTTTCAAAATAGTGAGTTATCACATTCATCATGTGAGGTCTCTGAAAATAAAAATAGTCTTAACAAATAAAAATAAGAGAAAAATAATCAACAACTAAGGGCTGGTTCAAGTGTAATAATGTAGAAAAGTGAAGGGCATATTGGGGAAGTTCAAACTAGTTGGTGGATATTTCAAATGGATGATGATGATTGATGACTATAGAAATTCTTTCAATAATTTTGTTGGGTTTTGACCAAATTGCTGTCTTTTACCTAATTTTGTATGTGGTCATGTTGTGTAAGATCGTGAAGGCAAATTAATGGAAATTCTGTGTGAGTAATTAATGCTATTTTTATCTTTCACATATATATATATATATATATTTATATATATATGTATTGATTGGATGGCTTATTAGCTCTACATATGTATATAAGTTGTTGGTATCAACTCACTGGTCTATTCTTCAAAAAGGCATATTCCAACAAATCGTCCTGCGATGGGGTCGCATCTAATGGCTTCTGGACCTTGCAAGTCAATAGATGATAAGGAAGGGGGTCCCAATTTTTTTTTTTAGCACAAATGTTATATAATTTCTTTTATTATATCAATATCACACTTTATATATCAGAAAAGAAAAAAGCAAGTATGTAAAGAATAATCTTTCATTTAGTTTTTTAATATGTATACATTAATATATTATTTAGCTATTTAAAAGTTTTGGCCATTATGTGCTATTTTTAGAAAGATCGGTCATGTATAATTATTAAACGGCTTAAATTATATCAAACCCTTAAAATATCAATTACATTTTACTTAATCAATTTAATCCGTAGGATTTTTAGTTGTACATTCCCCTTAGGGCTTAGATGGCTTTTAGTTTATCAATATTTTTCTTCTCTCTCTCTACATGCATATAGGAAGTTTTTTTTTTTTGTTATTACATTATTTAATTTTTTTTTTTTGGCTGGTTGACTACTTTATGACACGGACTTGAAAATCATTTTCCTTTAATATATTTAGAGTTTGTTGGGAAAACGATTACAACAAATGGAAAATAATAACGATCATGTTATAGAAAACAGAGATAAAGTTTAATGATAAAAGAATAATAATAACGATAGTATTATATTTTTTAATAAAATATTAACAATGGCAAGCTCTAAGACGATTTAAAATATGACTAGGAATTTCACTAGCTAAGTACATAAATTTGATATTTAGAGGTAAATATTATGCGATGGAAAATTGATAAGAAAAATTGTATCTTTACAAATAGAGTAAATAACAATGATTTTTATGATAGAATTACTTTTTGAGACTGATTTTATTGTAGTGAAATAAATATAATACAAATTAAGACAACTTTAATACAAAACTAATTATTGATTGTTTTTACATAATTTTGACCAATTTTACATTAATAAGATTTGATACAAAATAAAACTCGAATATAATTGGGTAACATTAGTTGCCAGTTGCCACCTTATTAAAATACCATTGGCGTCGTACGGAAAATGTTTTAGATAAATAAGAAACAATTGTTAAAGCTAAAAGCTTGAGTCAAAACATGTGGTCGAACAATGCGACTGGAGAATAATAAAATTTCATCACTTTCCTTATAAAAACCCTTCATGGGGAATTTTAAATAAGAGAATAGCTAATCTTTTATGGTTGAAACTTCGAAGATTGGCTGGCAGCTACCCATAAGCCAATGAGATCACCCGCCAAGGACTCTAGGTTGTATCTGTCCCTTTTTTTTTTTTTTTTTAATTTTCCTCGTCCGCAAACTCTAGGTTGCATCTCTCAAAAAAGATTTCCACTTAGGACGAAGCTTAATAGGTTTCATATTTTCATCCCTCAGAATTGTATTATATAAAAGTAGTTTTAGAAAAATGAAAATAAATGAATTTACATATTAAAGGATTAAAAATGTAGACCCTAATTTAATTCTTGATTATCTAATTGATTTTGGACCAATTTAATCCTTACTTTAATATTTTAACATATTAGGATTAGCTTAGTACGTGTTGGATGGGATCTGGTAATATTAGTTATTTTTTTATTACAAAACTACCTCCCTAATTAGTTCGTGAAATGATTATTCTATAAAACACTTATTCTTACCGGAAGAGAAACAGTGACTCCTCCCTAAACCAAAAACATAGCTATTCTTTTTTTAGGTATTTTTTTTCCCTTGAATATTTCCATATCCTAACCGTAAGATCCTAATTATCTTTTAAAGTCATTGCCTAAAACAAAGGCATATTTGTTGTTTTATCAAATTGAGTGCAATTAAGGAAAAAATTATAAAAGCACAGTCTATGTTTTCAGACATTTGTAAATTTTATGACCCATATTTTCTTTCAACAAACACATATTCTAAGAACCGGTGCTTTGTCACTTTGATGACTCATGAACATTTTTTTTTTAAATAAATGACAGGGGTTTGCCTTCTTCTAAAGCTAGCTAGAGAACATGTGTCAATTTATGATTGAACATAAAAACTAACTTAATAAAATGATATCATTAAATATATTTAATTAAATAAAACATTATGCAAAATTTTAAAAAAACTTAAAAAAAAAAAGTACATAAAAAAATGCTTCCTAATCTCTCAATCTTCCAAAGAAATCCTCCTAACTAGGGTTCATTTGGTTCGTTTTATTCTAGTCATTTTAACATCTTATTTTTGTTGTTTTTAAACATATTATTTTTCGAAATATATAGATAAAAAACAAACATTTTTACTCATAAACAAATCAAATAGACCATGTACAAATCAGATATAGATAAGATACAAATACAAAAAAGATACATATGAGAGAATATTACATGTATAATATAGTTTTTTAAAAAATTACACAAACCAAATTGTGAAAAAAAAATTATATCAATAGTGTCGTTGTATCGCATCTTTAAAGTGTGATACAATTTTTTTTTAAATTACACTTGTGTCTCATGTTCAACATGCGATATTCATGTAATTATAAACGTGTATCGCATGACCAATATGTGACACACAATTAGACTTATATTTCATGTTAGTTATATGATACACCTATTTTCACAAGTTTGCATGAGTAGGTCGCTATATCGCATGTTAAAAATGCAATATTTATGTAAATTCTTGTATCTCATCTTCAACATGCAACATAGCAACGGTAGTTTTGTAATTTTTTTCTCCAATTTGTATTTGTGTAATTTTTTCCTCAAAAACATTAGACATGTCTTTCACCCATACATGTGATAATCAAATAATCTAAACAAACTATAAGGGTAAGCAGATGTAAAGTGAGTAGAGTATAAAGTTTTACTTTTATACTATCATATAAGATACACGGTACTAACTTTTGCATATGAAATCTATTCTATAGCACCTTATACTTACCCTTCACCTTACACTTTATACCCTATACAACCGATAAGGTATCCTATAAAATCTTATCGAATCAAGTAAGGTACAGTTGGGTACCCAATACGATAAGATTACCCATTCACTCTTGACAAAATGGTTCTAATCCCAATAATTGCTATAGGTATTATAGGTTATGTCTGACTAAACATCAATATGGGTAGATCCCTTAGAGAAGACCCTTAAGACCATGTTTCAATGGAGGTAAGTCAAGGGAAAATTTTTGGAGGTAAAATATTATTTTTCCCTTATTTTAAAAAACGGATGGGTGAAGTGAAGGGATAGACATAAGGACGAATAATTCCCTTAAACCCACCAAAAACTATTTTCACTAAGTTGGATAGGAAAGGGAGAGAATTGAAAGAAAAATGATACGTTTACTCTAAAATCAATTTCCCCTAAATTACATCTGTAATCACCCAAATTTATACAACTCAAAAATAATAATCATTAAGTAAATAATGTAAATTTTTTAAAGAAGTTTTAAGAAAAGTCACAGAAATCACTCCTTTTTTTTTTTTTTTTTTGCTTCCTTACCTTCTCGATAAAATTCTACAAATATAAAAAATGATAAGATTAGAAGTATATATATGTACATAAATGAATGAAAAGGAGATTTTAATTAGATGATGGTAATAATAAAAGTTATAGAATATAACATTCCTTATAATTAAACAAATAGATGAAGCATAAATGAGTAATTATAAAGAAATGATGCTAAATCTAATGATTCAAATCTCAGGATGTTTTATAAAAAAAAAAAAAAAAAACATAAAACACCAAATCAACATAATAAGAGAGAATAAAACAATGTAATCATATAATACATGCAATAAACAAACATGAGACATGGAAACAATTATAAATTATACCGACTCTCAATATGCCTTACAAAAACTAAAAACAATGTAAACATCAAGTAGATATGATAATAAAGACAGAAATATGATATATAAACTCAATAAATAATAGATTATTAAATAATTCCAAATTTACAATGGAAGTGAATCATAATATCAAAATTTAATTTAAATTAATCGAATTAACAAAATAAAAGCATAAATAAAAGAATAAAATCTTAAAATGATTAAAAGCTTTTGATTTATAAAATTTAAAGCTAATATAATGTCAACTACCAATTGATGATTATTTTTAAATTTTGTTTAGAATGTAATTTAATAATTAAGCTTAGATAGTTTAATTAAAATAAGTAAATTGAATTATAGGTTATAAATAGATAGATTAACAAAATCAAATTAGTAAATAAACTTAATTGAAGTTGAGATTTAAAATGCTCTTTTCCAATCCTTTATCTACTTTAATTATCCATGTCATCAACCAAATTTCTTAAATCTTTCTAATTATAAAATTTGAACTCTATCCCCTTCAAGTTATCTATTTACTTTAATTATTTTCCAATAAATCAAATTTCATTATCATGTCAACCGATTTTAATTAAAACCCATATTTCTTTCAATCATTGAATAAACTAAATTTCAAAAATCGAAGTATTTAAATTTTACAAAAAGGTCCCATCTAGTCATTTTAACCCAAATACTATTTTCTTAATTCCCATAAATTTTGAAATCAATTGTTTGTTTATAAATATCAGTTCTTAAAACTAAACTCGAACTAAATATCAAGTTTTTACTAACTTAATTTCTAAATTAGATTTCCAATTCAAGCTATTGATTTTACTTCTGTATATTCTAAAATTTCTTTCCAATTTCCTTTAATGTTTAAGATAATGATCTGATAAGCTTATATTAAGAACCTTATTCTTAATATCTTCTAATATAGGGGTATTCACAGATCGGTTAACCGATCCATGGCCTTATTTCTTAAACCTAATCGTAATGATAAGTTTTTTAATATCTTGATCCTTAACTGATCCATTATAAATAATTAACTGCCTTAATGGTTAACCGTTTTATTCGATTAATTTTGTTAGTTTTTTATTTTTAGCCATTTAACATAATAGTTTCAATAAATCAAATTTATAATTTCAACCAACCTTCTTTTTTAACATTTATCATAAAGTTTTTCTTTAAAATATTATATATATTACAATAGCTAAAAAAAAAAAGAAAAATCAAATTAAGGAAAAGGGGAAAATAAGCTTTAGATGTATCATCATCAACAAAAATTAAACTAAATCAATTATCATATTAACTCCCATCAAACATAAGACAATAGTACTTTCATCAAAATTCAAAGAATATTAATATATTTATATTATATCTATATGTAAATTATATATATAATATATTTATAAATATTAAAAATGGTTTACCATTAACCGTCGGTTTTTTGTGGTTACAAACCCAAAATCGAAAAAAAAAAATAAAAACTGTAATGGTAAATCGAAACAACGGATCGGTTAACGATATTATTCGGATTGGTTTTCTGGTTTCGGTTTGGTTTTTTCATATTTATTGGTTTGTTTTGCACACCCTATTCTAATATATGATCTATTTTCCTCCTTTTCTTTCTTTCCAAGCTACCTCTTTTTTCGCTTCTTCCTTTTCTTTTACATTTTCATTCTTTCCTTTTCTTTTTCTTTTTCTTCTTCTTCTCTTATTTTCTCTCAAATTTCACCTCTAAATCTCAACCTTAAGAAGATCAAAAGATAAATTGAAGTTAGAAAAGGGAGATAGGAGGTCGAAAGCATGTTAGTAGAAGCTCCAACAACTAAGAAAGAAGAAGTAGTAGTAAGAACATGTTCCTAGTGCACACTAAACAAGTAAGTATAGTTGTTTTCTTTGTTTTGTTTATTGTAAAAGCCGACATACGATGAGTTAAAGTTAGATATATGTTGAACTTATATGTTTAATATGGATTTTAATGAGATAATATGGTGCACAATTAACTATTAAATTATGGTAAACTGCACTTAATTAGTCAAACATATATGTGTGTATGTTGTGCATCTTTATGGAATTTCTGCAGGTTTTTAACAGGAACAGCCCTGGTCGAGGGTAAAGTTGAGAGCTAGACTACTTTACTTACTAAGACGCAACAAACTTAAGACTAAAGCTCAATAAGCTAAATAATGCAAAGTAACTGGTCACGGGTCAAGTCGAGGGCTCGACGAGTCCATTGTTCAAGGTGCGACAAGTTTGAATATAAGGTTCGAAGCATTCAAGTGAATTTTGGTCTTAGTAAAGGGTCAAGTCAAGGGCTCGACATGTCAAATAGTTATAGTGCAACAAGCTCAAAGTCCAAGAGTCAACAAGCTCCAACATACATAGCTTTGGTCGAAGGTCAAGACCAGGGCGCGACGAACTTTAGGGCACGACAAGTCTGAGGCTAGACAAATTTGAATTTAAGGGTTGATGGAGTCTACATAAGCACAAACTTAGTCGGGGGAAAAAATGAGGCACGACAAGCATTAGGGCGCAACATTTTAAATGAATGAGCCGATGTGACAAAAAAAACTATTGAAGCATATTTAATGCTTGGCGATTTAAAGACGTTATCTTTAACAGATATTTGAATTTCTAAAGGCTATAAATACTTTGTCCTTGGGAGACTAAAACAGAGAAGTGCAAAAGTGAAGAAAAGCTTTTATTTGCGAACTAACAAATCATTAATTTTCTTGTTCTTTTGTTCATTAACTTGTAAAATTTTGCAAAGGGAGAGAAAAACATTATAGTACTTTATTCTTGTATCTACTATTTATCATTGAGCATCTACAGAGAGAAAGAAAGTACTTTATTTCCGAAAGTGTTGTAATAGTGGTGTATTGCTTAGCTTGAGTATGATTATTTTTGAGATTAATAAAGTGGTAATGAAGCCCTCAGTTAGATACATCAGTGGATCATGGAAAGTAAGAAGTAGGTCGAATTTCACATTAAGTTTAGACTCAATTTTCTATATCTATCTCTTTGATTTTCATATTATAATCTACTGTCAATTATCTGCTCCTATTGAAGTAAATTAGATCTGCTAAATTAAAATTATTTGTTTGAGCATTTTAGGGCAAATACTCAATTCACCCCCTCTTGAGTATTTTACAGTGCATTTTCATG
The DNA here is from genome assembly GCA_024138025.1 of Combretum micranthum. Classification (NCBI taxonomy): domain Eukaryota; kingdom Viridiplantae; phylum Streptophyta; class Magnoliopsida; order Myrtales; family Combretaceae; genus Combretum; species Combretum micranthum. The sequence continues at coordinate 292,436 of JAMXBD010000289.1, forward strand.
TTTTCATTTGGTATCATAGCCTTGTCTCTATTCGTTATGTGCTTAATCACATATAGAGTAAAGATCATGGCATCAAATGCACTAGAGTTTCTAGAGGAGCAAGTTATAAATAGACCACCGCTTCTAAGTGAAGGTAATTGCTAATATTGGAAGTGCAAGATGAAAATTTTTCTTAAAGCTCAAAATAGATTAATTTGGAATGTTATAGAAAATGGACCTTTAAAAATAGAAGGAAAAGAAGAAAAATATTACAATGAAGAAGACTGGGAAAAAATATATTTAAATGAAATTGCTATGAATATTTTGCATTGTGATTTCAATGAAAGTGATTGCAATAGAATATGTACATGAAAATTTGCTAAACAAAATTTGGGATGAATTGGAAAAGACTTATGAAGGAACTTATAGAGTTCGAGATATAAAAATAAGTCTTTTATGTGGATAATTCAAAAATTTCAAAATTCTTCCTAATGAATCTATAGATGAAATGCATAACATATTTATTAATATCATAAATCCCTTAAGTGTACTTGAGAAGAATTTTACTAACTTGGAAATAAATTGTAAACTTCTTAAGTCACTACCCAAAGATTGGGAAGCGAAAAGAACTACCATAGAAGAAGCACGAGACTTAAAAGCTATGAGTAAGGAAGAACTCCTTGGAGTGCTCAAAATGCATGAGCTCATCAAAAAATATGGAGAGGAATTTAATAAGAAGGTTATTGCCTTAAAAGCTATAAGTCAAGATTCTAGCGATGATGATAATGAATATGAAAATTAGAACTTACTTTGATGGCTAAAAAGCTTTAAAAAGTATATGAGGCCTAGCAACAAGACAAAGATAGTAGATGATGACAGCAATACATCAATATACAAAAAGAAGGATATGATAACGTGCTTTAAATGTCACAAGCCAAGACACATCCAACAATATTGTCCACTGCTCAAAAAGGCATCAAAAGGATCCAGAAAAGAAGTACACATCGCCACTCGAAGTGGTGATAACTCAAATGACTTAAATGAGAATGTGTACTTCATGGCACTAGACGATGAGATAAACCACCCCCTCCCCCCCTTCCCCTCTTTTCTTACAATGAATTGTATGCCGTGTATGATAAAGTGTGTTGTAAGTTAGAAAAAGTGAAGAAAAATAATAGCATACTTAAATCTTTAATAATAGAAGTAGGAGAAAAACAAGAAATTTTTCAAACAAGCATGAGGAGATTAAATTAGAAAATGAAAAATTACACAAAGAAATAAATAATCTGAAATTGAAAAATAATAACATAAATAATAAGTATAAGAAGCTAAAAGATAAAAATGATCAGTTAAGTAAGATCAATAAAAAAATTAACAATTGAAAATGACTTGTTTAATATTGAAATTAAAAAAATTATCAATAATGATAGAGTTAATTGTGCTAGCAGTAATAATGAAATTCAAAAAGAGCTGGAGAAGTTAAAAATTGAAAATATAATGTTAAAAGCTAGCTTAAATGATTCAAAAACAATTATAGCCAAGTTCACAAACAATAAAAAGAATTTGAACACACTTCTTTGAAATCAAATGTGTGATTCAAATAAATATAGAATTGGTTATAACAGAGAAGGTAACCACAAGTCCCACAAAACTTGTTTTGTAAAAGCCACCCATCTCAGGCGTGAAGAAAAGCATGGAAGATATATAGTTGAAAATACTCTAACTTTCCAAGCTTTCAAGGAGGTGCGTAAAATTACTCTAGCTAATTTTTGTTGTTATATGGGATTATACACCAAGGAATAAAATCAAGCGAGAAATCTAGTCATATTGCACATAATTGTGCAATAAGAAAAATCATACATTTAAATCATAAAAGCAAGTTGGTTTGGGTTCCCAAAAGGGAGATTCTTATTACACCTAACCGAAAAAGGACCCAAACTCAAATAATTACTAAAGAAATAATACTCTGTTTTGTAGGGATCTTCAAGTGGAAACAATAAATAGTACTTAGACAATGATTGCTTTAGGCACATAACTGGAGACGTGTCCAAGTTCATATCTCTAAGCTTAAAAGATCAAGGGAGTGTTACCTTTGAAGATAATTGCAAATCATTTGTTCTTTGTGAATGTAACATTCTTATAAACATAGATTTAATTATTAAAAATGTGTACTTTTTGATGATCTAAAACATAATCTACTTGGTGTTAGTCAATTGTGTGATAATGATTTTAAAGTATTGTTTCTTGCCAATAAATGTTCTATTGAAAGAATTGATAATAACTAAGGTTGCTTTGAAGGATATAGACAAAGAAATATTTACAAATCAATTTAGATGATTTTAAATCATCAAATGAAACTTGTCTATATTCCAAAAATGATAGTAGTTGGCTATGGCATAGAAAATTATGACATGTTAGCATGGATATTATTTCAAAACTTGTTAAACAGAATATTGTCAAAGGTTTACAAAAAATAAATTTTCAAAAGGAAAATATTTGTCAAGCATGTCAACAAGGAAAGCAAACTAAGACTTATTTTAAGTTTAAGGATGTTATTGCTACTTCTAAGCCATTAGAACTATTGCATATGGACTTATTTGGTCCTACTCACACACTTTGTTTAGGAGGCAAGAAATACACCTTGGTTATTGTTAATGACTTCACTAGATATATATTAACTTTATTCCTTGCATCTAAAAACGAAACAAATCAATTCTTATTTAGATATTGCAAAAAGTTTAAAATGAAACAGGTCTTACTATTATATTTATTTGAATTGATCATGGGGGAGAATTTGAAAATTATGAAATAGATGATTTTTGTAGTAAATATGCCATTGAACATACTTTTTTAGCATCTAAAGCTCCACAACAAAATCATATAGCCGAGAGGAAAAACAGAACTTTAATTGAAATAGCTACAACTATGTGGTGGATAAACAATTTACCAAAATATTTTTTGGCTGAAGTTATAAATACTACTTGCTATATATTAAGTAGAGTTTTCATAAGACCAATTCTCAAGTGTCGAGCCTGGATTTTGAAAATCATCCGGTTCATTTCTCCTAACCCGATTCATATTAAACCCTAACCCATTTAACATGAATCCTCGACTAGGGGTTAAAAGAAATTTTAATTTTTGAAAACTTTTTAGAGTCGCCACCCGATATAAATCGGGAAAAAATGAAAGCCAGGATTAATGGGTCGGTTAATCCTAACTTAGCCACTAGTCTGCGAAAAGTTTGATTTAAAAATCAAATTTTTAAAAAATACCAGATATCTGAGTTCGGGGGCTAACCTATTAAAACCTAAGCGGTTACCACTTTAAATTTAAAATTTAGAATTTATCCTTTTCTATACTAAAAAATTCAAACAAAACATTTATAAAACAAATATCTACAAGTTTAATCATTCATTTTTATTTTTATGTATTTTTTCTTAGGATTTAAATATCAACAAACATTTGTATTTTTCCTTTTAAAAAAAAACTTATAATATGTACAAAATGATTATTTCAAACTATCAAAACAAAATATATTTTTTCTAATTTTATTGTCGCCCCGTAGGTGCCTACGTACTCGCTAATCGAGATCAGACAAAACGTAGTTCTTTTATAAAGAACTTAGTTTGTTGATCAATTTTATATTTTTAAAATATTCTCACTTTAAGTTTATTAAATTTGAATTTTTATGAAAACTAATTTTGATGATCCTATGATCTAATCAATTGAATTTTATTTCATAAAAAATATATTTTTCTAAGTCCAAAAATCATTTTTTCTAAAAAAAAAACCAATTTATGATAATTCATGGCTAATTTAATGCTACATGAAAATCAATTTTGAAAACTTTGAGTATTATCTTTATAGCAAATTTATAAAGATAATTTTGATAAAAACTTAATTAATATCATGATTTTAAAAAAAAAACAATTTTTATCTTTATTATTCAACAACAATTTTGGTTTAAAAAATCTATTAACAATTTATTATTTTTCAAAATTCAATAATCATCACATATGTTCAGAACATATTCAAAATATATCATAACAAAATTAAAATACAAAAACAAAACATCTCATGCATCAAATATATATTTAAAGATCAATCTATATGCAAATACATATTCAAAAATATCCAAAAATATCAAAAATTGCTAAAACATGTAAATTTATATTAAAAATAATTATTCTAATTTTTCTGATTTTTCTGGATTTTTTACGAATTTTTATTAATTTTTTCCTATTTTTTCCTATTTTCCGAAATTAAATATATAATAAATAACTAATAAAATATTGCGGACTAACCTGGACCGTTGGATTTTCTCGGATCAGATCTGGAGCGTCTGATCGTGGACTAAATCTGACCGTCTGATGGAATTGACTCGCGATCTGGACCGTGGATCTACTGATCAAATCTGGAGCGTAGGATCTGCTGATCAAATCTGGACCGTAGGATCCTTTGATCAAATCTGGACCACAGGATCTCTGATCAAATCTGGACCGTAGGATCTGCTGACTTTTGACCGACGACCGTTGACCGACGACCGACCACCGTTGACCGATGACCGACCGGGTTGGATTCGGATTTCGGGTCGGATCTCGGAGCTCCGTCGGGTGAAGAAGACGATCACGACTTTCGAGCGTTCCTCGGCCGCTCCTGGTGGTTTTCGAAGGCTGCAACCTTGTCGGCCCGACGTGGATTGAGGTGCTGCGTCCGTTGGTGGTGGTGGTTCACTCCCAGAACCACCAGAAGTGGCGGTTCGTGTGGTGGCCCAACGGCGGCAAGGATAAAAAATTTTCGAAAAATTTGCAGAAATTCCAAATGCAAATTCGAGCAATTCTAAACACTATAATCAATCAAAAACACTTCCTAGATGATCCTAACACTCTTTAATTGGATCGAAATCCTCCCAATCACTTCGAATTTGCAAATTTTGCAATTCGAACACTTTCTACTCTATTTTCAGATCTCGATCGTGTAGTGTGTGTTTTGCGAAATTGAATTGTGCTTTCTGCTTGTGGGGTGATCCTATTTATAGATTTCGAAACAATTTGTCATTTCGAAGCTTCGTACTTGTTCAATTTTTGAATCACGAATCGTTATACTTTTTCAAATAAGAACGATTCAAAATTGGGACTCGATTCGTGATTGTTGGTTCAAATTGATCACGAATCTTATGTTTATACATCATAACTCTTCGATTAAGTGTGTTTAATTTGATCAAAGAACACAATTCGGCCAATTTTAAAATTTGAAAAATCATGTCCATTCGAATTTTTCCCAATTTTCATGTCTCAATTAATGTGCCTTTTGGATGAAATAATGCACGAATTGTGTATAGATGTGATGTATCCCATGCCTAGTTCGTGTCTGTACAATTATTTCGAAAAAACACAAAGATTCGTTGCTCAAATGAGGCCTCAAAGTGGATGAACCGATGTGTCTTTTGGGAAAAAAAATTGGACAAAAAGAGGCAAAATCTGCCTTGGGCTAGGATCGAACTCGGGTCCCTTTGCTCCTGTGTCTATGGTCTGAACCGTTAGGCCGTTGGCCTGTGCCTTGGTCATATAGCTAACCCACTAATACTTAAGACTAATAAAATATATATTATATTAAGCTCAAATAATTATTTATTTTAATTTTTCTTACATATATTTTATTTACATTACTATTATTCATTTAATTATTTTATTATACATATTTTATTCCTCTATATTTTTTATTTTTTCTATTTTCTCTTTTTTATTATACTATTGTTTATTATTTTTATTATTATATTTTATATTTTTAATGAACTCAACATGACATTAATTTATTCTAAACTTAAGCCTAATTTTTAATTGGGCAAAAATTGGGTGTCTACATCAAGAAACCCCCTTATGAGCTTTGGAAAGGAAAAGGACCTAATATTTCTTATTTCCATCCTTTTGGGATTAAATGTTACGTCTTAAACAATAGAAAAGAATAATTGGAAAAATTTGATGCTAAAAGCGATGAAGAAATCTTTCTAGGTTATTCTTAAACTAGTAAGGCATTTATAGTGTTTAATAAAAAAAACATGTAAAAGAATCTATACGTATTGCTTTTGATGACTCTCTACCTTATTTATGCTAAAATGATAATGTGGATGCTATTTGTGCTTATTTGAATAAATTCTCTATTAAAAATAATAATAAAGAAGATAATGAACATAAAATGAATGTTGGACATGGATTCGCTAATTATGATCTTCGTAAAGAATGAAAATATGCAAGATCGCATTTAAAATATCTAATTACTGGTGAATCTTATAATAAAGTACAAATAAGATCATCTTTAAGGAATATAAGTAGTATGTTTTTCTATCTTAAACCGAGCCTAAAAATAAGCCCTAAAAGATAGTTTTTTGATACTTGCTATGCAAGAAGAATTAAACCAGTTCACAAGATATGATGTTTGGAAATTGGTTTCTAAACCTGATAGTAAGCTAGTTATTGGAACTAAATAGATTTATAGAAACAAGCTAGACAAATTTAGGATAATAACAAGAAGCTAGATTAGTTGCTAAAGGTTATAATCAAGAAGAAGGCATAGATTTTGATGAGATCTTTAGTCGGGTTGCAAGGATAGAATCTATAAGAATACTTTTGGTATTTGTTGCATTTAAGAATTTTACTCTTTTTCAAAAGGATGTCAAAAGTGCTTTCTTAAATAGTTTTGTAATAGAAAAAGTCTACGTAAGGCAACCACCGAGTTTTGAAAATAATGAATTTCTCGATCATGTTTTTAAATTGAACCAAGCTCTTTATGGACTAAAGCAAGCTTCTAGAGCTTTGTATGAAAGACTTAGTAGCTTCCTTTTAAACAAAGGATTTTTTAGAGGAAAATTTGATACAACTTTATTTATCAAAAATCACAAATCAAATACATTGATTATGCAAATCTATGTAAATGACATTGTTTTTGAAGCTACTAATATGAGTCTTATAAATGAATTTGTGGAATCCATGAAGAATGAGTTTGAAATGAGCATGATGGGAGAACCGAATTATTTTCCAAGTCTTCAAATAAAGAAATCTAAAAATGGAACCTTTAGAAATCAATCAAAATATACAAGAGCTCTGTTGAAAAGCTTTAAAATGGATAATTATAAATCTAAACCTACACCTATGAGCACAAATGTAAAACTCGATAAAGATGAAAATGGTAAAAATGTTTGTAAAAAGCTCTATAGAGGCATGATAGGTAGCTTATTATATTTAATAGCTTTTAGACTTGATATCATGTTCTCGGAGTGTATATGTGCGTAATTTCAATCTTTCCCAAAAGAGTCACACTTGAATATAGTAAAACATATATTCAAGTATCTTATAGGCACTATTGAAATTGGCTTGTGATATTTAAAGTTTATATCTTTTGATCTAGTTGGATATTCCGATGTTGATTTTGCTGGGCATAAAGTAGATCGAAAAGGCAAAAGTGGCAAATGCCACTTTCTTTGAAATTCCTTAATATCTTGACACTCAAAAAAGAAAAATCTAGTTGCACTTTCAACTGCCAAAGTTGAGTATATAACTGTTGATAGTTTTTGTACAAATTTAATGGATGAAACAAACTTTGCTTGATTATGGTTTGAAATATGAAAATGTTCTAATTCGTTGTGATAACACAAGTGAAATAAATTTAACAAAAAATCCAATTCAACACTCAAGAACTAAGCATAACAAAAGTAGACATCATTTTATTAGAGATCATGTTCTAAATAGAGATATGAGCTTGGAATTTGTTGATACAAACTGTCAAATTGCTGATATTTTTACAAAACCCTTAAATGAAGTTCCTTTTTGCACTTTGCAAAGAGCATTAGGCATGATCAAGTAAGATGAGTGCAAAATACCATGAAGCTAAGGTGATTTAGAAATTGATCTAAGGATAAAAGAAGCTATTAAATGTTCATATATGCTATGTGATGCTTGTGATCTGTTGTGTTTTCAAAAAATATGATGTGATTATTTATTTAAACATGATTCTTTTTGGACTTACATGAATATATGAATTTGTATGTTTTTTGCGCATCTCTCCTTATCTGCAATATTTTGAGTTTGTTTATTTCTTTTAAGTACAAAGAAGGAGAAGTGTTACATGCTATCAATGCTTTGTCTGCACTTCTTTTGATCAGTCCAAAGGGGGACATATGCATGAAATTTTTTATAAGTCCAAAGGAGGAGGTAGATGTTGTATGCACAATTAACATGCAAACGTGTAGTTTGTATGCATGTAGTCTATTTCAATAAGTACAAAGGGGGAACTAAATGACGTATTAAATGTAGTTTGCATCTTCCTAAAATTAAGCATCAAGTATTTGAATTAAACTTAAGAAAATTCCTTTGAAACACAGATACTTAATTGAGGGAAAGTATACTAAATTGAAATGGGGTTAATTATGCATAATTGTCCTCATAAAAAAAGGAGGAGCTTGTTGAACTTGCATCTTTAATGTGGATTATAATGAGACAATATGATGCACAATTAACCATTCAATTATGGTAAACTACACTTAATTAGTCAAGCATATATATGTGTATGCCGTGTGTCTTTGTAAAGTTTCTACAAGTTTTTAGTAGGAATAACCCTGATCGAGGGTTAAGTTGAGAGCTATACTGCTTCACTCACAAAGGCATGACAAAATAAAGACTAAAGCTCGACAAGCTAAAAAATGCAGAGTCATTGGTCGTGAGTCAAGTTGAGGGCTCGACGAGTCCATTTTTTGGGTGATAATTTTAAATCTAAGGCTTGAAGGATTCAAGTAAATTACAATCTTGATCAAGGGCTGCGTTGAGGGTTCGATATGTCAAATGGTTAGGGTGCGACAAGCTTAAACATACACAGCTTTGGTCGAAAGTCAAGATCAGGGTGCGACGAACTTTAAGGCACAACAAGTCTGAGGCTAGACAAATTTGAATTCAAGGCTTGATGGAGTCTACATAAGCACAGACCAAGTCGCGGGGGGGGGGGGGGGGGGGGGGGGGGGGGGGGGGGGGGGGGGGGTGGGGGGGGGGGGGGGGGGGGGGGGGGGGGGGGGGATTGGGTGGGGAATGAGGCACGACAAGCATTAGGGCGCGACAGCTTAAATGAATGAGCCGATGTGACAAAAAAGGCTATTGTAGCGTATTTAATGCTTGGCGATTTAAAGTCGTTATCTTTAATAGATATTTGAATTTCTAAAGGCTTTAAATACTCTGTCATTGGGAGACTCAAAAAGAGAAGTGCCAGAGTAAAAAAGAGCTTTTATTTGCAAACTAACAAATCATTAATTTTCTTGTTCTCTTGTTTATTAACTTGTAAAATTTTGCAAAGAGAGAGAAAAACATTCTAGTACTTTGTTCTAGTATCTGCTATTTATCTGTGAGCATATAGAGAAGAAAGGAAATACTTTTATTTCCTAAAGTGTTGTAATAATAGTGCATTACTCAGCTTTAACATGATTATTTATGGTGATTAATAAGGTGGTAGTGAAGTCCTCGATTCTAGGCATTGGTGGATCGTGGAGAGTAAGAAGTAGGTCAAACTCCATATTATATCTGGACTCGATTTTCTATCCCTATCTTTTTAATTTTCATATTATAATATGATGTGAATATCCACTGCTATTAAAGTAAAATTAGATATGCCAAATTAAAATTAATTGTTTGAGTATTTTAGGACAAATACTCAACTCATCTCCCTATCTTGACTATTTTATAGTGCATTTTCATTGTTTATATATATATATATATATATATAGGGTTTTTTATTAAATTTGATGAACTTGTGAAGGTTGTTTAGGTATGTATGAAGTTGATGAAATGATCATGATGATGTGATGGTGGAAATATCTTTAAGAGTGTGTATTAAGCTTGATATGAACCTTGTAAGAAGACATTAGAATGCATTTGATTAAAAGAAGATCATAAGACTTAGCTAGGACATGTGAAAGTTCAAAATTTTGATACAAGTAATGGACATTTCATATGCCCTTCACAACACCCTATGGAAATGGGCGTGGGACATACTATGCCAATTTTAGGTCGATACACCCCTTGGTGTAGGTAGAGCAAAAGGCATGATGATCCATACGCCCTTTGATACGGGGCGGGTGAAAAATCCTTAAATTCGTGAAATTTAAATGGGAATAATATAATTAGGTTGTATTAATTATGGGTAAATTTGGACCTTAAAACTTAATTTAGAATAATAATCAAATTCTTAAGCTAAATCATAAAATTAATTTAGCTAAATCCTATTCTATGTCATCTACCTAATTCTAAAGCTTTCATATATAATTTCTAAAGCTCCTAAAATAATAATAATATTTTTAACCCATCTAAACATCTAACCCATAAAAGAGGCCCAACCCACCTAAATAACAAGCCTAAGCTTATTTCAATTGCCATATAACAAATGACACTTTAATCACATATTTTAACTTAGTCGATCTCATTAAAATATCCCAAATGTCTCGTTATTGTGGTGATACATATCACCTAACCTACCATTTAATTCTAACCAAATGATCCTAAAGAAACCTACATTTTTCCTAATTACATTACATCACAACCAAACCAAGTAGCTTATAATAAGAATTGGACACATCTCATTATATACTCCTATTCCTTCCCTTTATACCGAGAATTTCAGCAGAAAAGAAGCCCCACATGTCTGAAATTTCAGCAGCATATTATACCCAAAACCCTATTCAAACCCAGCCCCTTCGTTCCTCATATCCCACACGCAACAACAATTAGAAAATATCAAAATACCCATTTTGTTTCTTTTTTTTTTTTTTTAGCTGAAACAAAACTAAAGATCCCATTATTTAAGCTCCAAAATTCATCTCAAGACAGTTCTAATTAGGTGCTTAGAAAATTAATTTCAAGCTTGAAGTTGAGATTAAAAGCTACAACAACATACTTAGTTGGGTAGTGAAGAAATTAGAAGATAATTTGGCATTTCTAGTAAGTATTTTTATTGTATTGAATGTTGATTGCATTTTTGTTATTGAGATTGATGTTTAATGACAAGATTGACATTAATTTAATAATAAAATGAGTTTGATCTATATACGTATATATATATATATATATAAGATCGGATTTAGAAATTTATGCATATATGTACTATGCTGTTGGACTTTATTTATTTATTTTTCTCTAATAAATTAAGGTATAGATATGCATGTATGTGAATATGACCTGCCGGAGATATATGCGTAAGAGATGTCGATGAAATCGTTGAATTCAAGTATGATATATAAATATATATCATTATATGCTAAAGACAAACTCAACTGTGCACGTATATCTATGTTTAACCTGTTAATTTTATTGAACATGTACAAGAATTTATAATTGCTAATGTCGGAACGAATTTGGCTTTTTCATACAGAGACTGTTATTAATTTAATTTAATGATATATTTATGCATATATATGCTGTTGAATATGGGTTGATACAGATCTAGAACTTATCAAATGAATATGGAGTTTTTAATGTTCTTATGCTGGATTTATGATATTGGGTTAATAAATTATATTATTATATCTGGAAAAAAAAGGATTAAATGTATCAATTCTGGAGAAGTTGATTTGAAACTTGAAATAATTAACTTAAACTGAATTTTAATGTTAAGGATATATCATAAGCTGGTGTTATTATAAATATACTGGAGTTGTATTGTATTTGCTGGAATTATGCTAAATAATCGGGAATTGTATTGTTACATGCTGGGATTAGAATTATTGAGATGGAAATTTATGATTTGTATGATGTTTTATTTTAATTATTGAATCTCATATTACATAATAATTTAAACCTTGATTTTAATATTGAGTTAATCTAGTTGATTAACATAAATTAAAAAATAATAAAAATGAACGATGAATGACGAACATTGAAATTGAAGGATGGAAGTTTGCATGAGACTGATTTTAAAGGCATCTATAGAATCATATCAACGCAACTTAGGTGCAGGATTTGTAAATGATTAATAATGAAGACGACATTTCCATGACAATTTTGATTTATCAATCAATGCATGAATTAATGTAAATTGCTATATTGATAATAACTATCTAATTGAATATGGATGCATTTATATGTTAATGGATGGGCATCTGGTTGTTGAATATACAATTTGATATATTGAAGTACTGTATTGATATGGTAGGAAGTTTAGCGGAATTGGGAATTTGACATGTCGATGTTCAATTATTTATGCCATCGGTAGTTTATCATTCAAACTGGCATGATTTGAATGTTTCCCAGGATTTGAGTATTGATCATACCTAAATTTATTAATTAATGACTTTTTGATCATGAACCTTCCCTAGACTATGCTTAATTTTTTTTATGTCGCAAGTGGAATTATTAAAAAATAAATTTAATATTAGTTAAAAGTGAATTAAGTGAAATAATTAGTATCATTAATATTTTGTTTAGCCTTAGTTATTAATTTAGGACCAACTCGGTTCAAGATAATTAATTTTGGCTTTGCTAGTTAACAATGAGCCTAGTCAATTTCTTAAGGGTCCAATAAGCTGATTTGAGCTAAATAGGCATGTTACAACTTGAACAAACCTAAATCAACTCAAATGGATTTTCTTTAGAAGCTTTAAGGCCTCAAATCAAATTACACTTTATGGACTTACATTCCATAATAAAGGTCCAACACTCTTACCTATATCAATTGGGCCTATTTCTAAAATATTCAAGTCGATCATATATTTCCAAGTACTAAATTACCTAATGGACTCATATAATATTTCTTGGACTCATAGCCTTAAAATATACTTAGTGAGTCTAAATAGTAAATTAGAAGGCCCGATAACCTAATTAGGATCCAAATTAAGTTCTCTTGGGCTTATAACAAGTTCTTAGGTTAGATACCTAATTTTACTCAGTCACATCTAATCAAAATATTTAAGTCCAAATCCACCTAAAGTATAATTTCTACTCTTAATGGGCTCAATTATTCCTTAAAGCCCATTACGCTAAGAGTAAAACCTTTAGAGGACTTCTTATTGGGCTTAACTTATGACCCTTAAAGCCCCAGTAACTCTAAATAAGAAATTCAATCTCTTGTTACTCATGGGCTTAATCCAAACTATTTAAGCCTAATACCCTAAATAAAATCCAACCTAAGTATCAATTAAGTCCTTATATATATTCAACACATATAAGACCTTATCTTTAAAGAATAACAAAACATAAGTAAATAGGAATTGGATAGTTTATTACACACCTATACTCATATGAGATATCTTTTATATAGATACTACCACTTCAGACATACCTTTTAATATTTATCAAACTACCCACTTGATATCAGGTATATGGTGATATGCATGTTGCTTGGTTAGGTTGGGCGTCCAAATTGAACTAATACTTAAAGATGACGGATAATTGAGTATTGTTTGTGCTTGGTCATTCTTAGACCTAGGCGGGGGGACTACAACCTTACTAGGTGGTAGTTTGGCACTTAGGCCATCGAGGATGGCTTGACGGGTTGCCGATAGGGGAACGGTAGCGGGATAATACCCACTTACGTTTACAAAGAAGTTACATTTGTTCAATTTAGGATTATGAGCTTCGTTAAATCGAACAATATAATGAACTAAAATAAGTAGAGTCATGTAACGACTGTAACCCCTAAACGAAGCTATTACCAGTTAGAGATAAGAGATATAGATATTCAACCTATCTATATCAATCCACTGAGCAATTGCTGCTACTAAGGACCCCTGATTCCTAACGTGTTACTGGAGTGATGACTTAAATAAAAAGATATAAATTGTTAACTATTGTATTGCATTTATTACGTATATGCTTGAGTTGCCTTGTATTGAGCTTCAACTCACTTTTTTTCTTTTTCATGTGACAATGAAGATGATGATTGTTATGACGATGAGGGTTACAGTACTGATCTCAAGTATTTCATTGAGGAGTATGCCGACGGCTTTAGCACATGATCTGATAGATACACTAGATATAGACCACGCACCCTATGATTTGTATAGAGTTAAAAAGTCTCCTGTTGAGCTTCGACACTCTGTGATGGCTTTTAGTATTTCGATTTGGCCCATGTTATATGAGATACTCAGACTCGCTGTTTTACTTCCTAATACTTTTGTTTTGGATATCATGGGATACCCTAAGTTGGTTTTGCTCTACTATTTTTATCCGATACTTATATATATATATATATATATATGTTACTCACAGGTATAACCTTTTGTGAAAATTTTTGTAAAACTTTATTATTTGTGCTACATTTCAAATGTTTTAAAAACCTAAATGAACAATTTCAGAATTTAAAATTTGATAGTAAGCAATCACGATAAACATATAGTTTAAGGTATCATTTGCATATAACTCTTAAGTATTATACGTGGCTGAACTGAACATACCTTGACCTAATTCGAGATGTGACACGTGGCAAGGGGTATGGGGCTCTCTGTTCTCAATGTGTGTTCCGTATGTCCTCTGATGCGGGGTGTGATAGTACCCTCTATTCTAAAAAATGATCCATAAGCCCTTTGAGACGGGTGTGGTAGGGGACGTAGTGGATCCTGTCTTCAATTTTTGGCACTACCACCCATGCTATAGGGTGTATGAACCTATTATCATCTTTATTTCTTCTTTCTTTTATCAAATTCACTTGAATTGAGCCCTATTCTTCGATGTTAGATGTAGATAGTTGAGAATAGCCTTTTATAATCTCTTAAAGACTAATAAACTAAAGGATTTATAATACAAGTTTAGAACACTTAGCTATAAGAATGAACTTAGTAATCAACCTAAGTCCAATTTGGCTTAATGAATCTAAATGAGCTAAAATGAAATAGACTAGTTAAAATGCTATAGGATATATGTAATAATGTTTTAATGGAATGAATGAATATAAAATAGGTTTAATATGGATTTTAAATATAAAGTGAACTTGATTTAAAATAGATATACTCAGATTAACTAAAATCCTAGTAAATATATGATAATGACCTAGTGAGATAATTGAATGTGACTTATTATTTAGATTAAATGACTAATTCAAATCAACTTGGCTAAGATTAAGTTAACATAAACCTAAATTGATATGATTCCTAGGTATAAAATGAATTAGTAATTTATCTAAGCTCAACTCAGTGAAATGAACTTCACTAAACTAAAATGAACTAGATTGATTAAGTTTAATCAACTTGGTTAAGTTAAAATAGATTTAAAACTTGTACATCATATAGAGATAATATATTGTGATATGATTGGTTAGACCACATTTAGTAAAGGGGAATAGGTTGTTTCTAACATACATTTAATAAAACGAGTTTTTCAAGTAAGTTAATAAATTATGGAGATACTTATCAAATGATAAAGAATAGTGATGTCTTTATATACATAATAGTAAACAAAGGAAAAGAAATAACTTGACATATAATTAAAGCTATATAAACGAGTTATGTAGGCCAACCCGCCCCATTATGCGCCAGCTTGTGGGGTTATGTGGGCTATCCTACTTTAGCTTACATGGCTATATGGGCCAAAATTTTTAGCCCAACCTGCCCTGCGTGGGTTGGTGGGTTAAATGGGCTGGCTCGTGAACTCACTAAACTTTTTTTTAAAACATTTATATATACTACATTCGATGGAAGATACTAAATGCGAAACCTCCCAAATAAGAGATTACGAAATAAGTACACTTACAAACATAACATGTTTTCTTATTTCACATGGTCATTGTAAACAACTTTAGTATTATTTTGTCATAATAGCAAGGAGTCTCTTTAGGCATACCAGTACGTCACGTGAAACCCAATAACATAAGAAATGTGAATGACGTTAAAAACCTAATAACAATAAGTAACTCCAAGAAAATTCGAGAGAGATAATGGAGGAACGTAAATGAATTAAAAAAAATAGTATCTTGAGATGACAGATGATACTATTAACAAAGGTCGTATAAAATAAAATAGTAATTTTTTAAAAGTAATAACAACTATATTGCATAGGAAATTATGGAACTTAGAAAAAGGATTTTACTACCTATATGAAATATTAAAATAATAATAAGAGCGAAAAAATAGAAGACATGAAACTAATTAACTTATATATGAAAAGTTAGAGAAAATTATGAAATTCTTTTTTTTTTTTATCTAACAATTTCTTTTTCCCCTTTTTCAATAGCTGTCATTCTTTTTTTTTCCCTATGTTTTGTAGCTCACTTTTAATTTTCATAACAATATATATAACTGTAAATGCTTTTTAAGTTTTGTAATTTTAATCATTCATCGGTCTAATTTATGAAACTATAAAATAAAAGATCAGGATACTAAGTTCAAATGAAATGTGCTACTTCAACGAATTTTGCATTTTGATGTCAAATAGCACGTGCTTTGAAAATTATAATCATTTCACATTTTTACCTAACATTTCCGAGACATATATTAAATGTCATCTTCAATTAAAAATTATGTCACAAGGTTTCCCAACAATACTAGTTATATGCAAAAGTTAAGTTCCATTAAAAATTTTCATACAAAAATAGTTAGAGAGACATGTTTAAACCTTTTTTTTAATGTTTTTTAGTTGTGGGTTCGCGGACCAACTCGACCCACAGCTAGTTGGCCTGCTTTAAGCCACAGGTTTACGGGGTTGGTTATTTTGGCCTGCACATTAAACTGGTTAAAATTTTTAGCCTAATCCACATTTTTTTAAGGGTTATGCCGGCCTACTTAGTGTCTAATTAAATTAGTTGTTTCAACATATGTTTAATAAAATGAGTTTTTCAAGTAAGTTAATAAAATTATAGAGATGCTTATCAAATGATAAAGAACAGTGATGTCTTTATATAGATAATAGTAAACAAAGGGAAAAAAATAACTTGACAAATAATGGTGAACTCTCTATATCTTGGCGGGGTGGTTTGCATAGCCATGACGAGGTTTCTACTTAGTGTCTGATCAAATAAGTTTTATTTTCCTGTATTTACTATTATCCACATGGAGACATCACTATTCTTTATCATATTGTGATATGATTGGTAAGACTATGTTTAGTAAAGGGAATAGGTTGTTTCTAACGTATGTTTAATAAAATGAGTTTTTCAACTAAGAGGTTATAAAAAATAAAATAATGTAAAATTAAAAGAATGGAAATTAAGTGATCCAAATCTAAATAGAATGCCCCAATACACAAACAACTATCCACAAATGGTGGCAAACAATCTGCTCCATTTTCCTTTTGTTAACTTACATTGATTTCACATCAATAAACTAAAATGGTTTAGATTTTTGAACTAAGTTAAGACGACATTCTAATCCCATTTTTTTCATTCCGATCTCAACAATTCATTATATGTGATAACATCGTAGATATAAATTAATGGAATTTGAGAGAAGATAAATATAAAGATCAAAATTACCACAAGTGAACATCTTATATTTATGTGTTATACATTGCATGTATGGGTATTTGTTCATTTCATTTACCCGATTCATATAAGAAAGGCAAGAATTACCATTTGTATTAAAAAAAAAAAAAAAAAAAAAAGGTTTTTAGCAACTTTTATAGCTTAAATTTCAACACAAAATCATATCCATGATTTTTCCATGGTACATAACCTACTAATCTCTTTTAATTTATAGAGTTTTTTACGTGCATTAACACGTTAATTTTTTCCTCAAAAGCCGAAGATCCCAAGTTCTGTGGCCTTTTCCTTCTCAAATATATCAAAATAGTGACATAAGTTATTAACAGCAACAAGGATTCCTGTTCCGGATCCAATAGCCCCCATAAAATCAGCAAGAACTGTTAGTGCACCAATACAGATTCCTCCAAAGCCAGCCGCAGTCGGAATATACCTATTGAGCTCTTTCTGTAGGTTGGAGTCACGGTGACCAGGCATCACCATTTGTTGCTCCTAAGACAACCAATATAAAAAGTGTCAAGAAATAATCATGTCAAACAACAAAGATGTTCGAACTTTATATCTAATATAAAGGGTCGGCTATATAAATCATGTTATATCGTTTTATTCTGTCACAAATTACATGTTTATTGACATATGAGCATATCATATTGTTTTCTTATTGTGTTTGACAACAAAAAAAAAAAATTGCCGAAAAAGTTTATCATCAAAAGTCTTCTATACTCAATGGCACCAACTATAAGCACTTTGGGGAGACAATCTTTTCATCCAAATTAAAGTGAAAAAGGGTGAAAAAAAAAAGGGGGGAATAGAATTTCCCCAGTGTACTTATTAATCTCATATGAGCAAATATAAGAAATTTCTAGAGTTTATCCCGTTTCTTCTTCTTCTTAAATGCAAGACCACTAATGAATACCTCGTTATAAAGAATATAAATAAATCAAACTTAGGGCAATAAGTTTGAATAGTTATGAATCCCATAAATTTAACTTAAAGAGCACATAAGCCCAATCAAAATTAAGTCAGGCTTTTGTATAAGTTAAGTTAAAATATATTTAGACATTAATATAACTTTGGTTAAAACAATAATAGTTTTTTTTTAATAAAATTAGCTTGGGCAAACAATAATTCAATCAAGGAGGAGATTTCAATAGCATTTGAAGTCTAAGTTTGAGTTTTAAATTTCAAAATGGAGCATGAGCTATATCTTATATCTACTTGTTTACACTTTTGCTTACAACCACTCCTGAACTTCAAAATTCAACTTTAGAAAATTTATTTATTTATTTAAGTTTGTTGATTTTATATGTTCACCTTACCTAGATATTTAAATAAATACTCATCCTCCCTCAAGTAAAATCTGGAGTCTATTAATAAAGCAGTAGTAGATGATTGGAGGGTAATGAAAGGAGATATTTTTAAGATACAAACTTAATCAAATGAAAGACCAGCAAGAAAGGGGAAAGAAAAAGACTCTCAAACCTTGAGTTGTTTAGCTACATCTTTAGCAGATGATCCAGAAACTTCAACCCAAGCATAGGAGAAAAATCCACAAGCTAGAAGTGTAAATGTTACGTAGAATAGAGCATGGAAGGGATCATCTAACACTTCTTTCAAGCTGCAATAGTACAACATTGACCCAAAAAAAATAGCATTACTCATTTTATAATGAATGAGCCATTAAAACTTGGATATCAAACTGAAAAAGATACAGATAATAAATAGATAAGAAAAATTCATAAAAGTGAACTAGGGAAAACTTTATGGCTTTACCTTGATGGTGCAGTGACACCATAAGCAAGACCAGAGATTGGGATGAAATGACCACCTGGATATTCTGATTGTTTCCAAACACCTAACAAATTCACAAAGAAATTCCCACCTAACCTTCTATAGAGCAACTGCAAAAGAGTTTATAAGATTTTACCAATGATAGCAAAAGCGGGAAAAAGCCTGCAAATTCATGTGAAAAAAAATATCGATAAGTACCTGAGATATGAAGTAAAGATTTGCAACCAATGCGGATAGGAGAATAACTGGCATGTTAGAGGTGTAGAATAATTTGATTGGATAAGATGCTTGCTGCCCTCGTGCATTCTTTGATCTCATTTGCAAGACTACACGGAATGCTTGCAAATAGATGACAAGGAGGAAGATAAAGATGGTTGCTAACAGGTTAGTCACATTTGGAAGATTCTGGCGGAAGAAAGCTTCGCGTATTGCACGGACTTTATCCGTCCTCATGATCATAAGATGGATCAAAGCAATGACAGCACCTTCAAATTCAGCCCCACGACCGGTATCAATTGTTGTGGGGCTGAAAGCACTCCAAATAATACTTTCACTGCAAATCGATTACCATACCTAGATAAGAATATTAACATCCTAAATAGTATTAAGATAAAAATTTAATGCCACGATCATGACTATCTTATCTAAAAAGTTAGACTTGGTGTGATTGTATGCATCTCACCATATATTGGTAGCAACAAAAAGTGAAATTCCTGGTCCGAGGCCATGGCCCTTTTGAAGGAGTTCATCCAAGCACAATACGATAATTGAGGCAAAAATAAGCTGAAGAATTATGAGTATGGCATTCCCAGCACCAAGTTGATCAACACTACCATACACCCCGGACAAAACATACGAAACTGCCTCACCAATAGCAATTATGATAGCTAGCAACTTTTCAGCACCATTTCTGCATAAAGATGTATATTTATCAATGAGAATATCTATAACTTGACAACCAAAGAACCAAAGTAATTAAGCATCACAACCTTGAGCATTACAATATAAACACGACATCACTTATTCATACGAACTCACAAAAACAAGCAAGACTTACACAAGTGCAAGATCCTCGCGAATATTGTGATCCACTTCGATGATTTCTGAGGCCTTCAGTAGTTGTATAACCATTCCAGATGTAACGATCGGAGTGATTCCAAGCTCCATCACTGTTCCTCGTTTCGATGCAAGCATCATGCGTGTCCAATAGAAAGGATCAACACCGGTTATGGAGTGGATGCCATAGAGAGGAAGCTGGCTCATTATCAGATATATAAAGAGGCAAATGATAGTAGTAATAGTTCTGTTTCTCAAAGGAACTTTCCTTTCAGCAGCCTCGACTTCTGGCAAAAAGGGAAGGAAGGGTCTCACTAGATACAGAACCTTAAAGTCCCCTTTCATCCCTTTCGAGCTGAAGCCTATGAAAAGGAAAAATAAACACATCATTGGTACCAATAGTCCACGTGTTTAAGCTAATTATTAGCAAGCATTATATTTTTTATTATAAAACTATTGTGTCAAAATTTTACTAAATATTTATATACCACTAATAAATCCATGCAGCATGTTAGTATTATTAAAATATTTCAAGTAAAAAAATACTTGTTTTTAAGAGTTAAATAGAAATCGAATGGATAGATGATTAAAATAATCTCATTATGCTTTGCTTTGATTCACTCTCTATTTTAACATAAAAAGTTTGACTTGAATATGAGTCATAACTAAAACACACTAATTTCTACAAGTTAATCATATGTAAAATGCAATATATATATATAAAGAGAGAAGATAAAAAGATGTATTCTCCATGAATACACATTACATCGACTCCCAACATTGCTTTTCAAAACGCCTATTTTCATCACATTTACCTATAAATAGGTTGTTGCTGAGATGAAGTTAATGGGATTATAGCCACAATCAAAACTACTAAATTGTATCAAGAAACCGTAATGAATCATAATGCAACCTCCACTAGGCTCACTTTTAACATATGAAGGTCATAATCAAGTCAGAACTACTCGAAAATAAGATTGATAGTGCTTATTCTAGGTAAATATTATCTTTATATATTTGTATCGTAAAATAACTCGTCGGTTGATATGATATACAATATAATTTCAACACTTGATCGATCTAACATAATTGGGAAAGATAACATTTTGAGATAGCAAATGCCTATACATAAAAAAAAAAAAAAAAAACATAAAAAAAAGCAACAATTCAATAAAATTACAGAAGTAACTTCACAAAGCCTATTTCAGTAACCAAATGAAACCATGGAAAATACAAAACCAACCCAATTGCTAATAAAATGCCAAGCATTTGACTTTTGCATTTAAATCAACGTAACTAATTTTTTTTCATGAAACAACAGTGGTACATATGTTAACAAAAACTACGTATTGTGACTATCAAGCTAATGGTATCGACGAGATCGAAGATCATAACAACAACATCAAAACCGGCCTGCAGAAGGAGCAAAATAATCAGACTATATTTCCTATAAACATATCGTGCCATTGCCATGTGATAAATAATATTAAAAAAAAAAAGGAAAAGTTGAAAGTACGACTTATTATGACATTGTGCATACCTTGAGATTACTTTGATATGTGGTGTGGGAACTCACAAACCAGAGAGAGAAACGTCAGAAAGAGAGAGACAAAGGCGTCTGATTTGATGATTAAAGTTGTGTGAACGATTACTATATGCAAAACTGCCATACATTAATGTAGTAGAAATGGTAATTTAAGGACCGAAGGTTTTATAAGGGAAAAAAAAAATAATAAGTGTGATATGTCTCGTGTCCAAGTGAGTGGTGGGGATAAAAATAATGTGTTGGCGCATAGTTTTTATAAAATTATGCATGTGAAAAAAAATTTAATATTTATATGTCACTAATTATTTAATTAAAAATAAAACTTTTGGAAAAAAAAAAAATAAGAACATTTTACTTGTGTTGAAGAAATTGTATTTCTACTAAAATCGTTTTTTTCCAAGATATAATCTTACATGCGGTTTCTCCAGAATTTTTTTCCCAAAAATTTTATTTTCAGAATTTTTTTAAAAGCATTTTTTCCTTATTTTGTAGAAATAAGACATTAATCTAACCATATAAAAAAAAATTAATAATATAAAATATTGTCTATACCAAGTAACAAAAAATAACACAATTATCTAAACAAGATAAATAAATGTATTAAAACGCTACCATTAATGCCATATAGGACGTTATCGCCAGCAGGTGTTCCTCCTCATAAATAATCGATATGATATCCATCGCGGTTCCCATCACATATTTTGTTTAGAACTAAAACAAATATAAATACACCACAGAGTTTTTAAACCACCAAATTTAAAACAAAATGTGCGATAAAAAAAAAAAAAGATAGAAAGAATAACTTAAAAGACTTCCATTCTTTGCTAAAAGAATGTGAACTTTTCCTTTCAAGTTTTAATTTGCTCATGACATCACTTGAGGTATGATCCAAAAGCCGGCATGGAATTGGCCTTTTTTTTTTTTTTTTTTCCTTCCCATTTGACTCGCGGTCACTCACTTGTATTGCATGTGCAAAATTTAAGTTAAATAATATATTTAAAAATAGTATAAGACATTCATATAATGATACTATACATATGGCATATATAATATAACATCATATAAAAAATTACATATGAGAACAATCACACAATAATGAAGATAATAAAGAAATTATTTGAAAACAATTGTTAGCATATCTCTCTATGTAAGCCAAATTGTTGTTTGGGGGTTATTAGTATAAATTAATAAAATGAATGGGTAGAGCAATTTTTTTTTTTTTTGGCCGAAATGTAGAGCAATTTAAGAGTAAGGTGTAGAAGAAATTGTTATAGCACAAAAAGATATTATTCCTATTTGAAGGTTTTGCTGTCGTTTTTATGTGAAGAAAGAGAAATAAGGAATGGAAGTTATAACAATGGAAGTTATGTGAAAAATGAATAGATATGGAGAAAAATGTGACAATGTGAGACAGAAAGGGAAGCGAGACCATAAAAAACCATTTAATTGAAAATGTAGAGTCCAAATACAAAAAAAGTATTGATCATCTACCTAGTCATAGAGCCTAGTTGTATCATTCTAATCTCTCAAATGAGATTGAAAAATTTATATATATATATATATATATATATTGTATCTTTTGAAATTTGAAGCTGAATAACTTTTTTATTTTTATTTTTATATAAGAAATTATAATGTATACCCAAGATTTATTTTCTTTTAAGGATTTGGTATGTAACAAATAACTTTTTTTTTTTTTTAATTTTAGTTTGATCATGGGATAAATACACTAGAAGTGTTTGACTTTCAATTTTTCGCAACTTAATGTTTAAACTTTCAACTTTAACATATTAATTTTTTTTAATTTAATGTCTCCATTAATAATAAAGTTAATGACCATTACATTTTTTTTGCACTAGTTTTAATTGTTTTGGGTGTTTATACTTTAATTTTTATTCACTTTAGTGTTTGTTTGTCGATGAATTTATTAAAAATTAATACTTTTCTTTTCTTAAGTGATATATTTTTTGATAATCTAGAAGAAAGTTATGCATTAATTCATGAAAATTAATTTTAGATTTCTAACAATATATTTTTTAAAAATAAATAGAAAATCATTTATATATGATAGTTTCGATTGTAAATGATTATTAGCATGTAACTTTCAATTTTGATCAAATCTTACATCACTAGAAAGTTGTTAATATCAATTTTAAAGAATTTGCAAATTACCCCTGAACTTTTGCTAAGGTGCGAATACACTCCCTTAACTTCAAAATGAATATTTTAACCCATTAAACTTTAAATTATTGGAATGGTTAAGACAGTTAACATTTTTTATGAATTTAGGGAGGGGAGGATCTTCACATAGATGAAAGTTTAGGAGTGAATCTGCACATAGATAATAGCTTGAGGTGGAATTTTACAACTCTTCTTTTTTTATATTAATGGAAAATAATAAGTGTCCTTAATTGTGTTAATTTTTTGAAAGTTTAAGAATAAACTCACTCGGAAAGTTTAGGGGGTAAATTCGCACTTAAGTAAATTTTTTTTTTTGTTCTTTTTTGGAGGGGGAGGGTAGTGGCGGGGATGGAATCGTAATTTGCAAAATTAAATTTGAAAAATGGTTATAATTAGTAAATCAAGTGCTATTTGTCTTATAACATGAATTTTTAAACTTGTTGAACAACACGTTTCTATATACTATAACATTTCTTTATATTTTTCATTTATATTGTCTCCAAAAAACCCTAATGAGATTATTAAAAAAGTCTTCCCTCAATTTAGACACATAAGCTAGTGTAATATAAATATTTCAAACCCAGGATCAATCGAGGACTTTTTAAACAATTTCATAAATGTTTTTAAGGATACTACTAAAAAAAAAAATCTAAAGAAATATTATAATATCTAGAGGCATATTATCTAACAAGTTTGGAAATTCATGCTATAAAGCAAATGGCACTTGATTTACAAATTATAACAATTTTAAAAAATTTACTTAGTCTTTATATAAGGGTCACCAAGGTCCAATTTTCGATTCATAAAATGAGGAATGGCAATGGGAATTGTGGAGGTCGATTCAGTTCCCATGATTTAGTTCTAGTTCCTCAAGAATAGAGAATATTGGCAATTTAAAAAAAATAACAAAACTACAAATTATATACTTGACTTAAGTGTGCATATATAAATTTATTCATGTGAATAAATATGAAAAAAAATGCATAGAATTAAGCATAAGGAAAGAGTCTAAGGTTATGCCTTTCTTTTATTTTTTTATTTTTAAATTCTGGCATAGAACCGCTTATTCAACTAATTCTTAAACTTGTGGTTCACAACCCAATGGGTCGGGTTAGCTATCTAGGTAAGTTGACTTGATTAAACCCACCATAATCGATGGGTCTTTAGTTGGTTCAACCCCGCCTTCTCCGAGTTAATTCCTGATTCGAGAATCAGCGTTGACAAAGCGAGTCGGTTTATGGCTAGAAATGACCCATGCTAACATATATTTGTAATATTAGAACATATAGTACGATCTTATTTTTAAAAGAAAATTGATGTTAGGTGCTTTTTAATGATATAAAATTTCATAAAAATCTAAAGATCATATGCAAAAAATTATGCACGATTGAAAACACTACATACAAATAAATTTCTTTATATATATATATATATAAATAATTACATTGATTTAAAATTCTAAAATTAACTTTTAATAAATTAAGGGCCTATTCAGAATATTTGATTTTCAATTGTATCTAATTTGTATCTGTATCTGATCTATATCCTTATCCTATATGTATCTAGTATGTATGATCTTTTTTTGAGTAAAAATATTTATTTTTCATCTATATCTATTTCTAGACAAACAATCTGAACCAAAACAATGACGTGTTGTCAGCATGCCAATGAATCAAATAGAGCTTAATACATAACATTTATTTAATTTTAAAATAATACATTGGTCATGAAATAGCTTAATTTTCATGCATAATTAATTTAATATACAAGTTGATTTAATTAAATTATACAATTTTGTTAAGTATTTGGTATATGAGAATTTAATATGTTAGTGTAAAATTAATATACGATATGTTTGCTTGAAATATAGAAATTATGATAAATAATTAGTTAATAAAATATAATGTGATAGTATGATTTAGTAATAGTAGTATATAGCATGTATATTTTTTGTTGTTTGAAATATGAAAATTTTGCAAATATATTTTAATTGATAAATTATACATGTTGGAATATAATGTGTTAAGTGATTGATATTAGTGTTGATTGTTGTTTTAGATGCATGATAAACTTAAGTTTTCAAAAATAAGTTTAACCCAATCCAAACTCAAACATAGCAGATTTTGTTGCGTCTAAGGACCTAACCCAAGCTAAGGCAGATTTTGAGTCATTTTAAGCCCAAAATAAAGCCTTAAAACAAGCCCAAAACCAAGTCTCTTTCTCCTCATATCAGTTACCGTAAAAGTCAACAATTATAGGATAACATCAAAGCCAAACGTTTTGCAACAAACATAAGCCAAAATAGACCTCTCCAAATCGACATTTTCACTCCAAAAAGGACCAACAGAATTTCTTTCTTTTCATAAAAATTTTTCTTGTTACAACTCATTCAAGGTTGTTCTAGTATTCTCCATCAAGTTAAGGTCATATAAGTTTAGTTTGCATGCTCTCATGGTTGTTATTTTCCTTATTTTTATTATAAGAATGAATTCTTGTTCTAGTAGGTTTATGGTAGTTTATATGTAATATTGGCTTGTTGAGTTGATTGAGAAAGTATTTGGATCCTTGAGCTTATAGTAAATAAGTTATTG
Source organism: Combretum micranthum (assembly GCA_024138025.1). Lineage (NCBI taxonomy): Eukaryota > Viridiplantae > Streptophyta > Magnoliopsida > Myrtales > Combretaceae > Combretum > Combretum micranthum. Next base: position 319,016 of record JAMXBD010000289.1, read on the forward strand.
TAAGCTTTAAAGTTGTTTTGAGTTAATGAATAAGTTACTGATAGTTATAGTTATGTTGAATTGATGAGTGAGTAGTGATGAAAATGAAGTTGTAAATGTTGTTATGGTAGTTGAGATGGTTAGAACATGTTTATATGAATGTGAAGTTAGTGGAAATGATGACTTTGAAGTGTATAAAATAGTTTAAGTGTGTTGAATAAGTTGTATTATATGTGTACGAGTTGTTTTGAGTATGCATGAGTTGATGAAAGTTAGAGATGAAGGATTTGAGTTAGTTGAGTGATGTGGTAAGTGTTATTTGATGTTCGGAAGTGAAGTTCATACGTGTTTTGAGTTGTTAAGAGCATGTAGTATGTTGTATGATGCTTGTATAGTGTTTTAGTTGAGGTTAGATAAGTGAAAAGTGTGTAAAAATCAAGCTTGAAATAAGGGAAGTTCGAAAAAATTGAAACATTCTGTCAAACGGCCTGTATGGGAAGGTGTATGGGCCATGCACCCCTTGAAATGGCCTATATGAGAGAGTGTTTCACTCTCTAGAGTTTTTCATGTGCTTTTCCTAAGCTCAAATGGCCTTGAAACGGTTTATATGCAAGGGCGTTTCACTTTCTGATATTTGCGTAAGTCTGCCTGTCTTGTACGTCACTGAGCTTGCCCCCTACACTGCTGGCATTGATTGTTTACATTACCGGCGTACCCTGTGTATAAAAAAAAATTAATTAAATTTTTTTGTTATAATATTATTACTTTATATGTTTTTTTTTTTTTTTCTTAGTTTTGTGATAAATTAACAAGCTTAAATGAACCTATTATGAGTATAAATACTAAGTTATACTTTATATGAATTTTATTTGAATTTGATGAATGTTAATTACTTAGCAACTATTTTGTGATTCATATTCAATTGAGAAATAGTGATGTTTGATATATAGTTATTGAAATGTGATATATACATATTTTGTGTGTGTGAATATATGGTCTTTTGCCTATAAACCTTATGACTAAGGTACACAATAATATGGATGTTGATTGCTTATGATAGGCATATTTTAAATTTATGTTAACTAAAGAAGGCTTAAAAATTGTTTGCATTGGTTGTATTTTTTGCCATTGAATCTGGTTTAGGGAGCAGTAACCCTGTTAACGAGATTAACATGGTAGTTTAAGCGCTTAGACTACTTTAGTCATGATGCAATGGCTTTCTTCAGTAGATCGGCAAGTAATTGATCGGGAGTATGGTATCGGTGTAACATTTGCTTACTCCTAAAAGGATATAATATCATTTAGTTCACGTTTTATGGGGACGATTGAACTAGGTAATATTATAGATTAAGTTAAGTAAAGTTGAGTAACAACTGTAAACCTTAGATGAAATTACTTTTTCTTTATGAGATCATATCGGAGATATAAGTATTTGGGTTGCTTATATCAACCTCCTGAGTGGTTATGGTTATTCAGAACCCCCAGTCTCCCTAGGATTAAAATCGGAGCTCAAATACTCCAGTGTTGTTGTGTTGACTTAAATAAAAGAAATAATTATGATTTTTTCCTTGCATTAGTTCAGGAGTGTATGTCATATCATATTTGTTTTGTTACTGTGTGCTAGGCCTCTGGCTCACTTTTATCTCTTTCAGGTATTATTGAAGGTGAGTTTTATGGTTCCTTGGGCTATGGGATGGACTTTGAGAACTTCTTGGATGAGTGTGATGATTAAGACTACTGGACTGACCTTGTTGTTTTCTTTGCAAGAGAGACTAAATCGAGTTTTGTTTTAGAACGTAATAATATAAACATAGCTTGCTTATAAGCCCAAGTTTGTAATATAAAGTGTATTTTAAGTTTTCCTATATTTTATGTAATATATGGATTTGTAAGTTTTAAGATACCAAGCTATTGGTATCTATATATTGTTATATCAAAGTATCTACTCAATGATGAGTAGTTTTTGTTAAAGCTTTGTAATTTTAAAGAGGTTAAACAGGAAATTCACATAAACATCTTCTTTTTTAGACAACCTTACGTGTAATATATCAGTATATCATACGTGACTGGGGACTTGACATGTCATATTTTATTATTATACATGTCGGGTTTTTACAGGTTATGAAAAGTATAATATTGATTTTTTATAAATTAATACGTGAATACGAACTAAAGTGTGTCAAAATTAAAGTATAGGCACCATAATATAATTAAAACTATAGTATATATACTAAATTTCAAAGAAAAAAAAAAGATGTAATGGTCATTAACTTTAACATCAACGAAAACATTAAATTTAAACTAAATTAATAAAGAAACACTAAATCGCTAATATTGAAAGTTTAGACTCCAAGGGTCAGTTTGTTTCATCTTAATTTGATAATTTTTGCATCTACTTTTTATCGTTTTCAAACAGATGATTGTAAATGACATATACAAATAAAAAAACATTTTTATCCATAAACAAATCAAACATATTAGATACAAATATGATACAAATAAGTTAAAATGCAAATGGATACAAATAAAATATAGATGAAAGTTAGATAATCCAAACAAACCATAAATCACTATTGTATATATCTTATTTGCATATATATATTTTGGAATTTTAAGCTTAATAACTTCTTTTATATATCAGATATAATGTAAATCCAAGTGTTTTTTTTTTTTTTAAGAATTGGATTGTTAATAATAACTTTTATATTTATCTTTTTATTTTTAGTTTGATCGTGACATCACATGACTTATTGATCCAAGATTCCAGTTAAACCACTATTTTATTATGAGTAAATTACACCAGAAGTTATTTGTATTTTAAATAGTTAAAAGGAGGTATCAATTTCACCAAAAAAAAAAAAAAAGAGAGAGGTATCTATATTTTACAAATTGAATCAAATAATATATTAAAGTTTTGCAAAGTTTATTTAAGATATTAACATTTCGATTAGTTTTAATTAACTTTCCTAATTTTTTATTAATGGTTAATTATTAATACTTTAGTTGACTCACTTTACAAAATGTTTATATTTTTTTAACCATTTGAAACATTAATATCTTAAATAAGTTATTCTCAAAAGTTGTGATCGGGGTTTGCAACTGTGGAAAAAGAAAGTGAGTGTGTGTGCATGTTGGAAATGATCTAAATGTAACTGATGATAATTGCCTTCAAGTGTAGTTTTAAATTTATGAAAGCTCGTTCTTCTTTCACTATAAAGGTAATAGGCAATGTACTTATCAATTGTAGAATAGAATTGATATGGGTATCGTCCTCTAGGATTTGGATATCAAGTACTAGTATTACCGTTTCTCTACTATGTAACCGACAATTTTGATGATTTACTATTTTATCTAATTTACTTTGAAACAATATTAACACAGATCCAACAACAAACAAGATTCAATAAGATCAAATGATCCAGATTTTGTCTTACCTCCAATTTATCATGTGAATCCTTGGCAACTCATACTAGATATTTAAGATTTAGTTCTAAAGCTATAGAGTTCCTTAAGTAAAATGTCAATTCTTTCGAATCTAACAAATTGTCTAAACCTAGGTTAATCAATTAGGATGTCTCCTCAATCAATAGCAACCCAAATTTGCATTAATAACATGAACTCATTTTCATAATGGAAGATTCTTGCTATTCTATGTCTAGAATCATAAACAAATCTCTTCAATTGCATAAATCAAATCATAAAAGCAATCTTTCAATTAGCTTAAATGAAAATCACACATAAATCTGTATTTCCGGAGATACAAATTTAAGATACGGTTAAAAGCATGCAATTGAATAAAAGAACTTCAATCTTTCATTAAGAACAAAGCCTCATCGCATGATAAACATGGAGCTCAACAAAACCTAGATCTGTAATTTCACTCTTCCATATTGTCTAATGATAATACATGAATTTCAAAACAGAAAATTGAAATCATGATACTACCCAAAAAGAATAAAGCTCAAAAACTTCAAATCTTCAATCTGTGATAATTTTGACTTGTTGTTGGAATTCTGAAGAACTCAGGTATGAATTCTATATTTGCTTGAATTATATATTTGCTCTCTCTTGCTTTTCTTGTTGTTGTTGATTCTTCCTCCATGTTCAATTTATAATGTATTTTACATAAATGGAATTAAATGCTCATTATGGAGGAAATGGGAAGTTACGGGAGTTACGGGTCTTTTGGCTTTCAAAGTGACACCCCTTTTAATGCCCAATGAACGTTATTTTAATAAATAAGGGGTTACTATTCATTAAACAAGCCGTTTCTCAAAAAGTAACTCACTGTCAAATTGACATGTTTGGGGATAAGTCGTGTCACTTGAGCATGTTTGGCCAATTTCTTCATAGTGGAGAGTGACATGACTGGGACATGGCTTGTCCCAGAGTCGTGTCCCTTGCTATGGCCTTCCTTTCTTCATTGACACGACTTGGGACAAGCTTGTCTCAAAGTCGTGTAACTTGCTGTTTTCAATCCTCCGTACGACATGCCCAGTGACAAGTCATGTCATGGTCATGTCTTTGCAAGGCGAAATTTCCAGTTTGACATGCTTTGTGACAAGTCATGTCACTGAGCTTGTCCTTCTAAAACTTGAGATTTATGACTCGATTCTTCTTTTCCTTGACATGGTTGATAGATATACCTTGTCTTTGTTGTGTTAACCACTTTTTTGGTCCAAACTTTGCATTTTTGACTCGTTTTGCTTTCTTTTTATAAAATAACTCCTTTAAAGGCCTGAAAGCATAAATTAATATTTTTAAGTGCCAAATTCATAATATTTATCAATAAAAATCCATTTTGGCATTCATAAAATAGGAATAATTTTGGTTTATCAACTGACAAGTACAAGTGAAGGTGGAATGCATTATATTCCAATTATGGGCTGAAGACATAGGGCAGAGAATTAGGCCTATATCCTTAATGAATAAGGCTAAGTCCAGCAACAGTAGTAATGTAGCCTAATAACTATTGTGAATTATTCCCATATTAGTATAGTACAGTTAGTACAATTATCCTTTGTATATTTCAATGGTAATGGTAAGATGGCTATACTATGTCATAAGCCATCACCCGAACAATTATTTACTATATAGGACATTTTGTTATGCATGAATATTGTATGACTACAACATTAATGAATGAATATGGAATTGTTCTCTAAGGCTTGAATACGAGTCTTGCCCTTGCATTCGAGTGGTTAAGGAGACTGTGGGAATTATTGTTGAATTTCTTAGTTCCTTGCATCATTTGGCATCAGAGTAGTCTTGGTAATGGTTGAAGAAGCTAAGTAGATTAAAGAAATCGTAAGGTTAGTGATGAAGGAACAAGCTAACCAGAACATAGAATGGGTACAGATGTTCTCCGATACCCCATAGAAACCAACAAGCAACGTTAGATAAGCAAAATCAAACTATAAATGAGTTAAGACAATAGATATAAGTGTAGCATACCATCATTTGTTCTCCATCAAGTGTAGCCTTCCATGGCAAGTTATCTGCTTCAGCTCCCCTAGAACCAATTCAACAAGAACAAGGGAGTAACCTGAAATCGATGATAGAATATCAGTTGCGTGTGAGGAGTACTAAGGTGGAGTTTCCTGTTTTCAATGGGGACAGATTTGGGAATTGGCCGGTTAGAGCAAAGCAATTTTGTACCCTTGATGGCACTCCTAAACACCTTAAGGTAAGTATAGTTACTATGTACCTAGAAGATAAGCCTTGTGAACGGTATATTGCATATTCTAAGTCTAGAAATGATATTGCCCCAATGACATGGGAGAAGCTTACTAAGGCTCTCCAAGCTAGGTTTAGTGAGCGTATTTTTAAGGATCTTATGGCTTAGCTTAAAGAACTCCATCAAACAGAAACATTGTAGGAATATATTGATGATTTTATGTTCAGCTACTAGAAATACATCTTGTGAGTTATTTCCTATGTGGACTCAAACTAGAAATCCAATTTCCCATAAGAATGTTTTAACCTAATACCTTAAACCAAGCTTACACCTTAGCTAAATTACAAGAAGCCACCTTAATATCTTCCACACACTAACCTGAAAGCAACTAAACATACTACTACCACAACCCACGTTTATCTCTGTTCACAACCTACCCATGTTAGCCCTTACTAAACACCTATCCCTAAACCCCCAACAGCTAACCCTGGTAGGAGTCAGATAACAACCAACCAAAAATAGAGTATTAATGCAACCTTTAGAAACACCTGAAGACTTATCCCTAAAGAACTAGAAGAAAAGAGGAGGAAAAGGCCATGTTTCTAGTATAATGAGCCCTTTAGACCAAGACATAGGTGTAAAAGTAAGAAAGTCAACCTGTTGATAGTAGAACATGAGCATAAGCGGGAAAAGACTACTAAAGTAACCCCTGAGGTGGACCGGGTTGAAGAAAACCTAGCTCAACTCACATTATGTTCCATGTGCAGTGAATCAAAGGATCATGGGGGAAGTATGAGAGTTACTCGTTACTATACAAGGAAGCAGCTTAATGTGTAAATAGATACTGGAAGTTCCACAAATTTAATTGATGAAAGGCTTGCCAAAAGGGTTGGCTATCAACTTACTGAAATCACTTCGATTAGAGTGATTCTAGCAAATGGTACACAATTGCAGCATACTAAGAGGGTGGAGAAGTTTATTGTGTAATGCAAAGAATAGGATTTTCCTCGGCATTCTATGTCCTACCTTTGTGTTCAAGTCACTTAATTTTGGGCATCCCATGGTTATCAAGAATAAACTAGAATTCCAAACTCTGGTCATGGAATTCCATTGGCAAGGTAAGGAGTACAAGCTAAAAAGTGAAAAGAGAAACTTAATCTAATACAAGAAGAAAAGATGGACTTGCTTCTGGCTACCACTTCTTAAGCCATGATTGAGGTGTAATGCAAGGTAATTCAGGGCAAATGGTAGGTGGTAAAATTGAAGTTCAATAAGTACTGCATCCTTACTTAAAAGGAATTGATGGCCTTGGTCTACGTAATAGAAAAATGGAAACACTACCTAATTGGGCGACATTTCACTATAAAGATTGATCACCGAAGCTTGAAGTACCTTTTGAGTCAACGGTTGGCCATCTCTACTCAACAAAAATGGTTGATGAAATTACTAGGTTTGATCATGACATTGAGTATAGGAGCGGACATGACAATAAGGAACAAGATGTTCTATTTAAGGTCGAATTTCTCCACCTGTAGCACATTACTACATCATCTATCTTAATAGATGTCCTACAAGAGATCAAAGACAATTGAGAATTAAAATGAGGCTATGTGGAGATTATATCTAAGCTATAGGAAGTGTAAAAGTTAGGGCTTTTCAACCGGGAGCAGAACATCCTAAGAAGTAGGTGTGGGTAAGAAAACCAACTGAACAGAACCAATCTATAACAGAACCAAACCAAATCGAAAATATGTTTTTTTTTTAACAATTTGGTTTAAAAATTTCCAATACGAACCAATCCATAAATTTATGGTTTGGTTTGGAAGGTAAACCAAACCAATCTATAAAACCGAACCAAACCATTTTAGATAAATAAAATAATATTTTACTTGTAAGTTATAACTATATATTTTTTTTATGATGATTGATTAGGTCGTATATGTTCATATGATTTCATTTGATATTTATTATTTAGTGAATATTGATTAAAATTAACTTGTTCATTTTTAATTTTGTTTTTTAGGCTCATGATATATATATTTTTTGTCGATGATGAATTATTGTTTTTTTAATAGTTTTTAACTTTATAAAGTATTAAATTTATTTATTTAGTTATAAACTCTTATTATGTATTAATTTTTTAATATATTTTGTTATCGAATCATTTTATTCGTTAATAAATTTTGTTGATAGATGATTTTTTTATTTTGGCTAAATCTGTTGGTAGATGAATAACTTGATGGTTCTATTAAAAATTATAAATTATTACTTACTATATATTGGTTAGTGAATGTATTTTATTGGTTGATTACTAATTTTATAAAAAATTATAAATTAAAAGTATGATGAATTCATAAAGTATTTTGTCTAAGCTTATAATATAAATTTTATAAAGTGATATAAATATTTGAGTATTTACACAAATTTAAAAAAATTGGAACAAATAAATTTTTTAGTTAAAATTTTGATTTAATCTATAATCAAAACCGAATCAAACCATTATTTAATGGTTTAAAAAATTTCTAATCCGAATCAAACCGTAAATTATGGTTTGGCTTAGTTTTAGAAAAGACTAAACCAAATTGATTTGTGCCCACCTTTACTAAGAAGGAAATGAAGAGTGGTGATTGAGCCATCTAGAGAACTTAAGGTTAAGCTGTTGCATTATCATAAGGGTCCCCTAGGTGGTCATTCGGGAGCACAAGCAACTTATAAGGAAATACCTAGCACTTTTTACTGGCCAAGTTGGCCCAAGTTGGAAAAGGAAGTGAAGCAAAGGTTAAGAGAGTGTAATGTGTGTCAATTGTACAAGCTTAATAATGTAGCTACCCCAGGGTTACTACAGCCTTTGATTATTCCTAAGGAGTGTTGGCAAGAAAAGAGCATGGACTTTATAGAGGGCCAACCCAAATCAAATGGTAAAGATGTAGTGTTGGTTGTGGTGGATCTCCTTAGCAAATACAGTCATTTTGTAGCTATGTCTCATCCTTATTCAGCAACCCAAGTGGCTCAAGCTTACATAGATCACATCTATAAATTACAAGCTACTTGAAGTTATTACATGTTATTGGGACCCAATTTTTGTAAGCGTAGTCTGGCAAGAATTTTTCCGACTACAAAGGGTAGAATTCAATATGTCTACAACTTGTCAGCCTCGAATTGATAGAGAAACTAAGGTGGTCAATTAGTGTCTAAAGACATATCTAACATATATGACAAGGGATAATCCTAAGAAGTAGAGTTAATTTCGGAGCTTGGCAAAGTAGTGGTATAACACCAACTACCACACCAGCACCCACATGACCCTTTCAAAGCTTTGTATGGGCATACTCCACCTATAGATGTACCCTACATACCAAGGAGTCCAAGAATGAAGCTATGGACCAACTACTCACCAATAGAGAGGAAACCACATGCTTAAGTTTCATCTTAAGCCCCAAAATAGGATGAAACAATTGGCAGATCAGAAAAGAAAGAATAGGGTTTTTTGGATTGAAGACTGAGTGCTCTTAAAACTATAACCCCACAAGAAAAACTCCCTAAAAATCACTAAGACACTCAAGATTTCTCCTAAGTATTATGGTCCATTGAAAATAGTTGATAAAATAGGAGCTGTAGCTTACCGACTGAAGCTAAAATGCATCACACCTTCCATGTATCTCAACTAAAGAAATACATTGGGCCACTGGTTGCTTCTTCGATTCCACCTGCAATGAATACAAAGCATGATTATTAGCCACAATCGATCATTGACAAAAACAGGGAACAATGTAGAGACGAGGATGTTACTTGGAAGTTACAATGACTCAAAGATTTAATTTCCAAATCATCCCTGTAGATAAGAGATCTTGAAGGGGAAGGAGCTGATATAGGGTTTACAATTGTGGAAAAAGTAAGTGAAGTGTGTGTACATGTTGGAAGTGATCTAAATATGACCAACAAGCACAAGTGAAGGTGGAATGCACTACATTCCAATTATGGATTGAAGGCATAGGGTAAAGAATTAAGCCCATATCCTTAATGAATAAGACTAAGTCCAGTAGTAGTAATGTAGCCCAGTAACTATTATGATATATTCCCATATTTGTATAGTATAGTTAGTACAATTATCCCTAGTATATTTTAATGGTAATGATGAGATGGCCATACTATGTCACAAGCCATCACCCGAACTATTATGTACTATATAGGACATTTTGTTATGCATGAATATTGTATGATTACAACATTAATGAATGAATACAAAATTGTTCTCTAATGCTTGAATACGAGTCTTGCCCTTGCATTCGAGTGGTTAAGTGAAATTGTGGGAATTATTGTTGAATTTCTTAGTTCCTTACATCATATTGCTTCCTCTTTTGAATCACTTGAAATGCTAATACCTTAAATAAACCCACTCTCAAATGTTGATATCATTTTATGTAATTTACCATTTTTATTATCTATATCTTATACGGTACCTTTTAAAATTTGATTAATAATTTTTTGGTTTTATTCATAAAGAATGACCATAATGATAAGAAAATTAACTTTCCTGCTTTAACAATAAAGGAAAATTAATTATGCAAAGAACTCAAATGTTTCTTTTATTTACACTAATCGAAAGATGCTCTATCTTTTCAAACACATGAAAGATTTGCATTTGACTAATTTGTCAATTAATTTGCTTGTTCAAAGGAAAGAAGATTCCATTCAAATCCATTAAAAAGCTCCAAATATATCACAACTCCATCTCCACGTTGAAGACTCATACATAAGGATTTATAAATAAAGATGCTCTTCTAATTAGTAAACCTACATGTTGTCTAAAGAAATGCAAAGGCTTAACCTATTTGAATGGAAACATCGCTAATATAAATATTCGTTGAGGTTGTCATATCAATTCATATGTATTTGGGCTATTTTTAAAGGTTACAATGTAAAAGTTAGACAGAGATGCACCATGAAAGCCATTAATAATTTTTTTTCGTTTTTTAGGTTGTAGAAATAACTTGATTATCGAGAGTGTATGTGTATGAAAAGGTAAGAATGTGTGTAAAAAAAACTACAATATATTTGATAATAAAAGTTTATGGATGTTGCAAAGGAGGTTAGCAAGGTTTTTATTTGTGAAGAAGGACCACAATGATTAAAAAGAAAAAAAAAAAGAACTTCTTTGCTTAAACAATTAAGGAAAATTTAATTATATAAAGAACTCAATTATTTCTTTTATTTACACTAATGGAAAGATGTTTTGTCTTCTAAAATCCATGAAAGATTTGCATTTGAATTCGCTAATTAATTTGATTTCTTAAAGGAAAGATTAATCCATTCAAATCTATCGAACGGGATCTCCTTCAAGAAATGCAATTTCTCATTGTGGTGTAGGCCAAAAGGAACCGCTGTGGAAATTGAAAGAATGGGGGGAACTAATAATATGTTATTTGTTTACTTAATATGTTGTCTGTCGTTCTTTGCCTGCTTTGTCTATGTGTGCATAAGCTTCCTTTTTAATGTACTTCCCATGTAACGGTTATTAATGAATAAAAAGTGCTGGTATGCTTTGTGCAGAAAGCTTCCATGCCTCGCTATCCCTCAAACTTGAATGCAATTGCCTTAAAAAAAGCAAGAATTGCAACTCTATCTCCATGTTGAAGACTTGAAAGTGCTCTTCTACCTCAAGAACATCCAATGTTAGAGGGAAGCATTACTAATATCAACTCCATTTGTATTTGAGTTATTTCTAGAAGTAAGGATGTAAAAAGTTAGAAAGAGATGCACCATGATAGTCGTTCATAAAATATAAATTATTTTTTTAGGTTGTAAAAATAACTTGAATAGTGAGAAAGAGTGTGTACAAAACAACGAGAATGTATGTAAAAAGCTACAATATGTTTGATAATAAGAGTTGGTGGATATTGTAAGGGAGGCTAGCAAGATATATATAGTTGTTTTTCTTGTGAAGAAGGACCATAATGATTAAAAAAAAAATTACTTCCTTGCTTAAACAATTAAAGAAAATTTAATTATGTGAAGAACTCAATTGTTTATTTTATTTACACTATTGGAAAGATGTTTTGTCTTTTAAAGTCCATGAAAGATTTTTATTTGATTGATTCATCAATTAATTTGCTTGCTTAAAGAAAAGAAAAATCCATTCAAATCCATTGAAAACTCCATTTAAATTGCAACTTCATCTCCATGTTGAAGACTTGAAAGCGCTTTTCTACTTAGGAAACATCCAATGTTAAGGAAAACATCACCGATATTGATATTTGTTGAGATTGTGATATCAATTTCATCTATATTTGGACTATTTCTAGAAGTTACAATGTCAAAAGTTAGAAAGAGATGCACTCTGTCAGTCATTTATAAAAAAAAATAATAATTTTCTTTCCTTTTTGAGGTTTTAAAAATAACTTGATTATTTAGAGAGAGAGAGAGAATGTGTGTGTGAAAAAGCGAGAATATGTGTAAAAAGCTAGTATGTGCTTGATAATAAGAGTTGGTGAATGTTGCAGAAAAGGTTAGCAAGATACATTTAGTTATTTTCCTTATGAAGAAGGACCATAATGATTAAAAAAAATGAACTTCTTGCTTAAACAATTAAGGAAAATTTATGTGAAGAACTCAGTTATTTCATTTATGTACACAAATGGAAAGATATTTTGTCTTCTAGAATCCATGAAAGATTTGCATTTGACTTATTTGTCGAGTAATTTGTTTGTTTAAAGGAAAAAAGAATCTATTCAAATTCATTGAAAACTCCATTTAAATCACAACTCCATATCTTTGTTGAAGACTTAAAAGAGCTCTTCTACCAAAGGAACATCCAATATTAGAGAGAAGCATCACTAATACAGATATTTGTTAAGGTTGTAATAAAAATTCTATCCGTATTTGGGTTATTTCTAGTAGTTACGGTGTAAAAGTTAGAAAAAGCTGCATCATGATTGTCTTTCATAAAAAATAAATTATTCTTTTTTTTTCTTTCTTAAGTTGTGAAAATAACTTGATTGTTGGGAGAGTGTGTTTGAAAAAGCGAGAACGAATGTAAGCATTTACAATGTGTTTGATAATAAGAGTTTGTGAATGTTGCAAAAGAGGTTATGAAATACCCTAAGATTTCATGAATCTAAACAAGAGTGGTTATAATTAAATATAATAATAGATGGTTAAATTTTGAACTTGAATTCAAAATTAATTTATAAATTAAATTTGGATAGTTAAAATAAATCAAGTAAATTAAGTTATAGAATATAATTAGATAGATAAACGTAATCAAATTAATAAATCGAGTTAATTGAAATCAAATTTCAAATATTCTTTTCATTAGTCTAATTTCCTCGATTACCCCTTTTATCAATCATATTCCTTAATTCTATCTAACAATTAAATTTGAATTTTTTTTCTCTTATTTTGTTTATTTACTTTATTTGTCTTTTCTAAGAAATCAAATTTCATCACAATCTCAACCAATTTTATTAGAACTTGTACTCTTTCAATTATCAAATAAACCAAAAATTTGAAAATTCAATTATCTAAATTTTACAAAAGGCCCTAATTAGCCACTTTCAACTAAATCCTATTTTCTTAATCCCTAAAAATTTTGAATTCGATTATTTGTTTAAAATTATAATTTTTTATGTCCTGAATTCCCAAATCCAAATTAAATGTCAAATTTGATTTAAATAGTTACTTAAATTAAGTAAAGTAAATTATAAAATTTGATTAGATAAATTGACATAAACTAGTAAATATATTTAAATTGAAATTTGATATTTCAAATACCCTTTTAAATCATCTATTTACTTTAATAACTTTTTTCAATGAATTTAATTATTCAAACTCTTCCTAATCATTCATTAAAACTCATTTTTTTCTCAAATTTTATTTCCCTAAAACTTGAAACATGTAATTTAAAAGTTTTGCAAGTTCCTAAACCCTTGAATTTTAGTTTAACTTCCATTTTCTAAATCCCTATAAGTTTTGAATTCATTTGCCTGTTTTAAAATATCAGTTCTTAAACTTAAACCTAAACTAATATCAAGTTTTTACCAACTTAATTTCTAAATTGGATTTCCAATTCATGGTAATGATTTTACGTATATATATTCTAAAATTTTATCCCAATTATTTTTAATACTTAAGATAACGATCCAGAAAGCTTAAATCAAAACATCTACCCATAAATATTCTCAAAATTTCTTAATATTTATCTCTTTTTTTCCTTTTTTCTTTTCCTAAAATTTGCCACTTTTTCTTCTTCTTCTTCTTCTTCTTTTTATGTTTTCTTTTCTTTCCTTTTCCTCTTCTTCTTCTTCTCTTCTTTCCTCTTAAATTTCACATTCAAATCTCAATCTTAAGAAGATCATAAGAGAGATTGAAGTTAGAAAGGAAGATAAGGGGTCGGAAACATGCTAGTAGAAGCTACAACAACTATAGAGAAGTAGGAGCAGTGAAGATCAAATAGCCTAAGTTACCAAAAATGTAAGTTAGTGATCTTCTTTGTTTTTAGATTGTTGTATATGCATGTACATAATGAAGTAGAGTAGGATGAGAGTTGGGTATGTGATAGAACTAGTATATGAATTATGTATGAACTTGTAAGACCAAATATAAGTATGTTTGTGCATACTAGAATTGAGAAGATCCATGAAATGATTTAAGAAATAAGATGTAATGACATGCATATTGATGTTATAAGTTATGGTATTGAACTTGTAGATTGTTAATATGATGTTGTGGGTTGAGTTTTGAGGATGAAATAATTAAAAAAGTAACAAAATGGAGTAAAAGAAACAGAGAATGTCGTCTGGGTTGGCACGTCTTTTGGCACGGGGTGTGGTAGTCCATGTATTCATATAATCTAGGTTTACATGCCCTTTAGTAGGGGGTGTGGTAGCTGCTACCCCTTGCTTGATTCATATACCCCTTGACATGGGGCGTAGCAAGGGATGTGATGGCTACCACCAGCCTTAATATGCCTTATAGAGAACTTGGACTTCTCTTGTTCTTCTTTTTCTTATCCAGTTAATTTAATTTGATCATAACTTTCTCATTTAAGCTCAAATTAATATGATTTAGCATGCTTTAGAAAGCCTAAAAAGAGCTCTATAACTTTTTATGTTTTAGGTTTTTGGAAAATCTAAAAGCATCAAGACCTAACATATAATTGTTTCCAACCACAACATATCCATATCTAAATGAAATTAGTTAACAATCTAAGCTCATTTTGGCTTAATAAACCTAAATGAACTAAAATGAACTAGATTGATTAAGCTTAATTAACTTGACTAAGACTAAATTAACATATAATTAAGCTAATATAAATCTTAGATGTAAAATGAATTATTTAATAAATTTAAGCTTAACTTAACTTAATGGACTTTGATAAACTAAAATGAGTTAGATAGGTTAAGTTTAATCAATTCGACGGAGTTAAGTTAAAATAGATTTAATAGCTTGTAAATGATTAGATATAGTTGTAATTTATTAACCTTTAAATAATAAAGGGAATATGTTGTTTCAAATGTGTGTTTGCTAAAACTAGTTTTTAGTATAAGTCTATATTTTGATCAAGTGTAGAACAACAAATTAAAAATGAGTTCAAATGCTAAAATTTGATAAAGCCTATGCCAAGAAAAGTAATGAATGGTTATTATCTTGTTTTATAGGAGAAATGAAGTAATCTTTAGATTCACCTAGAAATTTGTTATGACTTAGCTTAGGTGACAGGTGGGTAATATTGATATTATCATCTTGCTTGTGCTTATAATATAGTTGCACATAAATTAATATAAATATAACTGGTTATGCATGTGCATTGGGTGTTCATGTGTTACTTGGTGATTGTTTTTGGTTGATAATTCATTAAATTAAAAGAGGTCACACATTGCTTGTAATAATTAAATTGGGATTGCTGAATAATGTCTGTTGATGGATTGGTCACTTTAATAAATGAACTTAATACTATTTGACTTCTTAATTAAATAATCATGTATTGCATGTTTGCATATAATGCATTTCTTTTGGGTAATCATACTATGTATCAGCATTTTGGTTCTCTGATTACGGTTGGTTTTTCTAGATGAAATGTTCTTAGTTCTATGCAAAGTTTCCACTATTCTATTCATTACACAGGAACTAAGCAGGCACCGAAGGATGTCGCCTGTGGTGTCACATGAAATGGCTATTACTCGGTGTATTTTCTAAGTTCTTAGTGAAGTTGAGGTTATGTCAACAATACATATATAAGTAACAAATGAGTTTAAAAAAAAAATCTTCATTCCTCAGTTCTTTCTAAAGTAAAGTTGATGTTATATTACTTATATGTATAAACAATAAACAAGTTGAAAAGAAATTCTTCTCCTTAGTTCTTAGTTTCTCCTGGGTGTAGATTACTAGTACTAGTTCCTTCAACCCCCAAGAGAGGGCATAAACCTTTATTGGTTTAGATTTCGATCATTTAAACTGTGCATATCATATGATTGAGTATTGCATTGCAAATGTCTATTAAAAATACTTGATTGACATTTGTTTGATGTGTGGTATGGTTTTATTATTCACTGAGCTATGGTTTAAGTCACGTCCCTATAGTTTTTATGTAGGAAAGCATCAGCAATGGGCTAAAGAAGTGTGGAGAGAGATCTTCTTCGAGGATGTCCTTGAAGATAGGAAAATAAACTTAGTGTGTAATCTATATGTTTAGTGTTAAAGTATGAATTGTAAAATATAGAAAATAAACTTAGAATTTGAATTAGATTAATTATATAATGTTTTGAAACTTTTTGATATGTAGTTAACCTATCCTATTTTACTATTTGATGGGGGATACCGATTCTCTGTTGTTCTGGTGGACTGTAGGAATCCGTATTTTTTTAGATATCAAAATGTTTTTATACAATTAAAACTTGTGTAGAAAATATTAAGTAGAGTTTTGCAATCTCTAACTTGCAAAACGGTTCTCATATGTTGAATGCATACTTGATATGATAACTACAGGTTAATCATTTTAGGCTTCGCTCAGGGGCGTAACAAGTTAACAAGATGAGAGCTTCTATGGTCCCGTTGACAGGACTATCCATTTATTAATATAATTGTTAAATTAAATATTATAATGGAATATTAACTATTTTAGTGACTCGATTATGGTTGGATGTGGTGTGAGCTGTTAGATAGTGACAGGACCATAGAATTTCCTTAACAAAAAATACATATATATATATATTATATAGTTGTTTACCTTGTGAAGTTGGACCATAATGATAAAAAAAAATATTAACTTCATTGCTTAAACAATTAAGGAGAATTTAATTATGTGGAGAACTCAGTTATATTTTTTATTTCAATTAATGGAAAGATTTACATTTCACCGATTCGTCAATTAATTCCCTTTTTAAAGAAAAGAAGAATTCATTCAAATCCATTGAAAACTACATTTAAATCACAACTTCATCTCCATGTTGAAGACTCGGAAACGCCCTTCTACTTAAGAAATGTCACGTCCCGAGCAGGGTTAAGGTGTATTCAGTTTCACCACGTATAATACTTAGGTATTATACGCAAGGCTACCTCAACTTACCTATTTAACGCAATTGTTTGCTCTCGGATTTTAGATTTTGAAATTAATCAATTAGGTTTTGAAATCATTTGAAATGTAGCGAAAAGTTAAGGTTTTACAAAAAATTCACAAAAAGGTTACCTCCGTGAGTAACTAATACATATAAAAATAGGTATAACATAAAACAGTATCATAAGACATCTCAAGGTATCCCGTGATACCTAAAACAAAAGTATCAAAATAAAAACAAAAGGGTCTAAGTATCTCATACAACAAAGGTAAAATCGGGATGGTAAACACTACAAAAAAAAAAAAAAAAATAGGGCTCAAAAGGAGGCCCTCTAAGTCTATAAGCATCAAAATGGATATGGAACACTTTGAGCATGGAGATAAGATTGGATGCTAGACTAATTGCTAAGCTCCTCAAGAAGGCCCTCAAAGTCAGTACCATAACCTTCACAATCATAACAATCACCATCATCACTTGAAAAGAAAAAGAGTGAGCCAAAGCCCAATAAACAACAACTTAAGCACACACGTGATGATTCACACTTGCATAAACTAAATGCAATGCAACATTGAACGAATTATATATATATATATATATTATTTAAGTGTGGCAAGTCAACAAAGGAGTAATCACACTTCGACAACATGCTGGGAACCTGAGAGTCCTGAGGAGCAGCAACTGCTCAAGGGGTTCATATAAATAGGCCGAATATCTATATCTTTTATCTCTAACTGATAATAGCTTTGTTTGGGGGGTTACAGTTGTTACATGACTCTACTTATTTTGATCCATTACATTGTTCAATTTAACGGAGACCATAATCCTAAACCGAGCAAAGGTAACTTCTTTCCAAACATAAGTAAATTTTATCCTGCTATCGTTTTCTTATCAACTACCTACAAAGCCATCATTGGTGGCCTAAGCGCTTAACTATCGTGCTGGCATCGCTTAGAGGTTGTTATCTATCGACCCAAGTCTAAGAATGAATAAGCACAAAAAATGCTCAATTATTAACTGTCTTTAAGTATTAGTTTATTTAAGATGTCTATCTTAATAAGCAACACGCATGTTACTACATATGTGATACTAAATTAGTGGATGATAGTAGATCATACATAAGGCAATAAGTTGATCGAATATCCGTTCAAGGAATATTAATTGTATGAGAATTGAGTATACAAACTAATTATTCATATCATATTGATTAATTAATTAACATAATGTTTTATGTAATATA
Source organism: Combretum micranthum (assembly GCA_024138025.1). Lineage (NCBI taxonomy): Eukaryota > Viridiplantae > Streptophyta > Magnoliopsida > Myrtales > Combretaceae > Combretum > Combretum micranthum. Next base: position 337,461 of record JAMXBD010000289.1, read on the forward strand.
AGGTCTTTGAGTTATCATTGAATTGAATCCATTTAATGTAATATAACTTAGGTAATTTAGACTGAGCCCATTAAATTTGGAAATTGAAATGATTATTTAGATGTATTGGGCCTTTAGGAATCATAAGTTAAGTCTAATAAGAAATCATCTGAAGAATCCACTTTTTAAGATAATGAGCTTTAAGGTTTAGGAATTGAGCCCATTAAGAAATATATATACCGAATTAGGTAGAATTGGGCTTTATTTGAATTTAGGTCTAATTAGAGTAGTTTTGGTTATTAGACATAAGAATTGAGTTTAAAACCCAATGGAATTTAATTTAGATCTAACTAAAGTTATCGGTGTTCTAAACTCCCGTTTAATCCCACTAAGTGTATTTTAGGCTTATGAACCCAAAAAATGTTATATGAGCCCGTTAGGTAATTCAATACCTAGAAAATGTCATTAGACTTATTTATTTTGAAAAAAAGCCCAATTGAGTAGATAGAAGGTGTTAGACTCATGTTACAAAATTTAAGTCCATAAAACATCGTTTGGTAGTTATTTCAGTTTAGGGCCCTAAAGCTCCGAGAAAAACCCGATTGAATAATTTACAGTTGAAATAGGTCAAATTGGTTGAAATCAAATTATTAGATCCTAAAGTATTTACTAAGCCTAAACTCTGAGTTTAGTCCAAAAGTGGTAACTCCCTAAATATTATTTTAGCCTTTTGGTCCAAAAGAGATCATGGTGGATATTGTCCATGTGTTCAATTGATATTGATCCAAAAATATTCACCAGTACGTGTGATATTGTAAATCGGATATGTGAATTCTAAGCCATGATGGGGACTAAAGCTAATATATAATATTATTATTGTTGCCGAAAAATGCTATGTGACAAAATTTTTGAATTTCAATCAAATTGCATATTATATTACTGGTTCAAGCCAATACAAAGTTTGTCTCGGTGGTTATTTTAGTTTATTTTTATTCTTTTTTATTTCGACTTACACCTAACTAATTATTTTGATTTGATTATAGCACATCACATCATTTATCCAATTCAACTAATCACAGGTTCATCTAAGTTATTTATTCAATTATCATCAATTTGTTAACTTATAAATATACACAGTATTCGATACATTAATTTATTACTACTTCCCAGCTAATGCAATAGCTAAAACCCATCCGTTCAATCAATCAAAGTTGACTCAACATTAATTTATAACCTTCCCGAATTCCTGGCGTAATTTATTTATTAAAATGTGTAATCTCAACATAGTTAAATATGACTCCAGGTTTAAGTTTTTTAATTTAATTAACAATAATTATGGCAAAACCAAGTCAGTTCGAATATGATTGATATTTTCATTTAATTACAACTCAAACAAAAATTACATAAAAATTATACATGTGTCTCGGTTCATCCAATCTAATTTCCAGCAGATAATATTGTAATTCTAGATTAACTACCAATTTCTAGAAATTATAGCAAGTTTAATAAATATATATTCAGTCTCGAGGTTATATACCATCAAAATATTTACCAAACATCAATTTCCAACTCAGTCTACATATTACTAGATTTGTTAATTCAATTAGGAATTTTCTGGGGTTGATCAATTAAATAACATTAAACAATGTTGTTCAGTATTATTAAGCGATATATACATATATAGAACTCAATTACATTATAAATCAACTTATACTAATAGAATATATATACGATAAATCCTGTCCGGCATAATCTGCCCATGTATTGATTTCAGTCAAGGTTAAATCAAGAATGATATAATACAATATATCTACGTCCGATTTTAACAATATTAACAAATATATTGATGAATTATATTAAATTAATGCTTACCCATTGCTAAATTTCCATCACCTCAACGTACACTAACGTACTTAATACATAGAGTCACATCAATCTATTTTTATATATATATATATATATATAATATATATGCTTGGACTCTACTTGTAAGAAGTAAACCTATATATTTGTATTTTATCTTTTGCCAGCATGATTGAATTGAAAACACACACAAATCTCCAATAACATCTTCAGTTTACGGAAGCCTATATCATTCCATTAATGGGATCGTCAGTCAACTATTTAACTGTTAAAATAAATATAATAATTAAAATATTAACTATTTTAATAATTCGATCATAATTAAATATAGTATGAACCATTGAATAATGACGAGATCAATCTCATACGGAACATAGAATTCCCTCAGTTTACATTGGTATCAAGTTCAAAAAATTCACAATATAAATCACATTTATATACATTTAATGTTCAACACTAATATCAATCAAATCACATACACCTTGTGCACACTTCCAGGGGAGCATCGTGTACACAGAACCCAACAATTTCCACTAAAACATACAAAGAATACTAATTATATATATTATAATGACCGGTTTGCAACATGTATATTACATTTATCAAACCAATTTTATTATCGAACTAATGTTAATCTTGTCATCAAACAACACTTTCAATAACAGAAATGCAATCAACATTAAATAAAATAAATATACTTACTAGTTTTATTGGATTAATAAAGATTTTCTTCAAATCCCTCAACCACTACTATTAATTTTATTATAGATGCTACCAACCAACTCCAAAATTAATCTTAATTTTGCTCTTCAAAATTACCTAAGAATTAAATGAAATTAGAGATTAATATAGGTAATGAAAAGAGTTATTGATTGAGTATAAGAATTAGGTAATACTTTTCCTAATTAGAATTGTCTTGTGCTGAATTTTGGAGCTAAAAAAATAATGAAGATCTTTGGTTTTGTTTTAGTTGAAAAGAAAGGCAACAAAATGGGTGTTTTGATGTTTTGTCATTATTGTGTAAGAGTATGAGGAACAAAGCAGGTAAGTTTTAGTAAAGTTTTAAGGGTGTAATATATTGTTGAATTTTCAAACATGTGGGGGCTCCTTTACTAAAATTCTCTATGGAAAAAGTGGAGGAAAAAGGAGTAAGTAGTGCCACGTGTCCAATTATTATTGTAGGTTAGTTGGTTTGGTTTTGATGTGATGTAATTAGAGGAGAATTGGGCCTTTTTAGCACCATTTGGTTAGAATTGGATGGATAGGTTTAGTGACATATGTCACTATAAGAATGGAGAGATTTGAGATATTTTCATGAGGTTAGCTAAGTTAAAACATGTGATGAAAATGTCATTTGTTATATGGCAAATTACATGAGCTTATGCTTTTCATTTAGGTAGGTTGGGCTTGTTTTATAGGTTGGGTGTTTAGATGGGTTGAATAATTATTATTGTTATTTTAGGTGCTTTAGAATTTAGATAGAAAAGTTTTAGAATTAGGTAGATAATATGGAATACGATTTAGCTAAATTAATGTTATGATTTAGCTTGAGAATTTGATTGTTATTCTAAATTAAATTTTAAAATTCAAGTTTTACCCTTAATGATATACAAACTAATTATATTTTTCTCATTTTAATTTTATGCATTTAGGGATTTTTCAGGAAACATCCAATGTTAGATGGAAGCATAATTGATATTGATATTTGCTAAAGTTACGATATCAATTCATCTGTATTTAGGCTATTTTTAGAAATTACGATGTAAAAGTTAGAAAAAGATGCGCCATGACAGTCATTCATAAAAAAACAATTATTCTATTTTCTTTTTAATGTTATAAGAATAACTTGATTATTGAGAGAGAATGTGGGTGAAAAGGTCAGAATGTGTGTAAAAAGCTACAATGTGCTTAATAATAAGGGTTCGTAGATGTTGCAAAGGAGGTTAGCAAGATATATATATATATATATATATATAATATAGTTTGCCTTATGACAAAGGGCCATAACGATTAAAAATAAAATAAATTTCCTTACTTAAGTAATTAAGGAAAATTTAATTATGTGAAAAACTTGATTATTTCTTTTATTTACACAAATAGAAAGATATTTTGTCTTCTAAAATCCATGAAAGATTTGCATTTAACTGATTTGTCAATTAGTTTGCTTGTTTAAAGGAAAGGAAAGTCTATTGAAAACTTCATTTAAATCACAACTTCATGTCCATGTTGAAGACTTGAAAGTGCTCATCTACCGTGGGAACATCCGGTGTTAGAGGGAAGCATCATTGATATTGATATTTGCCAAGGTTGCAATATCAATTCCACCTATATTTGGGCTATTTTTATATGTTTCGATGTAAAAGTTAGAAAGGGATGCACCATGACAATCATTCATAAAAAATAAATTATTTTTTTTTTCTTTTTTAGGTTGTAAAAATAACTTGATTATTGAGAGAAAGTGTGTGTGAAAAAGAGAGAATATGTGTAAAAAACTACAATGTATTCGATAATAAGAGTTAGTGGATGTTATAGAGAAGTTAACAAGGTATATTTAGTTGTTTTCCTTGTAAAGAAGGAGCATAATGATAAAAAATGAAGTTCCTTGCTTAAACAATTAAGGGAAAATTAATTATATTAATAACTCAATTATTTCTTTTATTTACATTAATGGAAAGATGTTTTGTCTTTAAAAATCCATGAAAGATTTGCATTTGGTCGATTTGTCAATTAATTTGCTTGTTCAAAGGAAAGAGGAATCTATTCAAATCCATTGAAAAAATTCAATCTCTTTGTTAAACACTTGAAAATGTTAGGTTATGAATCCAACCCATATGGGTCTGTAACTTATAATAGAGGAAATCCTTAATATTGTATATATTTAGAAGAAGACTTGGAAAATAAGAGATTTGTGCAACAAAGGAGACATGGAACACTGTACGCCCGCTAAATAAGGATCAAGGCCACCGTTCTTCAACAACACCAACGTCGACCTTCAACAACATCCTTACGCCGTTTGAAACACCGCCAGTATTCATATGAAAGCCACTGGCATTGGGATGTATACTGCTTGTGTTATGGCCTTTAACATACACTGGCTATAAAGGCTAGGTGTAGAGGCTGCTTATGTCGTCTACGAGTCTTCCTTTAGTTTTTTATATAAATACTCATTGTTTTATCTTTTAGGGTATCACTTTGGCTATTCTGAAAAACCTAAAGAGAGTTGTAGAGGGAGAGTAGCTTGTTCCTGCTATTGATTGAAATCCACTATTGTTGTGAAGATTTGTGGTCCACTAGTATTACTAGTGAAGAAAAATAGTATAATCCCATTATTATTGATAGTGGAAGAATTTGTTCGGCGGTTCCATGGTTTTTCCCAGTTGGGGTTTTCCACATTAAATCATGTTATTCTTTTTTTATTGTTTATTTTTCAATTATTATTTTTGTTATCGCATAGGTAAAAGGAAAAAATTATCTTTGTGATTTCAGGATATTGGATTTTTTTCCTAACAAGTGGTATCAGAGCCAATGGTTTGGTTAAGAACTCCTAGTTGGCCCTCCATGTAGAAAAAGAGTTTTATGGTATGGCTCATTTGTGAAACCCTTCATGTATGGTGAGTAGATGGGGAGCAGACCACTCACAAAGCGTGTTTAGTGGAGTCAATTTGATAAGCTCTTATTGAGGGTGAGTATGACTTAACCTATTGTGGAGACTCACACTCGAGAGGGAGATTTGTTCAGGTGCACATGTGAGGTTGGAAAAATCCCACATGGGAAATATGAGACTTATGTGAAGGTTTATAAGAGGTAAGACCCATTAACCAAATACCTTAAGGTTTTGGGTTATAGATGGTATCAAGCCCATTTATGTATTCTTTCACAAAGCCCGTTTAAAGAATTTCTCCCCTTTAAAGGCTTTCCCTCTTAACAATTGTTATTAGAGCCAGATTAAAAAAAAAAAGGGGGTTTTTTATTTTAGGGTTTTACAGCCATGGTTGAATCATTAGGTACAATGATAAAATTGAATTCATCAAATTATTTTATTTAGAAGTCAATGATGGAAGATCCGTTGCATTGTAAAGATTTGTATATGCCTTTAGGTGGTGATAATGCAAAGCTAACAGATAAGTCTGATGAAGATTGGGTAATCATGCATAGAAAAATTGTTAGATATATCGGACAATGGGTTGATCATAGTGTATATCATCATGTTGCTCAGGAAACCAAAGCTCATGTTCTATGAAAGAAATTGGAATCCACGCATGAGAAGCAGACTGTCTTGAATAAAACCTTCTTTACTAGGAGAGTGGTGAATTTGAAGTATAAGGATAGATCTAATATGGCTGAGCACTTGAATGATTTTCATAGTCCTATGAATCAGTTATCAGCCATGAAGCTTATGCTTGATGATGAGATACAGGTAATTTTATTATTGAGTTCACTCCCTGATAGCTAGGAGACACTTGTGGTGTCTATTAGCAATTCTACTCCAGAAGGAAGCTCACCATTACAATGGTGAAAGATAGTTTGACGAATGAAGAAGTTAGAAAAAAGATCATGGCACGAGTTCTAAGACTCAAGCACTTGTTACAGATAAGCTAGAAAGACATGGTAGAAGCAGGAACAAAGGTTCATCTGATAAATTTGATAGATCTGATAAATCCAAGGGAAGATCTAAATCAAGAAGGAAAAATATTAAATGCTATTACTGTGACAAGCTAGGACATTTCAAGAGAGAATGTAGACTTTGGAAGAGAGAGCAAGGTGAAGGTAAATATGATGAAAAAAATGAAGACAAAATTACTGCAGCAGATGGTGAGATTTTTGTTGCCTGGGATGAGGATTGTGTTAGCCTTGCATGTCAAGAAAGTGATTGGGTTATTAATTGTGGTGACTCCTTCCATGTGACATCACATAATGAATTCTTCTCAACATATAATGTCGGTGATTATGGCAATGTTAGGATGGGAAAAAAAATGAGACATCTAAAATTGTTGGCATTGGAAATGTTGTTTTAAAGACTAACACTAGTTGCAGGCTCATTCTTAGAAATGTCAAACATATTCTAGATATCCATCCAAACCTTATATCTGCAAGGAAACTTGATGTTGACAGTTATAATAGTCATTTTGGTGAAGGTAAATGGAAGCTAACCAATGGTTCTCTCATAGTGGCAAAAGGAAAGAAGAGAAATACCTTTTACTTAATGTTAGCAAAACTAAGTAAAGGAGATTTAAGTTTGATTGATGACACTTCAATAGAGCTTTAGCATAAGTGGCTTTGTCACATGAGTGAGAAAGGGCTTCAAATGCTTGTCAAGAAATAACTTCTCCCTAATGTAGAAGGTACTCTTCTAAAAACTTATATTGATTGTCTTGTTGGTAAACAATATAGAGTTGTATTTAAGAGAAATCCACCTGCTCGGAAATCTCATATAGTGGATTTAGTTCACACATATGTATGTTATATGAAGGGTAGGTCAATAGGTGGTGATCTTTATTTTGTGATATTCATTGATGATCACTCTAGAAAGTTGTGGATTTTTGCTTTGAAGTCCAAAGATCAAATGCTGGATGTGTTTAAGCAATTCCACACTAGAGTCAAAAGAGAAACATGAAAACAATTGATAAGTGTTTGAGTAGATAATGGTGGTGAATACAGAGAACCTTTTGAAGAATATTGCAAAGAATATGAGATTAAACTGGAGAAGACAATTCCAAATACCCTACAGCAGAATCACATAGCAGAGAGAATGAATTGCATTATCGCAGAGCGAGTGAAGTATATGTTATCATATGCCAAGTTACCAAAATCATTTTGGGGTGAAGCAACGTGGACAGTTGTCAACCTGATTAATCTATCTCCCTCTTCTGCTCTGAATGGAGATATCCCAGAGAGAGTCTAGACAGGTAAAGATATTTCTTATGAACACTTATGTGTGTTTGGTTATAGGGCATTTGAGCATATTCCCAAGGATGAAAGAGTGAAACTTGATGCAAATTCAAAGCAATGCATTTTTTTGGGTTATGCACATGATGAGTATGGATACAGGTTGTGGGATCTAGCAGAGAAGAAGAATGTCAGGAGTAAAGATGTGGTCTTTCTTGAAGACTAAACTATTGAAGATATTGAGAAGTTTGAAAAATCCAAATCCTCATATGAGATCCCTACGAATGTAGATCCAATGCCCTCATTTAAAGATTCTAATAATGATTGGGGACATAGGGAAGATTCAGTTGAAGAGCCCTAAGAGACTCATCAGATTAAGTTAAGGAGATCTTCAAGAGAGTGAAGACCATTGGTTAGATGTAGTCAAGATAAGTATGTGATGTTGATAGACGGGAGAGAGCCAGAATATCATCAAGAAGCCATGTTACATGAGCAGAAAAAGGATTTGGGTAAAGCCATGCAAGATGAGATGAAATCCTTGCATGAGTATAAGACATATGATTTGGTAGAACTGCCAAAGGGCAAGTGACCATTAAAGAATAAATGGGTATATACATTGAAGACTAAAGAGAATAGCCCACCACCAATGTACAAGGCAAGATTAGTTGTAAAAGGGTTCAGTTAGAAGAAAAGTGTTGATTTTGATGAGATTTTCTTACCAGTTGTGAAGATGTCTTCTATTCAGGTTGTACTTAGTATTGCTACCTATTTGAACTTGGAGATTGAACAAATGGATGTGAAGACAACATTCCTTCATAGTGACTCGGAGGAAGAAATTTACATGGAGCAGCCTGAGGCGTTTAAGGTTAAAGGGAAGGAGCATCTTGTTTGTAAATCAAAGAAGAGTTTGTATGGGTTGAAATAGGCTTCAAGGCAGTGGTATAAGAAGTTTGACTTCTTCACGATTGATCAGGGATATACCAGGACTGTATCGGATCATTGTGTCTTTATAAGGATATTTGGCATTGGTGAGTTCATTATTCTCCTATTATATGTTGACGATATGTTGATTATTAGCCATGATGCCAAGAAGATACAAGATCTAAAAATTACACGAGTAAGTCTTTTTCCATGAAAGACTTAGGAGCATGCCAAATTCTTGATATGAGGATTATTCATGATAGGAAGAGCTAGAAACTATGCTTATCACAGAGAGATACCTAGAAAAGGTAATGGAGAAATTTAACATGAGTAACGCAAAACCTGTTTGTTCTTCACTTCATTTTAAACTCAATTCTCAGTGGTGTCGTAAAAGTGAAGCAAACAAAGAAGACATAAAAAGATTCCTTATGCCTCTGTAATTAGCGATCTAATGTATGCTATGGTATGCACTAGATCGGATATTGCTCATGTTGTTGGTATAGTTAGTCGTTATTTTTCAAATCTAAGTAAAGAGCATTGGACCATTGTTAAATAGATTCTCAAGTATCTTAGGGGCACTTCCAAATTATGTTTGCAGTTTTGGTGGTAGTAAGCATGTATTAGAAGGGTTTTCAGATGCTAATATGGCTAGAGATCTTGATTATTGGAAGTCCACTTCGGGTTATCTGATTACTTATGCAGGGAGAATAGTGTCTTGGCAATCAAAATTGCAGAAGTATGTTACACTATCTACCACTGGAGTAGAATATATTGCTGTGATTAAAGCCTGCAAGAAAGTCTTATGGATGAAGAAATTTTTAGAAGAACTGGGTTAATAGTAACAAAACTTGAGGCTGTTTTGTGATAGCCAGAGTGCTATACATCTCAGTAAGAATCCAACTTTCTATTCTAGATCCAAACACACTAATGCTAGATATCATTGAATGATGTATTGGAATCAAACATTTGAAGCTAAAGAAGATCCATATTGATGAAAACGGTTCAAATATGATGACTGAAGCTCTACCTAAAGATAAACTTATTTGTTGTAGATAGATAGCCGGTGTGATGGAACCTCCCATATGAGTTGGAGGGAGAGTTTATTGGGTTATGGATCCAACCCATATGGGTCTGTAACTCATAACAAAGCAAATCCTAAATATTGTATATATTTAGAAGAAGGCTTGGAAAATAAGAAGATTTGTGTAACAAAGTAGACATGGAATACCGTACACCGACTAAATGAGGATCAAGGCTACTGGCCTTCAACAACACCAATGTCGGCTTTCAATAACATCATGTATACCGTCCGAAATGCTGCCAGCGTTCATATGAAAGCCACTGGCGTTGGGATGTATGCTGCTGGTTTTATGCCAATCTTCAACATATGCCAACTGTGAAGGCCATCAGTGTAGAGATGGCTTATGTTGTCTACGAGCCTTCCTTTAGTTTTTCATATAAAGACTCCTTGTTTTGTTTCCTAGAGTATCACTTTGGCTATTCTGAAATACCAAGAGATAGTTATAGAGGGATAGTGGCTTATTTCTACTACTAGTTAAAATCCATCATTGTGGTGAAGATTTGTGATCCACTAGTATTACTAGTGAAGAAAAACAGTATAATCCCATTATTGTTTTTAATAGAATAATTTATGCGACGGTCCCATAGTTTTTTCCCAATAGGAGTTTTTCACATTAAATCCTAATGTTCTTTTTTTATTGTTTATTTTTCAATTATTATTTTTATTATCGCATAAGCAAGGGAAAAAATCATCTTTGTGATTTTAGGACATTGGATTTTTTTCCTAACAGAAAACTCTCTTCATCCTAGGGAACAACCAATGTTAGAGGTAGTATTTTTATTCTAAAGGACATGACACACTTTTGGTAAGATAATTTGCAATATTCATTTAACTATTAATGTTTTGCATAAATATTGCTATAATTCCATTTCTTTTATTTTACAACAGCAATATAAAAATTGGTATTAATGTTTAGTATATAGTATAATGCCAATCCTTGACTTTAATGGTAGAACAACCCTAAAGTGTTAAAACCGTAATGGTGATTAATAATATAAGTTATTTGTGAACAGTACTAACCATACGAACATGGTTAATTATTAATAGACTTGTATCTTTAAGAGACGGGCTCTGTACACATCTATAAACCTCTTCTCTTAAGCAGATGAGTTTAGTCACTTACGAACTTGTTTCTTTAAGAGATGGATCTAAATTGTTAAATTTGTTATTATTTTTCTTTAGGTGACATTTTCACAATTATTTATTAAAACGTTTTTTTCCTTTACCTCATATACTATGTATCTTTGTATCTTATGAATAATTTATATAACGATAAAGCATATCAAATATGTATAATTTATATAATTATGTGTAAGTTGCTTGTACATTTATAAAAAAATCATTAAATTGTTTATGATGATTTATAGGTCCATAAGTTTAAATGCGTGCCCAAAAATCATGGATAGATTTAGCCTCCCTTCCCCTTCCTTAAATTTTAAAAGGGATAATGAAAAAATTGGTTCATAAACTTTCACAAAAAGAATTATCAGGTACTTGAAGTTTGGTTTTGAAGAATTTGGTACTTGAACAAAGTTTTTATGGAATTTTTTTATACCCTATTTCACTTCTTTTAGGTATAAAAAAAAGTCAACGAAAACTTTGTTCAGGTGCCAAAATTGTTAAAACCAAACTTCAAGTACCTAATTATTCTTTTTGCAAAAGTGCAGGTACCATTTTCGTATTGACCCAATTTTAAAATATGTTAACTTTTAAAATTTTACACAAAAATGTGCAATATTTATATTTTAGGGTAAACTACATTAAAAGATATCAACGTTTGAGGGTGAGTTTATTTGAGATATTAAAGTTCAAAGTGATTCAAAAAAGGAATCAATGTTTAGAGATAGATTTATTTAGGTTATCAATGTTTGAAGTGGTTAAAAAAAAGTATGAATGTTTGGCAAAGTTAGTCAAATAAGGTATTAATAATTAACTATTAATAAAACCTTATGATACTCAATTGAAAACTAATTGAAAAGTTGATACCTTGAATGAATTTTGCAAAACATTAGTACCTCTTTTGATTCATATTGCAAAATGTTAAGATTTCTTTTTAATTATTTGAAAGTTGATACCTTAAATGACCTTACTCCCAAACATGGATACTTTTTAGTGTAATTTACTCATATATTTTATAAAGTAAGATAAAACATAACAATATACTAGTTTAAAGTTGTCTTTTTGTAATAAAAAGGTCATAGGTTTAACACATAAATATCATTTTACTTTTTCAAAATGCATGTATTTCTTAAGTGATATTCTTTTTTTTTTTTTTAACTTTTCTTGTTTCCCCCCTCAATAACTAATAACATTATATTCTTTCATTACAAAACTATATTTAACTAAAAAAATTATTATAATTAAAAATTATATTATCCATGTTAGAAATGCTCCGTCCTGTGGCATGAATTATATGAATTATTAGTAAGCTTCGTTCAATAAGTTACTTGATTAAACTTAATCTTAAACCTGGCTCAACTCATTAAGGCTTCATCTTTGATGGTGTCTAAAAAGAGCCAATAAAATAATATTGTCTTATTAGTTTAGATCTTTTTTTGTCATAATTTTAAGAGTACAATATAGAACCTTTTTTGACATAATCTTAGAATATTCATTAGCATAATAATAAAAAAAAAAATTGCAAACAACAATAATAAGGCAATATAAGACTACTTAGGTCTTAGTAATAGCTCTTTTATTTACATTACAAAGTAGAAGAATATCCATCTCCTTAACCTAACACGAGAGCATAGACGAGTCCACGTATAAAAGGTTACACAAAAAGAATGGAGGAATAAAAATAAAATAATCTCTCATTCAAGCAATGCACTAGTCTTGCAAAAGCATTAGCTATAATTTTAGTCTCCTTAGGTTTGTACTCTACCACTTACGTATGCAATTTGTCAAACTTTTGCCTACATGCAAATATGACATTGGCATATTTATCTTTAGATTCAATTGTCATATTAAGAGCTTCATAGCAACATATGAATTAATATTCACTTTAACTTTCAAACAATTCATCGTAAAATAATAATCTAGTTCCTAGCGAATGACTCAACCACATCATGTTTCCTTTTTTATTTCACAAAACCAAAGAAATATTAACCATGCTCATCTCTAATGGCCTCTTATATAATTCCATGTATAGTATCTTGAATGAGAGAATCACCGGTATTTAATTTAACTTGTCCTTCTTTTATTGGGTTCAAAGTTAAAGATATAGGTGGCGGTTGAAATTTCCCTTTATGCTTCTTTATATGGCTCCACTATTCATGCACCTCATTCTTATATGCCTAAGAGAGTATAGCCTTGATTAGAAGCTCTAAATAGAAGGTTGTTTCTCCCTTTCCATGATAATAGGATTGTAACACCCTAATTTTAAGAATATTTACAACCTGCCACATGCCTATACTAGATATAGATATACAAAGGCTCAAAACCAATTATTAATCCATAGTCAAATCCAATATTTACTCTAAACTTATAATTAAAAACTCCTAAACTAATAATATCTTATTTAAGTATCATAAATCCAATATAAATACTCTATAAAACTAGTTGTCATAAAACAACATGCTAATTTATTCCTAACTTGATAAACCAACGAAACATTTTTACTAACATAAGCTAAATCACATCAATTAATTTGAGTTTTTTTTTTTCTAGTTTCAAGAAATTTCAAACTAGATCCTGTTCCTAACCATCTAGTAGTTTGTTGAATAATCATCACCACTAACGTCCTCTTAATAATCAATGTTGAAGCCATAGCCATTTAAGTCAGACATTATGGGTTTTTCTCTTGTTCCTAAAAAGTAATAAAAAGGATTGAGTCGAAGCCCAATCAATATGCCAAAATCCCAAACACACATGCATGAACAATCATCATACATATTCATGTGTAACATGACATTAATGCAACAATTACAATTTTGTTACTTATAACTTTAAGCCATCAACCAACACAGCTTAGGGTTATTCGCACCTAAGCCTAAACTCGGAGTAACCCACGACTCCATAACAAACATATATAGATACTTATATATATTAGGATTACTTGTACATATTGGTGTTGGTTGCTTTCTAATACTCTAGGTATCATACTTTTACTACTCCTAGTCTACTGGAATTCTTTCTATGTACAACTCTACTTGGGACAATGATGCACATATATTACTAGGGTGCCATCCTAGTAACACCAATACTCCCAATCTACTAGACCCAGCTAAGCATAAGCAACAAACAATTAATGCTAGATTTAATTAGTTTAATTATATGTTTCTACATAACAAGCACAATCATCAAATAAGGTCATGATGTACTTGAGCTGATAGCTGCAACTGAAACTGAGACGTTACAATCGAGAAAACCTAATAACAATCATAAATTAAATTTAATACTAATTCATATAGGATGATCAGGGGTGTGAAAAAAAAAATCGAATGTTTAGAATAATCGAACCGAAACCAAGAAACCAATCCGAAAAAATGGTTAACCGATCCATTCGTTTCGGTCCAGGATTAGCATTTTTAATTTTTTCGATTTTTGGTTTCGGTTTTTAGATTTTGGAAACCGATGGATTCGGTTAATCGATTCTTAATTATAAATATATATAATTTATAATATACCCATATAATTATTTTTTTAGTATTATCAATATGAATTATGTTAAAATGAATTATTTAGGTAAGAAGAAACAAATGCATATATGTTTAAAAATTGGAATGGTGGTGTTTGATTGATATTTTGTATTGATCTCAATTGATCAAGGTTGATAATAACACATGAGTAAAAGGCTATTATGATGATTATCCTGATCGTACCGATATATATTAATAATTATTTTACAGGTCTTACATTCTTAATTTATAGTTTTTAATATAATTATACAAAAAAATATTCTATTTTTTTACGGACATATTGAAAAATATGGTTAACTGCAAAATTTGCATAACCATTATGTTAAACGGTTAAAAACTGAAAACCGAAAAAATTAACCTAGAAAAGGTTAACCATTAAGGCGATTAACCGTTCATAATGGATCGGTTTAAGATCAGGATATTGAAAATCCGATTATTACGGTTATGATAAAAAAATAGAACCATGGACCGATTAACCGAACCGTGAACACCCCTAAGGATGATACCTATACCTAAGATTGTAAGGTCACTAAACTATCTATAACGTTTAAGCTATTTAGTTATCCTAAATATCCTAAAGATATTGGTTTCGTGAAAAAAAGGTTTCTGTTATTATTTTGCAACCCCAACTCAATCTCTTACATATTCCTCAATTAATGATCTGATCTTTTACGAACAACATTGCTCCAAAACTTTTAAATTTTTTATCTTTTATCGATAACATTGCTCTAAACTTTTAAAGATTTGATATTTTGTTAACAATATTGCTCCAAAAACACTAAAAACATGAAAAACCACCAAAATAACACAATTCAACTTATGTGAATTCCAACGACTGTTCTTCTCCTTTGCAACCCACAACTATGAAATCCAATTGAAATTTGCTATGGATTCCCCTGTTGGAGCAAAAGTCAACTGCTTTCAATACCTTGATCTCTTGTTGATTCTTTTAAAAAGTTTTCAGTAGATCGAACTCTAGAGTTTGTGAATGGTTGAGGATCATTAAGTTTCTTGAATCCTTAGATGGAAAAGAAAGAAAACCCTTGTTTTAAAGATGTATGGAACTGTCTTTATATAAAGAAAGGAGAAATAGGAAGTTCACAAATTTTTAATATTTGAAATTTGATTGTAGGCGTAGTTATAAAGATATCCTTATATTTAATATAAAGTAGTTAATTATAAAGATTGAAAGAGAATAAGATAAATAAAAGATTATGACTTATCTTTAATATTTAATAGATTTGTATGAAAGATACACAAGTAAGATAATAAGATAATATAAAATAAATATAAGAATTAAAGTATTTGGATTTTGTAATATATGCCATAAATATGTCGTGTAAATTTGGAAATATATATATTATTTCTTTATTTAGGATATTTCAAGGATCCTAGAGACGGAAAATTATGGCTTTGTAACCAATCTTTGCAAGTGCAACATCTTTAGACAGTCTCATAAAGTATGAACATTATCTTCATTTGGTTCCTTGCATATTGGATAGCATGCATGTACTAGTTTTGTTAAATCCACTTTTATTACACTTTGCGTCACAACGAATTTCCAATAAAATGATAGCAAATATTTTAAGTTGTTAATTTCCCTAATTAAGATCCTTTACATATCTTTAGTAAGTGGCCATGGATCATTTTTCTTATGATTTTCTCTACCTTAATGACTAAATCAAATTCTTATTTCTTTACTATTTTAAATTCTAACGATCTAATTCCTTTCTAGAGACATACCATCCTTACAAAGACAAAATAATTTATATTTTTCTCAAACTACTTTAACCCATGGCTTCTTTTCTTCCTTATACCCATACATCTTTTCATTATGAAAATAGGATTCCTTACTTTTAAAGATCCTAATCCATCCTTATCTAATAAATAGCTTTTTCCCTTAATTTTTTAACTTCCTATCTTAACGAATTTGTTGTAATAGAATTCAACATGGAGAATACTTATATAGGAAGGTTTTGTAGGATTTTTTATTCTTACCGCCTTATATTATTCATTCATTATTGATTAACTAAAAGATTTTAGGGTTAATGTCGAATTTGGTATCTGAACTTTGCCAAAAAAATCAATTAAGTACCTAAACTTTTAAAAATTCAATTTTAGTACCTAATTGAATATTTCAAGACTATTTCCGGCACCTCACTTAACTCTATCAAGTCCGTTTGTACGTGTGGAATTTTTGCCCAATAAGAATGCAACATGTGTAATTTCACTTAGAAAAAGAGAGAGAAAATCTGGAAAAAAAATCCTTCTCTCTGCCTTCCATCTTCTTAATCTCTTTCTCTCTCTCACTCGACTTCCCCTCTTTCTCTCTCATCTCACACACTCTCTCTACAACTCCTCTCTTAACCCCAAACCAACAACTTGAATACACCACTCTCTCGACCATTAATTACCACCAGTACCACCGAAGCCAAGCCCCCAACACCACAAATAACTACCCCTACTAAAGCCCTAACATCGATTCTACCACACAAGAACACCACACTATAACCATTACCGAACAACAAGAAGGAAGGCTGAGAACTGAAGGTAGGGGACAAGGCGCGTGGGAGAGGGAGGGTTGAGACCTCCTTTTATCTATATATCATCATTGGAACTGATAGGTTAAAGGTCTTGTTGTTTTTGTGGTTATTACGTGTGTAGGTATTTTGTGATTCGATGGCGGCGGTGTATGATGGAGTTTATTTGGGTTGTAGCGTAGGGAGTGGTTTTGGCGTGGTGTTTGCGGCATGTGTATTTTATGTTTCAATTTTGGTTTGGGTGCTAGCGTGGGTTGTCGAGATAGGTATTGAAGCTCATGGCGGTAAAGTGGTGATGATGTTGAGTTTGGTTTTGAGTTCAAAGAAGGTGTTGGTGTGTTGGACTTTTTTGTCATGGCGGTTGGTGTTTGGTTTAGAGTGGTTAAGTGTATACATGGGGGCTTTGGTTTTGGGTGTTCATCTTTTGGGTTTGATTATTGGAACTAAGAGGGAGAGAAAGAGTGAGTTGTGGGAGGAAGAAAGTTAAGGTGAGAGTAGAGAGAGAAAGGAGGAAGAAGGAAGGTTAGGGGCTGAAGAACAAGAGACAAGATGTGTAGAACCCAGGCACATTTACTTTTTTCAAAATTTTCCTCTCTCTCTCTCTCTCTTTTTAAGTGAAATTACATGTATCATGTTCTTATTGAGCGAAAATCCACGTGTGCAAATGAATCTAACGAGGTTAAGTGAGATATCAAAAATGGTCTCGAAAAGTTAATTAGGTATTAAAATTAAATTTTTGAAAGTTTAGGTATTTAATTAATTTTTTTTTTGATAAAGTTCAAGTACCATATTTAATATTAATCCAAAACTTTATCAAATTTCAACAATTTATAGTGAAAATGATGATTTCTTTTTAACCTTCACCCTTAAATATACATTAATATCTCATCAATGGAAAAAGAAAAAAAAGCACACTAATTTCAACGCTATAACTCTAATAATAATAAAAAAAACTCTATAAGATTTTCTAAAAATTTACTAAAATCACTTCTTTACTTTCATTTATTAAGTATTTAACCATTACTAAAATCATATTATTTATATTGGCCAAAAAAAAATCATATTATTCATAATTAGATAAAACCATAGGCTCTTTCCATTTTAAGAATACTATGATTTCACAATAAAACCATCTCATCCAATCTATGCTTAGAGTAGTCATTATCTTCTCAAATATTCACAATCTAAATTATAAAACCCCCGAGGTTAACGTTGCAAAGTGTATAAAATTGTCAACAAAAAAAAAAAAAAAAAAAAAAATGCAAAATCTAACACACACTGACACACACTCTCTCCAGTCTCCCTCTGGCCTCACTTTTTTTAAATAAGTATTGCCTTTTTCTTTAATCTTTCCTAAAATCATCAAACTCAAAACCAAATCACAAACTTAAAACCCTAATGCCCTGAATTTAACACAGGGCTTAAACAATTCAATCACTTTCTCCCTCTTCTTCTTCCTTCTTTTCATTCTTCACTGAATCTCTGATGGGTTGTGCTGGATCTTCTCGTGCTAAAGGGGATGGTAATGTTTTCAAATCTTGATTTCATTTTCCCTTTTTAGGGTACTGATTTCCGTATGTTATTGTGTATGATTTAGGGTTTTTGGTTTACTGGAAACTATTACTTGCTTATGTAGATTTGAAGTTGTGATCGGTTATTGATAATGGAGTCAAATTAATTTCAGTGACAGTTTAGTGATCATTTGGGGCTGATGGAATTGATTGAGGAATTCGAAATGATCATCGTGATGGCGACGATGCTCGTAGTGGAATTATAATACTAGAGGGTGAATTCGTCGTTAGGGAATCTTGATTCCTTGATGTATCGCCATCGACTGCGCGCCAAAAACACCCCACCCAGCCCCCCACCCCCCAACCCCCTTTCCCGGCGCGCGCGGACATGTGTATAAAGATATAGTTTATATAGGGTATGATATGATTGGGTTTATAACCTAGCTTTATGAGGTATTCATATTATCTGTATATTGCTATATGGAGTTGTATGCCAGATGCTGGATGGGGTTAATTTTGAATCATCCGGTCCCTTCACAGGTAGCGCACTCTAGAAAGAGCGGATGTTCAGAAAAGGACCCAAAATTTCACCCAAAGCACGAGTTGTAAGGAGAAAAGTAGGAGGGGGAATCGTTAGAGGGCAGATGTTTGGTCTGGGAATGTTATCGAACTGCCTCCTGTGGACACGTGTATTAGGAAAGTTTATATAGGACGTGATAAGAATGGTTTTATGATCTGGCTTTAAGAGGTATCATATTACCTTTTATTGCTACGTCGCCCTGTATGGCTTGGGTGGGGTTATTTTTAACTTATATGATTCCTTCATGGGTTCCAGTGCAACTTAGAAGGATTGCACTGTTAGCGAATCATCTTTTGCTATTAAAATGAAATTGTGAGGTATCTTTCTCAGGAATATGGACTAAGTTAATACATAAGTTTGTAGGGGTATATGATTAGAGACACTGAAGGACTGTAATGAGGTTAGAGGTTAGATCTTGTAATTGCTTATAGCTTCTTGGTGATGTCAACGAAATTATGGTATGTAATGGAGGTTTGGCATTTCTAGATATATTTTACAAGTTGATGGTCCTCCCATTTCTTTGTACTCAAAACTACTGTAAGAAAATTAATGCATGCACGTGTGGCGGTCGATGGTATAGGCAGCAGTGTCATTCACCTAAGATATGTGCGATTGGGAAACTGCATCAATGAGGTTAATACCATACGGAGTTTATAGGACATCTAATGTGAAAGGACCATCTAAGCCTTGAGAGTCATTTTGGATATTATGACTCAATATATTCCATCTCTTGTCTGGGCATGCGTATGTGTCTGCATGTTTGCATTGAGTGTTTCTTGTGTCTGTGAGAGAGTGTGTGTGTAGACTCTACGTCTTTGCAGATAATCCTGTATCATTGTGCTTGTATCATGAGTTTATTCAATTCTTTCTGAGTTGTATTATCCTCAGATTTGAGCAGTTATATGTCATGTTATATTATGAAAACAGACGGTTCAAAAAAAATTCGGAAGCCAAAACCGTGGAAACATTCTGAACCTATTACCAGGGCACAACTCTTAAAGATGCGTGATGAGTTTTGGGACACTGCCCCACACTATGGTGGAAGAAAAGGTACCTTTTTCTTTCCTTCGTGTTGCTTTGGACATATGATTTAGAGAGATACTTATGTTTTTTTCTGAACATTTTTGTGTAAAAGTTTAGTTTCTTACAAATTATGGGTCTATTTGGATTATCCTATTTTGATTTGTATCATATATTATTAGATTTGCATCCGTGACTTATCTATATCTTATTTGCATTGTATTTGATTAGTCTTTTTATAAGTAAAACTATCATTTTTTTATCGGTATCTGTTTCTTATAAAATATTTGTTTGAAAACGATAAAAATATAATGCTAAAATTACCAGAATATGATGAAACAAATAGATCCTTTGTTGATCATTCTTATTTTTCAGATCTATCATTTATTTATATCTCCTCAGTCCCAAGCATATTTTTGTTCTGTGTCATTATGTTTATGCCATGGAAGTTAGACAAGGTGGTGGTTATGTTTATGTAGCTATACCCCTATAATAATGTTTGTAATGCATTCTTTTTTAACTTCAAATTTCAAGCAAAAGGGAGTTTGTATCGATGGACAACATGAAGTGTATTGACCATGAATTGACCCTAAACGGTATGCTAAAGGTTGACTTTGAGAAATTGATAGATCCTCTTGTACACCTGTTCTGATTGTTTACCGATAGCAATATGGGGGGAAAAGTAGGGACTGATTAGTAGTTGTTCTTGATGTGGTTGTTTCTTTGATTTGTGTAGAGTTTTATTTTGACAGCTGTACCTGCTGATTTTTTTTTTTTTGGGTTATTTATGTATCTGTATCTTGTGAGTTCCTATCTCATTTTTAATAAAATTCTTTGTTCTACCAAGTGAGTCACTGGAATTGGTGATATTAAGTTCCTATAGTTCAGTCCGCTTGATTCTTCTGTTCATTTAATGAATTGAATCCATGTTCCAACTGAACATATACTTATCAAAGCAAATCAAATTAAGCAATTGTGGGCAGATCAATTTTCTTTCCTTTTTTTCTTTTTGAGCAACAAAGGTAATTGATTATTAATTGATTTCTTTTGCATGCAAAACATGAAAATAATTGTGGATACATGTTCAAAGTCTTAATAGCTGTTTTCTAACATAAAATTTCATTTTTGTGCTTCCTTCAATGCAATGGTCACTTTATACCAAAAATCTTTTGAATAATTATGAAAAATGAAGAGGTGACCCAGGTTATTGGCTGCCAAAGTTTGTTTGTCAATATGAGATATTCATTCTTTACCCTAGAGACGACCATGTGAGATATATCTAAACTTGATTGAATAATAGAATATAGAAAGTGGAATTATTACTCTCCACTATTTTATGTTAATTTATTTTTTTGTGCACTGTCAAAATCATACAAAGCGACTCTGTTGCTTTCCCCTGGCATCCTTAGCTGTCAGTATGTATCTCTCCCTCTTTGGATACATCTCTGCGGTCCACGCTTGTGAGCCTGATTTGGAGACTATGTACCAATTGCAACAGAAAAATTTGTGCTATTTGGTCTGCATTGTTTCCTGGTAATTTTAATAAAAAAACATATTGTAGTCTTCCTATTCTTCAACCTTCAAAAATTAGAAAATAATTTGTGTTATTGTAATTTAGTGGTTTGATTTTATGTGTTGCAACTGCTAAAGGATTTTGTTATTATAATTTCTGGCTTTTCTACTGTTCTTTTTTTCCTTTCAACCTGTGAACATTTTTATAGCCTCATTTGTCTAATCTAACTATTATGGAGGATGTTTGGGAGCACCTTTCAGTTGAAGAGTTAAGGGGATTTGAAAAAGCAAGTGCTGCTGCTAAAGCCTTTATATATCTTGTATTTTGAATTGTAGTGGATTGGGAATTATATTTATCTAATACTGATAGGCAACTTGTCATTTTTCAGCGTATTGATTATATTTATATTCTGGATTATGACAAGATAGAACGGCATCCTCATGGGTATATGACATACTTGTCTTGTACTAAGATGATGGGCTCTATCGATGTGCTGGTTTTTTGGGTGGGTTGGTGCATTGTTTGGATGATATATTGTGCACTATATGCTTTTGATATGTCTTTAAATAGACATGTTGGAGCTGGCGTTTGTTGTTGGGAATAAAGAAATGACAATGGAGTATTCTGTACCTTACCCCTGAAGCTGTATGAAAAATGTGATTCAACTCCCTATTTTTCGATCTTAATCTAATATGCTGATCATGGTGTTCTTAATTAAACTCCATGCTCCTTCTCTTCCAGTGAATAGTGAGTGCATCTGTATCAAGTGATTCAAACTTGTTAAATTGTTATGCTTGTGTATGGTTCATTGTGGTGGGGTGGTAAAACTCTTGCTTTCTTTATTTTTGTTTCACATAACTCACATTTCTGGTTAAGTTGGCTTGTTAGAGTTTATTTAGAGCTGACCTGGAGGTGCTTTGACCAAAGCTTTTGCTCAGTTTGATGCAGTATTTTAAGCTGATAATCATTTGATTTTGGCAGAGATATGGGATGCATTGCATGCTGCTGCTGAAGCAGATATTACCATGGCTCAAGCAATTGTTGATAGTGCTGGTGTGATTGTCCAGAGTGCCGACCTAACAATCTGCTATGATGAACGAGGTATCATGCCTCTCTCTCTCTCTCTGTTAGCATAGATGCACATATGAACGGGATACAAAAGTCTAGTCCATACCTCACTTCTATTGATAGTGCATTGTCTCCCCAACAATCAAATCACGACCATGTAATATTTTGCAGGTGCAAAGTATGAACTTCCCAAGTATGTTTTGAGCGAGCCAACCAATTTGATTGAAGAAAATTGACAGATTTACTTGAGCAAATTGTGCTGCATTCAGACTGTAAATCCTGTAAATTGATTTCATACCTTCTCTCACAATACATTCCTGCTGAACCTCTTTTCTACACTACATATGATACAAGTGCCAAAGTCTTCGTATCTTTCTTTCATGTGTAACTACCACTTTGGCATTCATGTGGTGATTTTGATATATTTCTTATTTGACTCTTTGACAAAGAACGTGTAATATATGACATTCCCCTTGTGCTATTTCGCCTCCAAACTACATGATTTTAGTAGGCGTAAAATGCGTCTCCTTGATTCAGCTTCTGTTTCAGGGCCTTCATTGGTTAACATGGGATTTTTTCCAATTCCGTCTAGACATTTCATATCCTATTTCTTATATCTCTTATGAAATGCCAGTGTTAGGAGTCCAATTCCCCAACAATCTGTCTTTATGCTCTCATTGAATTATTTTAATCACACTATTTTAACATTACAAGGGGCATATATATAGCCCAGAGTTTTCTTTTGGGAATACTATCTGGGCTTGTAAGTATAGCCCAAGTTAATAATTTTTACATGATATCCTCTTTCATCTATTTGTCATTAAAATTTTGCTTTTGATTGTGGATTTTCAATAGTCTCAGGTGAATTAATGTTCTTGAATTACTTGTATTTACTAAGTGGAAGTGAAGTAATTGTGATCTCCTATTATGGTAATTTTCTTTTCCAATGCCTAAAAACAAGATTTTTGATTTTTTTTTTTTTTTTTTTCTGGCCGATCTAAAAACAAGATTGATAACACACGATATTCTATTTTTCCATTAAGTAGACCTTACGATGATAACGGTACAAAAGAATACTCGGAACATCTTTCCTTAATCATCAAATTTCTTGTTCTAACTATTTTTATTATGCTTTTGGTTTAGCTATTGTAATTTAGTGGTTTGACATTGATTTTTTAAGGGGATAATTTAGACCTGATTCCTTTTTTTTTTTTTTTTAAAAGGATTGTAATGGGGGATAAAAAAATAATTACTTGCTAAACATTAATCCTTTTAATTTTAGTTCCTTAAGTTAGAATAGCAACTCACGTTAAATATATATATATATATATATATGTATACGTGACACGTATATAGACAATTCTTTGCAGTGCAAAATGTCAAATGATAAAGTGAGATGCCATGTTCTTTTGGACAATTCATTTTCATAAATGCTAGAGGGTGCTTGTAAGCACGTTTTCTAGAGAACTCTAGTGATAAGATTAGATTTGGGTTTGATCTTTTGCAACCTTGTCGTGCGTGCTTTGATATGATTTTAAGGTAGTATATGTATATGGTTGTAAAATTAGATGAGGGAAGGAGAATTGTACAGAACTGTCGATGAATAGTTAATAGTATAATTCTCTTATATTATATTATGTTTGGTATATTTGGTATTTGATAGAATTCTTGTATTATTTATTATTTGGGATATACAAATACATTTAAGATGTAATATTTTGATAATTATACCGTAGTATTGTTGTGTTTAAACATTACATTTACATTTGGTAGTATTAATTTAGTGGTAATTTTGTGATAATAATGAAAGCTTCTTGCTAGTATTGTATTGGTGACAACGAAGACAGTAGTAGTGGTGATGTTATTATTAGTGGAAGGTTGGGTGGTAACATTGAGATGGAGTGATTGGGTTTGTTTGACGTTGTTATTAATAAATGTTTTTTTTTATCTGGTTTCAATATTTTTGTGTTATCATACATGAGTGACAACCTTTTATTCAATATGATGAAGAGAGTTTTGTTTATTCTTACGTACATATTGTATACCAAACATGATATAATAATCTTCAGCAGTCCATTGCCTTGAAAAATTATGTAACTAATTACACCTAAGAAGATTTATACGTGAATAAAGTTTGTCTAGTGCATATTCACTATATCCTATGTAGTTAGTAACTAAATGTGATCAAATTTTTATAAATTTGTCTTGCATTTGAGTAGGTAAATGGATTGAGTTACTTCAAGCAACTATTGTGTTGAGCTTGATAAAATAATTCAATATTTGAATGCTATTTGAACGTGAGCTTAGTTCAAAGGGGCTACTTGATGGGTCGAATTAGATAAATAAGCTTATATGACTTATTAGAAAGTTTTATTTTTTGGTTAAATATATATTAAGGTTTAAATTTGACTTGAATTCTAAAGTACTTTGTATGTATTATTGCTTTATTAGGTTAGCAAATTCATAGAACAACATAGGTTCAAATTTGAAACTCAACTTTGATAGGTTCGGCTATCTTGATAGGTTCAAGCTCAAAAGAACATCGTACCACACTATTATTCAACTCACTGTTGAATTATATGGGAGTAATTGAGATGATAGGTGCCGCCGTTTCGCCCCCTACTAAGGAGAGGGCTTTGTAATTTACGGCCGCAAAGGATAAAAAGAGTCCTAGAGATAGAGCCGGAGTAGGATAGCATGTGAATGACTGTTCGCTAAAGACGAAAAATGTGCTTCAAGTTCCAACAGCCCTTTTCAGGATTGAAGATCATATTAACCCCACCTATCTATACATTTGTTTAATTCATCAATTAATTATTAATTGACCACTTTTATTATAACTAGACTAGTGTTTCTTCGGAACTGGACATCCAATAGCTTCCCAATGTAATCAAATCATTTCCTCCACGTATCCATCGTTCAAAGGTCGAAAGTGTGAATAATTAAAATACCTTTTCGGCTCAGTTAAAAAAGTGATATAGGTGCCTAGTTATTAAGATTAGTGGGTGCTAGATTGGGTAAAATATGACATTGTACTGGTACCTTTTTTTTTTTTTTTTTTTACTACCATGGATTTTCGAAATTTTGAAATTAGAATCTGTCCCATAACTTTTGAATTATTTTGAAATTAAAATTTGTTTGCAACTTTTGAATTACCATGAAATCTGCACTTGTATAACCTAAGGGACATGTCTTAAATCATCTTGAAGCTTATATCATGCATAACCTTCTATTTGAACATGTTTTGTAAAACTTGTAAATCATTTTATTATATTTTTATAATATTAAAATTTCAAGGTATTTCTTTTGACAAATTTGAACCTGTTAATATTTCTATAACATTTTAAAATAGTAAATTTCATACAATATTTAGTAAACGTTTATGAGTGCACACTTTAATTTTATTTTCATACTTCAATTTTACACTATGCTTCTATATGCATATTGTCATACTAGTACGACTAATGACTCAAAATCGCACGACTTTCTACTATAGTACTTGTCTTTGGACTGCCTATATGTTATTTCCTTTTCTTCTTATAGGATTCATAACTGAGAAATAAGAATATATTATTATTTTTATTTATTATTATATACTTATATACCTTCTTAGCATTCACATTCTCAGGTAGATACAAGATATGGAGGTGTTGTATCCATACCCACCTTAATATTGTATCCCGTATGCTACATAGTTAGAGTAAATTTAATAAATCAGGAGCCTATTATGCAATCATCAACTTTCACTCGAAACCTATATAATCAGATGAGGTATGAAAAGTCTTATAGGTGGAATATTATTACTAATTACTCACCTTTACTAGTTAACAAACTTAAAAATCTAAATATTTTTAATTTTTCCAATAGAAAAAGCAAAAGGATAAGCATGATGATATCCATAAAAAGAATTAAAATAATAGAGATACTCTAGGCTAAAAAATTAAAATGCTATCTTCTATTAATGCAAGGTAAGATTATAAATTTAATATACAGCTAACCATTTATGTGAGTCCATGATTTAAATGGATACATATCACTTTTTGAATTAAAACACATAACTTGTTCTAGTTCTTGGCAACACATACATACACATATGTAAATATAAATTTTAATTCTCAAGTACTTTTACCTACCTAATTGTATTTAAACTCTTTTCAATTATTGTTAATGATATTATTGACTAATGAAATCATCGTTAATGTTCCAAGTGACATGAATAATGTTAAAATCCTCCTCTCAACCGTTATAACCACCAAAACCTTTTTAATCCTCACAAGTAGAAATTTAAGATTCAAGAATCACGAGGAAGAAGGTGAACTAGAATTTATAAGCAGACATTTCAACAGGTTGACATGTGAGCATTTAAATAACGAATTAAAAAGTGCCAAGTCCTTATGATTTACATGAAGTTAAAGTTCTAACTCCATAAATATCATTAAATTCAACTCCACGTAATTTATTACTCGCCGCAGAATATATATTTTAAAAAATGATTGACCCTATTGATGGGTGAGTGTAATAAATCACAATAAAATTTCTCCATGTCCATGTTACATTATTTCACATTCATTAATTTCCCTCCAAATATATTAAAAAGAATTAATTTCAGTGGACCTAGTTTGTTTGCTTCCTACTAGGAGTATACATGGTTAAGTTTCCTAATGAGGGAACTTGAAATTTATTCAAATAGCTTATTAAATTAAGTTTAAATTTCACCATATTTAGTTTCATCATTTAAAGTCTTATTGAACTTTGTACGTATCGAACTTAAATGTTAACCAAGTTTATGTCGAGTTATGATATGATTATTTTAATCAAAAGAAAAAGTTGAGATTTTTTTCATCTCTTAAGAAAAATCAGTTTCTAGACAATTTAGTTGAATTTGAACTCATTGAATGATACTTTAAATTATGTTAGGTTTGAATCGAGTACAGGTTTTGAAATTTTGAATTAAGTTAAAATTTAAATTCTTTATAAGGTAGTTTCCACTCCACCATTACAAGTAAGAGTTAGTACGATAAGAATTCATCATGTTACCACTTTAGACCAGAATGTCACCATCTTTAGTTGGTTCTTTTATGAAACACAAGTCGCATGCGGATTTCCTTTAAGGAATATTCGCTACATAATTTCCCGGTTGCACGTTTCAATCTTTGATGAGACCATCACCAATATCTTAGTGAGTAAAATTTGCTCTCAGTGACGGAAGAAGGGCATGGGGAGTAAAAACCAAAAAGGAAAAGAAAGAAACATAATATTTTTTCTCCCCAAATCCTAGGACGGGCAATGGTCTATCCTCTTCTAAGAGCGTAACGGCTGCGGCATATTAAAAGATTATTGCTTTCTTAAAGCATCACGTTTGATCTTTTTGTAGGGATTAAAGGAAAATTAAAAAAAAAAAAAGATTTATATTTTGGTATTTTTATAAATAAATGATACGAGTTTTGATTTTTGGCAAATACATAATTATGTTTTGATATTTTAGCAGTCAAATTATGTGGGTTTTGTTTTTAATAATTATAGGACCTATGTTTTGATTTTTTGAAAATAAACGATCTAAGTTTGATTTTTAACAAAAATATTACCCATATTTCTAACATAAAGTAACAAAATCTAGGTTATGTATCTGTCAAAAATAAAAACTTAGGTCACTTATTTGGAAAAGTATTAAAACAGGTTATGTACTTGTCAAAAATAAAATTTAGACCACTTATTAGTAAAAATACCAAAATACCTATAATGTACTTTTCAAAAATCAAAACGCAGATGATGTTTTTTATATTTAACCCTTGATGGTATTATTTTACATACTTTTGTTTATTTTTGGGCATGGAATATGTCTCATGTGTTTTTTTTTTTGGACCTTCAAGAAACTTCATAGATTCAACTGATCAAATACAACAAAGAGTTCATCTAGAATGTTATCATCCAAAGAGCAACATCTAGAATGTTATCATCTAAAGAGCAACCAGCCTCTTTTAACAAAATCAACCTCAACGGGTTGGGAATAACAAAACACCAATCCTTAGGGCATAGCCTAAGTCTAGTATGATAAGCAATCTAATCAGCTGGCCTATTTGCTTGTCTTCGAACCCATTCAAAGCAAGCACATCTAAAACTAGATAAAAACAAATTAATCTCATGAATATGAACAAAAAGATCACAGGGTGGATCAGTTGTGGAGCAAATTGCCATGTACACCACTAAACTGTCAATTTCAAAGATGATGTTTTCCCATTTACTCCAAGCTGCATATTTTACAGCTGCATGAATGGAAATCCCTTTCGCTTCCTTAGGAGAGCTGGCATTACAAAGACTAGCTCCTCTGCCACACACCCTTCCTTGATCACTTCTTACAATGAATGCTATCGCACCTTCATTTGTTTAAGAATTAAAGGAAGCATCTGAGTTCATTTTGATAAAATTGCTAGGCGGAGCAAGCCATTTAAGATTGGTAGAAGTATAAGTATGTGCTGTAGGCTCCCTGGTTCTCATCTCCCTAACCTCTTGATTTTGATGCCAAGAAGACCTCAGCTCTGAAGAAGAGGTATTGAAAGGTTGGTTTTGTTCCACAACTTCCATCACCTGCTAGGAAGAAGAAGAGCATTATGCAAAATCAGCTTTGATAGAGCTCAACTCTACCTCTACTAATGCTCTTTTTGCTGATTCTATAACTGCACGCACATTTGGTTTCTTCCAGTTGAAAACGCTATTCAATCTCTCTTTCTAAATGATCCATGATAGAGTACAAAGTTTAGCAAAAAGGATTAAGGATTCTTCTTTATTAAGACATTCCTTATCCACACAATTTTTCGGCCACCCATCCAATCTTGTTACTCTATTAGCATCAATTCTTAAACTTAGGGCAGCAAACCACATCCCTTTTGTCCATTCACAATACAAAAGTAAATGTTTGATTGTTTCCTCCTCTTCACAAAAAATAACAGCAATTAGATCTAGACATATGGTGCCTCTTATGGTTACTTTAGGTAGAAATAGCATTATTAAGAGCCCTCCAAATAAAGTGTTTGACTTTCAATAAACAAGGGCAATGCCAAACTAAATTCCAAGTCTCTTTAGTTACTTGATAAGAGGAGGACACACCTAAAATTTCTTGAAAATTGAAGCATTTGATGAAATTATATGCTGATCAGACCGAGCAAATGCCTGACTTTTCATGGGGCCAAATGAGACGATCTTCAATATTTGTAGTTGCTAGTGGAATGTGACAAATTGCCTTCACAGAATCCTCAGCAAACCACCGTCTTAAAGCATGAATGTCCCAAGTATGTAAATCTTCATCAATAAAATCCGTTACCAGAAGGTCTTGATTGTATGTGTCGCCTCTTAAAGCTGTTAACTTTCCTTTTAACTTTGGAACCCACTTGTCTTGAGTTGCTTTTATAGATTTTCCATTTCTGACCTACCACATAACTCCTTTGACTAGAAATTGTTTGCTATGTAGAAGACTTGCCCAACCACAGGAGTCTTTAGATCCTCTTGTGGCCTGCAAGAAAGGTGAGTGGAGAAAATAGATACCTTTTAGGACTCTCACCCATAAGGCATTCGGATTTTGAGTAGCTCTCCATGCTAGCTTGGTTAAAGCAGAATTATAATCTGCCAAGTCTTTGAATCCAAGCCCGCCTCTAGATTTGGGATATGTTAGTTTGTCCCAGCTCTGCTAGTGTATTTTCCTCTTCTCCTCAATTTGACCCCACCAATAGTTGGAAATCATCAAATTTGCTTCTTTGCACCACTTTGTTGGGAATTTCAAATAGCTCATGGAGTAGGTAGGAATGGCCCCTGGTACCTTTTTGATAAGGACTTCCTTTCATACATTAAACAATAGACATCTCTTCTAACTTTTAAGTTTAGATCTGATCTTATCTTTCACAAATCTTAGTGCCTTGGATCCGTTTCTGCCCCACAAAGTTGGTAACTCGAGATATTTACCTGGATTCATTGTGGTTGAAATCCCAATAGCTTCATGGGTTTCCTTTACTCTCTTAGGTTGGGCTTCCTTGCTGAAAAAAATGCTTGGCTTTTGATAATTTACCATTTGACCCAAGGCATTGCAATAAACTTGAATAACTTCCTTCAGCACCTGAATGTTTTGAGGATTGGCTTCAACAAAGAAAAGAGAATCATTAGCGAATATTAGATGTGAATTTACAGGGCATGCTCTCTTGATTCTCATTCCTTTTAGACGGTTATCCACAATTGCTTTTTCTATGTTACGAGATGGAACATCAACTACTAAAATAAACAAATAAGGTGATAAATGGTCTCCTTGCCTAAGACTTCCTGTGGGAATAATATGGCCAGTGTTTTTACCTTTTAGCTTAACACTAAAAGTTACTAAGGCTACACAAGCCATGACCCACCTAATCCAAGAATCACGAAAACCAAGCCTAATCATAATCGCCTGAAGGAAATCCCACTCTACCCTATCATATGCCTTATTCATATCAAGTTTTAGACTACAGTAGGCTTTCTTGGATGGTTACTTGGTTCTCACAAAGTGGAAAGCTTCATGGGCAACAATAATGTTATCATGAATGACATGCCCAGACATAAAAGCACTTTGTTGTTCAGAGATGGCACTATTTAGGAAAGGTTTCAAATGATTGACCAAGATGCGGGAAATAATTTTAAAGAGGAAATTACAAAGGCTAATGGGATGGAAGTGACTTACCTCCTAAGGGGAGGCGACTTTTGGGATAAGAATGATTTCCATAAAATTAATATAAAGGGAAAGAGTACTATGTTGAAGAAAGCCTTCATTGTGTCTATGACACTCTTGCCCACTATATGCCAATAACGCTGGTAGAAAGTGCCTGGAAATCCGTCCGGATTGGGAGCTTTGAGCGCATCCAATTGAAAGACCACAGCCTTGATCTCTTCCTCACAAACTTCCTTCCCCAAGCATTCATTCATTTCACTGGAAATCACAAGGTTAATCGAGTCTAACACATTCCCCCAATCACATTCACCGTCCGTCTCATGAGTTAGTCCCATAAAATTTTAGATGATGATTATATGTCAAATGAAATAACTACACTTTTAATTTTTAATATATTTGATTGATATGTAATTCTATTTGAGTAGTTACTTTTTTCTTAACCCTATTAGAATCTGATCTTAACGTAACTTTTATAAATTGGATCATTCGTTATGCATTTTTTTGCTTAATTGCTGGTCCATTCAAGGATCCCACGCAAATTTAAAGACATAAAAATAAATCTTTTACATATTCTAACTATAGCTTTAGTATATATAAGTTATTTTGATAAGTCTCTAACACACACTCGAAGCAATTAACATTTTTCTTTGTATATATCTTCTCAATCATTTTAAATTGGAAAAATTCTATAGTCCAATCATATTTTCAAGCGAGATTGATTCTATTGATTATTTAACGATTTAACTTTATATTCAATCGTGATCATACAATACTTAATATATTACTTACTATATTTATTTTAATGGTTAGATAATTGATTGAATGATATTATGAAAAATATCATAAAAGTTTCCTTTAAATTTAGTCCTGTTTGCCAGAACAATTATTTTATTTCCAATCAAGATGACACTTGATATGTTTTTAACAACCGAAAAATTTAGTGATCATCATTCAAATTAAATTTTTAATAGTCTTGTTATAATTTAGAGATCAAAATTTAATTCTAACATTGTGATAAACTTTTAGCTTGCTGGAGCCCATAATCTATCTTTGGGGCAAAGTATCTAAGAAATATATACTGTCAACAACATGTCCATAAGCTTGTAACATGAGAATAGTATGGTCTCTACAGTATACGACACCCTTACCGGTAACAACTTAATAGAAGGGGTCCAAGGGGACCTAAACATAACAGGTATAATACCATCACCGATAGCCAGGTGGCATATCATCCGTACGTTAATTTTTATACGGGAGAAACCAATATTTATTGTTTTCATGTCACTTATCTGCCTGCGTCATGGGAATATTCAGTAAGCAGGGTAGGGTCCTATTCAATTTCCACTGCCAAATGAAGACGAAACTTGTCTAGGGTTTCTCCTCGGCGGCAAGTAGCGAATTAATAGTCAAATCATGCAACTCATCTTGGCCAGTTTGAATTATTTGTATTATTTATATGTTAT
Organism: Combretum micranthum; assembly: GCA_024138025.1. Lineage (NCBI taxonomy): Eukaryota > Viridiplantae > Streptophyta > Magnoliopsida > Myrtales > Combretaceae > Combretum > Combretum micranthum. The sequence goes on from JAMXBD010000289.1 coordinate 370,209, forward strand.
TTATATTAGATCTGTATTTAATTTATTTAATTTGTTTATGAATAAAAATATTTATTTTTTTTTATATTTATTTCTCGATAAATATCTATTTGAAAAAAAAAAAAAAAGATGAAACCCTTAAATCCGATTCTCGTAACAGTAGTGGGATAAGAAAATATATTTTTCCTCTTGTAAATCCTTTAAATTAAATATGGATTTGCTGTTTGAAAATAACATTGGGATTTCTAATGCTAGAAAAATAGGATTTCAATTTTGAAATATTCATTAACAACTTTTTAATTTCTTTTCCTCTTTCTAGTCTCGAGGAAAGGCCATATTTTTTTAAATTATTTGTGTTCATCAGGCAATTAGCATCGTGAGAGGAATGGAAATGGCATACCGTATAGCTATATATATGTGTATATATATATATATATATTTCAATTTTACCGCTGCTCATCAACTTCTGAAAAATTATATGATAGAGTCACAGCAAGTTGTATTTAAGTGAAATATCACAAATTCCAATTAACGGTGCTCTCCTAAATTTAATAAAAGGATATTATTACGAATGATATATGAACTTTAACAATATATGCAGTTAAGTGTTTGAGGTTTGAAATTGATTAATTTAATACATAAAAAATTTTAAAATTGATCAATTTAATATATAAAAGAACTTCATGGAAGTACTGCTGGCGTGCATAAAAGTTTTTTTAGATATTAAATTGATCGATTTTAAAATTTAAGTATTAAATTGATGAATTTTAAAATTTAAGTTCCTAATTGCATATTTTGCTAAAATTTAGGTATTCTTTATGATATTAATCCTTTAATAAACGAGGAAGGAGAATAATTTTTTTCAGAGGATGTGTAGGAAAAAATCGAAAAGTTATTTTAATGACGTTTTAATAAGTATTCTATGATATCCACTAACATATTCCACTCCCCTTCTACTTTTATTTGAGACAATTTTTGTGTGGAAGAACTGGACCGGTCCACTTCATTTTCATTCAACTTTTCAACGTTTGGGATTCATTTCTTTTCCAAAATGTAATTATGGTTCATTTATATATCTATAAGGCCAATAAAAGAGTCCATTTAATTAATAGGACTTCAGCTGAGTTTAACTTTCAAAGATTTTTATCTTTGAGTTTAAGGACTCTTAATTTTATATTGATATTTTCTATGTATGGTTGGGAGACCAATAATAGTATCATTAAACTGTAATGCCCTTCCTCAATATTTCCACCAATTAACTCAAGAATTATTGGTTTTGATGAAACATTGTTAAACACTGTCCTAATTCCTAATCTAAAAAACTGACACAGATTCATCTAATTTATATGTCATTCTGATATATTAATTTTTATAACCATCCTAGTTATCAAAATGATAAATTAAACCATCCCATCAATAGACACCTCAATAGAAAAAAACTAATGATAATCGAAGTAATTATTGTGGGTCTCTCATGCTTCCATACACGTGTGCACGATGCATTTTATCGCAATTTTCTCTTAATTATTATTAATATATCAACCTTCACTACTTCTTGAACACCATTTATTTATTTATTTTTTTAATATTCAGGTCTCATCAGGCATCACACCTTCCAAAAAACACAGCACTTTGGATTCCCTTCTTGGCCCTCTGATCCCTTCAATGCAATGATAGAAAATAGCTAGCTAAAACTTTGTGTTTGTCTTTATTACGGTGAACTTGCGGGGTCTTACTTTTTTTCATTTTTTTAACTCTCTTTTTTAATTTTGAGAAAATGACACTGGTCGAAATCGAACTTTATTTATGGAAATAGTTGTAAACAAAAAACACGTATTTTATATATAAAAGTTTTGCATAAAAAAGGGATTAGAACTATGGATTTTTCGAAGATGCCTTTAAGAGTTTGTATTTATAAGTTACTCTTATATTATATTATAATATTTATTTATTTTTTATTAGTTAAATCTAACGTGGTATATGAATATAGTTTTTAAAAGGAGAATAACTTATATACATATAGGCTCTATAAATAAGAATATTTTTTATTAATCTAGTGAATTTTTGAAATTCCTAACACTTCTATGTATACATATATGTTTTTTATATAGAACACTTACTCCCTTTCCCGGCTAGTATTAGATTTATCATTCTGGAAATTGTTAGTAAGTGTTTGTACAACTATGAAATTTACTGGAGTTTTATATGTATACTGGAAACTTCTTATGAAGTTCAATGTCACCTAATAAGAATATCAATATACAATAAAAAAGGAGAGTGATGGTGTGTAATTTAAAAAAAAAAAATTAATGATGGCCAACCTAGCTAATATGTTCTTTTCAAAATTGAGCTCAACAATCAATCACCCGGGCTGACGAGATTATATGTGTTTGGAAAAAAAAAAATTAGATGATGCTAGTAGATTAGAGCTTGTATCGAGTTGAGTCAAGGTGAAGTACTAGTCTCAAATTCAACTTAATTCGAAATGGAATTATACAAATTTAAGCTGGACTCGATTAAGCTTTTTTAGAATCAATTTGTTAAAAGTTATTTAGATATGATTAATTAAGATACTCAAGTTCAACCCGACTTAATAAACTCTTCAAGCAAGTGAGGATCAGTTTCACCCAACTATTTTCAAATTGAACTCTCGTGAAAATTAAAAGAAAAAAAGTTAGTATTTTACGAACTGATTTAGTCTAAGTACAGCTAAAGGTGTATGTAAAGCCATCACAAACAAGTCCAGAAATCAACGTGTTGCATTCTCTATCCATCCGCTTCCAAACCCTCATTTAAATATTATCGGTAAATTATCAACAACCAATAGTTTTGAAATATGCATTATAATTACTATTGTTTATGATGTGAAAATAAATGCATTCACCAAGAGAGATGGGTTGGGTGTGTTTCCAGCATTGATTGCAACAAAGGAGACATCATCCGTTGTATCATATTTTTAGACATACTCCTAACTTTTTTCCATTACATGAACATAGATAAAAAGGACAAAATAGAGAGGGAACATCTCACTTTCAGCTGCATGCTTCATGGTCATGTTCCCATCATAAATCGCGTCATGTTAGTATGACAAAGATGGTCAAGTTGACTATCAAGTATTAATTATATGCCATTGTGGTATAAAATTCTTCATATTTGGGTTGTTCGGAAATCTTGGCCTTGCGACTATGAAGCAATTTTTAGATGCATCATTATTCATTACAAGGAAAATATTCCTTGATACTTGACAACTTTTCCTTTTCTCAATTTTTTTTTTTATAATTTTCTATTATAAAAGGAAGAAAATTTAAACCTAGTGTCTCTTACTTAAGAGATCAAGAGAAATATGTTACTAAGCTATAAGGTTACTGGGATGATACTTGGTAATTAGAAAAACAAATTTAAATAGCTTTTATTCATATAGGTTCTTTTGTAATTATATTTAAAAATATGATAGTTTCTTCCTAGAGCTTTATTTAGCCGATATCTTAAAAGAATTAATTAATGAAACCTTTATTTAATATTAATTCACGGATAAGAAATATAATATTGGATCTAATATAAAATGGAAAGAATGTGAAATTTTTAAGATATTTATGTCATTAGGGCTGCAAATGAGATGAGCCAAGCGAGTCAAGCTTTAAAAAATTTAGGCTCTACATATTTAAAAATTATCAAATTCAATATTATTATCATATCTAGATTTTAGGTGCTTGAATTATTTAGTCAAATAAGCTTTATTTTGAGCTCAAATTGTTTACAAATTGAGTTTAAGCCAAGCTGAGTCGAGTCGAGTCGAGTTTTTTATCAAGATTGAAATTTAAATTCAAATCGACTGGTTTAAATAGTTCATTTTCCACTTTCTATAACCTAAAAATAATATATAAGAGTAATTAAAGATATAACATATAATAGGGTCTATTTGATTCATATATTTTTGTTATTTTGGTATCATAATTTTTGTCGTTTTCAAATAGGTGTTTGTTAAGAAATAGATATCGATGGAAAAACTGATAATTTTACTCGCAAACAGACCAAACAGATACTATACATATATGATATAGATAATTTACAAATGCAAATCAGATACAAATATGATACAGATAAAAATCTGACAATCCAAATTGACCATAAATAGAAATTATTTTTTGTTATTTTAATTATAGATTTATATATAACATATCATAAATATAAAACTCATAAACCTGCCAAAGAATTTGCTCAGGAGCTTGTTAATAAGCCTATTTGTGAGCCGTTTGCTATTTTAATTATAGATAAATAATTTTTTTAAGTTTAAACTTTTTTTATTTACTAATCAAACTTGAGTTCAGCTGAGTTACCTGCAAGCTATTCAAGCTTGCTCATTTGCAACCCTACAATCTATTAATATACACGTTAATAGACATCGTCACGGTTCGGTTCTGAAATCGGATCCGAACCGTCGGTTCTCGATTCCAAAAATGGTGGAACCGGAACCGGACTCGTAGGAGCAGGTTGGTTCCCAGTTCTTAGGAACCGCCGGTTCCCACGGTTCGTTTCTGGTTCTAGAGGAACCAGGAACCATGAAAAAATAAAAAAATCAATTAAATAATTTACTTAATTTAACTAAGAAAAAATGCAAAATAAATTTTTAACTTGAAATAACATTAAGCCTAACAATAATTGTTCATAGTATTAGTTAAAAAAAATTCTATAGTTATGTATTTATTTATATACAATCACTTGTACTTTTTTAGTTGTTATATTAGCAATGTGACACTATAAAATATTCAAGATATAAATAATTCTCAATAAAAAAACAAATCATACATTGTTAAGAAAGAAAATCTACTTTGATTAGAAGTCTGCATAAATTTAATAATATATGATTTTAAATGTATTTATTACTTGTGTTGTTAATAACAACACATTAAATATTATGAATAAGAAATAAATTTTTTATTATTTATGCGAAAATAGTTTTAGATATTTATTTTATAATTACAATTTTTATAATTTTCTTTTCTTTCTTTTTTCTTACTTTTTTTTCTAATTTTTATGGTGTAGAACCGTCGGTTCTGCTAGTTCCTGAATCTACGGTTCCAAAACCGCCGGATCATGCGGTTTTTAGGTATGAAACCGTAAGGACCCGTTGGAACCGATGGGTCCTTTACAGATTCAAATCCGCTATTCTCGGGCCGATTCCCTGTTCAGGAACCGCCGGTGATGGATTAGGTCGGTTTCCGATTCGGAATCGATCCATGATGACGTCTACACGTCAATATCTTGAAGATAAAAATAGAAGATCTATATTTTTCTTGGATTCATGTGTGTTGCACACATTTTCCCTCGTGTTCACATGGGTTACTCGATTAATTAATAATTTAATATGTATTGTCCCATGGGAATTTTAATATATACATCGACTATTGAGGAACTTCGTATAATAAAATTGTGTTTTTTGTGGGGACCTCGTATAACATGTTCTCCCATTGTTGCCGTATCCAATGCCAAGGAACAATTCGACGACCTGCAATTATCATAATATATAAAAAAAACCATGGTAATTTAGAAGATTACAGATAATAATAGTTTATAATGATTAGCGGTAATGGAAGGGATTGACAATGAAGCTATTATTATGGTAATTTTTTTTTTGTAAGTATTATTACAGTGAATTAAGATCCAAAGGTTATTTCATATCGTATATAGTGCATAAAAAATTTATAACTTATAGATTTGGTGTTCGCAATATATTTATTACTTGAACAAAACTAATAATTTGCAAGCATGGAATGTTGTTAGAAAAATAAAAAAAAAAGAAAGATTTTCCATTTCAAAAAATAAAAACATTCCTATGTTTTTTATTGGCATTTTTTTTTCAAAATGATTAATTATGCTATTTACTTGTCTATTACTATCATCTATTGTGTTGTGAGTTGTGACCCTCTTGATTCCTGGCTTAAACAACTATGACATTTTGCTTATCTAACTATTGCTGTGATATATAGCAAAAAGAAAAAGACCATACCATACTTATTGAGCATTAACACAGATGATGTAAGACAGCTAATTGATCAATTATTGATGTTAGATGACCTTCATCATAGCGTCAAACGAGATGTTTTAACATATTCTAGATCTTTATTTTATTTTTAATTCTTAAGAACCCCAGTTAATCCATGGAGACGGGCCAAAAAAAATTAATCCATAGAGGCAAAATGTAAAGATCAATCACAATTAGGATTGATATTGACATATTTAAATAAATTAAGATACAACTCTATTTGCAACTCTATTTAATTTGGCTCATTTTAGAGAGTATTTTGATCATTTCATCTCATTTTCCCTCTCTTCATCTCCTTTCATGGGAGTTTCTATGATTTCTCGATAGGACCATTCAATCAATTATCTAATCGTTAAAATAAAATATGATAATTGAAATATCAATTATTTTAATAATTTGATCACCGTTGGATAATGTATAAATTGTTAGATAACCGATCGGATCAATCTATCAAAATTAATAATGAACCTTAGAATTTTCCTTTTCGTTTCAAAATAGGACAGAAATTAAGTCACTTTAACTTTCCTCCTAGTTTCCTTTGTATCATCTCATTTCTCCCTATAAAAAATATCAAAACACAATTATTTCACCTTATTTCGTTACCTTTACTTGTTTAAATTGGACTTCCTCCAATCTAAACACAGTATCAAATACTTATTATATTAGTTAGTATATTTTCTATTGGAAAGATGATTCCTGGACTGCCTAAGAGTATTTTAGTCCAATAATTAATCTTTATTGACTGCGACTTGTTTATTAACTAAATGCTAGACGGAGCATTTACAATTTTTATTTATTGCAACAAAACAAATTTGTGTTTCTAATTTTTTATTTCGACGTTTTACGGGAAGTTCTGTTTTTCCTCCTTTTTAAGCAATTAGACATAATACATATATAGTTGCCAGTGGCCACCACATCATTAAAAAAGGATAGGGAGTAATCCAACACTAAGTATCAATTTTAATAACGTCAGTCTTGTCAATTGCCATGATATTATCTGACCATATCTCACGTGACAGTGACATTTATTATAATATATTTGTGGGTGTACAGTCTAACGTAATGTTAACGGAAGCCAGCAAAAACATTTTGAAAAATAGTCAAACGCAGCATAGCTGGAGATGCCTTCCTTGTTGAGAAATCTTTTGGACGAAGAGGATATATATAAATTTAAATTCATAAAATAAATTAATTAATAAAAGAAAAGATTGGATATTAATTTGATCTTTTGGAAATATTAATAGGGATCCAAACTAAGTGGGCAAAACCACAATCCAATTTGATAATATATATCTTTTATTTTGAAATATATTTATATATTATAACAAATCTTAATATGTGTTCAAAAGTTTCACTTATTCTTTTACATAAGATATTTAGTATCTATTAGAAGCCAAACTGATAAGATAACCCAGTTTAGTTTAACTACGTTGAAATTTATAATTTTATGCATAAAAATAAAAATTTTATGATTTGTAAAAGGTAAATTAACTTTAAATCATCCAATATCAGTTTAGAATTTAATTATATGGTAAGTTCTCACCAATAAATTGGATGGTAAGATATGTAGTATTTTTTTGAAACTCCGTCCAAAATCTATAGGGTATTAAGATATTAAAAATTTAAAACTCATCATTCACATGATAAGTTGTCTAGATTGGTATCAGATTTTAATCGATATCATTCAAAGTAAGATAACTTATATGACTCTCCACTTGCTTGTATCATTAGAAATATATTATTACAGGTGCATCTATTAGAGGTCTAATCTTATCCTCCATGTCTCTACTATTATCAAACACTTTCCATGAGTACTGCAAATTTTAAATTTAAATATAATTTAATTTACTCCTAAAATAAGTCAAAATTGATAAATTCCTAAAATATTTTCATAATTCGTGATATAAAACTCAAATGAAATAAACAAACATATCATGATAGAAAGTGATAATTGTAAAGAGCTCCCAATATATATTGTTATAGAGATGGATATTCTTATTCTAAAATTTAGGTAATGTTTACCACATAAAACCTATTTTGTGATTAAACGTTTTAAGTTTTTAATTGTTACTTTAACACTCAAGTAAACGTAATAAGATACCTTCCGGAAGTAGGCATATATAAGAGCAAGAACGCATAAGGGGAAAAAGTAATTTTTTTTCTTTTTCTGTGGATATTCAATATGAAAAAGAAATCGAGAAGAAAAGGACAAAAGGTCAATTGTTCATCAAAATAGAAAAATATTCCTGATCTTTCCGCCGGTATTTTACTCATTCATAACAGCATTATTTATTTATTTATTATTTCTTTTTCTGTTAGAAGCAAGTGCTTTGTGAAGTGTGGAAATAGCCGCATATTTCTATAATTTAGACATCGACATGATTCGGGTTGGTTCCGAACTCGAACAGAACCGAAACCGCTAGAGCCAGGATGATTCACGAAATCGCCGCTTCTAGAGATTCCGGTTTCACGCGAACTGCGACCCCCACATCCTCCCCCCACACACACCAAACAAACAGGTGCCCAATTTGCTTCCATCTGTGTTCTGTGTTTTTTTTTTTTTTTTTTTAATTTGTATATGTGACAGGTCAGAACCGGTTAAACTATCGATTCCGCATGAAAGAACCAGTGAGTCCTTTGACGGTTCATAACCGTCCTCGATGGAGCGATTCCCGGATACGGAACCGTCGAGGACGATTCAGGGCGGTTCGCTGTTTGGAACCGCCCCATGCTGATGTCTACTATAATTTGCGATTTTGTTTGTAATTTTTTGAGAATGAATGAGTAGACACTTTCAGAATCCTGTGGGTCTTTTACTATGTTGAGAATAAGGGAGAAATAGTGTAATTGAATTTCAATTATTCATTCCTAAACAAAGTATAATACTTAGATTCCACTTGACAATTGAAAAGGACCGATTGATTTTAAATTGGACAATGAGTTGCCTAATTTTTTTTATATCCTTCTGTCTTTAATATTGCGCATACATATATATTTTATAATAAATTTATGCATTATTTTTTTACAAACAAATAAAAAGAACTTAAAAAAAATTAATATCGCAAAAAATGAAGTATTTTTTTAATTGTTTAATTGTAATAAGTGATGTACAATTAAATCATCATAGCTCAACATGACTCAATGTAAATCTATTGAAATGGTATGATGATATTTGAAGTGGTCAGGTGGTTTGAGACAACTACCTGTATTGGTCGTGGTTGGGCGGTTTGACAAAGATCTGATATAGTCAAGTAGTTCGAGTTATACATTCTAATCGTTATGGTGCATGAAGTGATTGATGTAGTCAAAAAGTGCATGAAGAGATTGATACAGTTATGTGATTTAGGTCATTTAGGTTTGATGATTGTGATTATATAATCATATCATGTGATATGATAATTGCACTTAATAAATTAAAAAAAGCGGTCATTTTGAATCTTGTGAGTTTAAAACTGGTGATCAAGTGATTTAGTTTAGTGTGTTATGGATTGTGATATAGTTGAATTTAAGTTATTTGAACCATTACATTACTGATTGGCAAAAAAAAAAAAAAAAAAAACATTACAATACTGGTATATTGGGTTCTCAAGGAATAAAAGCATCGCAGGAAAGGACTAAAAGATAGCTTCTTTTTTTTTTTTTTTTGTACGTTTTAAAAAGAGATTGCAATTTCTATTAGTAAATGGCTCTATGTAATAACTAGTTTGCAAATAACATATATATACCCTTATAATTCTTAATGTCAAATTTAAATAAATCTAAAACCATCTCCTTTTTGAAATTTTTATATTTTTTCCCATCAAAACTTACCATTTTCAACCCAACCAAAACCCGTACCCTAAAAAGTCAGTCCCCTCACCGCTTTTCAACCCAATAGATGCCTTCTTCATCCACAAATTGAAAAATTAAAAACCCCAATTTTTTCAAAACCATGAAATATTAATTATTCACACCAGACAACAATAGCAGCCAAAAATTCAAATTATTCGGAAAACGACACAATTTAAAACTTGACTGTCCAGCATACTCTGTAGTTTTGACGAAATATTACTGTTATTTTTCCAATTAAACATGTTTTAGTTGTTACTTTTAGAATTATATATACTTATCAAGTGGTCTGAATAGTAAATAAATCGATTGAAAAGTTAATATTTAAAAATTTACCTTAGCAAACTTTGCATATTTTCTAATTTTCATATCATTCTATAAAATATAATTATATACAAATACATTTTTATTTTAAAATTTAATACACCACTAGAGTTTTCCTTTTTGGGACAAATATGTGAAAACTTGTCTTTCCAAAAAAAATATCACATAAATTAAGCAGTTTATAGACCATGTTTTAAACCTATAGACATAAGAGTAGATCATTTATTTTTAAAAAAAAAAAAAAGTGACGAGCCTATCAGACCTAAAACTTCGGACACATCATACATGCTTTATGTAGAATGGCTTTGTAAGAAAAAAAAAAAATTGATATCTCCTTTGACACTTAATAAATATGTGCCAAAAAAAAAACATTGGCATTTTTTTTTCACATTTAAATATCTACTAATTCCTTTTTAAAAGCATGCACTTTTTAATCTTCTTTTTTTCAGTTTTGATTTATTGTAACTTTTAGATGAGGAAAGATATAATCAAATTATAAATCTAGGAAAACTGATGTTTGTGCCACATATTTATTAGAGTTGACTACTATATATATTTTCATACTTGTCTTTTGGCCAAAATATATATTTTCATACTTAATAATTGGAAATGGCACGTCTTTTAGATACATCACAGTTTTTTTCTATGGGATCAATGTATCATAATATTGTTATTATTTTACATGTAATTTTTATGGTTTTTACAAAAATACTAGAAATTCCAAATTATAGTATGTTGTAATGTATTATGATTTTCTAATCGCTTATAAAATCATATGGTTTATACGTGATTTCTTTGTAACAAGCAGAATTACATCTTCAATTTGTAATTTCACGTTAACATATTATAATTAAAATTATATAATTTATATTTATATAATATTTATTTATATGGCTTGTAAACACGTGTCCCAACCTAATAATCATATAAGTGTATATAATCTTTGCTCCCGTGAACGGACAGTTAAAAAAGAAAAAATGAAAAAGAAAAAAAAAGTAAAAAAGCCAAAGAGAAAAATAAAAGAAGGTCTCCTTTTGAATTATTAAGAAAATGGCTGCGTGGGATGACGCATAAACGGTAAACATAAAACACAAACAAACACATGTTACACCGCTTTAGATGCAATATGTCCTGTTCTCAATTGTTGTTCTTCTGACTCCTTTCTTGTCAAATTCTGCAAAATTTTTCACAACGGATCTCTCTCTTCTCTCTCTCTCTCTTCCACCAATTATACTCGCCAACACTACTGCTTCTCCTACATTGCCTACTTTAACTTGCCCATGTCTGTTTTTCCTTCATCTCTCTTTCTCTTTCTACACACAGCTATGGACAACTATATCCCTTTTCATTCGTTTAAGCTCAATTGCTTTCTGGGTCTGTGATTTTGTGTCCTTTTCACTCAAAAGATACCACCTTTCTCGAACTTCATGTGAAGTTCTCAAAAGGGTCGGTTTTTTGCTTTATGTGATTTTGAAACAATTGGAGTTGTCTACCTTTTCTGCTGCTTTTTTCTCACATTTCTTCCTTTCATTAAGTACCCTTTTGAGTGTTTAGTACATGGTCACAACTTCCCTAGTAAATTCTTTGCATTACCCACTTATTAATTTGTCCTTTTTTTGGCTAATAAATCTGATATCCTTTTAGGTTTTGGAGAAGTGGAGGAGGATATGGGTTGTGGTTATTTTTGGGAAGGTTTGTCTTCCTTCTGTTTGCATGTTGAATCTGAATTAAGTGGAATGTGAAGCTCTTTCTTGTTAAAAGTTTCAAACTTTGTAGTAGTGTAGTTAGTTTGTTGAGTGGTTAGTGTTAATTGAGGTGATAATTCATGGAAAGTTAATTAACCAAAAAAGAAAAATATGGAAAGTTTGGTGATTTTCTGGCGTTTCCATAAGGAGATGTGTGTTGGTATAGGTGAAGTTTGAACTAAGAGTAATTCAAGGAATTTTTGGTGGAATTGGAGGGGAAAATACGGTAGGTTTATAGATTCTTATGGGTGTTAATTGCAGAGATTTGGTTAGTAATTGAGGGAAGGAAATGCTTATCAAGAGATTTCGCATTCGAGGGCATTATTAATGTTTTGATCATGACCAGGGCTGTGAGAAGTAGGATACTTAAGGATGTGAATGGTGATATTAGTGATCACTTACGAAACCACATCCATTTGACTAATTGTATTCATTTGAAGAACCATATGCACAAACACAGCCCTATTTTGGCTGATAGGTCATTGATTAGGGACCTTATAGTACTTCAGCGGTCGCGGTCTCTAAGAGACCCGTCTGCTAGTCCTTCCTCTTGGCATTCGCCTTTTGCTGTTGATTTGCTTGCTAAGAAAGGTGACAAGGAAAAGGATGCTACAATTCAGGAGGGACGGGGTTTGGTTGGTACTGAGAGACCTAGAAGAGGTAGGAGATTGTCCATAAGTTCACCCGCATCGAAAGTTGCTCCTGGTGAGGTGAGCGGAGGTAATGATGCTATAGTAGGTATTAGTGACTGGAGCGGTAAGGGCGAGATTGGGGATGGTGGAAGAGTCAAAAGAGAGGATTATATTCGAAAAAGTATCATGGCTGATGCCAATCTTATGGTAAGAAATGAGTATCCTATTCAAGGACATGATGGTAAAGAGACATCAACACATGAGAATGTTTCCAGAAAATCTGTTTCCAAAGATAGAAAGAATAAACAAAAAGGGAAAAGTGTCCAAGATTTCCATCCTCAGACCTTGTCAGAACAGTTAAATGAGATGAAGATGGTGGATAGTGACGATGTAGCATCATCCAATGTTCATCCACGTGGAATTGGATCTAGACAAGAGAGACCTGGCAGGGAAACAGAAGCTGGTTTGCGAAGTAGTAGTAAATTAAATAGTCGGGCAAAAAGGCGCAAGTTTCGTGCAGCTAGGAGAAACCGTGGCGCTGGTCCTTCCAAAGATAGTGGAGCTCAAAATGAGTTGTCTGTGGCTTCTAATTCACTTGCTCAAGGTTCAGCAAATGCCGCAAATTTTACTGAGGAGGAAGAAGAGGAAGAATATGGGGATCGAAATGTCACTCGAGCTCCTGGGAATGGGTGTGGAATTCCATGGAATTGGTCGAGAATTCATCATAGGGGCAGAAGCTTCCTTGACATGGCAGGGAGGAGCTTTTCATGTGGGTTGTCTGAGCGGAGAGGTGGGCCAAGTTCTCGAGGTAGGGATGTTTCTGATTTGCCCATGGCTTCAGGAAATTCAAGCTCGTCTACTAAGTCTGAAGGGGAGGCATTGCCTCTACTGCTTGGATCGCAGGATAGTAATGAAAATGCTGGCAGGATTCATGATTATTCTGGAGAGTTAGGTATTTATGCAGATCATTTGTTGAAACGTGGCCTGGATTCTGATCTTGCTTCTGAAGGCAGGTCCAGGGATCAAAGCAGAATGAGAGGTCATCGGCATAGACACCAAAATCTAACTCAAAAGTACATGCCTCGGAGTTTTCAAGATCTTGCTGGGCAGAATCTGGTGGCACAAGCTCTTTCCAATGCTGTTTCAAGGCGGAAAATTGGATTGCTTTATGTATTTCATGGACCTCATGGGACTGGTAAAACCTCTTGTGCTCGTATATTTGCAAGGGCTTTGAATTGTCAGTCATCCGAACATCAGAAGCCTTGTGGGTATTGTAGTTCGTGCATTTCCTATGACGTTGGTAAGAGCAGAAATATAAAGGAGGTTGGCCCTGTCAGTAACTTTGATTTCGAGAACATTATGGATCTTTTGGATAATATGACTGTTACTCAATTGCCAGCGCAATACAGGGTGTTTATATTTGATGACTGTGATACTCTATCCCATGATTGCTGGAGCGTTATATCAAAGGTCATTGATAGAGCACCTAGACGCGTAGTCTTTGTCCTTGTCTGTTCGAGTCTTGACGTGTTGCCTCATATGATCATATCCAGGTGTCAGAAATTCTTTTTCCCAAAATTGAAAGATGCTGATATTATATATACGTTACAGTGGATCTCGGCCAAAGAGGACATCAAAATTGATAAGGATGCTTTGAAGCTCATTGCTTCACGCTCAGATGGTTCATTGAGGGATGCATTGATGACCTTGGAACAACTAAGTTTACTGGGGCAGAGAATCTCCATTGTGTTGGTACAGGAATTGGTAAGAACTGGCATCTGCATAACTAGAATTACATTTTTCAGTATTGCATGCTGTCCGAGTGGATATAAGTGTTCTTACTGTATTAGAGTCGCATTTATGTCCTAGCAATGGTTCCTAAAATGTCTACTTCTCCTTTTTCAAGCTTCTACGTCCACCAACATGGATTGTGATAATTATCCCCTCCCCTTACCTTTCATTGACATTGTGCATAAGTTTTTCTTTGCAATATTCTTTGCCCTCATCAGTTAACATATCATTGTGAATAGATCTTACACATTGTGTTACTTCCTTCTATGCAAGGTGGGGCGATTATGGCATAGCACATTAAGATAATTGTGTAATGTAGCACGTGTTTATTTTCATTAGTTGAAAAGAGGTGGTCTACTTGAAGTATTTAATGACTATCTAAAATTTACCATATGGGGTTTTGTTGTGTTTACTCAAGCTTTTAACATGAAGCTGGTCTTAATTTCCTTTCGATGACTCATACAACTTATCGAGGAAATTTCATTCTTCATAACTCATTTTGAGTAGTGAAGTGTGAAATTCTATTGGAATGCATTGAATGTATCTTCATTTACCTTTTTTCTTCTGTAGGTTTATATTGGATATCTGAAATAGTTGATATCAAGTGTGGCTTATTTTACTGACCTCTATTACTGCAGTACACAACGTTAGTAACTGTAAGTTTTATTTCTCAGGTTGGGCTTGTCTCCGATGAGAAATTGGTAGATCTTCTGATATGGCACTATCAGCGGATACAGTAAACACTGTCAAGAATTTAAGAGTGATAATGGAAACAGGTGTTGAGCCATTAGGCTTGATGTCTCAGCTTGCAACAGTGATCACTGATATACTGGCTGGTAGCTATGATTTTACTAAAGATAGGCGCAGAAGGAAGTTCTTTCGACGACAACCATGTGAGTTTGATTAATGAAAACATTATAGTATGCTCTTATCTTAGTTTCTACAAGAACAATTAGTTACTTGGTAAGTAGTCAATCTTGCTTTACCTTCATAATGAGAAATTCTCGCTCTTGATGTAAGTTGGTTTAGTGGTTAAAGGTTTGGGATGGTGAAAGGCATATGTGGCTATTGACTAATTATACCGCCACATGTGACCCGCCACTGTCGCCACCTTCCACCACAACATACCAATAAAAGTCACTAATATCAGCAAATTCTTGAAATTACTATAATAAGTTTTGAAATATTTCTTTTCTTCTCAGTCGTTGCATGGGTGTTTTTGTTTTCTTTTGTCTTCTTCTTCTTCTTCTTCCTCCTTGTGTTTTTAATTTTCCTAATAGATCTTTCTTTTTATGAATCAATAATAATGAAACATGGCCCTTTTATTAAAAAACTAGAAATATTTAGAACTCATGCATTAAGTATAATAGGTTTGAATCATATTGAAGAAGAGAAATCTTGTTTCTCGTTTGCTTTACATATTTGTTATAATAAATTGGATTCATTTTTGCAGTATCAAAAGAAGAAATGGAGAAACTGCGTCAAGCTCTGAAAACTCTTTCAGAAGCAGAAAAACAACTGAGGATGTCAAATGATAAACTAACATGGCTAACGGCTGCACTGTTGCAGCTCGCTCCTGATCAACAGTACATTTTGCCTAATTCTTCTGCAGAGGCTAGCTATCACAGTCCTTTAACAAGAAATAATGTGGTTGGCAGAGATCCTTACAGGAAAATGGGTCAGCATGTGGGGATGCCTGATAATGAGGGAGGATATTCGATGAGTGGTAGAGCAGAGAACCAACTTGGATCATCTTCCAAGGTTAATAGTTCCAACTTGAACATGGGTGTCAAAGTAGATGTGAAAGGGCACACTAGAGTAGGTATGTCTTCACATCATGCACCTGCACAACCTGAGGATGGTTTCAGGAAAAGTGGTCAGCAAGTAGCTGCCAAAAACTACAAGAGGATTGAAGACATTTGGTTAGATGTGCTTGAAAGCATCCAAAATAGAGCTTGGAAAGAATTCTTATATCAAGAAGGCAAGCTGACATCGGTCAGCTTTGGTACAGGTACACTCTCTATGTATACTATGGAAACTTTAATATCTCTGGTATGACATCTTCAACGAAATATATTGTGGAAAAAATGCTTACCAAAATTTGCACATCATATGCCAGAGTTTCCAGGTGGTGATTTCATATTATTAAAATTTTAATTTTTGTTTTTGTTGTCAGTTTGTATGCTACAGCCCATTACTAGAGTTAATATACTTGTGATACTATAAAAAATATATACGCTGAGGAGATGAAGTGATTCTTTTGTGGAAGTTTGCTTACATGGCTTCACATCTTCTGGCTGGAAACATGAATGCTTGCTTAATTTTGCCGAACTCAGGATTAAATTAAATTAAATGCAATTCAAAATCACTTAAAATATATGAAGATGGCACAGAGATTCAAAACTGGGACCAGTTTTACTATATTTTGCTGTTCCTGAAAGATTTAACACGTATAACATAGTAAGGGGTGGAGGAAGCGCAAGCTATACTGCGATGGACAATCCTAGGGGCTACCTGCATAGGTCAAGTTATACTGAACCATCGTATAGGGTTTTTAGGTTGAGTTATGTGCTTGGAGGTAAGCAGTCATACTGTGGCTATACCTGTCCATTACCCCACACACACAACGAAAAAATAAATAATAAGTTGAAGTTCAGGCATGTGCTGGACTCATCTTTCAGCAATTTAGACTTGATATGACTTTGCTATCACTCAGATTTTGGTGACTTAATTTATTTATATATTCATGCTATTTGTAGGTTGGAGTTTAGCCCTACTTACTGAAGAAGCTGTATTTTGTTTTGTAAAATGCCATGATAGAGGGACATTAGCTATCCTGATTTGGCATATCCATTTATTAAGAATGTAGAGACATTACTTAATGAAATAAATGATATCCTCTTCCTTTGATGAATGATAAATGCTTTTACTGTATCAACTTTCAAACTTTACTTGTTTATAAGAGTATAAGCGTTGAACTTTGATTAATCTGTGACTGGAGTTCTGCCCTTCCATTCAAAAAATTTGCTCATGGACTAGGGGATTTATGGTAATTTGACACCTGATTGTCTCATTACATAATAAGGAAATGCAGAACAAGAGAATATTTCATTGCTTATATTTGGCTTTGTTACTGGCAATCGGATTAGGAAAGACAGGATATGAGGCCCTACTCTGTATTTATTTTGCAGGTTCAGCCAAAATTTGCACTGTAACGTTGAGAAATTACCTTGGAATTTGAATCTTGTGGAATATATAGGTGATAGAGTACCAAGTAGAACCTATGAATTTTCCTTCATTTTTCATAATGTAAAAATATCACCCCACACACCGTCTTCAATTTTGTTTAAAAAAAAAGTGGTCATCTTATATACCCGATTTTGTCACCAGAATCCTCAAACTATAAGGTTAACATTGCAAAAGTAAATTAAAATCTCTATTTTATCAATTATATTATAAGATTTTGTTTCTCGACTGATTGAACAATCAAGTTCACTTTTTTTCCCTTAACACCAAGTTTTAATGTAGATTGAAAACTTAAATGTTTGTTGTCCTTTCTAAATATTATTATTGTATTAAGTATATTTACAGGTTATATGTGGTTATATATAATTTGAAAGTAAAATATAGGGAATCTTGGAAACATAACCTGGTAGTATACAAGTTACAGCTTTCAGACAGGTCTCGAGATTTTGTAATTGGTTAAACTTTATTTCTATCCCTATGGGAGCATATTCTGAAAATTTGGTTCCTAATTATACCATCACATTTAGTATTCACTTTGGAACCTAGCTAGCCACACAAGACTTGTAGGTTTTAGTAAACACCCCGACTGAAGGATACATTGTGAGCAGGATGTGGGCATAGCCATTTTTTCCTACATACTGGTTCCATAAAAAGGATGCATCTATTTAGCAATGCTATTTTTAAACTTGCCCAAAAAATTGTTCCTTAGTTTAAAAAAAAAAAAAAAAGGTGCTTCCTTCTGCATGTTGCACCACAAACTTGCATCTAACTGTAATCTCCTTTTGCAGCTCCAACAGTTCAATTGTTGTTCAGTTCTCAGTCGTCAAAAACGAAGGCGGAGAAGTTTAGGGGCCATATCTTACAGGCATTTGAATCTGTTCTTGGATCCCCGTTAACTATTGAAATTAGGTGTGAGTCAAAGAAAGATGCAAGAGCCGGTACTTATTTACCCCTTGGGTTACCAGCTCCAAAAGACAGTTCCTCTCAAAGGGACATCAACAGTGCCAAAGCTCGAATTTCACATTCTGAGAATTATGATGTAGGAAGAAGTGAAATAGTAGAAGTGGAAGGTTCTCCTAGGGAACCTGTCAACAGAGATGTTGAAGCAACCTCAGATGTGAATATGGGACCTTCACTTCAAAGAAGGATGTCTGGCAAAGAAAACCTTAGCAGGAGTATTGTGCGGGGGAAGGTATCATTAGCACATGTTATCCAGCAAGCTGAAGGATCATCTCAGCGAAATGGCTGGTCAAGGCAGAAAGCAATGTCTATTGCCGAGAAGCTTGAACAGGAGAATCTGTAAGCAAACCATTTTTAATTTAATTTTTCCAATCAATATGCATAATTTGTTTTTATGTATATGTCTTTCATAAATCTAGTTTCAAATTGATGGAAATTTAGCATACGAGTGACCTTTTGAGTATCAAAATAAATCCTTGAAAAGTTTCCTGGGGAAGTTAATTTGTTGATTTGAGGTGTTGATATCGGGGGGAGTTCATGCACATGCTTGGAATTTGGTATTCTTGAATTTAGAGTTTAAATCAGACAAAATTCTTCAGAATATTAATGATATTTTATATAAGATAAGAGTTTTTGTTTGGAAGTATGATATTGTTAGATTGCAGAATTAAAGTTATTTGAGTAAAATGTGAGAGATGCATAATATCCAAGTGTGTTAAAACTCTTTAGAGATGCCCCATAATATTGAAAGGTTTTATAATAGAGCATTTTTTTTCCTTCAGTTGAATAATCTGCAGGCTTGAATATTGAAATATTCAATATTTTTTCAGATTTTTTATAACTCCATCTTTTGATGTCCGCAGAAATTACGTGCTAACTATGTGATTTCTTGAATTATAGGAGACTGGAACCGAGATCGAGAAGTCTGCTCTGCTGGAAGACATCTAGGTCTGGTCGGACAAAGGTAACTTTTATTAGTGTGCATTTCTTCTGCTGAGTTCTCTCTTATCATCATATGGAGGGAATATTATTTATTCATTTCTTGGAGATGAAAGACATCATAACTGGTCAGATAATTTTTCAATATTGTAAAGATGAGAGTGGCCAGATCAAGCAGATATCAGTCAATATAGCTATTATATAATAGTAATCTAAGAGGTGCCTTATATGTTTTTTCTTCATTCTCTTCCGTGTTGGATGTGTTCTGCTCGATTTATTTTCTTAGTTAGTTTCGCTGGTACTTTTTTAAGGTCAGGGACTGATGGCCGCAACCATAGCAAGATATTGCATGGTCCTTTCCTTGTATACATATTTGAAATTTCCGGTTTGTACCTGCCTAAACGCATTAGCCATGCCATGAATGTATTTGATGTTTAGTTTTTTCCCTAACAGAAAACCTTGCATATGTGCAGTTTTCTAGATTGAAAATCCGAAGGCGGCCATATTCATTGCTGAAGCTTGTTTCTTGTGGGAGGTGTTTATCTGGTAAATCAAGAAGATGATAGTAGCAGGAATTTACAGTCACTTAGGTGGATTGTGCAGCCATATTTTTTAGAGTTAACTACAGATCAGGCAGTAGCAGAAATTACCCGTCGTCCATTGAATAAGTGTATGAATCATATTTTCAGCCCAAAAAAAAAAAAAAAAAAAAAAAATTCTGTGATTCATATTTTTAGATCGGTTTTTAGGAAAGCATCAATAGCAGTCTCTTTGTAATTTATTTCATTGTTTCATTCAGTGATTAGTCATGTGAGGCATTTTCCTTTTCTATTAGCATTTTTATACCCTTTTAATTTACTCTTGACATGCCTTAAAAGACTGGAGTCTTTTCTTAGGATGGATGATCCAAGTGGTGTCTTTTATATTTGCACCATTTAATTTAACTAACTGCAGGCCTTAGGCTTGTTGAGCTTATTTATAAATATATGAATTTAGCTTTTCTTATTAGATTTATTATATCAATTTTTATTATTTATAATGATGTTTATTGACCAACAAGTGTCTTTTATCCCTTAAAATAGAAACCACATTGAGGTAGTAAATCTAATAAAGAAAAAGTTTGATTGAGTATAATAATAATATTCAATAATTTTAATAAAATTTGACAAGTATTTTTATGATGTAATTTCAAGGATGGTAGTCACATTATTTTTTGTGTGTATAACCTTATATTATACAATATATAGTTAAGTAGAATCTTATTGGAGGATTCTATGGTTATTTTGCACCATGCAAAAGAGTGAATAGAAGGCGAAGAAAATGTAAAACATTAAAAAGTGTCGCCGCTGACTAATGCCAGTACGAAAACTTAGCCGACTTCCACTGTATTTGGGTCGGTGGAAATAAAATGGAAATGGATGGCTTGGGTGGAAATAAGTACTTCGAATATTTCTATTCCCATTTTCTTTAGAATAGGAGATTTGAACTTAATTCATCCCGCTTAAAAAGTCTATAATAACACTAAATTATAATATTATTGGCAGAATTAATTTCTTGTTTGGGATTTTAATTGAAATTAATTCCTTAAATAAGGTCAAAATGAAAATAATTATCAATTTATCATATAAAAATCACGTTTTTATCATGGGATATATGAATGAATAATAAATGTATGTATATTGCGTTTTTAAAACGCAATATATATGTGCATATCGCGACTAGAAACCGTAATACACATTTGAGCGTACGGAGCAATATCGTGATATTGCGATGGTACTGAAGCATTAAATCGCGATTCTTTCTTGTAATTTTTGTGTAAAATTGAATATCCTGTTTCTTAAATGTGATCTTGCTATTAAAAATTAGTAATTAATTTCATCCAAGCAATATATTAGTAATTATTTTGTATAAGAACCTTACACATGTATTGGACTTGTTATTGGCATGTGCTTGAAAAATTAGTTTAATAAGATATGGAAAAAGGAATGAAATAAAAGGAAATATTTCCATTCCAGAGCCCATTTTCCTTCTTTTTCAAATTTGGAAAGAAAATAATAAAATAGAAAGGAAAGGCGACGAATATTTAGGATAGTCTAGTTAAATCAATATATCGTTTTTCTTCTTTTCATCTCTTTATATTAGTTAAACAAGAGAAGAGTAGATGTTTCTACTTTTTTCTCTTTTTTTCCGTTTCTACTTTTTATATTCCAACAAGAATAAGACTTGTATTCTTTTTTTTTTTTTTTGTAAATTTTTTAATTTCTTTTCCTTTTCTTTAGTTTTCCACAACTTTTCTTCCATTTAATTATACTTATGAGTTGCCAAACATAGTGCTCGTCTTAAGCCAATATTTTAAGGAACTTCTTTAAACCTTTTCGGTTCACCATAATCTTTTGTTTATCTGTTTCTCCATTCACCATTTCTTGTATTTTGTGCTCTATGATAGAATATTGTTAACGCCCAAAGTGAAGAACGACAATACAATTTTCCAAATCTTCCTAAATTAGATACAAAGTTATTTAATTGTGGCTTGAATTATGACGTGATTTTATATATAGCTTATTACTACATACTTTGAAAAAAAAAAAAGGTTGAAATTTGATATTCAATTTGGTTTTGAACTTAGAACTGGTGGATTACTTAATATCATTTGTTCAGTTTGCTTAAGTGGAAAAGATAGTCTATCAATGTTAGAAGGTTTTATAAGAGCTTGTGAATATCTCTTTAAAGGAAGTAAACAGTGTTAAAAAGATAATAAAAGTATTCATCAAAAAGTTTTATTATGTATTAGATTAACCATTTTAAAATTTAAATATTAAAATGTAGTTTCTTACAAAGGCCGAGTAACCAATTTTATATTTACCCTATAATATTGTTAAAAGTGGAGAGAGTGAAAGTTGACACACACACACATATATAAATATTCATCTGACAAGTGGTTCGTTCACACATATGCCTAAATGGTCCATAAATATTATGGGATTTTAGGCTGAGTCATATTCATATTAGGTTTCTGGATCTCCCTTTTCCGCAAGCTATCTATTTTGGTCCTTCTTTGATGCCAAAAGAAAAGCCTTTTTCGCCTTCTTTTCCCTTTTTTTATTATTTTTTTTAATTTTTGTTTGTGCGAGTGTTTTCCCAAGCAAAAGTCGTTGGATGAATCATTGAATTTAACACGAGAATGACAGTGTAATATAAATGTACACGTATTCATGTTGACATAAGTTTTTTTAGGGTTTGTTTATTTTGTATATATATATATATATATATGTAGATGACACGTAGACGTTTTCAAATAAACTCTTTATTAAGAAACAACTATAGATGAAATACAAATAATATTATTCATAAAAAAGTTAACCAAATTAGATACAAATCCAATAGAGTTAAGATACAAACCATCAAAATAGGGCCTAGTCGGCATAAAAACAGCTTGCAGAGTAGACGTGAAAGTGAAAGACCAATTTTAACCCATTAATCTTTCTATCATTTTGTAATCTTGTTTTTGGTCGCGTTTAGTGCGTAATTGATAAGCAGTTGTATGGAGGAAAGTAGAGTTGTACGCTAAAATATAAAGGATAGTAAAAAGAAATTAATATGAATTTATAATTCTTTTTGTTAGTTACAAATATGTCAAATATATATAGAATATTCCCAAAATAGAAAAAAGTTAACTGAAATGAGGAAAAAAAAAAAGAACTCCCTATTTTCATTTGTTATATTTCTAGAATGGTTTGTTATACTTAATGTTATATCTTTTAACTTTTTAATTATCTTAATCGAATACAAAACGGTTGCATAGAGCCTAGAGGTTCCAAAGCATTTTTATCTTTTTTGTTTTATTCTTTAAGATTTGCAATATATTTGTTTGACTTTATAAAAATGAAATAGAAGAACTATTCCTTCACTATAGATTTATTCTTATATTTGGTTGATGAATAGCTATTATATATAATTGTTATAGCTGTATAATAAGGAAGTGTAATTCTTTCATCGGACTAAGGATTTTTTTTTTAAATCTTTTTCGATATATTTTCACATTTAATCTTAAGATCTTAAAGAACGAAAATTATTAATGATTATTTTACTATTCCATTTTTTCAAAAATTATAATTCTATTCAATCTTACCCTATTTCGTAAAGAATAATACGTACCCCTTAAGGCATAAGTTTTACTAGTCATATGTCACAAGTTGACATAAAAGATAAATAAATAATTTGCTAGTAGAATAATAAACACGAAAGTAGAATTGCCAGACAAAATTAAAAACCGATAAAATTAATGTAAGGAATAATATATTTAAACAATAATAATAAAAACGAAAGTAGAACTGCGAGACTGAATTAAAAAAAGGATAAAATCGATATAAAGAGTATATTTACAATTTAATTTTCTTTCGAGAAAAAGATATAATGCGAAAAACATCCAAAGCTTTGTTGAAATCCTAAGAATCCGATCATGTTATTCTACAGGTAACACAAGAGATTTTTGTTTGATCTAATTACATAAATATTATCATAATATGAGATTTTAGCTTTTTATTATTTATGTTGAATGTGTAATATTGGATTTTACCTTTTTTTTTATATGTTAGTATGCTTAATATACGATTTTATGACACAATGATATTCTTTAATTGTGAACACATGCCATATTTTTTAAGTATATGGTATCTTTCTGATACGATTTGCAATGATTATATAATTTGTATTGATATAATTTTATTTTATGGGATTAGTAAACATGTATTTAGACTCGATAACGTTGATTGGATTCATTGAATCAATCGAACCCAATAGCCATTGGGATTGAAGATTTAGAACTAAGAACCATAAATAAATAAATTCAGAACGCGCTTTCGATTTTAGATCTTTGCTGAGACTGGACCAGTGGACCATTTCCTCCTTCCACGCATAATTTTCCAAGACACCCAATTCTCGTCAAACTGAGCCCGTATGAACAAGGGAATAATCACGGAACCCTCGTTCCCTTTTCCCCATGTCATAAGTTTGCTTTCCTTAATAATTTAATGTTACGGGGAGTTAGGTTGCTTTTCAGTCAATGTGATATAATATCCAACCAGCTTTCATCACGTTTTTTCTGAAATTACGTGGTCGGTCCGTTAAATTTTGTCAAGTGGAATATACCAATGAACTCCAAAGGCACCTTTAAAAGATTTGATTTCTTTTATCTGTTTTTTTTTTCCCCTTTTCAAAAAAGGAAATAAAGGAATAAATAATAAATGATAATTCGAAATGTTTACTTAAGAAGAAACACAGCTAATGATGGGTGAGCTGGCAAAAGGAATCCAATGATGGTTATTAAGTCTATTATCACAAAAAAAAAATGTATTTGATATATATATATATATATAAATATATGAATATATATATATATAATAGTTGTAGGTATTATTTTGTGATGCATTAATTATTAGGATCTTTTGAAAACATTTTAAAAATGTACACATATAGCTAAAAACACCATAAAGTCTAATAACGATACTATTTAAGAAAATTCTATGATTTTCCATTAATTTTGACGGGATGAGTTTCATCACCATCCAATGGCTTACATCATATCCAACCGTGATCGAATAACTAAAATAGTTAATATTTCATTTACTATAGTTATTTTAACGATTATATTAATGACGAAATAGTCCCATCCACATAACCGTAAAAACTCCTATGTTATTTAACATTTTTCTTTCAACTATGTTCTAGAGTTTCTAAGTTACTCTTTGACGATTATTTAAGTATTTTTAAAATTTATAGGAAGGAAATATCGAATTAATTTAAATAGTTTAAGAAATTTACGTAAACTCAACTAATAGCTTAGGAGTACATTCATACCTACAATTATACGAATAGTTTTCTTACACTTTTGTTGTAGTTTATGATATAGAAATTGTACCATATGCAATTGCAAATGAAACGAACATAGCCTATAAATACAATGATTGCGTACCTTAAGTCACCCAGTTTAGGGTACTGTGTTAGGATTGTAACCGAGTTGAATAAGTATTATAGTGTTACAATTAAGATTGAGTTCTACTCAAAATTTTAAAATTTGAGCTCAACTTGAATCTAACGAAATTTAAAGTTTTCAATTTGAGCTCAATTTAAAATAATACTAAATAAAAATGAACTTGACGTGAATAACTTGTTTTAGACTTGATTTATCTAAGGAAGTGTGTGTATATATATATTCAACAATACAAACTTCAATTGAATTTTATTAATATTTAAAATTGGCTCAATTCAATTATGTTTATTAGCCATTTAAGTTAAGCACTTGACAAATTACTCAAGTGGCAATTGAATAGCCAATAGCTTATTAACTACTAGTGAGTCCAATTGAATTGGCTTGGTAAATCACGTTGAAGCTTATTAAATTTTAGTGCATTTAGAGACGCTCCTTAATATATATAATTTTCCCATTATACATATTTTATTTGCTATTGGAAAATATTAATGAGTGTTAATAGGTCAAGTAAATAAATTTTTCACATTTTTATGAATTTATTTGATGCTAAAATCTATAACCAATATATCAAACGGTAAAAAGATTTAATAAATGCATAAAACTTATATGAACACTGCCCCTTCTCATTTTGCATCAAAAGTAAGTTGTACTAATTAATTATGGATTAAACTTTCGAAGCACTTATTAAGATTCATACACATTTTATAAAAAATAAGTGTTAAAAAAATATAAAAAGAGAAGTTTTCTTATTTAACTTATTAATCAATGTGCTCAACACTTGCTAACATTTTTTATCCCTAAGAATACACATCTTAATTTTACTGTCTTGACAGTGTTTCCAACAATAATGATTAATACCTAATGGTTTATGACACCATGCTTGACTATTTAATTTCCTTGATCGTTAAATTATAATTGATAGAAATATAATTAAGACACCTAACTCTGAAACTACCCATTTCCACCCAACAGTAATTACCTATATCACGTCCACTGGGGCCTTTTCTTGTTGTCTCTTGAACAATGAAGATTCTAACTTCCAACTAAAAAGCACTTCTGTTTTAAATTCAACCGGTCTATATATAGCGACACAAGAAAAGATGTGTTTGTACGATGCAAAGCACGTGCTTTGACCATATATAAATAAATAAATAAATATATGTATATATATATTATTTTAAGTGGTTAAATTAGTTTATGTAGTTTCTTAGAAAAATCTACAGACGTCCCATTATTTTTTAGGAGAAATTCTAAGGTTTAAAGGGTCAATAGGCCTCACTCCTTTTGGACCGTTCCCATGCAACACTTAGTTCACTTGGCTTCACACAAAGCGGTTAAGTTTTAGAGAGAAAGAAAATTACATTCAAGAGTTTTGAGAGAAAGAAAGTAGAGAGAGATGCTCTGGGAGAATAAGACAATCAATTTTTAATGGATGATTTACAAATGAGAGAGATCTTCCGATATATACAAAAGATCTTTAAGAATGAATGAAAAAAATTATTATCATCTAATGATAAAGATTAAATCGAACCTACTACACTTACCTACCACATTTGCCAACTAATATACATTGATTTTGGATAATCTAGATTCTCCTGGGAACTCCCAGAGTCTTTTAGATATTTAATGTAATTTTCTCAATTCAAGTTTCGACATTGGATATGGATCTAGGGCTTTTTGTTGAACTTTAATGAACCATGTGTATTTGACCCATCTTCAAAAGTTCGTGACACTTTTACCGTTTACATTCCTATTGGGAATTAGAATGAAAATAACTTTTACCCTTTTGTTCCACACAAGAATTTTGTTCTTATTGAGCTCATCTTAGAACGCCTGCATTATCTTTTAATAATGAGCATCAAGAGTGCATGCCATGAGGAATCTTGAACTTCAATAGCTAAAATTATTGGTAGCTCCAACTATTGTACAAATATATATCTTGAGGTTAAGCTTAAGTATAAATATCACAGCTCCTTTCGTTAGAAAAAAGTTTTATGTGTGTGTAATTTTATAATAAAATGATTTTTTATGAGCTTAATTGATTAAAATATAAGATTGTTTAATGATACCTTTAGTTGAGGTTGAGATAATGCGGCATAAGTTTGTTCAATTCTATAATTGAGCTTAAACTTAGAGCATATTATCTCAATTTGACTTATTTACAATTTTAGATTTAGGGTATCCATCTTATAGATTATAGAATTTTGTTAGTGAAATACCTCAAACTTTCACCTAAGTTAGGAATTTAAAATCAGATAATTTAAATGATGCTAGTAAATAGACAATGGATTATGATTAGATAGATTAATGTAATTAAATTGGTAAATAGATTTAAGTTAAAATTTAAGATTTTGAATCTTTAAACCCCTAAACATGTTGTTTAAATGTTTAGTGGATTCATAAATTCCTAAACTTTAGCCTCTAGTTTCATATCGTTAATCCCCATTAATTTTAAAAATACCTACTTACTTAAAAATATCAAACTTGAGTCTAAACTCAAGTTAAATATCAATTTGATATAAACTAACCTCTTAAATCAAATCCTATCTTAAGCTCTTTATTTCTAACATATTTGTCACAACCTACCATTCCGGGCTCTACCGTAGCGAGGTTTACCCCTAGGCCCTTAAGCCATCCTAGGCAAGGATCGTGATGCCAGGTACATTAGCCCTCCCAACGCATCCTCAGACACAACCAGACACCAGAGGCACTGTGTAACGATTCAAAACTCTATCTACCAAGGTATTGTTCGCTTTGATCACACGTCACATGGTTTTGTCCTTTTGGTGCCAACGCTTCTCAAGTGACCACCTATCTTGGGATTGCTCTGCCCAGAGTACGCTTAACTTTAGAGTTTTGACAAACTCTAAGCCATTACATCGAAAAGGCACATTTGTGATTAAAGTTCCACCATCTATATTTGAGGGAATCATATACTCCCCACTTATTGAACTGACGTCCTCGTCAGTTTCGTTACATAAGTCCAGAATCACGGTTCTAATACCATTTGTCACGACCTGCCATCCCAGGCTCCACCGCAGTAGAGGGGGCACCCGAGGCCCTCAGGCCACCCTGGGCAGGATCATGATGCCTGGTACATTGGCCCTTCCAGCACACTCTTAGGTATAACCAGGACACTAAAGGCACTGTGTAACGACTTGGAAATCTACCCATCGAGGTATTGTCCGCTTTAATCACACGCCCCACGGTTTCATCCTTTTGGTACTGCGCTTCCCAGAGGAGTCACCCATCTTGGGATTGCTCTATCCAGAGCACGCTTAACTTTGAAGTTCTGACAAATACCAAGCCATTACACTGAAAAAATGCCTCTGTGATTAGAGTTCCACCATCTATATTTGAGGGGTATCACAATATTGATCTTCAAAGTAATTCCTAAAAGCTTTCAAAACTAAAAATATCGATATGAAAGTTTTAAACTAATACCTTTATTTTAAAATATCTTAAAAGTTTATTCCTTTCCTTTTACTTTTATTTTGTTGCCTTTCCTTTTCATTTTTTTTCTTTACATTTCTTTGTTCTTCTTCTCTTTTTCTCTTTTCTTTTCTCAAAATCAAACAACAAATCTCAAATTTTAACAAGATCATAGGAGAGATTGAAGATAAAAATTAAGATAGAAGTAAGAAATTAGATTGAAGAAGCTACATCAACCTAGAAAGTAGTAGTAGTGGTGGTGAAGATTTGGTTGGTTACACATGTAAGTTTTTTGTTTTTTTTTATTGTTATTTATGGATGAAAATGTTAAATTAGAACTAGATGATGTAGATCTTACAATAGAATCGATATATTAGTAATATATAAACATATATGCTAAAACATGGATATGGAGACGTATATGTATATGCATATGTAGATTAAGTGTTTAATGGAATGATTTAAGGAAATATGATATAGGAATATATATAGAAGTGTTTATAGGTTAAGATTATGCATGGATATACTAATAATAAGATTTTTTTTTTTTTTTTTTTATGTATGTTGAAAACAAGTAGTTAAAATTAAGTAAAAGATAAAGGAAAAACGTAACTTGATCCCCTTATGCATCATGATGGTATCACGGTCGGTGATAGAAGTAGAAATGAAGAAATAAGGTGATCACGAGTGTAATGAAGACCGTGATTCCCTTTGATCATGGATTTTCATATGTAATGGCCTCGATCACGACCATGACAAGGGGCGTTATCTCCTTATCGTGGGTATGACAAGGCACGTGATGATCATCACGGCCTCCATCATGGATATGACGAGACATGTGATGATCATCACGGCCTCCTTCACTGGTGTAATGAGAACAGTGATGAGGATCATGACCCCCAATCACGGGCGTGATCTTTCCATTAGTGTTGTTCATATAAAAAAAAAAAGAAAGGTAAAATAAAATAGATGAATGATAGTTAATTTATATAATTAAGAATGAGTTAAAAGAATTTGTAGATTAATAATTAATTGGATTAGACAAAGAAGTTAAGGTATAAATGAGTTTGATAACTAATATAGGTTTAATATATGGATTTTAAATATGAAGTGAACTACCCTACAAACTTAAGTTTAAATATGAATCTTAGATACAAAATAAACTTAATTAGTAAGCTTAGGATCAACACGACTTGATGGGTTAAAATGGATTAAATTGGTTAAGTCTAATCAACTTGGCTAAGATCAAGATAATGTATGTGTAATAACTTGTAATTTGGCTTAGCTTAATGTGTAGGCTTAAACCATAACTAACATAGAATATGTTGTTTCTAATATTGTTTGTTAAGAAATATGAATGTCTTGAAAATGAATGATGTGATAATGTTTTTATAATAAATTACTATAAACAAAGAGAAAAGAAATAGTTTGATAGACAATGAAAAACAGTCTATATTTTGGCGTGGTAACTTTTGCAGCCATGGTGGGGTTCTTATTTTGTGTCTTATCAAATAGGGTTTTAAAATAATTTTGATATAAATGAATAATTAATTTAAATGCTTATAGGAGTTTAATTCTTGAATGGATATGGATATCTAGTATATCTTCTAAGATGGCTTTTGAGTTTCTGATTGGATTTCAATTCAATAAGGTACGTAGTGACGTGCTTGTTGTTTGTTAGGATAGACATTCCTAATAAACTAAAATTTAAAGATGGCTTAATAATTAACAAGTGATGCTTGTGTTTGTGTCATTTAATCTGATCCAGGGAGCGACAACCTTGTCCAAAGCTGGGCATGGAAGTTAGGCGCTTAGCCTACCTCTTACCATGATGCAATGACAATTCATAAGTGGTTCGGTAGATAGTCGATGGGGCATATGGAGTCAATGTAACATTTGCTTTTGCTTAAGCTTAGAGTCAAGTAATATGATTTAATTCATGTTTATGGGCACGGTTAAATTAAGTGATGTTATGGACTGAGATTAAGTAAAGATGGTGTAATGGCTGTAAATTTTAGATGATGCTATTTCCTCTTTCTCGGTTAGATAGGAGATATAAGTATATAGGCTGCTTATATCAACCCCATGAGCAGCTGTTATTACTTAAGACCCCAAGGTCCCAAAGATTGTTCCAAAGTATGAGTACTCTAGTGTTGCTTGTTTTACCTTAATCTAAAGATAATAATTTATTATTTGTTGCATCGCATTAATTTAGATATGTGTACCATCTTGTGTGTGCTTGTGTTACTATTGTATTAGGTTTTGACTCATTATTTCTTTCTTTCCAAGTGATGGATATGATGGTGATGATGATGATGATGATTTGTTGATGATGGTGAGATGATGAGGAGATGTTAATGTTGATGATGTTTGACTCGGGTTTTGGGCGATACTGAAAGTTTTGTTGGAGTGTGAGACGAGTTAGGATTTCGGGCTTTTATTTTGTCTTCCTATTATTGAAGAACTGGATTTATATTTTGTAATTTCTATTATTCTTTTAAGAAGCTTTTTGGAGCCCGAGTTTTGTAACTTAAGGTTTTAAATTTTTTTGTACCATCATTAAAGGTATATGAGATACCTGATGATATGGTTTTGTTTAATAAAAGTTGATCTACTATTTGTTTGAGTGGAAGCTAAAAATGTTTTTATAAAGTTTGTTTTCCTGTTGCAAATCTATTGTCTCCATAATCTAACTAAACGATTTAAGAATTTAAATCTGACTAGTAATATTCGACATAAATAAATCCCTTAAGGAGGTCTGTGCATGTAGTTTTTAAAGTATTATATGTGGCAGGGGGATTTCATTTGCTTAAATTTTAGATGTAGGGTAAATTAGGTCTTTACAGTTAATAACACTTGAATTATTGAAAGTTTCATAAGGGATTGTGAGAGAAAAAAAAATCCTAGTTTACAAGGCCAATGTACTTAATACACTAGGCCTACCACTAAAGTGAAACACTCTATTTGGAACTGAGTATATGAGCAATCCTCAAACCCTACTTTTGACTCTTCCTCCTTTATTCCCAATTTTAATAAATAAGAATCCGAACCCTTTCTTATTTCCTTTTGAAATACTAACTCTTTTGATCACTAATGTGTGCATTATGTGTTTGCAAGTATGATAAAAGCAAGATTTGACTATATGCTTCAGACCCCGAAGCTTAGAGATGTGTATTGAGGGGGGTTGGTTTTGTTATGGTGCTTAGCCATCTTAACCCCTATTCTATCTTCGTACATGGATTAGTATATTTTTTATATTTCTTCTGATAAGAAAGTATGGATTTACCAAAATAAAAAAGTTTGGGGATGTGACACTTTTCCCCTTTCTATTTCTTATTTTCACTTATTTATATCATGATATATCAACAAATTTGTTAAAATCTTTAACTACTAAACAATCACTAGCTATTTTTGCAACTTCGCTAAAATCTTTATCTACTTAACAATAATTTAGCTACTTTTGCAGCTGTAATTTAGTATTGTAGACTTGTAGTTATTGGGGAAAAAGGCATTCAAAGTATCTTTACTTTGCATTTTGGGCAAAATAGTGTTTAAACTTTCATTCTTTATAGTTTTGGTGTCTCTAGAGATACTAATATAGCCAAAACAATAGAATTAGAGACATCACAAATATAAAGAATGAAAGTAAATTTGTCTAAATTGCAAAGGATAAATACTTCCAATGCTTTTTTTCTTGTTATTTTTATAATTTGCTAAAACCCTAAATTGTAGTCCTTGAACCATCTCGGCTCCCTTCTGCACCTTATCGACATTATGTTATGTTGGGTTGTAATAATACGTAACTAAAACAAGAGGAACACTAGCTAGTTCAGAATTTTTAGACTGAATAAATATAAAAATCCATTCATTACATCTTATTTTATCTTTTGTGTATTGATAAAGTTTGGATGTGGGCATGATATTGACTTTAATCCCCATAAATAGGTGTACCATTTAGGAATAAATAAAACAGAGGTTGTTGGTGTTGTCTCCGAAGAGTAAAATCGCATATTAGTAAAAAAAAGGAAGGAGCACTCAATCGTAAGGTGATGCAAGCACAAGCTGCGGTTGTCAAGGAAAAAATTACGATATCCATATTATAAGGAAAACATCAATGACACTATATTCTAATAGCATTTTTCTGGTTTTTTAAGTAAAAGGTTTCAGGTTCATTCTTCTTATTATAATAGCAATATATATATATATATATATATATCTTTATTATATAAGGGAAAGATTAGGATACCCATGTTATAAAAAAAGTCCCTTATATAGATTGTGAGAGAGAAGAGATATAAATTTATAAAACCTATGAAGGATAATTAATAATTTTACTTCAAATGGATATAAAGAACAATCAATTATTTATTGATTTATTTATCTTTGACATTTTTAATCATTAAAATGAAAAGAAGGCTTGAAATCAAATAAATCCTACCTAGAAAACCTATAGTAATATCACTAGATTATAATAATATTACTGATAGTCTAACCCTTAAATCTTATGTGTTTCAATTAATTAGACTCTTATGTGTTTATTTTTTAACGATCTCTATTTGGTGAGTTGATTTTCAATTGATACAATGTAATTCTAACATTTATTTTCGTCAAATCATATTTAATTTGTTTCAGTAGAATGAAATTTTTTTTACTCCAAATAGCTAATCACTATTTAGTTTAAATTGAATTAATCGATATACTAAGTTTAAAATTATTCTATTTTTGTTGAGTCGATATATGAGAAATGGTGAAAGATCTACATCTCCCACAGCTAATGTTGACTAGAATATAGTTGAAGTTTCAATACTTATACTAATATTTGTTTTTTCTAATAATAAATTATTTGATTGGGTTTTTGGTCCATGTATAGACAGCTTTAAATTTCTGCGTACCTGTCCTCCTTTTCCCTCTCCAATTGGCGGTTTTGTCTATTGGTCATATCTCTCCACGTCGAAAAAACTAAGGTTGCGTGTGGAAAATTAATGCATGCAACGTGGAGAGAGGAGAGATCCCTAATTGCTGGTGCTGGCAGTCAACAGAGTTGGATGGACTTGTCTAGATGCCCGAAGAAAATTCCCATTTAAACTCCGGAAGCCATGTTCAAAAAAAAAAAAAAAAAAAAAAAATATTCCGGAAGCCTGATTATAATTACGTGGCGGTATCATCCATGTTATACGAAATACAAAATGTTATTGATTTTAATTGAGAATGCAGATAAGATTGAAGGAAAGTTAAGGTTGAGCGGATCCCGATGGATGGAATATGAAACTTTATTGTATGCTATTCTATTTCTATAGAGCAGAAGATATCAAGTATTGCACCCGAAACTTACTCGGCAATACTTTGTATTCATCTTATATTATTAAAATTTACAAATTACAAAATACCTAATAAAACCCACATGGTACCTTAAATATATATATATATATATTGTAATATATACGGTTAATATAATATGTAAAGCTACCATTTTTCATGTATTCTTTTTTTTGGCCAAATATTATTAGAATGTTCATTAAAAAACATATACAAATGAAAATTAGGCATTTTACTCATAAACAGATCAAACAAATAAGATACATATAAGATATAAATAAGATATGAATGCAAAGCTACAGAACAGATAAAAATAAAATATTAATGAAAATAAGACAATCCAAATATACCTAAAATTACTTTATATATCACAGATTCTACAATATGCAAAATTTGTGCATTTGTTAAAGTTAAAATCTCTAACACCTGTAGAACCTAATTATGTGATATTAACAAAATTGTAGAACATTTATTAAAATCTAAAATAAATAAACTTTAAAGATACTTTTGTATGAATTAGCATCAAAAGATAAATAACACTTCTACATAACTTAAAAGCTCATATATATACAATTGAAGTTCTTCTAAAAAAATAATAATAAGTATTTTCATATAAAATACTTTAAGTTTTTCCAAAGTATAATTTCTAAAAAATAGCACATAAATGATGATCTTATACACAAGTGATAGTGAAAACTATTATTTATTTATTTATTAATATTATTTTATAATTTTTAATAGGATGAATATAAAGTATGGAATACCTTAAAATCTGTACCTTCTATATAATAGAATAAAAGTTCCATGATAAGTATATAAAACAAAGAATAAGTTATAGGAAGATTATAATTGTATTCTACCTTATGACTTCTTTATACCCATCAAAACCTTATTCGATCAAGTAAGGTATGAGTGGACACTTGTATAATAGAGTTGCTTGCATGCTTTTAATGAAAATATAGTACTTCAATTTTCATGTCTTGAAAAACTATGTCGGATAAATATGAAAATTCTATAAAACTATTGTAATTTAATAATATAAACATGGTTGTCAAATTCGCGAGATTGTATGTTTTCATGAGTTTACTAGTCAATGATAGGATTGTGATTCAATTGATATACAAAATCGTTTTTTGAGCAAACTTGTATAAACTCTCGATCTTACATAGTAGAATCGATAATAGAATCGTGGTGTAGCAATTCTACACATTTTTTTATTTGAATTTAAAAAATACAATTAATTTTATTAAATTTAGGGTTTTTTATGTTAGTTCTTGATGTTTATATTAATCTAACTTAATTTTAGGTTTTTTTTTTTATTTTACTTCATTTGTCTTTTTTTTAGAGGGTTATTTTCTTTTAAGTTAAATATTTTGATATTTTTGAACGATTTGAATTAAAATTAAACAAATATATAAAGTGCTATATTTTCGCCATTTTTAAAAAAATTTCTTTGTGTAATTTATTTGTCATAAATATAATGATTTTTTGTGCAAATATATAGTGAACGTAAGAATGTTCAGTACCTCACAAAATCGGCTTCTCACACATGATAATTTAAATGATTTGCAATACATCTTAATAATTCTAGATTGCGAATAATCAGTAAATGTAAATAATTATTTTAATCATCAGAACTGCATTAAACATATTAATATCGATATGTGAATTATGATTGATAAAACTTAAATTTTGATTGTACATAACTAAATTAATACTAAATTCTTATGATTCTACGTTTTGATTAGACGAACCTTGACAATTCTAAATAGAAACTCATGTTTGATAAACATGAATATAAATACCAATCTACTAATAAAATAAATTAGGTTTAATTGCTTTCGATATTGTGTTATGTGAAAGTAGTTGGGGGTATACATTATATATATTTTCAAATTATTAAATTTTTGTTGGTCAAATATCGTTGGATTGGCGTACGAGATGTACCA
Organism: Combretum micranthum; assembly: GCA_024138025.1. NCBI lineage: Eukaryota > Viridiplantae > Streptophyta > Magnoliopsida > Myrtales > Combretaceae > Combretum > Combretum micranthum. The sequence continues at coordinate 406,382 of JAMXBD010000289.1, forward strand.
TGCTGCCGACGAGACAACATAATCTTCCACGCCAAAGCTAAATCCGAGGCCTAACTAAAACAAGCGCGAAAAAGTCCACCATGTGTCTCCATCGTATTTATCGCCCTATTCGTCACAACTCAGAAGGGCCAGCTAATCTTAATAGAAGGAAGGAATGGGCAAATAAAAAATTAAAAACGTACCATCATGGCTGCGGGCACTCCGCTCCTATTCATTCCAAGGATTATTTCGGTGCAATTAATTTTGTGAAATTTCTATTGTCCCTAATTTAAAGTTTAAACTCCTTACATCTCTGGCAGTTAAAAAAAAAAAAAAAAGAACCTCCTTAAATTATTTTCTATCAGTTTTTTGGACGGCTCTCTTGAACAAAATTTAGGGAATATTTTATTTATAGAATGAAAAAGTTAATATTGGTTTCTAAATATTTTTTGATTTGAGATATATTGATAGGATGCATCTTCCATCCTTTTTAATCAACAATAAAATTTTTTAAGACATTTCAAGTAGATAAATTTGTTATCTAACATATGATCAACCAGGAAAAGTCTTGAGGGAGTTTGAAAGGGCCTTGACTTTCATTGGCATGGGAAAAACTATTTCTTTTATAAGTTTTATAAAAGAGAAAATATTGTATATTATAGGTACATTATAAAGAGAAAATCATGACATTAGAATAAACATGATCTAGTAGTTAAGTACTTATTTTTACATCTATGAGATCATGTATTCAAATCTATTGAGTGTAGTATTTTTACCTTTTTAACATATATTTATTAGACTAATTACTCATTCTCTCTCTCTCTCTCTCTCTCTCTCTCTCCTTTTTTTTTTTTCGTAATAACTAATAGTATTAAAATTTTTTATAAAAAAATTATATCTAATGAAATAAATTCTTATAAATAGTCTATATCTTATTCAAAGTATACCACAAATAATAATTATATTATCCATATTATAATTCAATCTATTGTACACTAATTATACAATTTGATTTAATAACTTTTTTTGTGCAATTAATATTATTAAAATCTATATGAATTATTGAATAGATATCATATGTGAATATATTTTATGATCTATTTGTAATAAAAGCAATCGTAATGCACATTAATTATATAATTTGATTTAATACCATTTTTTTTACAATTAATGTTAAGAAAATGAGCATGAACAATTGAATAGATATCATATCTAGATATATTTTATGATTTATTTTCGTTAAAAGTAAAATATATATAGATAGTAACTCTATATTTTTTTATTAATAATCAACTTTCAAGTGACATATGTACAGTTTGTTATAATGCCCTAAATACTCTTAATTATTATTTGAATGATTTTTTAATGAAGTTTTAAAAAATATCATAATAAAATCGAAAATTATATAAGACATAATATAATGGTAATAATGAGTGAATATAAATAAATAATACTAACATCAATAAAATTAAGGTTTGACCCCCGTAATTGTATAATCTTCTGTCCATCATTGAGGTCAAGGGTAAGTTGGTTCAAGATACATCGGTCTTTTAATGTGTTAGATAAGATTGAAAAAATAGCCTATGTAATTGTCCTTCCACTTAGCATACCAACATTGATAATGTGAAATAACCTAAATGGACAAATTTAAAAAAAGATAAAAAATAATAATAAAGATAAGGGTGGAATGGGATAATTGATAGTAAAAGAAAGGGCAATATGGTCTATCATCTTAGATATTCAAATGACACGTAAGATTAAATAGTAGGAGTTAATTAACCGCCTTTCTTTATTCTCTCTTTTCCAATGTACACTATAGAAATCCCTTCTCCTTATTTAGATAAGATTAACAAGCGTTAATGATTATTGAAGAATCTCCACGATAAGTAAATGTTACTACCTTTCTTAATCCCTCTGAACAAGATCTTGTATGGGATACTAAATGTATTGAATTATATTAAGAGAAGACTTATATACGGAAACGTTGCATTGTTGTAATTCACCTAATTTAAGATGGCATCACTCCTTTTTATCCATAAATCGAAGAAGTAGAATTTTCATGTAACAATAAAAGACACAAATCATGAGAGAAAACCCTAACGACTCCCAAATGGAGAAATCAAAAGATCACCAAAGTGATTTTTTCCGACGACAAAAAAAGAGAGTGATTGATGACATGCAACCAGATTCGCCTTCTAAGCCAATGAATATGTGGTTTTTCATAACCAAATGATTAACCAATTGTCCCGATCTTATCGTGATATGGCTGCAGTGGATATCCTAGGAGCCTATGAAACGACGTTCTTCAACAAGACTAACGTTATAGAATCAGATAAGATGATTATGATATGGAGGTGGACGATAACCAAAATGAAGATTATGAATCACAGGGTATAGGGATATGTAAGATCCTTTTTCAAAAAGAAGAAAAAATAAATTTCGTTGAGTCTGGAAACATATGTTGATTGTGAAATTAATGGGACCCAACCCTGGATATAAAATTCTCCTAAGCAAACTCCGCTTTATCTGGAGGAGAATTAGGGGTTTCAATATGATCGGTATTGGCAAGGTTCTTATCAAGCTAATTTACTATGGAAGAAGAAGCTCATTTCGTCATTAAAGAGGGACCCTGGTTCATAAATGGTCATTTTTTGGCCATTAGGAGATGGATTCCGAATTTTGACCCAGAGGGAGAGGGTTTTGACTCAATTGCCATTTGGATAAGGGTCAATGGCTTACCGATTGAGTGCTACTGTGAGGATGCTCTATGAAAAATTGGAAAAGCCTTAGGTATGGTTCTATGTTTTGATATGTTCACTTCACAGATCGAAAGAGCTTGATTCGCTACACTCTATGCACAAATCAACTACACAAAGCCATCGACACATACACTAATAATTGATGAAAAATGTTATTGGGCGTAGTACGACGGCTTACCTATTTTCTGCGCTATGTGTGGTTGTGTAGGCCACTCTTCAACAAATGAGTGTATATACCAAAGAGATAGCATCAATCCACTAGTAGGAGCTAAAATACCAATAGATAACAGGGCGGAACAGTCTAATAATCCATCACTCAAGTGGATGGATACGATGATTGGATCCTTGTGGAGAAGAAAATAAAGGACAAAAGCAACACCCACGTAGAAAAGTAGCTAGCACCTCCCAGCATAGGGAAAAGAGACTGGTGTTGACAAAAATGCTAATCAAATAGAAGGGCCCATAGAAAAACCTTTGGAAAAGGTCAACTTATAGGTCGATGGAATAATGAATAACCAACATAATGTCACTTTGGAAAAATCAAAAGTCAGTTCAACATCGGAGTCCTTCTCTAACAAGGAAAATGAAGACTCAAACACTATTCCAGAGTTTAATACCTAAAGAACACATCCCTAAGTCCTCCAAAACAAAAAGGTAAACCGACTTAGTAGCTTCAAACAACAAGCTAGGCAATATGGTACACAACGTGTGAATAAAAATGGTATTGAAAATCCTTCACCCCCAGTCGGTGGTACCAGGAGTAAGTCTAACATCAGCCACTTAGCCAACGAGTTGGGGTGAGCACTTAAGGTGTTCATAGTACAGGTGATGGAAACTGCTCCAAAACAGCCCACTCTAAGAATGAACCAACTTTCGAAGCTCCTTTATTGGGACTTGTTTCCAAGAAGGAGACTAGTGGCTACCTTTTCATAACACAAAGATAAGTACAACGAGGGAGGGAATGCTGGAAATTATACAAGTTAGCATACCAGCGATTCTGAACCCATTAATGGTGCTTCGGAGATGGGAAAAGACTTGCATTTATATGGTGGAGAAGATCCTACTCCATGAAGAACAAACACTCTATCTCCCTATCATTCTTGCAATGTTCGAGATGGAGGTAGCAGAGATAACCACTTGGGTATTCAAGCCAAAGGAGACTATTCTGATGATGGTAGTGGCCAATATGAGGCCACAATGGCTCAAACTTAAGCTTCATAAGTTTTCTCCATCTAGCTGAGGATATTGATGCCTAGAGTAGAATGATCATCTCTAGACTGGATGATATGATGATTGATCAAAACACTTACTATACTGATTATATGCCTTTTAAGTTGTTGGCATGAACATCAGGGGGCTAATGCTCCTAACAGAAGAATTGCGTTAAGGGAGCTTTACCAAATCCATTAACCTCATATGATATTACTCTTAGAAACAAGAATGCAAAGGCAAGCTTCTGATCAAATACGCAGATATCTTGGTTTCAACAAGATGCATTGTGTCGAAGCCAATGGGATGAGTGGAGGTATTCTAATCCTATGGAATGAAGTAGATGCTATCGTGGACACTCTTTTCTCGAGCCAACAAGAATTCCACCTACATGTCTAGGTACTATCCCCTAACTTTTCTTTTTTTATTTCACCTATCTATGCTAGTACTAGAAGAGGTGAAAGAAAAGAACTTTGGGAGAACTTAAAGAAAGCTGCTGATATAATTAAAGGACCATGGACCATTATTGGTGATTTTAATGAAATTTTAAATCATAATGAAAAGTAAAGGGTGCTTGTGTAAATCAATCAAGAGCCACTTTATACCAAAGTTGTATGAACTAGTATAACATGGTTGATCTAGGGTTCGTAGGGAAACCCTACACCTAGTCTAAAAGAAGTGAGAATATTAGAGACCTAGTGATGACTAGAATTGGTAGAGCATGGGGAAACCAACAATGGATAAACCTTTTTCCCAAAACCAAAATTTTAACCTAGATTACTCCATCTCTAATCATGTTCCGTTCCCCCTAAATACAACACTTTGAGAGAGAGAAGGAATATAAATAGAAGACCCTTCCGGTTCCAAGATATAAGGATACAACATCCTAGCTTTTTGGATTACGTAAAGCAAACTTGGCCCTCTAATTTGGAATTTCACTGAGAGCTTAAAGACCTTTAGACAAGCTCAGAATCTGGAATAGAGAAGTTTTTGGCTTACTAGGAGATAGGAAAAGAAAGATAATGAGAGGGATCAGTAGACTTCAGGATGATCTCACTTCCAAACCTTCTCAAGATAACCCAAACAAGTTACATTTAGCTTTTGAAGAGCTAAATGTAGTTCTCAAACATGAAGAAACCCTTTGGGCACAAAAAGCACGTTTAAATTGGATTGTGAATGGGGAGAGTAATACAAGGTTCTTCGATACTTTAACCATGCTGCGACGTGCTAAATCTAGAATCCTGAGGCTAAAGATGAGGTTGGAAACTGGATAACTTCTACGAAAGAGATAGAGACAACCACGATCAATTACTACCATAGAGCTGTTTTCCTCAGAGAAGACTATGGTTGATCTAGAAAATCCATTTGCATAGATTGGTGGGACCCAGTTACAAGAAGACCAGCTTGCTTTTCTTAGTAGTATACTTGATAGATCAAAATTTGGGTAGCCATGAAAAGTATTGGATTAAGGAAAGTACCAGGATTTGATGATTTAGATGCTCACTTTTGCAAACATTGTTGGCACCATGTGGGGGATTATGTAGTTAAACTAATCCAAGACTGTTTTAGGACTAAAAGTGATTGAAGAACTAAATAAAACCCTATTGTTCTGATCCCAAAGAAAATAGGTGCAAGAGGCCTAAAAGAATTTCACTTAATAATCTCTGCTCCATTGTATATAAGTGCATCACAAAAATACTGATTCTGAGGCTTAGACTGTTTTTGGATAGCATCATTAGCCCTACCCAATCCAGCTTCATCCCAGGAAGAGGTACAACAGATAACATAATTTTCATACAAGAGATGATAAATAAATGCTCTCGAAAGCAAGTTAGTAAAGGTTGGATAATTGTTAAGATTGATTTAAAGAAGGCATATGATAGAATTGAATAGGACATGATCCGTAACGCTTAACAACATTGAACTTCCCTCAAACATGGGTTAAGCTGATTGCCCCATGTCTATCCTCTTCCTCCTTTTCTATAACCATCAATGGCGAGATGTCCCCATACTTCAAGATTTATCGTGGCCTATGTCAGGGAGATCCAATATCTCCATACCTTTTTATCTTAGCCATGGAAATGTTAAGCAGATGGATGCATGCCGCAGTTGATTTGAAATGGTGGAAGCCAATTAGATTCAAGGGTGTTGATGAGAATTTCTCATCTCTTCTTTGTCGATGACCTTATTCTCATGGGGGAAGCCTTGAAGAGAATGCTAGGGTAATGCTGGACCTCATGCAGGCTTTTGGGAATGTGTCAAGCTAAAAGATCAATTATGATAAATCAAGGGTTTACTTCTCAAAGAATACAGATTCTAGTACCCGAAAAAATATTGCTAATATTCTAAACATAAAGACTGCAGAGAATATTGGAAGATATCAAGGATTTAATCTGGGGAAATGGGAATATTAACAAAGAAACAACCGACCGATCTGGAAGGACTAAGAATAAAGTTGACAGGATGGAAAACCAATCTTTATCAACAACGAGTTGGCATGTTGTATTAAGTCTACCTTGGGTGTTTTAGGATACTTCATGTAGGCTACTTGCATCCCTAAATCTATTCTACATAAAGCGAAAAAGATTGTGAGGGATTGCTTATGGGGATCGGGGGAGAGGAAATACATGCTTTGAATTGGAAGAAAATAATCCAACCGAAACAACTAGGGCCCTAGCTATCTGAGATCTCCAAGTTCGTAATCAAGCTAGTATAGCTAATTTGACTTGGAAGCTTTGGACAAGTAAGCTACTATGGATACCCTTAGCAATAAGAATAAAAGATAGGTTTGAGAAACATAGCAGGGTATCGGGATCCAAAGTCCTCAAACAAGATGCCTTTTTTTTTTTTACCAAAAAGCTATAAGCCTTAACGCAAGGGTTGATCAACATTGTTAAGTCGACCTAAGAATGGCCACAACACCTACTTTTGGGGGACAAACTAGACTAAACATGGAGCACCATGCTCTTTTATTGAAGGACCATTCACCTGGAAATGCTACTAGTTTTAGTTAAAGATTCCTGAGGGGGCATACATCACTGGAAGGAAGATTCTATCGGCTACCTAATCGATCTTCATATTAGCAGAATGTTGGGAACTATCCTCCTTACGATGATGATACAAAAGACATTAGAGCATGGAAGGATCACATAAGTGGCCATATCACACTCCGATCTGCATATGAAATAATGATGACAGAGAAGTAAGAAGCACCTCAAAGACCTAATGTAAAGTGGGTCTAGAATTTCTAACTTTTCGAAAATTCAAAATTTTCTATGGAAATTCATGCGAAGATGCCTTCTAACCAAGATAAGTTGAAGAAACAAGGGATGAATGTTGATGAAATATGCCCAATGTGCCAAGAATACAATGAAAGCCCCAAACACCTCTTTATGAAGTGTCCGTTGGAGTCTGGACAAATGAGACAACTAGATCCTCCCAAGATTTCTAGAACTCTCTCTCAAGACCGTTCAATAAATGGATGAAGACTAATGCAAACACTGTGAAGGGTGCTTAAAAATTTAAAACCCCACCATGGCAAGTTCTTTCCAACTTTGCTCTATGGAATCTGTGGAAGAGTAGAAATGACTATGTTTTTGGCAAATTTGAAGGAAACCCTAATTAGGCTCATCATACTAGGGCACAATCCAGAGATTTTTAGGCTACAATGAGGATGAGATTCATTAAATAAATTCCCCATCGGGCAAGGATTCTCCACAAGTCAATCATGTGAAACTCAACATTGATGCGACCCTAGATGTGGAGTGTAAACTCTGTGGAGTAGGTGGTTGCTATCGTAATAACAATGGTCATTGTGTCAGTGGCTTTAGAAAACTGATTCATGCAAGCACTCCCTTAGAAGCGGAAATTTGGGCTATCTATTAGGGTCTACACTATGCAAAAGAACTGGAAATAATGGATATCACTATTGAATCAACTCCCAAAATGATTTAAAGTGGCTCATTGCACCTCAGGTCTGTATGGACTATTTACTTAACTTTGTTATTCTTTGTAGACAACCCATCAACAGATCGGTTTAGCTGTTATGGATGCCTAGAGAGAGTAATACAGTCGCACATGACATAGCTCAGAAGCTTACTGAAGCCAGGAGATCTCCTTTTTGTTGATTCTATTCCTTTAGATCTCTTTAATCTTTTCTTTACTTTTGTCAAAAACCTAATAAGCTCAGGTTATAACTTAGTGGGATCAAGTGTAGTTGTTCGCACTTCCTTTTGGACCCAGGTTAAGCCTGGATTGTTTGTTTCTAGCTTGTATGAATTCTTATATAGCTTCTTAAATGCAATATTTTGCCACTGAAAAAAAAATGTTCCATTTGGAACGGATTTCTAAGGAAAACTTCATAAAAATGAGAACCAAAGGTTAAAAGAATGACAAATTAGGGAATCTCCAACAAGGTAATAAATCTTGATATGTTCTCAATGTTTTGAATGTTTTTCCTTTGAATTCGTGTAGTTAATAGTGTCCTTTGGTGCGAGGGATGTTAATGTGGGTATAAAACAATTTAAAAACGTTTTGGGAGTGATGATACATGTATAAAAAGGGTTTAAAACAAGTTTGGAATGAAAATGAATTAATCAGGAGAAAGTTCTTGAAAAAGGTGTTTTCCAAAGTACATGACTGGAACGGTTCCATGCTTTTGGTCGTGTACCTCTCTATGGTCAAATTCGTGTTTTCTAGGAAAACATGGCTAATACACAACTACATGTATCAAGTTGCATCTCTCTCTATGCTTTCAACAATGAAGGAACGAGAAAAGAACACAACATAAACATGACCCTGTGTTCCTGGTCATGTTCCTCAATGTTTTAAAATTTGTATTGGAAAAGAACATAAAGAGAAAAAAGGCCGTGTTCCCCCGTGGACCTTTATGCGACTTATTTTTCTTTGCCTAAGTGATACCTAACCATATACCCACTTGTATACTAGTTTATGCACATTATAACACCTTTAAATTCATCTTTTTCTTGCCTAAAAATGATTGGAATTAGTTAAACTCTTTCCTTTTATGATTTAGGTGTACTGTAAGATCTTTAGAATGTAAGAAGTAACAAAATATGATCGAGAGTGATAGGAATGTTATGAGAGTTTAAGTTAGATATTTAAAAGTTTATAAAAACTTATGTATATGTAATTCAGCCGGTAGATACTGGTTTGGCAGTGGAACGACTTTCAGGTATGTGTATACCTTTCTTGTTGCTTGTTGCTTGTTGCTTGTTTTTGTTTAAGATAGAATGTTAAATGGATCAATTGACTATCTGGCTAAACAAGTGCTTGTTGCTTGTGTGTGGCTTCTAGTAATAGGTGGAGAGTATCAATGCTATTATCACGACAACTCGATGATCCATGTATAGCGTTGTCCGGGAGTAGAGTTATGCATGAAAATGATATGGGTAAATCTAGGCGTTTGGTTTCAAAAATATTGGTGAATACCCAATATTTATGTTTTAGACTCTTGGATGTTAGGGAGTACCTAACATCATATATATGCATATTATTATATTTACATATGGTGGATACTGAGTTGTCCCTATGTTGATTGCTTGACTTAAGTTAAAGATAATAAAACGTTAGTTGTTGCATTAATAATAAGTTTGTACGTGAATGTGTGCTTGTTGTATCATGTGTATTTGATTGTGGTATATTGTATTGGGCTTAGGCTCACTTTTTTCATTTTCAGGTATAGGTAACGATCATGTATACTAATGTTTCGTTAGTTACTATTGGTTAGTAGGCTGACAATACTACTAGCTGAAGTCCTTCTAAGTGATACTTAGAGATCATATGAAGATTAATGGAAACCATGGATTTATTTTGTTTGAAGTTGTCTAAAGATTAGTAAGAGCTTAATAACTTACAGTGATAACTTGTAAACCTTATATTAGTATGGAAAATATTAGTTAAATTCTTAAAGAATAAAAGTGGATATTTATGTGGCTGGTATGGTCACAAGTAACGAAAACTATAAATTTTGGAGTCATTGATTCATGAGTGACTTTAAAGTATTTAATGTGTTTATTGCAATTATAGTAGGTTCCGAGCCTTTGCGTGTTATGATATACACATAAAATGACCTTAAATTTAGGGCGTTACATAATGTCTTCCACAATCCATGTTACGGAAGTTGATTCCTAATTTATGGAGTGTGGTAGAGTAAGTAGTGCTTATGGAGCAAAAGAAATCTAACGTTAAGACTTAAGAGAGTTTGACCAAGATAATAGACACTAAGAACAAACTTTAACACATCATGTCATCAAGTATGTAAAATTTCAATGGAATAATGAGAGGTAACTCAAGAGATTGAAGAGGAAATGTTAAAAGAAGTACCTATAATTTTTTTAAAGTTCATGTAAGGAAAATTTTTAAGAATAAACTTTTTATAAAGGGGAGGACAAGATGCCTTGGAAATTATACTAAATAAAATAAATAAATAAAAGAAAAATACTTTGGAAATCTTGCTTGATGGAATTTTTGTTAGAAGACTTTTTTAATCTTCACTTTCTTTTATCAAATGTGTTAAAAGATGGAAAAAGAAACCCTAACCAAAGCTCTTCTCACCAAAATCCTTAGAAAGGCTTGGTATAATCTTATCCAATAACCCTAAAAATTTGCATTTCCTTAAGTTAGAAAACCTTCTTCTTTAAGGTTTTTCATATTATGACTAATTCCTAAATGGATTTAAGTTTGTGTAGATGTGTTGCTTGAAGAAACCAATAAGTGATCCCATAGAATCTCGTCAAATGTTAAATTCCTCATAATTAAATGTTAGTCAAGAATTACAAGTATGAAAGAACACCTAAGATTTCAATCTTGCGTTTTTCAAGCAATATGGAGATTTTTTTTTGAAACTTCTTATTTCCTTGTTGTTTTATTTTATATCGAGGTAGACATTTAAAATTTGGAATAGAGGGCAAAGAAGGGAGATTTTAACATGGTTTTGGCAAAACTAAACCTTACATTGAAAGGGTTTTATTTTGAGATAAGAGGAAATCTCCTTAATTGATCGAGTCATTAAGGTTTTGTCAATTAAACACCTCTTATAAGAAGTTTTGATTTAATTGATTATTGAGGTCGATCAACTAGTCAAGCCCTCTACTAAATTGAACTATTTACTCAAGGTAAAAATGAGTTTTTCTTTTTCTCATTATCTCTCTTCTTATCTTGAATGATTTACTTTAGGTTTTGATATCTCTTACTGAGGGAAAAATGTATAGATTCATTTTACGCAAGTTATAAAATAGTCTCTTGAGGCTACTGGTGAGTCAAAGTGAGAAGCTATCAATAAAAGAGCCAAATCATGCTAAATAGAAGTTTATTTAAGCCTTTAAGAGTTCAAAGAAGCAAAACCGACAAGCATACAAAGAAGGAGCCTCACTTAAGTGAAAGTGGCTAAGGTAACACCGACCAATTGAGCTTGACCGACTACCTCAGCTAGTCAATTTCGATTAACTGCTTTTAGCTAATCTCCCTTGGTCAAGCACTCATGGGTTAATCCATCCAAGTTGACCTTTTTTAGTAGTTTCTTTATTTTGTTTATTGTATATTGTTGTTATTTAATTGTTATGAATTTATAGTCAGTTTCCAATTATGGGTTAGGCCTTTTTATCAAATAGGTCATTATTGACAATGTCATTGGAAGGTTTATTTAGTTTCTTACTTAAGTTAATTTTCTAGTCTAGAAGGTATCTTTTAGTTTATTTCTTTTTATCTAAATTACCTAGTATTTTATTTTATGTCCATATATGCCACGATTGTAATGGCTACTTTGGTTTTACTGAAGTTGAATTCTTACAGCGTTTGGATTATAGCTTATGTTCTTGGCTCGATTATGATTGATAGGTCTAGTTGTTTACACCATGGGTTATTAATTTTCTATTCAATGGATATAAGTCCCTTTTGTATCTTTGATTCTTGATTTGCTAACAAATGCCTTGGGAATTTCTTTACACTAATTCTAGTGGTTTTGTGTTCTACATACCACATCATTTGGTATTAGTATTTTTGGATCTAGAATTAAGTTTCTATCTAATTTAGTTTGATGGTTGGTAATTTTAATTTTCATATTGTTTATGTCCTTTTTCTTTTTATTTTTAGTTACAAAACAAAAGAAGAGTGAGATGCGAGTGTTTTCTGAAACACAAAGGGAACATTGTGAGGATCACTTTGCATAACCTTTTAGTATATTGAATCTAATGGAAAAGATGAACAATGGTGTAGAAGTGATGGTTGAAGAATTAAAGGCTATGATGATGAAGATAATAATAGATATGAAGGGACCAATGAAGGACCATAAGGGAAGGGTTATATAGAGGATTTAGATATTGCTAATGTGCATAATAAGGATACAACACCACCTACGAGAAATTTGAAGTAACATATGAATTAGGTTGATTACAAGGACTATAATGATTATGGTAACAAGTATGATTTAATTTACTAGTTTTAGTAGAAGCTGCCGAAAGCTGAGAGGAAGAGACAAGACAAATCAGGTAATGGATTTGATAGCAACTAGAAAGGTCAAAATTTCATATTTTGCAAAAGGAGCGATCTTGATGCATACTTAGAATGGGAAAGAAAGACAGATAGAATTGTTGTTCAAGTGTTACTGATACTTGGAAGAGAAAAAGGTCAATTTAGTTATATTTTAATTTTATAATTTTACTATTTAGTGGCATTAGCTTGTTTGTAGGATAAGGAATTTAGAATTATAAAATCGTACATGGTATGAATGAAAAGCTAATATAAGAAAGCGATTTTGTCCCTAGTTATTATTATAGGGAATTTATCAAAGGTTGCAAGGACTTATGCTAGGTTGTAGTCATGTAGTAATGTTGAAGAATGTCATAAGAGATGGAGGTTTTGATGATAAAAGCGGATGTTTGAGAAGATAGAGAAGTAATGATGGCAAGGTTTTTAAATGAGTTTAACAAAGATATTGCCAACTACGTTACATTACAACACTATGTAAAGTTAGATGACATGTATCATATAACATTGAGGCTTTATGGACTACATGGAAATAAGATTACTTTGTTGGAAATGAGTAGGAAGGAAAAGAAATGAGATGTGCATAAAATTGATTCTAAATAGATTGCACGAATAGGAGGAACTGCTACATGAAAGGAAAAGTAAAGTTGCAACTCAATTTTATTATTGTGATTGTTTTAGATGTAAAGGTGTTAGATATATAGCATCACATTGTGCAAATGAGAAGGCTATAATTCTATTAGGTTAAGATAAGCATGTGACGGTTAGTGAAAGTAATAGCTATAATGATACACCACTATTAAAGGATATTAGTGATGAGAAGGAATGTGTAACTGTAGGGAAGGAGTTTATTGTGGTGACTGGGCAAGCATTGAGTGCTCATGTTTTGGAGAATGATGTTGAGCAATAGAGATAGGGTACATTTCATACTTGGTGTACTATTGATGATAAGTTGTGGATCATGATTGTTAATGTAGGAAGTTGTGTGAATGTCGCCGGTAGGATATTAGTAGATAAGCTTAATTTTCTTATTTGTGAAACACCAAATACTGTAAAAGTTGCATAGATTAATGATTCTAGACAAATGAAGGTAACTAAGCAAGTTTTTGTCTTATTTTCTATTAGGCGATATCATGAAAAAAGTTTTATGTGGTGTTGTGCCAATGCAAGCTTGCTACGTTCTATCAAGTTATCTTTGACAATCTAATAGGCAAGTAAATTATGATGGGTACAAGAATCACTATTTTTTTGTTAAGGATAACAAAAATGTTACTTTTTTTATGATGGCTCCAAAGCACGTCCTAGAAGATCAATTAAGATTGAAGAGTGCATATCAGTTACTAAAAGCTATTGAATCCACTAGTTAGAAAGGAATATCAATCCTCTGTTGAAATGGTTATGTTATAAATATATCAAAATCAACCTCCTATAATCCAAATGTAGAAGTAAAATTGAAGGTGTGAATCAAGTGCAAAGATTTAGGCTAAGTTTAAAAATAGATTAAAAATAGGAGGTTACTTTAAATAAGATCAACCAAGGTTGGGCTAAACCCAAAGGTTGATCAAAATTAGTACCAGCAATCGAGGCTAGTTGACCAATTATGCAAATGGACGCACATCAAAGAACAACATAGGCTAGGTGTATGTAATGACTTAGAATTTATAATTTTCACTTTATTTTCATTTTATGTTATTTTTTTAGGTCCTTTTAGTTTAAAAGTCTTTTATATTATTGTTATTTTAGTTTATTTTTTATTTAAATATTTCATTTCTTTATGCAAAGGTCCTAGTTTATTAGTTGAGAGCCTATAAATAGCATTACTATTGATCCACCAAATATGATGTGTCGAGTTCAAATCTTTCCTCTAGTTGTAAGGGAAGGGAAAAAAATTATTGAAAGCGCCAACTAGCTTTTCTTAGGATAAAAATCTTGACAAATTTCAATGTGGTACGACACATCTTAAGTTGCAGAAGGGAATTAACAAGATTTTGGGTTATTGCATGCTTTGGCATGAATAAACTAGTTAGTCTTCATAAGTCCATTTGTTGTGTTTGGAAAATGTGCAACAACTCTTACTTTAAGTTCTAACTTCACATGGAGTTACAAGTAAAATAATAAGAAGAAAAAAACCTTCACATGAAGTTTGAACCTTATTTTCATAGATTAATTTATTTCATAATTAATTTATATAGAGTTAACTAAAATTTTATTATATTTTTAATTTTAATCTTTTCTTCTTTGTCAACCCAATTTATTTCCTATGGTGCAACCTAAGATATTAAAAGTTCAAATCAAATTGATGGTGTTATTTATTATAATTAAGTGCATCAAAACTTTATGAAGAGTTGTAATCTTTGGACAATGTCATGTAATAAATTAACGAATATAATAGTTACAACATAAAAAAAAAAAAAATACAAACAGGCTATTGGAAATTTACCTTGAAATTTTGATACTATATGTAATTGAATAATTTATAGGCTTTAGAACGGACTTTACACCATGTAAGTTTTATAGTGCATAGGTTTCGAGGTGTTTTATTGTAAGTTTTGTCTTCAAAACTTGGAGACCAAGTACGTGTAAGTTAAGGCATAGGTCGGATCCAATACACTATCCATCCTATTCATGCTCCTTCTAAAATAAATTTTGGTTTGTATTAGTCTTTTTGATTAAATTGTATGCTATTACGAAAAATATTTAAGTACTCAAAGATTGGTTTATAGAAGTACTCAAAGATTGGTTTATAGAATCCAATCCACTATTCAAATGAGGAAGAAGTGGATAAAGTGAAAGATTGATGACGCTTGAGTGAATTGGCTTAGTATTTTAATTTACAATATTCTTATTTTTGTTGTTGTAAATGTGGAGATCTAGTTGTAACGGTCACATGTGTATAGTATGCATGTCATGTTATAAGTGACGTCAAGGAGTGATGTAACAATGACATATAGAGATGACTTATGAAGAGAGGGGTGAAAGGAGAAGTAAGATATGTTAAGGAGTTTGTCTGCACATACAATAGATGAAAGAGTTATATAGCACTTACCCCATAGTTCTTGAAGAGAGGTTATGTGTTCTTTGTTCTAAACTTTAATTGATTTTGGAGGATTGTGATTTAATAGCAAGCTGGTGTTTTTAATTCGAATCATTGAATTTTTTCAAATGGGGATTTTTATAATTTTACCCTTAATGTCTATTGGATCATGTGGATGTTCAACAACTAAGAGGCGATGTTGCAATTAGTATATGAAGTTTTGTTGGTTATTTAATTAATAATCTGGACTTTGAGATTGCTCATTTTAGTATCTCATTGAACATTTTAAGATTAACAATAGTACTGTATTAACCTAGTTTAAAATTATGTGCCGAATTGTATTTATTTTACCAATTATGGGCTATTGGTACCCTAGATCATTGATTTATTTAAGATATTCTACTTAAAATACATAGGCCTAAGAAAAATGCCATCTTGTAAAAATGCATCAATATAGGTGAGAATTCAACATTTTCAAAAAAGACACACACACACATATAAAGTGAGATTTTTTATCAAAATAATATCTTAGGACGTGTGATGGTCTGTAATTAGTTTTTTTTTTTTTTTTTTTTAAAGAATGAGCAAAAGTGAAAGGGAAAAAAAGGGTAGAAAACTATGCTCCAAAATTGATAGGTAGAGTCAAGAAGTTTTATTTATTCATTTCCCTAAACAACTTATTATGGAGTTAATATAAGTAATATAAATTATTTTAAAAAAAGTTCAACTAGGTAAAAAAGTTGATGATTTTAAAATATATGTAATTAATTGAAAAATCAATTAAAATTCAAGTAGTAAATATAATATTACCTTATATTCTAATGTAATTACTTAATTAGTATAACCTTTACTCTAATATATCATTATTGTCTCGATTTGAAAAATTTTGTAGAGATTTTTTTTTTATTTGATTAAAGTGAACTAAACTGGTTATTTTTGGTTAGGAAAATTTCATGAACCATGAACTTAGTTAGGGAAGGAAGAATCTGAATCCACTATGGGTAGGGTAGATGATAAGGTTGTCCTTGTTTGAAGTGGAGGCATTTGGATGTATGTTGGTGTCCCCTTGTGTCTTGGATATGTTTATGAGTCAAAGTGTGGGAAAAAT
This sequence comes from Combretum micranthum, assembly GCA_024138025.1. Classification (NCBI taxonomy): domain Eukaryota; kingdom Viridiplantae; phylum Streptophyta; class Magnoliopsida; order Myrtales; family Combretaceae; genus Combretum; species Combretum micranthum. Next base: position 422,976 of record JAMXBD010000289.1, read on the forward strand.
TTGCCATCATAAGGAAACCTATGACGTATCCCCTAGGTAAACAATAACATGCTAGTTCAATAATCTCAGGCTCAATGTCTTTTAGTTGGTCAACTCTTGAAGCAATTGACATATGTAAGGACCAGTACTCCTTACTTTATTTTAAGGGAAAAGGGAACTAATCATGCACTTCAAATCCAAGCATCATTGCATAGTGCATCCAAACCCATTTGAAAGGAAACAACTTGGAAAAGCTCAACCAACCAAAATTCTCCTTGGAATATCAACCTCATCTCACTAGTTTCTATGATCAATTTTTTTGAAAGTAGAACAATTAATGTGTGAATGTGAATTTAAATAAAGATAAAATCGTAATAGGGTAAGTATTATAAACAAAAGATATCCTCCATATATCTTGTGACAACTTCATTATAGGGGTCAATATAAATATTTATTTTTATTTTTCTTTTATATGTTTTTCATTTATTTTTTGTATTATTTTTATTAAATTAAAAGGTACCATGTTATATTATTTTGTCAATTTGATCATTTATGACCAATCACAACATAATGCATATCTCCATTAAAATCAATAAATAATTATTAAATACATGTTATGTATTTATCAAAATAAAAGTGCTAATCACTTCTTTACAAAATCCCAAAAACAACAATCATATTTGTCTATCTTTTTTTTTTTTTTACATTTTTTAAAATTCTTAATACCAATTATCACTTCAGATCATTTATAAAATAAAGGAATAGACAACTTTTAATAAATATTTTTAAGATCGATAAGTGTAAAGTTTTATACGGTGAGAGGGTAATGTTATGATTTATAAGACTAAGATAATTAATACTATCTAAACATTAGCTAGAGAACTATTAAGATTGGTGGTTGAAAAAACCTATTAGTCATTATTGGTTAGGCTTGAGTACTTTTGAATTGTGGTGTTGCAAATAGTATTAAAGGCAACTCTTTACCAATTGGTGACTTAGGGATGAACTACTACATAAGTTAGTGGGTTTGTTTAATTTAATTTAGAGAAGGGAGCAAAGAGTATGACTTGTGTGCAACTCCTAGAGGGTCCAACATTATAAATACCAAGTTAATAATAACAATGAATTCTTGAACTTGGTGGTTGAAAAAAAAAAAAAAAAAAGAAAGGTATGGTAGTTGTTCAAATTGGGTAGGTTATTTTCCACACCATACCGATAACATGAACGCAATGAACATGAATATGAAATAATTAGAATATGACTATATAGCCAAAATGTAGAACTAACATGATGCATGGTGTACAAAGCATGTTTATGATAGTTCTTTTTTTGCCAAAAGAACTCACATTCTTTCTATTCTAATAAGAAATTCTATAAAAACAGACAAATCAAACATAGTGATATGATCTAAAGACCTAAATTAAGATGGTAACATCTCTTTTGCAATTTAAGGATTGAAACATTTTTTCACAGCACAAATCCATAATGAGAAAGAAGAGTGAACACTTTGATTAAACAAAATCTCACAAAGGTGATAAGAGTATATAACTAATAAAAATTAATACAAAGTTGTTGTGGGACAAATCCAGTTGTAGTGGTTAGATGCGTGAAGTATGTGCAGTGTTACATGTGACCTCAAAGGAGTAGCATAAAGGCACAAGTAAGGAGATGACTAAGAGAGAGATGTCAAGGAGGAGAAGTAGACAATCTTAAGAATTTTGAACGCCGATATGATGGGCGAAGGGACTATGTAGTATCAGCCCTATAGTACCTCAAAAAAGGCAAGACATCCTTTGTCCTGAGTTTTGTTTAGTGTTTTTTAAATTGCAAGTTGGAAACATGATGATGTTTCTCTAAATGCATTACTTCTGTCAATTGAGAATGAGCTCTTGGGTATTTATAGAGTTTGACTGTTGATGTGTCCAATAAATTGTGTGCACTATTAATGACCGAGATGGGTGCATGTCATGCTAGATATTTTTCATGGGCTTTTATTGAGTCCAACTCTAATGAGAGTCTCTTTTAAGTGCATGAGCTTAGAAAAGATTAAGAATAGACTGACCGATCCAACAATTCTTACTCCAAATCTACTATGTCAAATATCACTTAAGTCATTCCTAAAATGGGCTAAACTCCCTAAGCTATATCATCAAGTCTAAGAAATCAAATCCAAAATTTTTAATATAATAAATTTAATCCTCTACAAAAGCTAAAGAAAAACCTTGAACACTAATATATATGTTTTTTAACTTCTATAGTTCCTTTCAACTACAATCCATTGTCTTTAATTATTAACCCAAAGCAAATAGGAGATTGGAAAAAACAACAGCCAATTATAAGAAGGAAAAGAGCTCCAAAAAGTTTTTAAAGGGATTTGACAATGGAGAAGAACAAAAGGAATTTGAGAACGAGGATGAGAAAAGGAAGAAAATATGAGGCTATGAAAAGGAATGAAAGGAAAGGAGGAGGTGTGGGTTTAAAGATAAAGGAAAGGGTAACAAGTGTTTAGTTGGTTGATGTTATGTTATGTTTGGTACGCTAATTTATTTAGAATGGAATGAGTTTTTAAATGATAAATCATTCTTATGTTTGAAAGTGCTCATGAAATAGAACGAAATGTGTATAAAGTGTATTTGTAAAAAATGTCTTTGTAATAAATGTAGATTATAAAAGTAGATTGAGTTAAAAATGTAATTAAACCATAGATATTAATTGAAGGCGAGATGAAATTAAGAATGGTCCACTGTGAAGAATCACAATTTGAACTTCAACAATTTCACCCAAACAAGAAAAAAGTAATAGAATTCAGAATCATAATTTCATTTCGGGTTCATTTTTGTGTACAAACATGATATTAGGTTTGGAGAGATCTTTTAGCTTCTTATTTTAGAGAGATGATAGGGCAAATTTTTAGAGAGTGATACATTCTCTTATGACATGTTTAATGGACCTGGAATGAAAACATGATTATATTATCTATTCACTTTGTCATGTTTGGAGGCATTCTTTTTTCTGTATGGATGTAGTAAGTATATATATCCTTATTCCATTTCTTCAAGTTGAAACTATTTCACTCCACATAATTCTTCGTGCATCAAACTGAACATTAGTATTTGAGAGTAAATGCGATCTAAATATGAATAGATATGATTTTAATGAAATTTAATTATTTGTAATTCTTATTTAAATTTTATGCATTTTTAACATTGATAGGAATTCAACATGAAATAAATTTTGACCGTTAATGTACAAGTCATCCGACGCATGGTTAAAGCGAAGACTTTGCTGGCATAGAAACCAATATTTTTTAACCTTTTAGTTTTACTCGAGTGAGCACCGCAGATTTTTTTTTTTTTTTTTTTTAAAGTAAAAGCTACAGTAACATTGAAATGGAAACAGTAGGCAGAAAGATGATACTGCTATTAGGTATAGGCAAGAAGAAAAGGTGAAAGAGCAAACGAGTGGACAGGATTCAGGATAACAACTTGCCAAACGAAACCCACAATGAGAAAAAAGTCTTCCTCCCATTCCTGGATAGAGCAAGAGACGGAATAGATCAGAACTAGGTATTGTCCTTAATGTAAAATAGCCAAAATATATATATACATATATATATATATATATATATAACACGCAATGAGAGAATGTTTGGATTATTGATTTTTCCGTATTTGATTTGTTTTATACATATAAGTAATTAACTTTTTTTTTTATCTGTTTTCACACGAACGAACAGGTTCATTTAAACGTACACCAATTAGATGTTATAATAAAATTATTATGGGATACTTTTTATTAGAATCCTTTTTAAGTCAATACAATGATGAAAAGTAAGCATATGGAAAAAAAAAAATTAAAATTAAATTTTCAGTATTTTAAATTTTTAACAATTATGTCGAGATACCATGTCCTCGTCAGACCAAGCAGTGAAAGTCATTGGAAATTCAGTCTCTGCCCCTCATTTTCTCCATCCAAACGCGGATTCATTCATTCAGCCATTGAACGAATAATAAGAGAACACGAGCTTCCCCCAAACCACACACCAAACAACACATACCCAATTTTCTCCATACCCAATAAAACTCCTTAACTCTCCCTATCCCTAAATTAAAAAAGAAACAAGAAGGAGAGAGGTTTATTCATTTCCAACTCAATTCTGAGTATATCTAGGGAATCAATCCTGGGTTTTTCAGATAAACTTGGTTCTCAAATACCCATCTTTTATAGTGGCGAGAAAAGGAAAAAAAAAAAAAAAATACCCATCTTGTATATTTCCATAATTTCATTACCAAACAGGAATCTTTTGTTCATCTTCTGGTCATAAACCGATAAAAGTTGAAACTTTTTTACACAAAGCTTGAATTTTTTATATAAAGTTGTTAGCTTTTGTTGATTGAATGGCTACAGCAGCAATATTTTCGTCTCTTAGACGACGACGAACTCCATCTTTGGAGGCTTTCTTAGTACCAGTTGACCTAACAAACCTAACCCTGATTCAAACCCTAGCTTCGATTTCATCCGAATTGGTTTCGGCCTTCTCCGGTAAGTTCCTGTGCTTCCAACGCAATAATTCTCGGTCTTTGCTCCGTAAAATCGAAGTAGTTGTGATTCTTCTCGAGTGTTTGAAGGATAATGAATTGAATTTGTCCCAAACGGTTGCTTTATGCTTTAAAGAGATGTACTTGTTGCTCTATCGCTCCAAAATACTGCTCGAGTATTGCTCGGAATCGAGTAAGTTATGGTTGTTGCTCCAGAATCATTCGATATCGGGTTATTTCCATGATCTGAATCAGGAAATACATACCCTGTTGGATGTTTTTCCGATACAGGATGTCGAGTTGACTGAGGATTTGAAGGAACAGATTGAATTGATGAGAAGGCAGTCGAGACGGTCACAGTTTTATATCGATCAGAAGGATGAGGCCTTACGTGATAGGCTGTTTGCTTTCCTTAATGAGTTTGAGAATGGAAGAATACCGGACCCGGGGGAGCTGAGGATTTTCTTTGTTGATAAATTGGGGATTGGTAGTGCCAAGAGTTTTAGGGCGGAGATCGAATTTTTGGAGGAACATATTGTGAATCATGATGGAGATGTTGAGCCTGCAGCTTCCGTGCTTAATGGATTCGTCGCCCTGACAAGGTATTCCCGGTTTTTGCTTCATGGATTCGAGGAGGATGAGGTTGAGCTGAGATATGGAGGCTTAAGAAAGCATAGAAGAGGTTTGATAACACAGGAAATCGCGGATACCTTTGTCACCATTCCAAAGGATTTCTGTTGTTCGATATCATTGGATTTGATGCGAGACCCTGTGATAATATCAACAGGACAAACTTATGATCGGAGTTCGATCTCGAGGTGGATGGAGGAAGGGCACTCTACATGTCCTAAGACGGGCCAAATGCTTGCTCATACCCGCCTTGTCCCCAACCGTGCTCTCAGGAATTTGATCATGCAGTGGTGTGCTGCTCATGGAATTCCTTATGATCCTCTAGAGAATGCTGATGCAGCTGCGGAAGCCTTTGCAGCTGCTTCGCCCTCCAGAGCAGCGCTTGAAGCTAATAAAGCTGCAGCAGCTCTTCTTGTACAACAGCTGGCCACTGGGTCACCCAGAGCTAAGACAGTTGCTGCTAGAGAGATACGGTTGTTAGCAAAGACGGGGAAAGAGAACCGTGCTTTTATTGCAGAAGCCGGGGCAATTCCTCATCTAAAGGAACTACTTTCTTCTACTGATCCCATGGCACAAGAGATTTCTGTTACAGCGATGCTCAATTTGTCAATATATGATAAGAATAAAAGCCGGATTATGGACGAGCACGGGTGCTTGCGTTCAATTGTCGATGTCCTGAGACTTGGCAGCACGACAGAAGCTAGGGAAAATGCTGCGGCGACATTGTTCAGCCTCTCTGCGGTTCATAACTATAAGAAGAGAATAGCAGATGAAAGCGGTGCGGTTGAAGCCTTGGCAGGTTTATTGAGAGAAGGGACGGCCAGAGGAAAGAAAGATGCAGTTACAGCTTTGTTCAATCTGTCCACTCACACGGAGAATTGTTCTAGAATGATCGAAGCGGGAGCAGTGAATGCCCTTGTTGCAGCTTTAGGTAATGAAGGGGTTGCTGAGGAGGCAGCTGGTGCTTTAGCTTTGATCGTTAGGCAGCCAATTGGGGCTGAAGCAGTAGCAAACGAGGGAGAATCCATCTCGGGGTTGATTGGAATGATGCGCTGTGGAACACCAAGGGGTAAAGAGAATGCTGTCGCAGCATTGCTTGAGTTGTGCCGCAGTGGAGGGGCTGCTGCAACCGAGAGAGTGATTAAGACACCAGCATTGGCAGGGTTACTTCATAGCCTGCTATTTACCGGCACCAAACGGGCAAGAAGAAAGGCGGCGTCGCTTGCCAGGGTATTTCAGAGGTGTGAGAATGCACACGTCCACTTAGGCGGGCTGGGTGTAGGCTATGCTTTCGCGGGTAATTCAGGTTCGCCTTCAACCCGAGGTACAAGTTTTGCTAGTGAGGTCTCAGTGCCAGTGTCCATTTCTGTACCTGTTTTGTAGATGTAATAACAGGTTCATGTCTCACATGTTACCATTCTTACTGGTATATATATATATACACACGATTCTTTCATTGAAATACATAGGATTTGGAGCAAATTTACAGTAGAATTAAAACCTTTGATCTACAAATCTTGTGTCCTACTCAATTTTATTTGTCTACTTAAGGAGTATGTGATATGATCCACATATGAGATTTTGATCTTAGCTTGAGAATTTTGCTTGATAAGTAAAACTGTCGATTTTTCATTAAAATCATATTTATTTAGGTTCAGTATCAGTTCAATATCAAATTGGTTTGAAAACGATCCCAAAAGGACAATTCAAATAAGACTGAGGAGCAAAATATGGTGTATCTATTTTTCTCTGAGAATATTCGTCAATGTTGTAACAGTTATGAAAGATATGATTTCTTCAAGCAAACAATGAATCAAATTTGTGTTTTATTCTTATAACTCAGCAGCTGGGAAAATTCTAAAAGTATTACTCATATAGCAGGATATACCACTTTGGAAAAATATTAAATAGATAATAAATATCATATGTATGTATATATGATGTATAATTATCAATAATATTTTAACATATGAAAAAGATACCGTGTAATTCTTTAAATAAACAGGAAAAATTTTATGGTTCCGCTATTAATTTTGATGGGTCTAGTTTTGTCACCATCTAATGGCTTACACCATACCTAATCATGATTGAATAATTAAAATAGTTAATATTTGAATTAATAAAATAGTTAATATTTTATTTATTATATTTATTTTAACGGTTAAATTAATGGTGGAACGGTTCCATCAAGACCGTACAAGTGCTCTAAAGGCAGTGACGGATATTAACAGGCATGAATATGCGAAATTTATATTAATTGAATTGATCTTTCTTTATAAAATCAATTGGATTGAATATTTTCATTTCAAGTAACGGAAGTAATCTTGTAAGTAACGGAAGTTATATTTTAACGGTTAGTACGATGGTTCATGTGCCTAACGACCGCATACAATTACAGTTTGGCATAAAAGTAGATGTAAAAATTTGAGTCTTAAATTGATGAAAGATTTTTTTTTTTTTTTTTTTTTTTTAAATAAAAAGGGGATTCTTCAGGCTGGGCGGGGATAAACTAATTGAAAGAAATGGAATAATTCAACAAAATTGAGGCATATCTGGGACGGAGTCAGAAAGATACCAAATCCATGGCTTGAGGGTCATGATCATCGGTCCATGTCCATGGATTGAACGAATCATTTTTTTTTTAATTTTTATTTGAACTTAAAAAAAGAAACAGAATAATCATTTATAAATTAGACAAAGCTTACAAAATATAACTTTCTGCCTTGCCCATGCTTATATTGGTATATACAATGTGTTAAATGTTGCTGACTTGTAGCTCTTGAGCAAAAGATGGGTTGGACTTTCGTCTAATTATCTTGGGTGGATCTTTTATTAAGGATTTGTCAAATGAAAAAATTATATCATATGCGATACCATATATAAGATTGCTATATTATGTCTTTTCATGTGACAAACTCTTAATGGAATGTCTATCTGGCCTATCTATTTATTTTTCTTTTTAAAGGAAAATCCATGTGTTTCGCGAGAAAAGAAAAAAAAAAAAAAACAAAAAGAAAAAGAAAAAAACCTAAAGGGGTTAGGACATACGAAGATCATTGTTTATATTTTTAAAGTTAAATTGCAGGTACAACACTAGTTTTACGTACGCTTGACGTATATTTTTAAAGTAAGCATTTCAATGCTAAAATTTTGAAAATTATTATTGGACCATTAGAGAAAATAATATAAATACAAAAAACTCAAAAAGAAAACATAAAATGAAGGCAAAATCTCAATATAAGAGTGTTTATTTATTTATTTATTTTTATTCCCCAAGCCAATGGGGCAATATTGAAATCTGAATATATATTTTTCAATGACCTAGCACCTAAATGGTTAAATTTTATGATGAGTACTCTGTAGAGCATTTTTTTTCCTTTTCTTCTTTCTTTTTTTTTTTGTGAGAAATTTTATCCTTAAAAAGTTACAATAATTGAATTATACACACACCCACATATAGAGCTAAGCATGTAATCAAATTATATAGGGGTATCTACTCATATTCTACTCAATTGGGTATGATCAAGTTGATATTAAGAGTCACAAGGTAGGATACAAACATATGATTTTTCATATCATGTATCAAGTCTAGAATCTGTACTCTAAATTTTGAGTTATAAGTTATCTATTAGAAATTATAAAATAGTATTAATGAATAAAAAATAAAGAATAACATTCTATTTTTATTTTACGATCACTTTTATTCAATATCATCATTTATAAATTACATTTTAAAAATTTTTATTTTCTAAGAACTTCTACTATTTTGTTTAAGAATAACTTATTATTTTTATTTTAGATGCACTTTGGTTGTATGTGCTTACACTTTTTTTATGTAAGAATAAGGGGGACAAAAGCTCCCAAAGAACAAAGAACTAACAAATAACGACACGAGGGATAGAAACATCCCTCAGATCCTTAGCAATAATATGATAAATTATAGTTGGAGGAGAATAAAAAATAGAAAGGCCTTGAATTAACTGATAAGCATAGGCAATAAGTGCATCAGCAGCCTTATTACCTTCTCTATAAATGTGCACCAACCTTAACTCCCAATCTCTATTAAGGATGTAACAAGGTAGGTTTTTATGGGGTTTTCGACTCATCCAGTCCTTTTAGGGATGTAAACGGGTCGGGTTTGGGTCGGGTCATCCTGTCCCAAACCCGACCCGAATATAAATTGGGTGTCCCAGGACCCGACCCGACCCGTTTATTTAGGAACCCGAACCCGACCTGTTTAATATATTACATTATTAAATGTATCATTTTATTATTTCATTAAATTATTACTGTAGTGAGACATGTTGAGGAGGGCAAAAATTTCAATGGAGTTGATAAAAATCCTAATTTTTATTTAAAAAAAATTTAGAAAACGTTAAAGACAGGTAAAATATTTTAAATATGAAAACTGAATATATAAGATAAAGTCAGTAACTCAAGACATGTCATTGCCTAAAATTGTTAGAAGATATCTATCTATATATATATATAATACATCCAACTCATAATAATAATAATAATAATAATAATAATAATAATAAAATGATGACACTACACGACGATCTATATATTCTTGATTTTTTTGTCATTATATATATATAATATCTATTTTTCTAAGAAAATTAATTTTTATACTTTGTTGTGTTGTATGGGAAAGAAATGAATTTTGAAAAAGTGGGGAAGGTTGCACATGGAAATCGATTTTCTCTGGATAATTGGTCAGTAATTATTAATTGTAAATATAATTTATATCCTATCATGTGATTCAATACATGAATAACAAAATAATTATATGAAAAGCATCATTCAACTAATGAGTAAGTAAATTTCTTAAACTAAAATTTTTAATTTTTTTTAATTAAATCGGGTCGGGTTTTCCCAACGGGTTATGAGTACAACCAAAACCCGACCCTAAACCCTATAGGGTCAGACCCTATAGGGTTTTTAGCGGGGCGGCGGCGGGGGGTACCCTATAACGACCCGCCCGGTTGCATCCCTAAGTCCTTTAAAATCTTGTAAAATTAAATCTTATAGGGTTTTAGGGTCGGGTTTGGATATATAGTAAAAACCCTATAAGATTATAAGGTCGAGTTTAGATCATATAACAAACTTGATTGATACCCGAAAAAACCAGTATTATAATTTAAAAAATAAATAAAATAAAAATATTTTTGAAAGGCATGGAAAGGAAAGAAAACATGAAAGAATTATCATATTTTTTACCTCCTAAGATTTTTTTTTTTTCATTTTATGTCTACTAAACAAATTATGGATTTTAGAAATTTTTATTAAATTTTGTTCAAGTCATGTTTGCTGTGGAAATTAATATTATTTAATATTTGTTATATTTTAATCATAGTAGGAGATTTAATTTAACAATGTTTTTAAGATAATATACGGTGTAATAAATGTAATATATTTATGTGTTTAAATGTTTTATTATGAATGTTGTCTACAATATTTTCTATAAATTACACATGCATCTTTTTATTTTTAAATGTATAAAAAACTTAGGTTAGAAACATCCGCTCTTCTCAAAAAAAAAAAAAAAAAGTGGCATCTTTTGCCATCGTTCTCTTGCATCGTTCCTCATTAGCAAGAAGCCCTTATGACCTGCTACCCAAAGTAAAAACTTGAGATCTCCTACTTCCAAACTAATTTCGAAATATCATCAGTTGAATCCATAGTAAACTTGCCTGACTTTGAAAACTTCCAGTATAGTAAATTAGGCCCATCACTTGAATAAGGGGGTTTAATCGCAGAGATATGATTTAAGATTTGTGTAGGTAAAAGAGAAGCAAAATCAAACCAATGCCATTCACCATTATCCCCCAAATAGTAACTCACCTCTCTACTCAGGACATCTTCTGGAAGATTAACACTGAGAAAATAAGAAAGAATAGCAATAGAAGGAATCCATCAATCCATCCAAAATTTGATAGATTCACCATTTCCCAACGCCTAGACACATCCCTATTTCATTTTATTCCAAACTTTACATATACGTCTCAAAAAATTAGACCTTTGACCAGCCTGGTGAGAAGATGTCGTAATCGACAAAGAAGCATATTTACCATGAACTACCTTATTCCATAGGGAATCATCTTGAGAAAAATTCCCCACTCCATTTTAGCATAAGGCTTCACTAACCTAAGCCATTTTCCTCATACCTAGGCCTCCACAATTCTTAGGCAAACATATAGTATCCCAGTTAATAAGGTGAATCTTCTTCCCATAATCTGTGTCTCCCCATATAAAACTGCAGCAAATAGCATCCACTTGAGAGCAAACCGTAAAGGGTAACTGAGTTGTTTGCATTATGTACGAAGGCATAGCACTCAAGATAGATTTAGCCAAAGTGGTACGACTTGCTATTGAAAATAAAGAAGACTTTATAGCAGAACACCTCCTCTCATATCTGTCCACAATATAAGAGAAAGATTCCTTAAAAGTCCACCCATGGATAATGGCAACTCCTAAATATTTGCCAAAGAAGTAGTTTTCTTAAAGCCAAATTGTTCAACAATATTTTTAGCCATGGTTTGGGTGTGGGGGGTTGGGTTGGTGTGGGTGGGTTGGTGCATGGAAGTTTCTAGAGGAGAAATAAATAACTGTCTTCTCCTTATTGATCTTGTGACACGAAGCATCACAAAATTTTTGAAAGACACTATTAATAACTTCAACTTGATCCATAGTAGCTTTAGCAAAAAGAAGAAAATCATACACAAACAACAAGTGTGAAATCTTGAGGGCATTTCGAGCTATTAAAAAAGGCTTCCAATGACCACTAGCAATTCATCATTTATTAAATGACCCAATCTCTCCACACATAAAATAAAGATATATAGAGAGATTGCATCTCCTCACCGAATTCCTCTTGGTGGATTAACGGCCTCAGATAAAACGCCATTCCACATCATTCTCATCATTGGAGTGGTAATACATGCCATCAAAAGGATTCTTCAAGTGATTTGGTAAACGATAAGTCTGAGTATCTCATCTAAAAGTGTTGTTTATATTATAAGGCTAATTATAAATTTAAATTTAATAGAAATTTTTCATATAAATCTTTACGAAAATTCTATGGTTTCATATTTTTTAATGGAACCATTCCCATTGGTTATTTAATGGCTTAGATTCATACACAATCTTTATTATACGACTAAATATTTATAAGTTTCCCAATCTTTACTTATAACCCCCCTTTTTTTTAAAGAAAAAAAAAAAAAAGACTTGATGCATCAAATTTCAACTATCTTCACATAAACCCTCCTCTCTCTTTTTTTTTTCCTTCAATTTTCAATAGTAGAATATCCACATAATAAAGCTTTTATTTTCTTTTAAATCAATTTAACAAAACCATTATTCACATATTTAGTTTATAATACAAAAAAATTAATTCATAAATTATGATTTGATTTAGTTTAGTTTGATTTTAAGATTCATATCTATCCTTGATGCCACACATGGATATAGGCATAGTAGATACTTGATCGAAGTGCATGGATGTTTATCGTGCTTCACTATGGTTCTTATTTTGCCTTACTTAGTCGTACAAACCAAGGTCGGAACTAGAGCTGGGCTTACGGGCCTGGCGGGCCAAGCTGGCCCGGCCCACTTCGGCCACGAGCTAAACGGGCAGAAATTTTTGGCCCGTTTTAAAAACGGGCCAAAATCACTTGGCCTGGGCCAGGCCCGCATTTAGCCTGCGGGCTAACGGGCTGGCCCGTTTGGCCCGCATTTTATGTCCCTTTTTTTTTTTTTTTTTTTAATTTCTGAAGTTGTTAGTGTGAGACTAAGTTATTGAATTAGGTCAAATTGATCTTAAAAAACTTGATTTAAAGATAAATTGGGTCAATATAGACATAGGGCGTCTATATATATATATTTTTTTTTAAGTTTTAACTCTTGGCCCGCGGGCCAGCCCGCTTTTGGCCCGCGGGCTAACGGGCCAGGTAAATTTTGGCCCGTTTTTAAATGGGCCAAAATTTTTTGGCCGCAGCCCACTTTTTTAAGTGGGTCAAAGGGCCGACCGCGGGCTTTGGCCCATATGCCCAGCTCTAGTCGGAACTAAGGTTCTAAATAAGAAGGATGGTTATATAGAGCTTACATGTTAGGGCTTTTAGAATGCTTCACGTCCTAGCCGTATCATCATATCCATGATTAGCTAATTTTGGACTTCTCTATTTATTTATTTATTTTTTTCCCTTTTCTTTCCCGAGTGCTTACTTCCTCAATTTTTAGTATAATGAGTCAAAGAGGTTTTATCCTTCACTTTGTTGTTATAATAATTAAAACTATTATAATATTTAGTTGCATTTTAAATCTATAAGGAGAATTCCATAAGAAATCATATCATAAAAAATATCGAATAATTAATTATGACTCAAAACTATAAATATAATTCAATAGAAAAGCTAATCTTTTTTTTTTTAATAATATAACTTCATTAAAGCCAAAAATAAATGAATAACAATATTATCACAACCCCATTTTAATTTTAAGTAATGGCTATATAAATAAAACCTTACTCCAATCAGTGGAGCAATAAACTATTACACCTCACTGAATGAAATTCTCATACCCAAATCTGAGCAACAGAGGTCTAGTTGATACCACAAGGACACTTGGATTCCAATTTTTCTTGTAAGTTGGTATTCTCTGCTATATTCGATTTTCATGAGAATAACATTGGGGTAAAAAAAAAAAAAAAAAAGATAATAGGACAAGAAGATATTTATCAAAATGGAATATAAATTAGTGCCTCTCACCTTCACAAGTGATGCAAGGATGAAAGTGAATCTTTCTTGCAAGGAATGATGGCATTCATTATTGTAGTTGGAGAAGACAGACAGAGAACTTATCAATATGCTTCCCATTAGATTTGTAGTGCTATCGCACGTCAACACTACTTTAAATTTTTCCTTCCCTGGTCCAACTGGTTCTGTGTGGGGATATACTTTGTCTCTCCGGCTGCTATTGTCGAGAAAATATTTATTTAGTATGATACATCATGTAAAATGATTAGTATTATTATAAATAATATTCATATAAATAATTTTATTTGAAATTAGCTTCATTCTCACACTTATTAAAATATTTTGGTACTTATTTACTACTTATCTGAACATATGGTATGAATATATCATACTCGTTGAATCTTTTCTTACTATACTCCCTTTTGAATTTTTGCATAATATTTGTGGTAATTTCAACTAACCGTCCAACTTTGACCAGTATATATATATCATGAACTTTCAAATACTATATGTAGTTCTTTTAATTTTGATAAATTAAAAATATCAAAGATTTTTACTTTTTTCTTTTTAATTTTTTTTTTCATAAAGCACTCCTAGATTAAAATTTAAAAGATTTTAAAATGCAATCTAATAAGTTTTGAAAGGGTATTTTTACACCAATATCAATATTGCTATTTTCAACTTCTGAAAATTATAGATTCTGGCAACCTCATTGATATTGCAACATGGATTCTAGCAATGCAGCATACGAAAACAACGTTACAAGAATATCTAAAATGAAGAAAATGGAATCAAGAATGAGATATGGGTGGTGTTTAGATTTTATTACATATGTACAGGATAGGGAAAACAATACAATACAATATAATACAACATAGTAAAGTATACGAAAAGCAAGTTATTGAAAAGCAGTAGAAGTTTCTTATATAACTTTAATGTGCTAAGTAATCTTTTTTTTTCCTTTTTACGATCTAGTTTATTTTAAAGAAAATCTCTTATTAAGAAATTTTTTTATCGGTGACCTTTTTTTTTTCCTGAAAATGACATACTTTTATATGTTTGGTTGTGTTTTGTAAAAATATGTTTAAAAAGACTTTTATGCTATTTTGAAATTAATTTTACGTAAAATATAGTAAAGTGTGTAGATAAGTATTATTTACTATGAAGAATAATTGGGAAAATAACTTTCCTTTTTAAAAAGCTTAAATGGCTTTTCTTAAAAATATTTAGGTTTTCCTATAAAATGCAAAATGTTTTCCCTTACGAGGGAAAATGTTCTCAACTTAACAATCAAATGAAATGAAAATAAGGAAAATATATACTTTTTTAAAAAATATTTCTCCCTTAAATAAACTGCTTATGTTTCTTATTGTTTTTTGTTATGTATAAATATTACACTTTATGATGGCAATTGACAATGGAATGAACCATGATGATGATTTAGTGCTAATAATTGATAAAAGTAATACTAACTTATTGTTAGTGTTGTATTGATGGTTGTGAAGACAATGCTTATCATGGCCGTGGTGGTAATAAGGTGTAAGGGGTGAAAATGAGATTGTAAAATAAGAGTTATGTTAGTTTCATGTCTCTATTAACGGATTTTATTTTGTCCTATTTATTAAATATAAGAGACAAAAATATTGATTTTTACTCGGTGCTAATTTTTATTTTGCAAATTTTTTGATTGTCTGTTTTTTATCTGTATCTTTTTTAAAATGATATGTGTAAATACATTCGATTTGCATCTAAATTTTATCTATATTTATTCTATTTGATTTTGATAAGAGCTGTCAACTTTTTTTTTTTATTATCTATTTTTTGATAAATAATTTGTTAGCAAAAGTTTGAAAAAGTATCTGTATCTATAAAAAAAAAAGCTAAAACAAACAGACCCTGATAGGATAAAAAGGTATGAAAATAAACACTAAAATAAGAACTAATAAAATAAGGGTGTCATTAAGGATTATTTTCAAAAGACTCGCTTCTATGTTGAAAAAAAAAGAAAGAGAAAATATATCTTTTGATGACTGGATACACACTATTAGAAAAAAACAAACTATTTTCTTTTTCACGTGTTGTCACAGTTGTTCGTAAGATTAATTATGTTTTTCTCATAGTGCTTTTTCAGTCTTATTATTAATATGGGAGTAAGCTTACAGTTTGAGACTTGACAATTTTTTCATGTACTGTTACTATTTTGAAAAATACCAGTTCTCTTGGTAAGTTGAACAATGATTAGCCATTCAATTGGTGTAAATACTAATAAAATCTTAATATATAATGTAACATATTACAAGAAAGTAATTATTTAAATGATTATTTTTTTTATATTATCCCTGTAGTTGCTTTTTGATCATTTGTGCGGTCGGGACAAAATTTGGGCCTCCATGTCTCATTTTTTTTAAGAGAATAATTTGGAGTGGATGGTCTATGCACTACACAATGGAAAAGCACCAAAGCTATCGTACATCAATCATTTAATTTTAGTCATGGTTGGTTTTATTAAATGCCCCAATTGAGAAAAAATGAAAGACAGCTATGCACAACGTTTCATTTCAATTCTTTTATTGTGACTTTGAAGCTAAAACAACGTATGACGCACCAATTTCAGTGGTTCAAATTATTTTTTCTTTTCGAGAAGTCCTAATGCACACACGTGGAGTATAAATACTAATTATTTAACATATAATCATATATGTACATATATATAAAACATGGATTGTAGTTAACTAAAAACTATCCACTATTTATATTATATGATGAAATATGATTGATAATTATCTATCAGTTATATCTATTCGTGGTATATATTACCTGCTAAATATTTTTTGGTTGCGAAAGTATTTTTGGGTTTTGAAAGTAACATAAGTGGAAAATGTGGGTCTCTTCTTCACAATGACTCATCTATATACTCTCCATAGAAAAAAAAAAAGAAAAGAAAAGAAAAGAAAAACCAACAATCCGTAGTGTAGGCAATTTTGAGATTGGAGACTTTCAATGGACATATCCTTATTTAAGAAAAGATCATCTTTAGTGCAAGCTCAACCAAGTGGAAATCATGATGGTTTTCTTAACATTTTAGAAATAGTTTACAGGTACTCTTTGATACTTATCAAGATACAAATTTTTTTTTCCTTCAAACAAACCTATGACAGAAAGATGAAAATAAAAATACATATATATCCTTACATTAAATTGAATACCCAACAAATCACTATAAAGTTTGATATATTTTTTTTTCTTCATTCATTTGTAAATACTAATTCAAATTTTCTTTTTCCATGTGAAAAAAATTGTAAACATTTTCTCTTAAAGATATCTAAATTTTCGGATTCCAATATCTACACCTCAATCACTGCTTTTATTATAACTATAAAATAAAAATAGAATAGATATAGATAAAATAGCTTTTCAAATGTTAGACTTCAAACAGATATAGATAAAATACATGCAAATATAGATAATATAAGAGAAAATGTAAAGAGACCCTTAATTAAAAAATAAAAAAGAAAGACCTAAAAATACTGCACGAAAACTATATCATAATTTTAAAAAATCTATGATTTTGTATTGTGTTTTAAAGGTACAACTAATACATGTTGTTTAATAGCCCATATTCGGGTTTAACCATTATTATATTATTTAAATATTTAATATATAACTTACTTATATTTATTTTAATTTTAATAATTAGATGTGATTGGAGGATTCCATGTTTGCCTATTTTTCTGCAACATTATCATCACAAGGTAAAAATAAATAATAAATGAAGATCTACGAATTAAATAGCTTTTCAATTAATTTTATGGTCCCACAACATTGATTGGTTCCTCAATATTAGGTGGAATATTGAAATTTGTGTGTTTCCTTTTGGGCCTTTCTTATAGTACAACTTAATTATTAGTCCCATTCACTTCAATATAATAATAATAATTGTATTAAAATTTCGTTCTTATTAAAAGCTATTATGAAATCATTATATAATTATTCATTACTTAAGTATGTAAATAACAATAAGATATCGAAATTGATTTCTTTTTCAAATACTCTAACTTAAATAAAAAATTAATAAATAAATTGATTTTTATAGTTTTGTTGATGAAATCGTCTAGTCAATCATCTAATCATTAAAATAAATATAATAATTAGAATATTGATTATTTTAATGGTTTGATCATGATTGGATATGGTGTGAGCCGTTAGATAGTAATGGGATCAATCCCATCAAAATTAATGATGAAACCATGAAATTTTCTACTATTTCATTACAATTTTATTTTGTTTTCCGGAGAATTTATTACAATTTTATTTATGAGCTGAAATGATGGGAGGGTCAGTATCCAAACCTGCAATTCCGAAGAAATTTCTTTCTAGAACATAGGCCCCGGCCTGGAACTAGACCGGCGTTATAAACTTATATTATTTTAGTCTATATGATATCAAAAGGACATTCATAATTTTCTACTAAGAAGACTTGGTAGTAGGTGAGCATTCATCGAGTCGGTAACATCATATCGGTGGGATGATTAAAAGGAAGACCAGATGATTTACTGATCTCTGTAATCAGAACGATGTTGAGTATAAATAATTGCACTAAAATGGGACATAAAAAAAATAGCCACTTACCACGTGAGCACTCCACTTCGAATGTTGTATTTTCCATAATTTTTGTTAAAATAATAATATTAATATTTAAAATTAAGGTATCACTAATGGCAATACATAAATATAATATTAATATTTGAATTAATTAAATCAAGTATTAACTAAAAGAATGTGGAAATAAATTTATATAAAATATGAAACCATTAGATCCGGTCAATCTTATAAAATTAGAAAAGAAATTATACTTAATAGAAGTAAAGTATAATTTGGCCCAAGCTTGAAATGTTTTGAAGTATAGGATGGGATATTGATTGTTCTTAATTGTTGGGGATTGGTTTTGTTTTTTCCTGTGTCTTTTGATGTAATCCCCATGTTATGTTTGTTTCTTCTGGCTATTTAATGAAAGTTTTATCTATCGGGAAAAAAAAATGAAATAGAGTAAACTAAATTATACATATACGATTTAAAAAATTCTTACTTTGTATTCAAAATCATTGTCTTAGAAGTCGCATTATACCCTCCAATTGCTAGCACTGTGCTCAACCCCTTGGAGATGATATGCGTGAATTTTAGAGCGCATTTAAATACCAGCAAGTATACCGGGTATTGGATGATGCAGTATTGAATAAGTGCTAGTAAGATTAGGTCGTTCTAACGAGGATGGGATCTAATTATTAGATTATATCAATCTTTTTTTAACCACACAATTAAAGTATGTTCTTTAAGATAAATAATTGAACTAAACAAATAAAAACGTTTAAATTACAAATAAAGTATAAGGTAGATGGCCAAAAAAACCACAAGGTAGAATATTAATAATAAACCATAGATTTAGATACAATCGTCTTTGCAAATCAATTAATGTTTTCATATATTAAGACTAATTAATTGCTTTTCATTGGGGATTGTTTCACTATCCTAGTGAAGATGCTATTTATAGTAATATTAGAGACCCTTTGTAATCAATTAATCTATATCTAACATTTATGAAAAAGAATTTCTCTCACTAATCCAATTGTTCTAATTAATAATAATAATAATACATGTTGCCATGAAAATTTTGCTGATGATGATGATTTGATCTAGGTTAAGATGTTAACATGCATTTGCAAAACAAAACAAGTCAGTAGGCACTGTAGTTGTCTAGTGTGGGCATCCTAATGGTCAAATTAGCAAGCACATGATATATGTGAATAGAAGTAGCGATAAGGTATTAGCTTAAATATTACCATATGACCCTTAAAAACTTCTCAATTAACATTTATAGAGTAATAGCTTAGGACGGTTGGAATAAGTGGAGTTGGGTTGTGGTGATCGTGGAGGGTTCTTTCCGTTACTGAAATAGTGGTAGCTGAGTTATTAAGGTATGATCCAGGTATGATCCGAGTTTCTTCATAGTGAAGTTGATGAAGGTTTAATAGGCTGGTTGGTTGAGTGGATGAGAAAGTATGGCTTGATGAGGCGAGAAGACGTAAGAGATCTGCTCTCAATTTTGTGGTTGGATCAAGGGCTTGGGAAGTGCAAGCCACTAATATATTACGAAGCACACTAAAAACATGAATCTTTTAATCTTTTTCTAAATGCATATTTCTATATCCATTCCATAATCAAATTTACCCCCTAATTCCAACAAAACCATAATTGATTCCTTCTCACAGAACCCATTACATGTTAATTAACAAATTCATGAATTCAAAAGCACACGATTAATTAAAACACTACATGTGATAAAACCATTAACTAATAATCCATTAAATACAAAGCAACCCTTATCCCATATACAAAGTTTTTTTTTTTTTTTTTGTCACAAGTGCTATTACAACGCATCATATATGACCATTATAGCTAATGTGGGAAATTGAACTTAGTATCTCGAGGATGAGTACATAAAATGGATACATATAAAGTTTATTTCACAATAAATAAAAGAGCAACAATTAAAAAAATAATATCACCAAAAAAACTTTAAAAAGTAATAAACATTAAAATAAATTGCGCGTTAAAAAAGTGAAGACTTACAATTGATAATAAAGTCTCAACAGTCTTCTAATCCATAATTCTTAGGCGTTCTTGATAAGCGTAAATAGTATATATTCCAATCGTTTTGTGCCTTCCGTGTAGGGGGGAAAAAGACAAACCTACCCATTTACCATTGGATGACAAATAATTTTTGCAAGCCCGTTTCCTTAATTTAATTGCATTGCGGGAGCGCACGTTTGGTATAAAATCGCCAGACGGCGAAATTCACAAAATTGCATGCCATCTCTACTTGATTTTAAGATATGGGCTTCATCGCTTTTGTAATTTGCTGGACCTTGCGATTGCCGTATTGTTGTTGCATGGGCTTCATGTGGAACGTCACAAGCTTGATCACAGCTAGAATTAAGAAAATGAGTTGGGACTTCAAATTTAAGTGTCGTGTCCAATAGTCTTAAAGTAGATTCTAATAAAAACCCAAAGTTCTCACTCGATTTGAATGCAATCCAACTTTAATTTTAATTTAAGCTTGACTTGGCTTGAAACAATATTTAATAAGTTCAAGTGTAACTTCATTGGACTATAGAATAAATTAATTTTTTTTTCACAAATATTTTATAATTTTATTAATATATGAAAAATCTTGACAATACTTGTGAGCTGATTGAGTTAAGCATTTTAAAATTTTAAAACAAACTTGGTAACTACCTAAATTGCTTGAGCTAGAGTTAACTCTGATATTCAATTGCTTTGGAGTATTGACTTTAGCATTGGATTGGATAGAGCATAGAAACTACAAGTAATTCAATATTGGATGATCACCATATCATCATTTTTTTTTTAATTAAAGGCTTTACAATTATTTTGGGGATGTAAATGCTCAATTTTAAAGTAAGGTGTATGAATGCAATTACAAAAGTTTATAGGGGGATATTTTGTGCAATGTAGTTAAAATAATAATTATAATCATATGATCAATTAATAGGTAATTTTCTTTGATGGACTTCTATATGTAATAGATACCACAAATTGAGTACTTCTAAGATATGCACATAATAGATACTATTCTTTTTTTTTTTTTTGTTTTATTTGACGGATAGTCATAATTGGAAAATGGACCTTGTTTTAGCATCAACACACAAAAGTGTTTGTCAGGTTACCAATGCCAAAAAGTTGAAGACGAAGTACATGTATGCCCTTTTCTAAAATTAAATACCTAATAAATTTCTATACCAATGAAATTGTTCTTTTCCCATTTCTAGAACATATATTTTAAACCTTTTTTCTGAAAAATACCTTAAGTTTTAAATCACAATTTTCATATTCTCAGCCAAGGCTTTTATCAAATTCGGTACAAATAAAAAAAAAAATCCAAATAGTCCCCAATGGTCCCATAATGAAGTGAATCATTCTGCATGGAAACATTGAACTTCCCAATTTCTATGTTCTTATTTTTGTTTTTCTATTTTTGCTTTCTTGCAGATCTATATAGCCTATAGTTTTGCAAAACGAGAAGAGTCAAACCTTCCCCCTTTTATCTTCAATTTGCTCTACTGTGATAGATCAGAAAATGCATATGGAATTGCAAACAACAAAGTTTTGGGGGACAAATGCCTTCTCGTAATGATGGATAAAATGTTACTTTTTTTTTTTTTTTTACAATGGAAAATTTATAGTTGTCAAATATTATTTAAATTATTTTTAAGAAAATCGCAAATAGAAAATAACTTATGGCAATAGCTAATAATTAAAGACGACTAGTGCTGATTGTTTAATTTACCAAAAAAAAAAGAAAAAAGAAATAGAAAATCGATTTTCTCTATTAAAACGGAACTAATTTTTTCCATTCTCTATGGACCTTTAGGTGATAGTTGATCATTGCACTCTTCAAACTCCTAGCAATTCTAAACTTTTGGTTGTAACAAAAGTCCAAAAGTAGTTTAGAAGCAAACACAGCCTAAATTTCAATACAAAGCAATTACATGGCATTGGTTCCTTCCTTTCTTTTTCCATGGGAAAAGAAAACAATATATAAAAAAATAACATAAAATAAACAAATGATAATAAAAACTAAAAAGAGATTGCGATATATTTAGACAAATGTCACCTTCTTCCTACTATTTTAATCAATCTAAATATGATAAATATTCTAAAACTAGTTGAAAATCTAAACTAATTCAGTCTTCAATTCATAAAGAGAGATTGAAAATGGAGAGATCCATTTGCAAATGGGAAGTATACACACTTTCTTGCAAGGAAACAAGACACACCCTTTGGGTTGAGGATGTTTCTTAAATGAGCAATGGAATAATAGTTTCACTCTTGTTTCGGTACGAGAATGTCGAAATCGCTGACCGTCCATTCCGCAATTTGATCAGCGTCTTTATAAATTTCTGTCCCCAAATCAATTGACGACCATTTCCTCTTTGCTGGTGGTGTGCCTGGATCCTGCTCAACAATGAAGAGTCATATTTGGTAAGAGTTTGGTTCTTGGACAAAGTGAGCCTTTCATGACAAAGAAACATTGAGCTGAATGTCCTTTTCCTATAAATTGTTCCCAAGAATATGGCTGGGATTGAATAATGCCAACACATCACAATTTTCACTAGTTGCACTTGCACCTTAAGATATGAATTTGAAAACCAACAATTAATTAATTTAATTTTTGAGCTAATTGTAGGACAGTTGCACATGTATCCATAAAATTCTCAAAGTATGATTTTATCTTCTCTAACTTTTGAAAATATGTATGTATATTCTAAGATATTGCTAAAGCACAAAATCATTGCTATTATTATGGTTTTAGGAAAAATGGTTGGGATTTTAGTGATTATTCATTATGAATATTATATTTTTTTATTGTTATAGGAGATAGAAACTTTAAGAGTTTAGCTAGTCTTTTCACATAATAATTATAAGTGATAATTTGCTTTGCTATAATAATTATTTCATTAGTTTTATTCCTTATCAAAAGCTATTATAGCATTGAGTTAACTATATTATAAAAAAAAAAATTAAATAACCATTTATTATTCAAACCTATGAATAATTATTTAAAGATATAATAATTTTTTTAAATATCCCCATCTAGGAAAAAAAAAATCAACTAATGACAATCCTATTACAACTGTATTGCTAAAAGTGTTTTGATATTTTTTTATTTTTTTATTTAATTAGACTTCTATATGTAGAAGACTGATGGACTCATCATTGTGGTTTTTGCATCAATTTTGAAATGAGATGATTGACCAAATAAGAAAGAAAAATTTAAATTATAAATATACATACCAAATATAGAAATATATATAGATAATACACAAACCAATGCCCATTGTATGCATTAAGTAAGTTAAGAAAATTAAGACGCTATCATTGTTCATAACGATAAAGAAGTTCGAAAGTTATTCATTATCAAACCTGGTAAAAATAAAGTGATTGAGACAATCTTCCAACATCCAACTCCCATGTCCTGGAATCACCTATCCAACCCTCTCCTTGCTTTGTGGGATATCCATACTCCCCCCAAACAGGATGAGGCAATATCTGCAATATCTCCTGAGGCTGAGGATTACTGTATGGATCACAGTGATTATCAGGCTGCTCCGCGAACTCCGCATTCCCTGGGGAGCAGTAGACATGATAGGCATCATAAGGAAACCTAGCGGTATCATTCCGATGGACTCGGGTTCCATTAGCGAAGGTGTGATAAGGTGGACATTCATGGAGGTTGTCCGGATGGCACCATGCGGTGACATTCGGGTTTATGATCATTTCGCTGTACCGGGTTACATCTGAGGTTACATCACCATCACAAGGCTGACCGTTGTTTTTCCAACAACTACCCATGTCCATTAGGTAGAACTGACTTTTTGGACCACCACCTTTGATGACATTCAAAGTGAACCTCACTTTGAAGTTTGGTGATTCAGGTACCTGCAAGGGTGTAATAACAGAAATATTTTCATCCAAACATAGTTTTCCTTTTAAGGAACATTGACAAATGACATGCCTACGTGAAAAGAACAGTCATGTAAAGGATAGTTCATCCGATAGTCAAATTGCTCTGCAGATTAAGCATTCAATTCAATTGTCACTTTTTGAGTATAATCCTCCTTCTATTGAGTAAAAAACAAACAAAATATGGTTAAGATTGTTCAGACAGCGTGCTAGTACCACCGAAGCCTTTTTGTTATTCCAATTTAGTTTACGTCCTCCATCTATAGAAAGACAAAAAGGCAAAGCAAATTTTTAAAACAAAACAAGAAAATCCAAAACTCACAACTTTTGTCATTCCTCTAGTGGGTAATGATAGCCACCAGAGAACCCCATCGTGGCATCTGATCTCAAATAAAGCATCAACCATGGATACTTGACTGAAGTCCTCAAGACATGATGAAACACCCAACTCCCCTTACCAATTTCCTTTTCCCAAGTAACCGAATGATAAGAATGATTCCCTACTTGATCCAGTGATGCGCTCAATCCAAAATCCAAGTCCCATGTCCCAAAAAAGCTTCCCTTAAGGGTAGTCATATTAGGACCTCCAAAAGTGGTGTAATTGTGATAAATCAAGGGTTGGTTCATACACCCCACTCCAAAGCAAGGGAATCTCGAGTCTGGTCCAAAGGGTCCTGCTTTTTTGCCATTTTCAGGACACTTGCCTGAATAGGTATCCAGGTTGCCACTTTTGAGCATAATCATCCAGAAGTTCCATGGATTTGGAGTGTCTTCAACTTGACATTTTGTTCCAAGGTAGAGTTCCTTCGCCGCGGCGTAAAGATCTACATTTGACAAGGGACCAAAGTTCTCCCCAGGAAAAGGATCACCAACTCCTAGCCTGTTGTCTGCCTCTGTGACTCTGTGGACCAGTACATAGGGAAACATGCTACAGAAGGAACAATTGCTTTCTGCACCATTATTATTAAATGCAACATCAACACAAAAAGAAGAATCACTTGATATACTTGAAACAATTCATGACATGACATGCATTCACACATTGTCTGTTCAGGTTAACACCAAAATGATCTGATGGTTATGGAGCTAATCTAATCATTGTCAGCATTACATATATTGGGAAACATAATACTGAGGTATGTTATATCATTGTGAATAAATAGATAGCCCGGGAGAATGTTGAAAAACCTACCAATATCCCTTGGTTTAGCTCTGTACATGTCAAAGCAATCAGCTGCTCTAGGACTACCCATTAAAGGAACTTCCTCCCCTACCTCATTGCATTGATTCCATGATTCTATCGCCACCCGCAATGCGTCTCTCCGCATTCCTGGATCACCAACTGCTGACACATACTCCGTTGCATCAGGCCTTGGGCCCCTTACAGCACCACAATAATGCAGCATGCCATAACCATAAACCATCACCAGGACCAGGAAAAACCTCAACATCTGACTGCTGGCCATTGAAGAAGATCAATCTGGAACAGAACAGGATAGTTTTTTATTGTTAATTTAATAACAATAGATTTTAAACAAGCAAACTTAACGTACAAAACAGGAAAAGGGCAACTCAACTTCCACGTTGGAAATCAAAAATCAGACCTGTCCTCGTATGTTTTTCTTCCTTAACTCTTTGCCTTCTTCTCACTGCTCATTCCAGAACTAGAAAAATATGGAAGAAGATGATGACATTCTATTAATAGATTAATGACCTCTTAATTAGATAACAACAAATAACAGAAAATAAAAATAAAATCTCCTAATATCTTGATGATAAATAATTGCAGATTTTGTTAAATTTAAACAGCTGTGGATGGATGCATTCAACAATATATTATTTAAAACAAGGAAGACCAATCCTAAAAGAAGAAAAAAAAATTAAAAATAGAACAAAATAATTAGTAAATATGCATAGTAAAGAGACCAAAAATTTGGTCTCTCTAAATAATGATATTTAAATGTACTTTCTAAATAAACAAATTATATTTTATACAAGCATACATGTTTGTATTAGAGTAAGGGCTATATATATATATATTAAGAACAAAAATTAAAAATTAGAATATGGTATTCAAAGTATACTTTTCAATAGGTGGAAATAATAAATTTTTAAAATTTTCACCAAATCATTTCGCCTATTAAAATTCAACTGATAAAGGTAAACTTGTGACTAAATAAGAAATTAAATTGATCTTATAAGAAGCCGACTCTATCAGAATAACGAACTAATTACTAATATAATCTATAATTATGAAAGGGATTTCAATTTTTAAATATTAATATTTTGAAGTATTATTATGTGTAGATGGCTGAATTTGATTATAAAGACTTTAAGCCTAATTTTTATTTGGATTTTAACTCTGCGGGTTAAGGTGACATGATTTAGAAAGTTAGGCTTAGTTATTTAGAATGATCAAATGAGATTTGGCATGGTAAACTTAAAATAGAACTAGTTGGAATTGGCATACCTAAATCCAATATTTCTCAAATGGCTCACACACTACAAATAATGCCTTTAATGGGCCTGAGTCTACAAGGAGCCCACTTTAATATCCATTATAAGAGGAACTCATCTTAGCCATTGGTCATTTATCTCATCTAAAGAATGATATCGACTACTAGATTTTCTATAAATACCTTTAGTCCTCGCCTCATGTGCAGAAGGAAAATCTAGGACAAATGAAGTCATGCTACTGGATTTTCGTAATAGTGAATCAAACACCTATCTTAATTAAGAACAGTTATTAATTCGTTCTACGTAGAGAGGTTTAATGCTATTGAAGTCTCTCACTTGTAACACGTATGTTAGAGCCTATTGAAATTGCCTATCTCCTCCTCTTTACTTGATTCTCTTTTGATTACCCTTATATGTATTGTTTCCCTAGATTATGTATAGCGATAGTCACACAACATGCATATGATCGTCATATTCGTATCCTTACCCACACATTTTATGCAACTCCACTAGGGAATAGGTAAACTGATACTAGGAGACCTACTAACCCAACCGAGGGTACAACTCAAGAACTCGATGTTAATCCCAATGTTACTAAGCATAACATGCTACTAGGGGTGTTTATGACCTAGTTTGATTCAGTTCACGGATCGAAACGAACCACATTTGAAACAGTTTGGTTCAAACCCTTAATGAACCGAACTGCTTTAAATGGTTTGGATTTTGAACCAAACTGCTTCAAATATGGTTCAGTTTGGTTCAGTTCTGTTCAAATCGCTTTTAAAAGTATCTAGTTCTAATAAATAATATTAATAGTCATTTGAATTCTCAAGAAAAGAAAAATATGTTTAGATTGAGAAACGTTATGTAAGAATTAAAGTTGTCTATCATTATATCAGATCATGCATTTAATAATTTCATATATACATATTATCCTGTTTTAAAAATATTTTTCAATACGAATTTAAAATAACATATAATTTTAATAAATCTATAATACTAACTAAAGAAAATCATTCTTTTACATTAATTTCATGTTTATTTATAATATTTTTTTCCCTTATAACATATTTAAATTTCTATTGTATCAATTAAATAATTGTGCATCTTCTAAACTCAATTATACTGTTTTATTTTAATTTAATGCATGTCTATTAGTTTTAAGAATAATTTAAAATTAATAAAATATGAAAACATGCTGAAAAATTTTTGAGACAAGTAAAAGATTGCATGTTTAATATTATTAAATATGTAATACATTTAATGGTGTATTATATGAAATAAATAATGCAATATATGTAATACCCCTCAAATATAGATAGTAAAACTCTAATCATAGAAGCGTCTTTTCGGTGTAATGGTTGGAGTTTATCAAAAACTCCAAAGTTAAGCGTACTCTAGGTAGAGCAACAGGATAGGTGACCCCTTAGGAAGCGCTAGCACTAAAAGGACAAAACCATGCGGCGTGTGACCAAAGCGGATAATACCTTAGTGGGTAGAGTTCTGAGTCGATACACAGTACCTCTAGTATCCTGATTGTACCTGAAAGTGCGCTAGGAGGGTTAGTATACCTAGCATCACTATCCTTACTCAGGGTGGCCTGAGGGCCTAGGGGCGCCCCTTTCACTGTGGTGAGCTTGGGATGGCAGGTTGTGACAAATGGTATCAGAGCAGTGGTTCTAGACCTGTGTAACGAAACTGATGAGGACGTCAGTTCTATAAGTGAGAGAGTATGTAATACCCCTCAAGTCTAGATGGTGGAACTCTAATTACAAAGGTGCCTTTTCGGTGTAATGGGTTGGAGTTTGTCAAAAACTCCAAAGTTAAACATGCTCTAAACAGAGCAATCCCATGATAGGTGACCTCCTGGGAAGTGCTAACACCAAAAGGACAAAATCGTATAGCGTGTGGCCAAAGTAGATAATACCTCGGTGGGTAGAGTTCCAAGCCGTTACATAATACCTCTGGTGTCCTGATTATGCCTGAGAGTGCACTAAGAGAGCCAGTATACCTGGCATCATGATCCCTACCTAGGATGGCTTAAAAGCCTAAGGGCGCCCTCTCCACTGTGGTAAGCCTGGGGTGGCAGGTCGTGACAATATATATATATAACATTTATATTTATAAATAACACTAATGTGGTTAAAAATGTAATTTACATTTTATAAATCGGAATAGAATCACAATTTCTCCTAATAAATCCATAATTTAAAATCTTACTCAGTACTATTTCAAAGAAGCATCTAAACACAAGAATATTAATAGAATTCAGAATTGTAATCCTATTTCAAGTGTATTTAATATACTATATACATATGTAATATTAGAGTGAAATGTCACATGTGACTCTAATAGCTAATGTTTAAGAGTTATAAATAAATCAAATGACTCTTATATTTTTTTTTATTTCTTTTAATGTGAAGCGGTTTGATTTAGTTCAACCCTTCGAACGAAACCTTAACCGTTTAAGCTCTTCCTAAATCGAACCGTGAATCGAAGCAAATATAAAAAAACTGCATTTTATGATTCGATTTAGTTTAGTTAGATTTTTGGTTTGGTTCAATGAACAACCATACATGTTTGAGGATGTTAACTAACTTGCTAGCACTCAATCTGACAATGCTGAGATATTATGCATAGTGCAAGAGAATACTACACAAGACAACCAATCAATGCAAGAGCATAAGACAATTCCATCAGTTCATGGTGACGTTTACTCAATACCTACCTAGCATAGCTACTATTGCTACCATGTAACAGGGTGCAACTTCATCGACCCTTGCTATTACTATGCAACAACATGCTCCTTAGGCACTTTAGGCTCCTTAAGCACCTCAACCTATTAACCCTCTTCCTACTTTTAAATAGGACCTTACTAGAGTCAAGAGTAAGTTCCCTCATTAGAGCTCGTGGTTACATAACTACCTACACCTCAGGTAAGGGACATAGGAATTCAACTTGGAGGATTTTCACCCTTACATGCTACAGCACAAATTGTTATTAAGGGACTTTTTATTCAAACCATTGCAACTCTACTCTAAATACAATTCCAACTACACCAGTAGAAGCTACTACATTTGCTCTAAAAGGCACTTTCATCATGAAAGAAGATTGAGACATGTACCTAAAATAAATACAAGCTAAGTTTGATATGGGAATGTTAGATCTCAAACTTCTATAAACCAAGTATTGCTGCTAAGCCATACCCTAAGGACTACATGAGTCCTAAATTTATGCTATTCAATGGTGAGAAGGGAAGTGGCAAGGAACACTTGTTAAAGTCTCTCACAGAGAAGGCATATACTGGGTTTGTCAATCTTTCCCTTAGATCAGTAGATTCATGGGCAAGCATATGCAAGATGTTTATGGAAAAGTTCTTCTCTACGTAAGAATGAGTAACCTTAATTGATATAAGGCAGATTTGCCAAAAGCCTAAGGAAGACTTGATGGATTATATCGAATGCATTGAGGAGCGTTCTTTGGACATTCAAGATATATGTGATAAACAAAGTAAAGATTTGCATTTAAGAGATGTTCACTGAGTATACGATGCACATAGAAAATCTTTCTTTAGCCCCATTCTACACTAGTTGAGAATGCATGGAGAACCAATAATTCTATTGCATGATAAAGAGGAGGCAATATGAAGTTTAACAAAGAGAATCATCTATGAATTTTGCTCAAAGTGAGGATCCTAAAGAAGAAGAAAAAAAAAACCAAGAGTTGAGAAGTCTAGTGATGAGAGGGCAAATGAAGCACTAGCATATCTTTGTTCAATAGGAAAGGTGCACACTATGCTAGATCAATGATTAAGGGATGTGAATCTTAAGCTCTCAAGAGTGGAACATTTGCCAACTTAGGAGGAAAAGAATGATCTTAAATTTTATAGATTTCATAGAATCGTGGAGCATCTTACTAAGGATTACTTTAGTCTAAAGAGGATATTCAATGAAAGGGTATAAAGCGGAGAACGCATTATCAAGAATAATAACATTCGAAATAATCCACTTCCAGCACACAATGCATAGCGTGATGCTGTGAATGCCATTACTGATGACCTCACCATAACTTAAATCAAGAAACATGCAACCTATTGAGGCACGTGAAGAAAATGAAATGAACTCAAAATTGAAACCAATAGGGACAATAATGTTGTCTTTACTTTAATGAAGACTTCAAATTTTGAGAACTTCTTTGATCTCCTTGGATTTGATGAGCATACACAATTTGCAGTAACGATTGCATTTAACCAAGTGGCACAAGGTCATTATAGTGAGTATAACATAACTTGCCGGAGAAAAGGGCATTCTCTCTAATGATTATACCATTACGTTTACCAACACTGATATGCACTTGAAGAACCTCAATCATAATCATCCTTTCTATGTAGAGAGTACACTCAATGGCTATCCCATCATGAGGATGCTTATCAACAATGGATCTTCACTCAATATTATGTTCATGTCTACTTTCAAACCTGCAAGGATAGATATCTGACACTTAGTGAAGCATCAAATCATAGTGAATAGCTTTTTTGAATCTTCTACAATGACAATGGGATATGTCAAATCAGGCTTTAAAGTTAGGCTCTAAAACTGGGCTCATCCATGGCTTTACCACATTTTATATGATTGATGCACCTACGCCCTACCACCTCCTCATGGAAAGGACATGATTGTACGAGCACAATATGATACCCTCAACATAACATCAATACATGAAAGGTCACCGGAATGGAAGTAATATCTTAATCCATGCAACAAAAAATCCATTCGACAATAGTGAACCCCAATTTGTTAAAGCTAGCTTCTTCTATGAACATGAAAATATAAGGGAGATGACTTTAGTGGAATCCCATGTGAAATCACTACCTATAGGGGCGAAACTCTAACTCAAGAATTTGAGTAAATGTTATAACATATAAATTTTTATTATTCAACAAATTTGAATATTCATGTTATAAAAAAAATGACACTGGTTTTACAAATTATAACTTTTTTCAAATTTTGTCTACTCTATTTATCTTGAAACAAATAGTAAGATTTTATTTTTTTTAATAAAATTGATGTTGAGAGTTTGCTAATGATATAAGATTTTATAAAAATCAAACATTACATATAAAAAATTATTTTCAATCAAACTTATCTTATATAAATAATTTTCCTTTTGTTTCTAAAATTAATATATCGGTTAAAAATCTAAAATTAATTTTTAATTAATTAATATATAACTTTCTTTTAAATTTTAAAATAATATATCACTTAAGAAAAGTAAAATTATTAATTTTTAATACATTAATTAGTGAATAGACACTAAAGTATATCAAAATTAAAGTATAGACACCAAAATGCAAAAATTAAAGTATCAGTAATAAAATACAAAAAAAAAATGTAATGGCATTAACTTTTCCATCAACGAAGACACTAGATTGAAAAAAGGTATTAAATTGTTAAAATAGAAAGTTTAGATACTAAATCACCAAAAATCAAAAGTACAGACACTTTTGGTGCATTTATCCCAGTGGAACACATTAGATATATTATACAAATACATATAACATGTGGAGTATGGTAACTATAACACTTTGTGAAAAATCATTCTGTCCATCCAATATCGTTCTATATATCCACTATTTCTAATAATGCTTCGAACTTATCATTTGATAATGACCGTGATACAACAATTGACAAAACCTTGGACTATACATTTGATTTTCTCATTTTATCTTTTTTATTGTCATCAAAACTAATAAAGATACTCAACATGAGGCATATAATACATGGAATAAATATGGTTTTAGATATAGATATAAAAGATAAACATAGAAGATAAATATATAGAATTTGATAAATAGATAAATGTAGATACATTTATAAATATAGATAATCATTGAGCAATTAGTTCTTACTCTGAACAGTCATTCATAATAACTATATATTTAGTTGATTTTGAAAAGATACTCTAATAAAATTCGTATTATTTTATCTCATTGAGTTTAGATTTAGCATTAAAGTATATGTATATAATTTCAATGGAAAAAAAGTCAAGGCTCCAAAACATCTCATTATCTTTCAGTAATATACTTGGAGAAATACAACTTAACGTGTGTGTCAAAGTTATTCATTGATACAATATAATTCAAAATATAAAATAATTATTGAATTAAATTATATAGGTGATCAATAATTTAAGAAAAAAATTTGTACACAAAAATGTTATTAAAATGCTAAAAAAATACAGCTATAATAGTACACAATGTAATTGTTTAACTTGTATAAACAAAATATATTAATCATATTATATTTATTTTATCAAAGAAGTCATCATGTGGTTACCAAAATGTCTAATAAAATTTAATAGTGAATTTATATATAGTATTGTAAGACTTTTTTTTTAGTGAAACTTGATTATATATAACTATTATATGTGCATGATAATATTACATAAAAATAAAATATATTTGGGTTTTTTGTTGTCTAACATTGATTTTTCAATTACAAAGCAAAAGACTTACTTATAATAACACAAAAGAAAACTAAAAGATACAAAACAAAATAAAGTTGTTGTCGAAAGAAGGCTGACGATCAATGATAATTATCTTTCAACTAATGACCTTAATTTTTCTCCTCCTAGTGGATCTGTTTCATAACTACAGGATTTTAAAGATTTGTGTCCTTAAAAACTTCCAAGTGGAATTGATCATCAACTTGATTTCATTCTTAGTGCATGCACCTTCAATTTTCTAAAGGAAAATAGATGTAGCTTTCCAAAATCTAAAGGATTTTATTGCAATTTATGTGGATGATGTTCTTGTGTTTTCTAAAAGTGAACATGAACACTTAAGACATTTAAAGATGGTACTTTCAGAAATTCAAAGATAAGGAAGAGTGGTAAGCACTAAAAAGGCACATAGTAAAAAATGTCTTAGAATTTTTTGAACAAATGAATAAAAAATAATTACAACCATTTTAGGTTTGCTAAATTATGCAAGACCTTTTACAAAGGATTTGAATTCTTTAGTAGGACCTTTTTATTATAAAATTTATGGTTTTGAAAGTTTGTCTCAGGAAGACATAAAGCAAATAAGGAAAATAAAAGAACAACTCAGTAGGTTACTAAAGTTAAAGATTACCCTTAGATACAAACTTCTTTATGATTGAAAGTGATGGATGTGATCTAGGATGGGGAGGAATTTTATTAAAGAAACACCATAAGTATGCTAAAAGGAAAACTAAAGAAATTTGCAGGTATACTAGTGAAAAGTTTAAGGAAAAGAATTTAACAAGTATAAATAGTGGTATTATAGCTGTTGTAAATTCTTTAGATTATTTCTATTAAATAAAAAGGGGATGTTAGTTAGAACAAATTGTAAAACTATTGTTAAGTTCCATAAGCACACAAGAAGTAATAAAATGAGTAAGAAAATATGGTTAAAATTTAAAGCTGTAATAATAAACGAAGGATACAAGGTAGAATTTGAACACATAAAGGGAAAACATAATATAGCATAAGATAAATTATCTCGCCTGCTAATATGATTAATTTTCTTTTAAGAAAACATGGAATTTCAAATGAACATAGAATTTAGGCCACCAAGGAGGCCAATGTCTTCTCAAAATTCACAGGCAAGCAGTTCTAATTCTCAAGGAGCAAGGCCATCAGGAGTAATGGAAAGACCCCCACACTACCAACAAATTCTCCAAAACAGTTCTAACCACCCCCATAATTACTGTTAAGGGTAAAACACATATTGCTCTAATAGATGGAGTATGGTCTTTGACTAGTTAAGACAAATTTAAATATGTAATTTGTTGTGCTCTGACTAGATATTTTAACCAAATAGAAACACAAGGCGTTAAAGATACTCAAAAAATATGTTATATAAAAAGACCATAGGTATATGAATTGTCAAATGGAACACAGGGACGAGTTAAAAGGAAATATCAACTATATAGAGTTGCTAAAGGACATTTACCAGGAGTCTTTTACTATTAGAAGAATGTCTAAAATCAAATTACAGACTACCTAAATCTTCAGAGAAAGTTTCAATAATGTTGAAACTACAATTAATTGGGTGAGAAAAATGTTAGGAAAACAGAAAATTTATGTTGATCTAACTCTTGATAATTGTAAGAGTATCAAAAGTATTATAGGGTATGTTGAAAGTACACAGAGATATAGGGATTTGAAATCTCTAAAGAAAGAACAGAAAAATAAGATATCTTTTCTCAAAATTACGAAAAAAAAACAAGCCGAAGCAAAAAGAGAAGTATTGAAAGTATTAAAGAACACAGTAAAGATTACAAGAAAGCATTTTGTTTTTAAAGAAGGAAAAAAGAAAAAACGCCTTAAGGAGAATATGAAAATGCAACGGCATTCATAATATGTTTCTATATAAGTATGATATATATATATATATATATATATTCTACATACTATGTGATATGATGATTCTTATAATTTTAATATTTATCAAAGTATACAATATATATGTATCAATTGATATATCATACGTAACTATAATAATTGTTTAATATATTGCATAAAAAATAATATATATGTATTATATAATAATAATTACAACATTCACTTACCATATAAAATAAATATACATAACACATGATGATATTATTTGTAATAGACTGTGATGTAATATATATTAAATATTATATGATACTACATAATTGTAATACTTTTTATAATGTAGTGTATATGAAATACTATAAATGTATATATTATATAATAAAATACTATATAATATAAATATATATTGCTTGTGATGATATTATTAGCAATAGAATGTAATGTAGTATGTATTATATAATATTATAGTACACAAAATATAACAAAATTATTAATAGGGCTCACAAAGTTACAATTAATCAATAAAAAATAGATCTAAATTTAAATAATTTACATATTATTTAGATTGATTAGTTTTTCATGAAATGAAAATACTATACGAATATAGAAATATATAAATTTTATTTCATTAATCTTTTAACAACATTTCATTTATATATAAAACAAAGATATATTTATATATCAATTTTTGGATAGTCTCTCTTAAAGAGAAGATAAAGGATCTAATAAATTTAGATATTAAAATTGCTATCCAACTATGTCATGATCTTATGCTTTTTTTGTAAGTGTTTCATGATAACATAAAAACAAATATTACTCATTTCATTCAACGTATATTGTGTCACGACATTTCAATATCAATAACACTGAAGTTTTATTTATGTTTAATCAACTACTATTCTTACGCCTTAAATAAAGATTTCAAAACCTATGACTTTAGTAAAATAGATATCTAGAAAATTTTAAACTCATTTGATGTCCACTGAACTTGATGTTGACTCAAAATCCATCTCTTAATATAAATTGGCTATTTAAAACCAATTATGTATATTACTTACTAAAGATTAGAGAAGAAGTTGTATATATATAGGTAGTTTGTACTTGAAAACTGTTAACTTTCTTATTATTAAGGTTCTTAAATTAGTTTATTTCTAATTAACTAATTAATGATTGACAAAAAAAATTAACTAATTGATAGAGCTATAATCATCGTATTATTATTTTTTAACGATCTGGCCAATTATGATATACTCCTTTTTTATTTTTTTTAAGTTATAGAGTTATTTATGTAATTTAAAAAATTTATAACTTGAGCATGTTTATACGTTTATAAATTTAAAATTTGACACTTTTTAAGTGAACTCTAATTTAATTTTATAATTACTTTTGAATATAGCATAAATGTTTGTTTTTCGCCCTTTGTAGTGATAATTATTATGAAATTTAGAAAAGTGAATTAACTTATTCATACTTATTACTATCTCTAATTTAATTTTATAATTATTGTTAAATATAGCATAAATGTTTGTTTTTTCCCCCTCTGTAGTGATCATTATTATGAAAATTGAATTTTATTAACTTGAAAGATACAATATCTTAATTAAATCTTTGGATGTTTATCCATTTCAACTAGATAGTAATGTATATTGGATAAGATAAAACGAATCTATTTTGTTGCAATGACAAGATAATGACCATCCTCTTAATGTATTATAATTAAACTAAGATTTTACTATATATATTCTTTGAAATTTCTCCATATAATATATACTTTTTTTAATATAGGGCAACTCAAAACCACTTAGCGCTTGAATTGATTGTACGAATTTTATTAAGATGTTTTGTAAATACCAAAAATATATATTATAATTACTTAAAAATCTATCATAATTAATATTTTTGTAACATATACTTATAGATTATTATAAAATACTACTTGAAGACTATTATTTAATTATAAAATATATAATACATATTAATTTTATATGTCATATATAGAAAAATTGTCCTTTATAAAGATTTGCAACTCTTGAAATTACAATAATGCAATATTACTCATTAAGTATTATGTTATTTGTAATTAAGTAATGCAAAAATTATAACCATTCATAAGTAATTTTTCTCCATAATGCCTTTTGAGTATAAAATTACTTTTAAAAATTTATAATATAAAAAATGTATTGATAATGGTTAATTTATATTATACTAATCAATTACTATAAAAAAATTAAATTATATTTACATATATTTATTGATTATGCACATAACCTCCAAATTTAAGATTTTTGAATTGTTTAATTTATTTTTTGAATTATTTAGTTTATGCATATAACCTTCAAATTTAATATTTTGAATTATTTAATTTATTTAAATTCATTTATTCAACTAAGATTATTTACAAAATCTTTTATAATATAAAATTTACATAATTAAATGCCATAAAAAATTGTCAAATAAAAGAGTATTCAAAATTATACTTTATTAGTACATAACATGGATTTACTTATTCTTGTATTAAGAACTTATTATTATATAATATACCTATTATTTAGTAGTTATTCTTAAAAGGTATTTTTATTTAATGATTTAATTGATAATGTGCAATTTTTTAATTGGTTACAATAATGACTCTTATGATGGTTGTATTATATGTTATTATAAGCAACAATTTTATATACGGTTGCTAAAATCTAATCAACTAATGCAACTTAATCGATTTGTTGCCTTTATCTATAGAACTATCGCAACAACATATTTTTTGTTACCTTAACATTGCATTAAAGATATTAAAGTAACACATTTTGAAGGTTTTGCTTAAAAGTGTTAGTTTTGAGTAGCTCTTAGGCAACATTAAGAAAATCTTATGCATTTAAGTTCCTTAAGCAACAATTGTTCTTAAAGCTGCAAATTTAGTGTTGCCTTAGCCGTTTTTGGTGTAGTGATAATCATGCATGCATGTATATAATATAATTATATTTAATTTTTACATAAGTATCACAAGTGTGCATTTGATTGTGTTTATTGATTCCAGGATGTGACTTCAATATCTATGCATCATGATTAGCAAATTAGATAAAAAAAAAAACCTAAATTCCAGTTAAATATAACTTTATAAGACCAAAATTGGAAATATTCTAACTATTATGGTAATTTCTATAATTATTGTGCATTAGGTTTGATCTCTTGTATTTTGCACATGCGTGTGAAACCCTCGAGCTTTTTTTAACTAGATATCTAAGTATTGAGCTTCTAGAGTCGAGGTAATGTCTATTTTTTGTTCATATTTTATGATGAAACCAAGTGTGTACATACAAATATATAAAGTGACAACAAAAGAAAAATGTTTAAAAAGTAAATAATAGTCATATTTTAATTATTAGTGTGAATTTATTTGAAAGCTTGCAGCCCCAAGATATAACGGAACAATAGAAATATATATGTGTATCTGTGTCAAATAAAGACTAATAATTATTAAATAATTAACTTACTTATATATATATATATATATAACACTATTCATTGTCAATTTCTTTAGTAGCTGAATGTGTATAGCATTTTTTTAGGTTGTCAATATTATAATGCCAAATAAATTGGGAGTAGTAAGTACTTTGTTACTATTATGTGCAAAAGCATTGAGAAACGGCTAATTCTATGGAGTCCTTGGCCAAACATAGTGTTGGATAAAATAAAAGTTCGAGTGAGATTTCTTTATTCGAGTTGTGTCTTTTATTGAAATAAGGTGGGACCGTAGAGAAATTGACACCAAGAAGAAACTTGATGGATGAACCTCTTAGAAGTCTTACACCTAGGATGTGCCTTGCTATTCATTCATTGCACTGCTTGGGGAAACTTAACAGGTGTAGGGTTAGCTAGGTTACAACATTAAAGTGGGATATTAAGGTAAATTAAGAAATAATAAAAATTAAGCCTTATAAATAGGGCATCCGTCCAGAGAATTTTTATCACAACTTTCCCTAAACTTACAGAAAGACGCATAGAATAAATTCTACAAGGTGAAAGGTTAATACAGCAGATTAATTTTGTTTGTTTTTGCAAATTATGCAATTTTATTATGTATAACCCATTATTATAATAAGTTATCTTTCTATATATGGGTTTATACCATTTATTATAACATGATTAATGAACAATGGAACGTAACATATGTATATTGTTCTCTTATATATGTATCTAATTCTAGTACACAAATATTTTTCGTCAAATGTATCGATGACCTTAGCTATTTGTTTGATAATTATTTGCCAAAGATTGAAAATAAAATGGGTTAGAATAAAAATGTGGAATTATTGTGATACGAAGGTCGGCTAGAATTATGTGCTTTGTAAATATTTTATTATCGTCAATAATTTTGACGTAATTTGATATAAAGTTGGCACGTAATGCTAATTCAATAAATTAAAAAAAAAAATGAAATGGATATTCCCTAGTATATTTCTTGGCTAGAATTAGTACTAGTTGATTATGGATGCATGATTCAATGAAATTAATGGATTTAAGGCATTGTGGGATAACATTAACATAGCTAAAATATATTGATAACAAAGTACTGGATTAGAAACATATATGTGTGTACTTTTATACTTGTAAGTACAGAAGGATATGTATATATAATATGAATGTAAATATCATGGTAACGACATTAGCAAAGACGCTTATTTTATATATTGATATTCCTAGTTGAAGTTATGATTGAAAATAGAACGTATCAAGCTAAATTAGAAACTAGCGGTTGAATTAAATGATATAATAATATCTTGTTGATTTGATCTAATAACCAGATATCTTACTCATAACATATATAATATAATAACCTATTAATGATAATTGGTTGGTTGGCAATCGTGCAAGAAACTAAGACCGTACGGAAAATAAAGATCAATATTGTGCTAGTTTCAAGAGCATTTTGGTATTTTAAAATACTAATGTAATGGCCACATGATATTTGGAAACTACATTTTAGAAGAATCACAATGATTTATAGAACCTTAAAAATGAATAAGGAATAGGTGTTAGAAATTTTCTATGATTTTCTTTACCGCAGGATCTTTGAATGAAATTGCAATCAATTACAAGTAATTTGATACATACCGTTGTCCATTGCTTTTGATTTCCAGTCGAAAGAAGAAAATATGTCACAATCAGTTGTCTTGTTGATTTCTCCTTTTTCTCTAATGGAAAAGATACGTTGTTTTCCTTTTTCTCTAATGGAAAAGATACGTTGTTTTTCTTTTTCCTTTTCTGTTTATTATATTTAATTAGGGAGAGAGGAAGGATTTTAAATCCTATGACTTAAAAAAATTACTATTATGCCCAAATGACCATCATATTAGGCCTTTACATTAAGTCATACTCTAAGCCACATGGACCACTAATGTTAAAATAATTTAACAATCTCCCACCTGGTCCATGTTACGACTTGATGATTCACTAACAATTAAGTGTGCACCATATTTAGTATGCATCAAGTCATAATTCTTGATTGAATTAAAATGACTGAATCATGGCGGTCACACACCATTTAACGATGTGATTCCTTCCATGTATTACAAGGTCATCATAATTCATGATAACTTAATTGAGGAATATTAAAACCCTTAAATCATTATTTCCAATTAGGCTACTAGTTATCTCATAGACAATAATTGTATACAACTCGATGTAGATAACCAACGAGCAAGCAAAACCACGACTTTGACTGAATTCACAAGTGTCATAACAATATGAGCAATACAACCATATGTATATATATACATATACATCAAATATCAAATCAATGAGGACCTATCTATAATGCCCATCCGTTCAACATGTCCAATAAATGTTTTCGGTGGCAAACCCTTAGTTAACGGATCCGCTATCATCAGGTCAGTACCGATATGCTCAATTGACACTCTTTGGTTTTGTACTTCTTCTTTAACAGACAAGTATTTCAAATCCATATGTTTCGCACCTTTAGAATACCTATCATTCTTAGAAAAGAAAACAGCTGCAGAATTATCACAATAGATTCTTAACGGCTTAGCTATACTGTCGACTAATCCAAGCCTTAAGACAAAGTTCCGCAACCACAATGCATGAATAGTGGCCTCAAAGCATGCCACAAATTCAGCCTCCATAGTGGAAGTAGCGATGACTGACTGCTTTCCACTCTTCCATGAAACTGCTCCTCCAGCCAACAGAAACATGTAACCAAATGTAGATTTCCTCGAGTCTACACATCCAGCATAATCTGAATCCGAATATCCTACTACTTCAAGATGATTTGATCTCCTATATGTAAGCATG
The DNA here is from genome assembly GCA_024138025.1 of Combretum micranthum. Lineage (NCBI taxonomy): Eukaryota > Viridiplantae > Streptophyta > Magnoliopsida > Myrtales > Combretaceae > Combretum > Combretum micranthum. The sequence goes on from JAMXBD010000289.1 coordinate 464,551, forward strand.
TAGTCCTTGGTACCTTGTAAGTACCTAAGTACTTTCTTTGCAGCTTTCCAATGATCAAATCCTGGATTACTCTGATATCGGCCTAACATTCCTACAGCGAAACTTATGTCCGGCCGAGTGCATGTTTGTGCATACATCAAACTTCCAACCAGTGATGCATAGGGAATAGATTCCATTGATTTTCGTTCCAAGTCATTCTTTGGACATTGCAATTTACTGAACTTGTCCCCTTTCTGAATTGGAACTATTCCTGCAGAGCAATTTTCCATTCTAAATTTCTCTAACACTTTATTGATATAGCCTTTCTGAGACAATCCTAACAATCCTTGTGATCTATCACGGAATATCTCTATTCCTATCACATAAGATGCCTCACCCATATCTTTCATTTCAAAAGTTTCAGAGAGAAATTTCTTTACATCATGTAACAAACCCATGTCATTAGCAGCTAAAAGAATATCATCGACATATAACACCAATATAATAAACTTGCTCCCACTGACCTTCATATAGATACACCGATCAACGGTATTCTCTACAAAACCATATGACGTAATGGTATTATTAAACTTAATATACCATTGTCGGAAGCTTGTTTTAATCCATATATCGATTTCTGTAACTTACACACCAAATTTTCATGTCCTGTGGTTATAAAACCCTCAGGTTGGTCCATATAAACTTCCTCTTCTAAGTCACCATTCAAAAAGGCGGTCTTTACATCCATTTGGTGAAGCTCTAGATCATAATGAGCCACCAAAGCCATAATAATTCTTAAGGAGTCCTTCTTCGAAACTGGAGAGAAGGTCTCTTTATAGTCAATACCATCTTTCTGAGTATAACCTTTGGCAACAAGTCTGGCCTTGTATCTTTCGATGTTGCCTTTTGAGTCTCGCTTGGTCTTGAAGACCCATTTACAGCCAACTCGTTTTGATCCTTCAGGCAACTCTACTAACTCCCAGACTTGATTTACATCCATTGATTTCAACTCTTCCTTCATGGCATTGAACCACTTTTCAGAATCATTACATTCCATGGCTTGTCTAAATGAGACTGGATCTTTATCAATGCTTAAGTCAGATTCTTGCTCAAGTGAGTAAACCACATAATCATTCGATATAGCTGGTCTTTTCTGTCTTGTAGACCTCCGTAATGCCATTTCTTGTGGTATCACTTGTTCATTTGTGACTTGCACATTGTCACTTGGTTCATCTCTAATATGTTCACTTTGTGTGTCTCGAACATCAATTTGTTGTCTTAGCATGTTGCGTGACTGTGATGCAACAAAAGGAACAACAACTTGAGTAGAAACACTGGGTGTAGGGGTCTCCTTTTGAAATTCTCTAATATCCACTTTTCGTGATTCCCCACTCCCACTGAATTGACCATTTTCAATGAACCGAGCATTACCAGACTCAACTATTCTTGTACTATGGTTAGGACAATAAAATCTGTACCCCTTTGATTTTTCAGGATAGCCGATGAAGTAACCACTAATGGTTCTTGCATCAAGCTTCTTTTCATGTGGATTATATATCCTTATTTCTGCTGGACAACCCCAAACATGAAGATGCCTTAAGCTGGGTTTCCTACCTGTCCATAGTTCATAAGGAGTCTTAGGGACTGCCTTACTAGGAACCCTGTTCAGCAGATATGCAGCAGTTTTTAATGCATGCATCCATAAGGATAAAGGTACAGTGCTGTAATTTAACATACTCCTAACCATATCCATAAGTGTGCGATTCCGCCTTTCAGCCACACCGTTTTGTTGCGGTGTACCAGGCATTGTATACTGTGCACATATGCCTCGACTTTCAAGGAATTTTGCAAATGGACCAGGACATTGTCCATTTTCATTGAATTTACCATAATATTCACCACCCCTGTCTGACCTCACTACTTTCACTTTTCTATCTAACTGCCTTTCAACTTCATTTACAAACACCTCTAGGATGTTCACTGATTGGGACTTTTCATGCAGTAGATACAAATAGCAATATCGTGAGTAGTCATCAATAAATGTGATGAAATATTTCTCACCACCCCATGTTGGAATGTCAAAAGGACCACAAATATCAGTGTGTATCAATTCAAGAAGTTCATTACTTCTTGTGGCAGGATTCTTTGATATGTGTCTAGTTTGCTTACCTTTTATGCAATCAACACATATATCCCAGTCAGTAAAATCCAATTGAGGTAAGATTTCACCTTTCACCAACCTCAATACCCTTTCTTTGGATATATGACCTAATCTTTGATGCCATAAGAAAGCAGAACTATCATTATGTGCATTACGTTTGTTACCTATACTATGCTCAACAAGAAACAGAGATTCAGCATACATAACATCAAGATTAAAACGATATAAATTATCAACTAAAGTACCAGATCCATAATAGTACGAATGTCTATACAATGAAAATACACCGTTTCCAATCTTAAAGTTAAATCCTACTTCATCCAACTTTGCAACAGAAACTAAATTTCTAGTACATTCAGGAACATAGAGACACTTTTCTAGATCCATGACACCCGGTATCCAAAATCAATCTGTACGTCCCGATTCCTTCTATTCGTCTTCATTCTGTTCCCCATATAAAGGAACTGTTCAGTTCCTCTTATGGGCTGGATCGAAAGGAATCCCTGCATAATATGTGACACATGAATAGTAGCTCCAGAGTCTAACCACCAAGTGTTATTAGGCACTTCAATAATGTTTGATTCAAAACATACTGATATACAGTACATACCTTTCTTTTCGAACCAAGCCTTTCTTTTTGGACAATCTTTCTTGAAGTGACCAATCTTCTTGCAGAAAAAACACTTCTGATCCTTATGGATCTGACCTCCACTAACTTTCATAGAGGCTTTGTTCTTCTTCTTATTCTTCTTATATGGTTTAGACTTGCTACTACCAGCATCATTATGAACAGTGAGATGAACAGAGTGATCCTTCATCTTCTTTAATCTCCCTTCTTCCTGAACTAGCATGGCCTTAATTTCCTGAAGGTTCCATTTTTCTTTAATGGTGTTGTAATTCACCTGGAATTGACCAAACTCAGGAGGAAGCGAGTTGATGATGAATTGAACCAAAAAGGACTCACTCACATCCATACCCATTGACTTCAGTTTTGCTGCTAGATTAGCCATACTTGTCACATGATCATGAATGGGTCGTGACCAATCAAATTTCTTGGTCGTCAACTCACTCATGAGGTTCCCCACAATAGACTTGTCAGCTATATCTGATTGTGAGTACTCTTTAATTTTCATCATAAATTCCCTTGCATTTTCGGTTTTAGGCATTGACGGCTTAACATTTTCAGCTATCGTCATTCGCATCAAGTTCAAACTCAGCCTATTAGACCGTTCCCAAGCCTCATAAAGAGACTTATCAGATTCAGTACTAGTCTCAGTTATGGCTGCAGGCTTTTCATTTGAAATAATTGCTAAGTCCAAATCCAAAATACCCAGTTGAAACTGGATCTGTTCGGACCATTCTGCATAGTTCAGCCCATTGAACTTGATCATTCCATTGCCCAAAGCGAATAAATTACTAGAAGCTGCAAACATAATCCAAATGTACACATTAATGCTTTGATTTAACTTAAATGGATTCAGATAAATGTAAACTTTAACTATGTATTTAAGGTCACCTTTGGGTGATACCTTAATGCATAACTTTTAATCAATAATGATGCTTGGATAAATATACTTTGACAGATCAATCAATCATACTTAAGTGAATATGTATGTTATCTTTGGATATACAATCATATTCACCCAGTATATCAATGAATCACTTTTAGTATCATTAATTATAGGCAATGATCCATCTTTGGATGATCTCCTAGCATTATAATTGACGATCACAATTGTTCATTTCAAACCTTTATATCATTTACTAGCATCACATGAACATGAACAATTGATAAAATAAAATTTTAATGTTTAAATTCTTTCAAGCTAGGCCACTTTGGTGACTAACAAGCTTTCATTACAATAAACATTGCTTTACACTAATATGATTTTAACAAAATCAAACTTTTCAATCATTAAAATCTCAATAATGCGGAAGATATGTCAGGAATATATGACATATATGCAAAAAATAAAATAAAATAAAAAATTTTCGGACATTCAACATCGGATAAACGCTGGCGAATATCCTTTCAATGCTAGCAGCATTGACACCAGCATTAAGAAAAAGGATTCTGTTTTCCGAAGAAATATCAATTTCCGTTTCCTTTAGGTTGAATTGCGTCCAGGAAAACATCAATTCAAAATGCTTCCTTTTGTCTTTTCTGTTCCGAAAATATTAATTTCCAGAAAATCTAAGAAAATCCGTTTTCAATTCTTTCGTAAATTCCAAAACGTAGGACTGAATTTCCAATTTCCGTCCGTTTTCAATTCTTTCGAAAATCCATGTCAAATTTTCCTTTTTTTTTTTTCAAAAATATCAATTTTCAGAAAACGTTCCATAAAATCCGTTTTCAATGTTCAGTTTCTGAAAACTCCAAAACTTCAAGGAAGATTTCCAGTTTCCGAATTCTGCCTTTTCCGTTGTCCAAACCGAGTTTCCGAAAATCTAATTTTTTCTTTAATTTCTATTTGAATTGCAAGAAATGACGATTCGTCTATTCCGTTTGACGATTCGTGGATCATACGGAAAAAGACGATTCTGTTTTCATGAAAACAAAAAAAAAAATGCTATTCCGAAGAATAAAGCCAAACTGGAAACACGTTGACGAAACTGGAATACAATTATACGAACAATATAATTACGATTCAGACAACAAATCAAGCAATATTCATGCCCGCTCTGATACCAATTGTTAGAAATTTTCTATGATTTTCTTTTGCCGCAGGATCTTTGAATGAAATTGCAATAATCAATTACAAGTAATTTGATACATACCGTTGTCCATTGCTTTGATTTCCAGTCGAAAGAAGAAAATCAGTCACAATCAGTTGTCTTGTTGATTTCTCCTTTTTCTCTAATGGAATACGTTGTTTTCCTTTTTCTCTAATGGAAAAGATACGTTGTTTTCCTTTTTCCTTTTCTGTCTATTATATTTAATTAGGGAGAGAGGAAGGATTTTAAATCATATGACTTAAAAAATTACTATTATGCCCAAATGACCATCATATTAGGCCTTTACATTAAGTCATACTCTAAGTCACATTGACCACTAATGTTAAAATAATTTAACAATAGGAAAGAAGTGTTAACCTGGATTGTAGTAAGTCTCGATAAGGAATTGCCATGACAAAAGTGTATGATGTATAAGTGATATCATAACTTTGTTATATTACAGTTACGACATTAGAATAGATGGACTACGAGGAGTACTGCTTATCTAGGTGAGTATCCCTTGCTTGTTGCTTGTTATGGGAATGGTCGAAAGATTATAGGCCACCCGCTTGTTGTGTATGTATTAATGTGACTTTACTTAAGTAAGTCACATGACATAATTGATTTATTGATTATGTGGTTACTTTGCTGATACTTGATATGTGAGTTGATTGTTGATGATTTAAATATATCAATTGTCTAAGTTTAATCTATATGATTACATGAATTGATTGTCATGTCATGGTTCTATCATTTGGAACATATGTTCAACTCTTGAGTGTTTATTGGTGTTTCCACTATTGCATTCATGGCATGGCATGGCATGAAAGGGCCCAAATGCCATATTTCAAAAGCTTAGTTTTGAACAAATGGACCTAAGGGTCATAATTCGATAAAGGCTAGTTTTCTCAGAAATCTAGGTTTATAAGGTTAATTTAAAGCATATAGAATTGGTTTTTAAGTTGCCTACGAGCTGCTTGCTCGGTTATTGAATCTTCGAATTCCTCTTGGTTATTGGAATCCCTTAGGTTAATTCATTCTCGATTTAATTTTGAGCCGCTATATGCTGCTCTTCTTGGTTAAGCTGCCACGTGCCGCTCATGAGGCTACCTGCTCGGTTAAAATATTAGCTAGTGCATGTCACCTACATTAGCATGGAATACAATTGCATATGAAATTACAATTTTCAAAAAACATGTGCTTTTACTGCTCTATTTATTTGATGTGCTTTTGTACTCAGTTAGTTCAAAGGAACTGAGAGGTTAGTGTTTCTAATCTCAAATACTGAAGACTATGCTTGATGCTATTAAGAGGGGTTTCAAGAATTGCATTGAGAGTTTCAACTACCTGTTTAGAGGATCTAATCTTTGAAAATAGCTTGAGATTATAGGTTACTATGTTACTATACAAAAAGTTATCTTTATAACTTTTATGGTTTGTAAAATGTCTATATTAGTGAGACTCTAATATGGGTTAGGTAGACCCTATATGCTTTGAATAATATAGTGGTGTGCGAACCACACAATTTTGTAGTGTCTATGGAAGTTTGAGTTATAAGAAATTTGAAATCTTTTGAGTAGCATCATCCTTACTTTAAGGATGGCATCACGTCTCACCTATCAATACCATATTTTAAGCAGACGCCTGAAAAGGCGGATCGTGACAATGCATATGCATGATCATTTAATATAGAAATAAAATTTTTAGATTCCCTATTGCTAGATTATGATAGGTAACTACCGTCTTTGCATATTTTTAGCAACTAGAGTATACACATTAATCAATTAATTAATAATGTAAAACAACTTATTACATTATTACATACCATATTGCGAAGATTATCTTACCTTATATACATGCATAAATATAATACAAAATTATATGTATTATGTATGTATGCATATTAGTGTTAAATTTCCAATTCACAGTATCCACTTCACTGACTAGCTCCTATCAACATAAGGACATATACTAGGACATATACTAGGACATTGACAACCCAACAACCATAAATATGGAGAATTATGAAGGACCAAAACCAAGCAAAGGACGAAGAAGAAAAGGATTGGAGAAAATCATGAGTAAGTTGGCTCTTGAAGTAACGTTTTCCAAGAGACACTAGGATCTCTTCAATAAAGCTGTTGAACTGTCCATCTTTTGTAGTACAAAAGTCACTATGATTGCTTACTCACCACGTAGAAATCCCTCTGCGTTTGGCCATCCTTCTGCAGAAGTTGTCATTGATCATTACATAAGGGGGTTTGCTACTTATAATGTATTGCAAGTGTTCAATGGTGCACCGATAGGATTGGAGGAACGAAGAATACTGAGGAGTATATTGTATATAGCAAGTAGTGGAAGCTCAATGGGTGCTTATTGGTGGGACATTCATGTTGAAGGTTTAGGGTTAAAGGAATTGGGGTGCTTGATTGATTGCATAGAGAAGTTGTAAGAGAAAGTGAATGATAAGATAGAGAGGATGGGAATTAGGGGAAGTTTAATGGTATTGATAGGATAATTTAAAAATATTGTTAAAAAATTATGTGTGGGTCCTAGTTTTATGCAGATGAGTTAACATAGTATTGCACTAATTAAGGAAGTTTTGTCTTTAAAATACTAAGGTAAGGTAATCTAGGCTTACTACTTTTCATTTATAGCTAATTTGTCTTTGAACTACATTTTTCTATTTTCCATCAGAATTGATACTTAGGTAGTGTTTGGTTGCAAAATTATTTATAATACAGAATTGGACAAAGGTTATTGTACCATGTTTGGTTTATAAAACATATTTGGGATTGTACAAAATCTATTCATAGGATTGGATAAAACTTAAAATTTTTGTCTCTTATATTTAATGATATAAAAATATTAGAATTAGACAAAAAATAAAATATATTAATAAGAATTTTTTCCAATGCTTTATAATCCTCCTTGTTATGCCTAATTTTTGTAACCAAATGCTATCTTAAGCATGATAGCTAGAAAAAAATATTGCCAGTGATATGTTTATTTTTATGTATTAGTTTTTTATTGGTTCTTTTCTTATTTCAACACAATCCATGTGATTTTTTTTAAATGTTAAAATCTTTACAAATAGAGTAGTTAATTATCTTGTCGTGTAGGTTTATTTGCAGAACATAGGGATGAGTGAATGGTCCTATCGTACAAGGCACCCATCTGGATTTTGCTTGACTAGATAGGGTTCGGGTAGATATGAAAGGCCATCGAGTGGGTATTAAGGGCTACAGAGAAGATTTGAGTATCAATTTTTTGGAATCTACTCTCACAAGGTAGGGTACGGATATGAGGTCTTCTGACCCTGTATCCACCCTATAACTTATAGTATACTGTAGAAGATGCAAGTTCTAAGATATCATATATCCATCCTATTAAATATTATATAATATATTAATATATAATAAAAATGATATTCCATATTTTATTTTGCAACCATTTATATTCAAAATTATCTTTTGTAGACTACATTTTAAAAAGTTTTATTATTGAAGAATTTGTACTATTCTATTTTAGAATGACTTGTTATTTTTATTTTAAAAGAACTATGGTTGTATGTACATACTTCAACTCCTAAATTATGTTGAGATGGTGTTTATAGTAAAATGATTAATATATTAAAGTAGTTCCAAAGTTGTTAATTTTGAAATTTTGTATAATTTTTATAATTTTGTTTAATATCATATAAATAGGTTCCATAAGTATTCATTGTATGTTTCAACTTTCACACATAAATAAAGTATATATATTATATAACTTGTGATATTAACAAATTACTTTTTAAAATTTATTTCCACATATTATTTATGTTGAATGTATGAAAATAAAATAGTGTTACATATTATATGAAAACATATCAAAAACTATACACTTGATGTTTTAAAAAGAAAGAAAAAAATAGAGATTATATATATATATATATATATATAATTATAGATTTCATAAGGTATCTTGGACCCTATAGATTTTAAAGATTATTTAGTGCGTACAAGGAGCTACAGAGTAGGTTCTAGGTACAAAATTCAATACTATGTACCTTATAAGATAGGATATGAGTAATTCTTCATACTCTACTCATCTTATACTTGCTCACCCTAAGTAGAACATGATAAATGATAAGAACTTACCTAATATTCAAGGGAATACATGTAGAGGAGGTAATATTGGATGTTTTTACTAAAATTAAAAAATTTGTAAGATTTTTATGGTCAAGTAAATTGCATGGTCAATGTTGGACTTCACATTTCGCGACATAAGCCAGGTAGTTATTCGAAATTTTTTTAGGTTCTTAAGTAAGAATCAAAGCTCTAAGTTATAGCATAACTAATACAATATTTTTATACAAATTTGCTAATTTAAAAAATACAAGATGAGTTCAATTGAAATACAACAATACAACTATGTGAAATATCTCGAATTTCACCAGATTAATTAAGAAAGTAGGAATTAAATGGTACAAAAAAATGGAAAAATTTAAATCAAATTAGAACGTAAACTAGAAATTTGATTTAGATAATTTAACTAAGTAGATTAAGTAAATTATATAGTATAGTTAGGTAAATTAGCAAAATTCAATCTGGTAATTAATTTTTCTTTATTTATTTTTTACTAAAATGTCATGGATAAAAACTATCCTTTTAAGAATACGTTTTCATGTGAACTATTGAAATCAAGACAATTAAAGCCTTAATTATTTAAATTCTTTGATTTAGAATTTCTAACAATCTTCTTAACATATTGTCCAATCAATCATCCCACTATTAAAATAAATATAATAATTAACATATTAAGTATTTTAATGGTACAATTATCGTTAGTTGAGTATGAATCTAAGCTATAAAATTTTTCTTTCTATACTATGAAACAATAATTTGGAGATATACTTCTTATATAACAACCATACTTTGTCATTCATCTACATGAATGAGTATGCCTTCACATGAATGAAATAAATGTTTATATTAGCAAAGATAACTGCATTGACTTATTCTTGAATTAGAGCTCACAGCTTCGATAATTTTTGCTACTAGGATATCTTTTTAACTTATTAGACCTAAGAAAAAAAAAAGAAAACAAGCGAAATATACTAGAAAAAAAATTAAAAATAATGAGAAACATCCGAATTATTAGTTATCTAAAAGAGCCATGAACGTATAAGAGCCATGAACGTATAAGACCCAAAGACGGTATTTACTTGTCACAACGTAAGTATATATTAGATCTCTTGTCCGAAGCTGATATGCTAGAGTGTAAACTAGTAGAGACTCCTATTATTTAAAACCATCATCTAGCCGTTTACTCATACCAGGTGCCTATGAAAGATACCAACGATCAATAAGGAGATTAATATATTTATCCCATACATGTCCACATATTGCTTATGTTGTTGGTGTGATAAGTCAATTCATGCATGCACTGAGTGAAGATTATATGGCTACTATAAAGAGAATTTTAAGATTACTAAAGGGAACTCTAGGAAAAGGGCTGACCTTCAAGTGGAATGGACATCCAGAAGTAAAAGGGTTTACTGATGCAAATTGGGTAAGACACATTACTCATAGAAAGTCCACCTCAGGGTAATTTACATTTATTGTGGGAAATCTTGTGATATGGCATAGCAAGAAACAAAATGTATTAGCAAGATCTTTAGCAAATGTAAAGACCCGACATGCTCAATTCTCAAATTTAGCATATCAAGTCCCCAACCACGTATAACTCTTACGAATTATACGTAAGGTTGTCTTAAAAGAAGGTGTTTATGTTGAACATTGCTAAACCAATTTTAGAATTTATGAAATCGTTTAGTTAGATTTCTCAATAACTGGATTCGGCAGCGGAAAATCAAATTTTATAAAACAACTTATAAACTTCTACTCCCTACAGAGCAAACCAGTTTTCTAAGAAACTAACTTTATAAAAATACTTTATGATCTACTCTTAGGGGTAGATAATCATTTACAATCAATTGGGCATTAACAAGACCTTAAAAGGAAATACAAATTTATAATTAAATCCAGTCTTTACAGGACAAAACAAAGAAGAAACAAAATACAAGTAATATCTCGATCCTATCACACTTCACTCATTCTCTCATATCTTCAGAATCGCCCAAAACCCGAGACAAACATCATCACATCAATCATCATCACCATCACCATCCTCATCAACATCAACAACAATAATAAGAACAACAATATCAACAACCTCCACATCATCATCAAGTCATCATCTCATCATCATCATCAACAATAACAATACCTGTAAAAAGAATAACAACAACAAAGATGAGCCGAAGCCCAGCATACAGTAACACAATCACACGGAGTGGCACACAACTTAAACTATATGCAATGCACAACCATAGATTATTATCTTTTCTTTAAAGTAAATAAACAATTATCATAGGAGCACTCACACTCCGAATCAAGCCATGGGAATCTGGAGATCCTGAGTAACGCTCACGACGCTCAGGAGGTTGATATAAGCAGCCCGAATACTTATATCTCCTAAATAACATTACACTGACCAACTCTACTTAGACTCAGTCCATAACATGAATCTAGTTCACCCGCTCCCATAAACGTTGAACTAAACTATGATACTTCTTTCCAAGTTTAAGTAAATGTTACACTGTTACTATATTCCCTTCGATTAACCGCCGAGCCATGTCATTGCATCATGATAAGTGGCCTAAGCACCTATTATAATATTGTCATTGCATCATGATAACCCGCCGAGCCCAATCATTGCATCATGACAAGTGGCCTAAGCGTTTATTCTAACATTGTCATTGCATCATGACAAGTTGTCGCTCCTCGAACTGGATTCAACGACGAATAACACAATCAACACTCATCAATTATTAAGCTGAGTTTAAGTCTTAATCCATATTAGATGCCTATTCTAACATCCAACACACAAGTTACTGTGTACCTTGAATATGAAATCCAAACATAGCCTCGGAAGGAATTTCAAAAGATAATCCAGAAGATAAATCAGATATCCACTTCTGTTAAGGAAAGAGCTCGTATAAGAAACTAAACTAAACTAATCATCTACTTCATCAAAATCATATAAGAACTTAAGCTATTTATCCATTCATCTCAAACTCATTTCATTAAACTCTATTTGATCAGACACTAAATAGGAACCCCACTATGGCTGCGAAGATCGCCCTGCTAAAATATGGACAGTTCTTCTTTTTCTGTCAAAGAATTTCTTTTCTCTTTATTTATAGTGTTTTATTACAAAAGAATTAACAAAGAATTCATAAACCAAAAACATTCATTTTCCAAGTAAACACACATTTGAAACAACATATTTCCCATATTATTCAAAGATCATCCTAATTCATTCATCTAAGCTAATTAATAGCCATTAACCCATTTTAGCTTAACATTAGCCAAATTGATTAAAATTAGTCATTTGATTCATTTACTAAGTCAAGTTGATTAAACTTAGACAATCTAATTCATTTTAGCTTAGTAAAGTTCATTAAGCCAAGATGGACTTAGATTAATTACTAATTCATCATATATCTAAGATCTAGTAACTTAATCCCAAGTTAGCTTAAACCTATTCAAATTCATCAAAGTTAAACAATCTAATCCATTTTAGTTCATTCAAGTTCATTTAGTCAAATTGAACCTAGGTTTGTTAACTAAGTTCATTTTATAACCAACTTCTGGATTTAATCTAATTATTTATTAAATCTATAAATCTACTTAACCCATGTTTAATTACATGAATTAATTCACTTAACACATAAAATATCACTTATCTATCTCATTTTAGCTCAAAAAGATCCATTTCCTAAGCAAAAACACATTTGACAAACAAAAACAAGTTTTTAACTTTGTTTTGGAAAGTGTTGCAGTTGGAAAGAATCAAAATTTAAGCATCGATAATTTTCTAATTTGTAAAAACTGAAAACATAAAAATTTTATATCTCTTTTTAATCTTTCCAACGCAACTTGAATCGTCTCAATTGGAGGTCGGGTGAAAAAGTTATGGCTAAAATACAAACAGGCTACGAAACAGGGGAAAGCTGCACGATCGAGTGCATAGCCGTGCTCAAGGCCGTGCTGGGCATGAAAAAGTGACCCGAGATGAAATTTTAAGGATTTTAAGGCACATGCCCGTGCATCAGGTTGTGCACACTGGAACGAGAAAATGACGAAATCCTTTGTTCTTTAAATGCATTTTACATTTCTCAAAGTTCTTTAAACTCATTCCAAAGTTTCCCAAATCTTGTTATATGATCAATATAACATTCAAACAACATAAACTTCACATTCACCACATCAAACATCTTAAACTTCATGAACCTCCATAACCACTATTCATCATCTTCTTCCTCCAACCAATCCCCAACTTCCTTCAACCATTAAACCAACAAATACATAAATAAGCAGCACTCTCAACCCAATTCAAGATTAACTCATCAATTACAAACATAAATAACAAGTAAAAGCAAAGAGAAATAGAAATAGAAAACTTAGCTCTTTGAGCCTGCTCATGCAATTCCTTGTTCTTCTTCTTGTGGAAGCTAATTCTACTTGATCTCCTCTTTCTATCTTGTTGAAATTGAGATTCATGTCTTGACTTTGAAGAGAGAAAGAAGAAGAAGAAGAAGAAGAAGAAGAAAGAAAGAAAAGAGAAAAACGTAAAATGAAAAGAAAGAAAAAAGGCAGCAAAAGGAATGTAAAGAAAAGGAAATGATAAAACTAAATTCATATATTTTAGAAATAGAGTATAGGTTTAGAACTATCAGATCAATATCTATAGTTTCAGAAGTATTTAAAAGATGATTTTTGAACCGATATGTTTAAATTAAGATCTTAAAATAAGAACTTAATTTAAGAATCTATTTTGGATGAAAGATATTTAATTTGAGTTCGGGTTTAAGAACTAATATTTTTATTCAAGCAAATAAACTCAAATTTTGTAAAGATTTAGGAATTAGTGTTTAGGCTAAGAATAAAGAGTTTAGGAATCCTCTAAACATTTCAATGACTTGTTTAGAAAATTTAGATTTCAAATCTCAAATTTCATTTAATTAATTACTAATCTAACTTTGTCAACTTGTCTATTTATATCCTATGATTAATTTAATTCATTCAAATCTATCTAAACCTAATTTCTAATATATGTGAAGGTTTGGGGTATTTCAGCAAAAGTAGAATACAGAGGCATAGTTCATGGAAAATGTGAACTTTTATGGCCAAGGATTTTACTTATATAAATAGGTTTTAAGCCAAAGGAACCTATGCTTTTATATTGTGACAATCAGTTAGCTTAAGAAATAGCTAATAATCCTATTCAACATGATTGGACTAAACACATTGAGGTAAATCAACGCTTCATTAAGGAAAAGCTAAATCAGAGGTTGATAAACATTCCTTTTATTCGATCAAGTAAACAGTTAGTAGATATTCTAACTCATGCAGTTTAAGCTGAAGTTTTTATCATGATTGTCAAAACTGGCCCGGACCGGCCGATTCAACTAGAGCCGGTACTAATGCCGGGTCGGGTCTCGCCTAAAACTCATTTTTGCAACCAACCGACGAGACCCGGATTAACTCGGTCGACCCGGGCGGTCTGACCGAGTTAAACCAGTCAACCCAGACCGGTTGACCCGGATCCAAAAAATAAAAAATAATAAAATAAAATAAAAAATTAAAATTTAAATATTTATTCATACGTTATTATAAATTTATAAAAGATAATCATTAAATCATATTTATTTAATAATTAATTGATAAATTTGATCCAAATATAGAGTTAATTGAGTGATTACACACATATTGGTCTTTTATAATTAAATTATCCCTTATATTTTTATTTTTTCGTGACCCCGGTTCGACCCCCGGTAGAACCCGATCTGACTCCTAGACCCCTGACTCCCTAGCCTGTTTGGGTTAAACCTCGGTCCGGTTCTAACAACATTGGTTTTTATTAAATCTCTGAACAAGTTAAGCTTAGAAGATATCTTCTTGCCAACTTAAAGGGGAGTGTTAGCATGTGATTACCATAATTATAGGGATAATTAGCTTATTTATAGGTGATTTATAAGGAGAATCATCTGCATGGTAGGAAGTATATCTTCCTATATTAGCTATATTTAATTTCCTCTAATTTGGGAAATCAAATCAAGTTTTCTTCCATATTAAGTCTGTACCTTTGCCTATATAAAGGCAACCTAATTAAAGAGAAAAATAAGAAATATCGTTCTATCAAAGTCTAGCTTTTAACAATTCCCTCCTCACATGCCCCCAAAAAGCAAATAATAAAGGTTGGCCTTGTAGTTTACTCTTATTTTGAATGCAGCTATCTATAAAAAATGTAATTCAATAACACCCCTTTAAAAATAATTATAATTGTAATGAAAGTTTTAATAGTTTGATTAGGGCATGTTTATTCCTGAGTACTTTGTAATATATAAATAAATGTTCTATAATGAAGGAAAAAGGTGTCATTTGATGTAAAATAAGAGGGTTTTATGGTCACTCTAATAAATAATTATATGTTTTGTTAAATGACAAACACGTGATAGAAGACAAGTAGACATAGCTGTAAGCTGCCTTCAACATCTAAATGATGATAAGGACATTGATGCATCAAATTGCGGTATCTTCTCCAAGCATTTGACAAAGGGTCTCCCTTATATTGCCTTAAATATATTATCTCTAATTGAAGCTCTTCAATACAGCAAAATGGAAAGACTGGTGCTTGATGATAACTCATATCTTATCTTTCAAGCACCTACAATGAGAAAAACAAAAGCAAGTAGAAATGTACAAACATACAAAAGACTAGTATTTACAAAATAATGAAGAAAGTATTTGTATTTTTTTTTCAAATTTTGCAAAAAAAAAATTTAGATTTTTCAAATAAAAGGCCTAGTCCACGAAAGTCTTAAAAACTAAAATTAACACCAATTAGTCCCTAGCAACGGCGACAAAAACTGATCACGTTTTTGTATATGTGCTTTTTAAAACTCTTTTTAATCTTTTTTTAAATTCTTTTAAATGTGCAGGTATTTACTTGCCAATATACCAGGTATGTATGCAGTAATAAAATTTCGGTGAGTATCGAATCATGTCCATAGGGAGTAAAGACTGGTTCTCAATTGTATTAGCTCTAATTGTAGCTAGGCAATTCAAAAAAAAATATTTTTGGATTTTTTAGATAAGACTAACCTACAAAGATATGTGACTTCGAACACCTATAATTGAATTAGGTTAAGAGCCAACAAATCAGAAAATCAGTTGAATGTATGCTATAACCAGAATACACTTGTAAATCTAAATTGTCAATGAGTTTAGTTTTTCAATCAATCAAGCACCAGATAAAAACTTCTTCTTCAAAAGAAAGCAGTTATCCTAAATTAACCAATTTATTTCCTATTCCTAAGAAAATGATCAATTAACTAATCTGTATAATTTTCTAAACCCTAGTTGAATTCAAATCCATATGTCTATGAAATTTATAATCCAAATTAGCTAATCACAAAATCGATTAGAAAGGAATTTTCCAATTGCAATCCTAATCTATCATGCATTCCAGATTCAATTCAAAACATATGATAAGTGAAATAGCATCAATAACTTGAATACAAGCAAGAAAAGCAATCAATAGCAGAAATCATCAACTGAATAATTCAAATCAATAACTCGAAACCATTTTAAGCATAAAAGAACAAGTATTAAACATCATCCATAAAATGAATATAATAAAAGAATGAAATCACCTTATCATGAAAAATCCCGTTCATGAACTCAATTTCAAATGATGTTTTCCACTCGATCCTGGTGTGGAATCTGCAATCAAATAAAAAAGAAAAACTTTCTAGTGTCTAAGCCCTAACCCGGATCTAAGAGCAAAGAAAAAATGGTCTTCTTTTCATGCTAGGGTTTCTCTCTCTTTTAAGCAAGATCAATAGGAGAATATATATATATATATATATAGACATATGAAAAGTCACAGGAGACATAAGCAGGCATGAAGGCCGGCAGCCTTGAATGAAAATTAGCGACCTTCAATTTTTGACAAATTTTCTGAGAAAACATCACTGGAAGCTTTGTGACTTACACTACCAGCGTTGGATGTAGGTTAGCTAAAGGCCGATAGCCTTTCTGCTTCACTAGCTGACGTATAGGTAAATTCTAAGGCTGATGTTTCTCTATTTTTAGGCTGACTGTGTTACTTTGTTTAGAGTGGATGTTCAATGTTTTCGTGATGAAGGTTGGTGGCCTACTTTCCTCATTTGCCGGCTTTGAATTTCCACTTCTCCAATTTTGCACAAATCTCCTCTCAATTGCTTGTATTTGTAATATAAGTATCATTTCCTTATGATTTCTATAAAATCAAAAATAATTTAGCATTATTCAATCAATGAAAAGTAAGTAAAATATACATTTATCACCAACCTCCAATCTAATGCCACTGGCCTTCAACTTATGCATCGCTGATGTAGGGCCAGCCTTTATTGTCTCAGAATTACCCTTTGATGTTTAGGTCGCAAGGTTTTCTTCCGAAGTCGCCAGCCTTTCCTATTCGAAAAATTAAGAGTTTTTCCAGTCTTTTATATAACCAAGGCTTCTTCCTACTCCAAAATCATTTCTGATCCATAGAATTCTCTCAAAAATCTCTCTATCCATGATCTTTGCATGAAGGGAAATCGAGAATCAAGATCACAGTGAGTTGATCCTCTTCAATTCTTTAAATATTTAAAGGAGATGATCATTCCTTAAAGTTTTCTTTTAGGTTTCGAAGGAAATCTTAGAATTTTAGTGTTCTATAATCAAGGTGGCGAAAGAAGAACCAAAGAAATAAGTAAATGATTCTTCCCAATTCTATTGGTGATTTAAAAGTAAAATCTTTATTGAATTTCGTAATGGATTTTGAAGGGAGTCAAATTTTGAGAAAGAATTTAGAGAAACCCTAATTAGTAGTGTTTGGAGAATTTGTGGTTTTCTTATCAGAAGGAGAAAGGTGTGTATGTACTTAGGAAATATAATTGTTCTCATATTAGGGTTTTGATGATGATGGAATTATGAATATTCTTATGCAAACATATTTTGATTGAGTTTTGTTTTTTATCAGGTGATTTTGGTGAGATTAGGGTTTCTGTTCCTAAAAGTGATTTCACATACTTGTGTTTGTAGGATTAGAAATTGTAAACTGATTAATTGTTATCCGACTTTAAATTTGATTTGTTGTTTGTCTATGGTTGGGTCTAGCAGATTAGGAGGACCATTGTTATTAAGACAATATCCTCATAATCTATGTGTGGTGTTGTCCCAAGTGGAGTTGTGCACAAAGATGATTCTGGTAGTCTAGGAGTAGTATGAGTATGATACTCCAGATGTGTGGGAAGTTCCCATTACCAATATATGTATATATTACTATTTTCTATAATGTTTGTCTTTGCAGGATCATGAGTTACTCCGAGTTTAGGACTAGACTACAGATGGTTCTAAACTGTGTTGTTTGCTGGCTAAAAAAAATAATAACTTATGTTTATTGCATTAGTTATTCAGTTGTATATGAAATTGTATTATGATTATTCATGTGCGTGTGTTCGTGATATGTTATACTAGGCCTTTGTACTCACTCTTTTATCTTTATCAAGAACAGGTGATGATCCCGTAGTATTTGATACTTTTGGATATGATGTCTATGTAGACTATGGAGAGGACGATAGTGGACCTAACTTTCTTGTTAAATCCTAAACATGTTGAATTTGAGAAAATCTAAGTTGAAGATTGTTATTTACTTTTAATTAGTTTTGTGATTTTGGAAATTTTATGAGACTTTTTTCTAATGTTTTAAGTTTGAATTATGTTAGCTTGGGTTTATGCCAACTAAGTTGTTCAGAAGTTTTATGAGATGTTTTTAAACAAGTACCCTTTTTATATGAGAGTCTAAAGTCATATCTGTATTTGTGGATTAGTAAAATAATAGCCTTAGCATATCCATCTCAAGTGAGGACACGTGGTGGGTTGTAATGCCTTCAGTTTAGGGCGTTACAGCTTAATTAGTATCAGAGCTAAGGCTGCAAATCTTATAAGATCTAAGTTATGAACTCCTTAGGATGGTGAGCTTTGATGAGAGGGGTAGCAAATAGTTGAGGTTGCTTATTTAGATCAGTATTGCTTTTTTCTAGCAGTTATATATTGTGTTTTGATCTTTAAAGTTAGATCTACCCTTTTATCTCATGTTGTGTGTTTGCCTATGTTAAAATGCCTCCTAGAAGAAGAGCACCTGATGTTGGTTCCTCTAGAGCTAGTAAGAAGGAAGTTAATGGAGGACAATCACTTGAGAATCAGCCACCTTTGAACCAACCACCCCTAAATCCCTTACCTTAGGATCTACCACCACCGCCGCCCCTACATGTATGATTATAGGTACCTGTAGATGTTGCTCAGTTAATGCAAGTAGTGAATAACTTGCTAGGAGTAGTTACACAACAACATCAAACCATGCATCAAGATGTAGAGATGAATAGGCCAATGCTCAGGCATGGAGACAGGAGACTCAAAGACAGAATGAAAATTGAGGTAATGGTGTTAAACAGGCAGATGTAATGGGTTTTAACAAGTTCATGGATTTCAGTATACAAGTTTGAGCCAAAGCTTGGAAGTCCTCTAGATGCACAGTTATGGATGGAGAAGGTAGAGAAGACTTTTGCTACTTTAGACATTCCTGAAAATAAGAAAGTGGAATATGCTTCCTTTTTGTTGATTGGAAAGGAAAATAATTGGTGGTTGAGCACTAAGAGACACATGGCTGGAGTGGTTACATGGGACAAATTCTAATAGGCCTTCTACATAGAGTTTTTCCCTGAAAGTGTTAAACAACAGATGCTGCAAGAGTACGAGTGTAGGGTAAGATGACTGTTAAAGAGTACGAGGCTAAACTGAATGGGCTGATGTGGTTTCTGTTAGATCCTTTGAAGGAAAGTGAGGAGGCTAAAGCAAGTAGATTTATTACTGGGTTGGATCCTAAGATACTAGATCAGGTGAACTTGATGGATTTGACCAACTACTCAATTGTGATCACCAAAGCAAAGATAGTTGAGTAAGGTTTGAACAAGATGAAAAGTCATGAGCCACAAAGAGGTCATATCTATTTAGGAAAGAGAGCAGCTTCCAGTATTATTATCCAGGACAGGGGGAAAAGGCTTATCGCTCATCAAGTCAGAGTGATAGTTCAGAGCATAAAGAAGAAGTGTATCAGATGCCTTGGACCTCGCGATATTAAAGATTGTAAATGGCCTAAGAATACCTATTTTTCACATAGCAAGGTTGGGCATAGCCACAAATTCTACACAGAGAAAGGTATTCCATGGGTGTACTGTTTCAAATGTGGGCAAAGAGGGGATAAAGCCATAGACTGCAAAGAGGCTGGAACACAAATAGTTCCAGGAGTTTAGATAGGCCTATCACAGGCTAGCCAAGGACAGAGAGCATCAGCTAGAGTTTATACTCTTCAGCATAAAGATACATCAAGTGTTGACACTATTGCAGGTACATTCCCTATACTCCTGCATGGTGCTTATGTTCTTTTTTATACTCGATTCATTTGTATCTGTATGTGATGTGTATGTTGAATTTATGTCTGAATGTCTGTCTGTAAACACACCTTTAGGGAGTGGAGCTATGTTGAATCGAATTAGTAGAGATGTGGATATAAAAATAGAGGGTAGACATCTACCTGCAAACCTAGTAGTCTTGGATATAAAGATCGAGGGTAGAAATCTACCTACAACCTAGTAGTCTTGGATATAATAGACTTTGATATCATCTTGGGACTAAACTGATTGGTGAAATATCATGCTGTGATTGACTATCACAACCTAGTAATGGAATTTAAACTACCAAATGGGGATCATTTTGTACATAAGCTTGATGTATAAAGACTGCTAGTGTTGCCTACATATGAGTTGTGGGAAAGGTCAACATTAGTTACGGCAGCTATGATGGTAGAAGATAAACAAAAGACAGACCTTGCACAAATACTGGTTTTATGTGAATACCTGGATGTTTTTCCAAAAGATCTACCAAGATTACCACCAAAAAGAGAAGTTAAGTTCTATATTGACTTAGTCCTGGGTACTACTCCCATATCTAAGATATCATATCATATGGCACCAACAGAGCTTAAGAAGCTTAAAGTCTAGCTAGATGATTTGCTCAAGAAAAAGTTTATCAGACCTAGTGTGTCGCCCTAGGAAGTTTTAGTTCTGTTTGTAAAGAAGAATGATGGTAGCATGAGACTATGCATAGACTATAAGGAACTGAACCAAGGAACTATCAAGAACAAGTACCCTCTGCCAACAATAGACGATCTGTTTAACCAGATGGTAGGAGCAAAAGTATTCTCAAAGATTAATCTCGAATCAAGGTATCACCACTGTAGATTAGAGCAGAAAATATACAGAAGACAACTTTCAAGACCAGATACGGGCATTAAAAATTTGTAGCCATGCTGTTTGGTCTTACTATTGCACTAGCCATCTTTATTGACCTTATGAACAGAGTCTTTAGAGATTACTTAGATCTGTTGTGGTGGTCTTTATATATGATGTCTTGGTGTATTCTAAAATGAAGGAAGAACATGAAGAACATATGAGGTTAGTTCTGACCAGATTACATGAGGGTAAGTTATATGCTAAGTTCACGAAGTGTGAGTTCTTATTAGAACAATTGACTTTCTTAGGACATGTCATTGATGAAAATGGGATAGCTTCCGAGAAAGTGAAGGCAATAGTTAAATGCCCAAGACCTAAAAAATGTGTCAAAAATAAGAAGTTTTCTAGGAATGGCACTACAAGAGATTTGTCGAAGATTTTTCTAAGATTGCAAGCCTATAAACCAAACTAACACAAAAAGGGGTAAGGTACGTTTGGGATGAAGACTGTGAA
The DNA here is from genome assembly GCA_024138025.1 of Combretum micranthum. Classification (NCBI taxonomy): domain Eukaryota; kingdom Viridiplantae; phylum Streptophyta; class Magnoliopsida; order Myrtales; family Combretaceae; genus Combretum; species Combretum micranthum. The sequence continues at coordinate 486,351 of JAMXBD010000289.1, forward strand.
AATAGTTTCAACGGTTAAAGGAAAAGTTGGTCTCTGCACGACTTCTAACCTTACCAATGAGTGGAGAGGAGTATACTATCTATAGCTATACCTCTATACAAGGACTAGGATATGTGTTGATATAAGGAGGTAGAGCAATAGCATATCCTTCTAAGAAGCTAAAGCCCTATGAGAAGAATTACCCTACGCATGATTTAGAACTGACAGCAGTAGTTCATTCCTTGAAGTTATGGAGGCATTATCTATATGGAGAAAGATGTAAGGTATATACGGATCACAAAAGTTTGAAGTAAATCTTTACCTAGAATGAGTTAAATATGAGGCAGGTGAGATGGTTGGAGTTGATAAAAGACTATAGTGTGGATATTTAGTATCATCCTAGAAAGGCCAATGTAATAGCAGATGCCTTAAGTAGAAAATGAGTAGAGAATCTTGCAATTTGATCACTTTCTTAACAATATTTGATGGATGATATGAGAAAGCTTGAATTGGAGATAATGACCAGACAAGTAAGTGTAAGATTGGCAAACCTATAGGTTTAACCTATCATTTTAGAAAGGATCAAAGAAGCACAAGTGGGTGATCCAAGCATACAGGAGATAAAAAGAGAATGGAAATAGGCAAAGCAGTTAAATTTCATTTTGATGAAAAAGGTGTTATGAGATATAAAGGGAGGTTATTTGTGCCAGAACAAGGAGAACTTAAGAAGGAGTTACTGAAAGAGGCTCATTACTCTGGTTATTCTATCCATCCAAAAGGAAACAAAATGTATCAAGATCTAAAAAGTTGCATTGGTGGAAGAACATGAAGAAAGAAATAGTAGAGTATGTATCCAAATGTTACACTTGTCAGTTGATTAATATTGAGCATAGAAACTAGTAGGTGAATTGAAGCCTTCACCACTACCTCAATGAAGTGGAAGCTTGTAACTATGGATTTTGTTGCTGCTCTACTTAGCACAAGAGAAAAGTTTGATTCGATATGAGTAATTGTGGACAGGCTAACAAAAGTAGCTCACTTTATACCAATCAAAACTAGGTATACCATGGAACGGTTGGCAAAGTTATATATCAAGGAGATAATGAGGTTACATGGAATATCAGTGACCGTTATATCAGATAAAGACACTAAATTTGTTGGAAGGTTATGGAAAAGAATGCAAAGCTTTAGGTACCAAAGTAGTTTTTAGTACCGCTTGCCACCCTCAGACAAATGGACAATCTAAAAGGACTATCCAAATCTTGAGAATATGTTGAGAGCTTATATTTTAGATTTTAAAGGCAGCTGGGATGAGCATTTTCCTTTACTAGAGTTTGCTTATAACAACTGCTATCAAGCATCGCTTGGGATGCCACCATATGAAGCTTTGTATGGTAGAAAGTATCGATCACCAATTCATTAGGATGAAGTTGGAGATAGACAAATTTTGGGACCAAAACTGATACAGGATGTTAATGACAAAGTCAAAGTGATCAAACAAAAGTTGCAAGTAGCCCAAAGTCGTTAGAAAAGTTACGCTGACAAGAGGAAACCTTTGGAGTTTCAAGTGGGAGAACATGTCTTGCTTAAGATTTCACCAACCAAGGGTGTTGTTAGGTTTGGATTGAAGGCAAGTTAAACCCTAGGTATGTGGGACCTTATGAAAATTTGAAATGATAAGCAATGTGGCTTACAAATTAGCTTTACCACCTAGTTTGAAGGGAATACACGTGTTACATGTATTAGTGTTAAGAAAGTATGTAAAGGATCCAAAGTAGATTGTAGCATTAGAACCATTGGAAGTGCAATCGAATCTCTCTACTGTTGAAAAACTAATGAGAATTGTTGACACTAAAGAACATATTCTGAGAAGGCGAGTGATCAAACATGTGAAGGTACAATGGATGAATCAATTAAATGAGAAGCTACATGGAAGCTAGAGGAGGAGCTGGGAACAAAGTATCCCGAGCCTTTCAATGATTCAGGTAACTTTTGAGGACGAAAGTTTCTTTTAGGAAGGAGAGATCTAATATATAAATAAATGTTTTATAATGAAGGGTAAAAGTGTCATTGGATATAAAATGAGAGGAGTTTATGGTCAACCTAATATATAATTATATGTTTTATTAAATGACAGACACGTGATGGAAGACAAATGGATGCGGCTGTAAGCCACCTTCAACGCTGCCAGCCTTTACTATAATGTTGTCGGCCTTCAACTTGTGCCCACTAGCATAAGGCTAGCCTTCAAGGTCTTAAAATCTCCCTTTGATGTTTAGGGCACCAACTTTTCTCCCAAGGCCACCAGCCTTTCTTATTCAGAAAATTAAGAGTTTTTCCAAGTCTTTTATATAACATAAACTTCCTCCAACTCCAAAATCATTCCTAATCCATATAATTCTCTCAAAAATATCTTTGTCTGTGATTTTTGCATCAAGAGAAATAGAGAATAAAGATCATGGTGAGTTGATCCTTTTCAATTCTTTAAAGATTTAAAGGAGATGATTCGTCCCTAAAGTTTTTTTTTTTTTTTTGGTTTCAAGGAAATCTTAGAGTTTTAGTGTTCCACATTCAAGGAGGCAGAAGATGAACCAAAGAAATAGGTAAATGATCCTTCTCAATTCTTTTGGTGATTTAAAAGTAATATATTTTTTGAATTTCTTAGTGGATTTTGAAGGAATCATATTTTGGGAGAAAATTTGGTGAAAACCCTAATTAGTGGTGTTTGGAGAATTTGTGGTTTTTCGATTAGAAGAAGAAAGGTGTGTATGAACTTAGGAATTATAATTGTTTTCATATTAGGTTTTGGTGATGAAGGAATTATGAATATTCTTATGAAAACATATTTTGATTGAGTTTTGTTTATGTTCAGGTGATTTTGGTGAGATTAAGTTTTTTGTTCCTAAAAGTGATTTCAGGTACGAGCTTACCTTGTTTGCTGTTTGTGTTTGTAGGATTAGAAATTGTAAATTGATTAATTGTTATCAGCTTTAAATTTGATTTGTTGTTTATCTATGGCTGGGTTTAGTAGATTGGGAGGACCATTGTTAGTAGGACAGGGCCTTGATGATCTAGGTATGGCACTGTCCTGAGTGGAGTTATACACAGAGATGATTCTAGTAGTCTAGAAGTGGTATAGGTACGGTACTCGGACTTTGTGGGAAGTTCTCAACACCAATATATGTATGTATTACTATTCTCTATACTGTTTGTTTTTACGGGGTCATGAGTTACTCAGGGTTTAGGTTTAGATTGCAATGGTTCTAAACTGTATTGTTTGTTGCATTAGTTATTAAGTTGTATGTGAAATTGCATTATGCTTGTTCGTGTGCATATGTTTGTAGTATGGCGTACTGGGCCTTTATGCTTACTCTTTTATCTTTTTTCAAGAACAGCTGATGATCCCATAGTATTTGATATTTTTAGATATGATGTCTATGGACTATGGGTAGGACGATAGTGGACTTGACTTTCCTGCTGAATCTTAGAAATGTTGGATTTGAGAAAACCTGAGTTGAAGACTGTTATTTATTTTTAATTAGTTTTATAATTTTGGAAATTTTATGAGACTTTCTTTCTAATATTTTAAGTTTAAATTATATTAGCTTAGGTTTATGCCAACTAAATTGTTCAAGAGTTTTATGAGATGTTTTTAAACATTACCCTTTTTACATGAGAGTCTAAAGTCATATCTGTATTTGTGGATTAGCGAAATAATAGCTTTAGCGTGTTCATCTCAAGTGAGGACACGTGGCAGGTTGTAATGCTTTCAATTTAAAGCGTTACATACATAATGAAAACTTTAATGAATATGAGTGATGTAGCAATTGCTTGTGTAATAAAGTATGTTGCTTATTGGTTGCTTAGCAATTAAAGTTGCTATTATAACCAAACCCCTTACTCCTCCCATTAGTCCTTCATACTTATTTAATATTTATAAAAATATATAAACATTTTTTAAGATAATAAAATAAAATGGGACTGATAACAATTTTTAAAAAGTAAATAAATGACTTTGTTAAAGTAATCAGGGATAATTTGATCAAACAAATGTAACTAAGGATAAAGTAGAAAGTTGTTTAACAAGAAGAGTTGAGTTACTTTAAATCTTGAGATGACACTTTAAGCAATTATTAAGCAACTCGTGAATAAAGATGATCTTATAGCTATTGACAAGAAGATGAAGAAACAACCTTTGAGAATGTCCACAAACCAAATTCACCTAATTTCATAATTTTGATTCGATTTGCACTGAAATTGATCTTTAAATAAAATGGTTTACTAGAGTTAAAATAAGACATTATTTCAAGCCACATTTTACCTTTATTTGAAAATAATAATTTTTTATATAGAAAACAAGTGGTAAATTTTTTTTCACCACTATAAGATGATTTTTTTTTTTTATTTTTTTATATCTTGAATGTTACTGCTTTTTATTTTTTTTCCTGTTTTTCTCATTTCTCATTTTTAGGCCTATTGACTTCCAATTTTCATTTTCATCTTTTGTCTTTTTTCATTTTTTACTAAAATGTCATGGATAAAAACTATCCTTTTAAGAAAACCTTTTCATGTGAACTATTAGAATCAAGATAGTTAAAACCTTAATTATTTAAATTCTTTGATTAAGAATTTCTATCAGTTTTCTCAATAGATCGTCCAAGCAATCATCTCACCATTAAAATAAATATAATAATCAACATATTAAGTATTTTAATGGTACAATTATCTTTAGTTGAGTATGAATCTAAGCTACAAAATTTTTCTTTCTATACTGTGAAACAATAATTTGGAAATATACTTCTTATATAACACTCATACATCGTCGTTCAGCTACAGCCAACATGAATGAGTGTGCCTTCACATGCATGAAATAAAAGTTTATATTAGTAAAGAAAATCGCATTAACTTGTTCTTGAATTAGAACTCGCAGCTTCAATAATTTTCGCTGCTATGACATCTTTTCAACTTATTAGACCTAAGAAAAGGAAAAACAAAACAAGCGACATGTACCAGGAAAAAAAAATAAAAATAATGAGAAACATCCGAATTATTAATTATCTGAAAGAACCATGAACGTACAACAGGATTATAAAATTAAAGTAACTTGTTTGGATTATCGAATTTTTATTTGTATTATTAACTTATCGGTATTAGATCAGTATCAGTTTGTTTGATCAGTTTATTAGTAAAATTATCAATTTTTCATCACATCATATCTGTATCTGTTCTGTTTTGATTCGGTTTGAAAATGATGTCAAATGATACCAAACCAACATATCCAATATATCTAGTATTAGAGCTAGTTTTGGCTTAATATCACACAGGAATTATCATTTTAGTAATTCTTATTCGAATTAATTTTAGTGAACCAATAATTTTTGGTCAATTTTTTGATACATCACATTCTCCATTTTTAGTATAAAAACTAAATTTCAGAATTATAACAATTTCACGAAAAAGAAAGGTCACACAGAATTTAATTTAATAATGCTATATCTAGTGCGACAACACATGACATTCCATTTTCCATTGTTGGCTTCCAATCTCGCGGCTAGCAAGAGCAAGCAATTAATAATACCATCCCGATACATCATTCACTGCATGCACCGCGGTTTGGATCCATTTTGTTTGAATCTTGAAGTCAAATTATTTAAATATTAATATTAGTTTAATTAAAATAAAAATTATGAATTTTTAGATAAAATTAAACTTAAATTTAAATAAGTTTAATCAAGTTAAAGAACAAGTTTGTACAAGATAGCTTCAAGTTGAAGCCGAATTTAAAATTCAGAAAAAAGACGAAACTCGACTTTAAAATTCCGAATATGGGTTCAAATTCAAAGTAAGTTTAATTCCTTTTCAAATTGCAGTCCTGTATTCACCTACATTGCAGCATATGTTTGTCCTTGTTAAATGTATTAAAAGCAACATTAAAAAATAAATAAATAAAACAGAAAAGAATAAAGGGTGACTTCCTGTTCTAGGGAAACATCACTCTAGTTAGGACCTGGGAGAAATGTGAGAGTTAGTGTTCTTAAATAATGTTTCTATTTTGGAGACCCTAAGAAAGGACATTTAATTAGAAGGGAAATTTATTAAAAAATATATATATTCCATGCAACTAGAAACCATGATTACCCCTCATCACCATGCCCTTATGAAGCAAATATTTATGAAGGTGTACTGGTAATCTTATGTCCTTTTTATTTAATACGCAGCCAATCCATAAAGAAAATGTAGCTCCAAATGCCCAAGAAAGGCCAATTAATTCACCTACTTTCATCTTTTGGTGAATAAATAAATTCACCTACTTATGAGCTCTTGAGATGATTCCTTGCGCTTTAACGTATACATATATATATATGATACGAGGAACCTCAAAAATAATGCAACCATAACCCTACAACTACATCTTACTAAGCAGCTCATGATGCACTGCCGAATAAAATGTGGGCTTCACAATTAAAAGTCTAGAAGACTAGAAGTAGCCATCAAGCTGTTTCTTTTTCAGGTTTTGTTTTTTCCAAAAACTTGTGAATCCGAAACAAAATTGGGTCACAAAAGCATAAACCCTAATGCCTAACGGTGGTGGTGACCTAATTTCTTTTAACTAGTGATTTAATATATGAGTTTTAAACTTGCCAATTACTTACAAAAGGAAAATTTTTTAATGTTGATTCATATCAAATCAAAGGTATATTTTAATTTATTTTATTAGATGCAAAATAAATAAATGTATAAACACAAATACGGATTTGTAAATTATCTTCAAAATCACCAATATATATCTATATATATATATATATATTACCCGGAGACGCATACATTAAATTCAATTATAATCTGCCAAATAATTGTATAGTTTATCTCTTTATTGAACCATGTCAGATAAAAAATAATAATAAATTAAAAAGTCCACCTGAACTTTTTGACCCAACATTATGTTGATTAGAAGAATATTTTATTAGCTTCAAATTCTAAAATTTTAAGACCAAGTTCTCAATTTTACAAGTCGAGCTCAACTTACAACTCAATAATGTGTCATTTCAACGCTACTATAGTTTACACGCTTTTTTATGTAAAATCTGCAAACATAGCTACACGAAAAGCAAAGACTTTATGTCATAGAGAAAATAATGAAATATAAGGAATAAAAGGATTAATTATTATAATAATGGAGCATTTTATTCCAAATCTAAAGAAGAAATAAATGTCAAACAAGGGGTTTTGGTGTGATAAACTACGGAATTCAACTGAAAAAAAAAAAAACAATTTCAGTTAAACTTGTGATATGTGGGAAAACAAATTGAATAAAAGCGAGTTAAAAAAAAAAAACGAAAAAAAGCAAAGAAATAATAGTTGGGTCCACAACCACAGCCACAACCACAATGGAAGCAACAAGAACAAGAGAAGCTTTTGAAAGTACAAACCATAAAACTACACTAATAATAATAAAGTGGAAGTAAAGCAAGGCAAAGTGGTCACAAGATCCACATTGGCGGGTCTTTCTTTTAAAAAGGAAAAGCATTGTAGTTGTAATTGTTGTTAGTGTTTTAACTATATGCACTAAAAAACCAGTATGAAACCCACGTCCCCATTTACATCCAACCGAACCCAATCCCATCTTTTCTGCTGTACGGAAAAATTCCACGGTCCAGTCACCAAACCATATAATGACTTTATATATGTGTGTGTGTGTGTGTCTCGTTTAGCTTGATTGATGTAATTTGGAACCTTAACCAGAACAAAACAATTCTCTCAAGACAAATTATATAATACCCTTTTGAAAGTTCTTTTCCATAGGTGTCCTCGTTTTGTTTTTTCTTTTTCTCCTTAAACGATGAAGTGGGGTCGTAGGAAGAAGACTACTTCTTTACCTTCATCTCCAAGAAGGCCTTCTTTACTATCCTCATGGATTCTAAAGTTTAAGAGGATGGGAAGAAGTAACGAAAATGAGAAGTATGTGAAAGGGATTCCGAAAAGGAAGCCACGTTCACGTTCGCCCTCTAGGATGATGAGTTATTCTCGTGGCAGTAGCAATAATGGTGTGAAGAATGGTCATCATTTGGATGGAAGAAGATGTGTTGGGTATGATGGTTATGATGGTGGTGATGATGTGAGTGCTTTTTGGAGGCTGTCGTTCAAGGAAGAGCACAAGAGCGTAAATGGCGTGCCTGGTCATAGTGTGCTGAGGCCGGTTTGGTATGATTCGGATGAGGAACCTGGTGCCCCTCCTTCGAGCTGCAAGAGCTGCAATTTGGGGGTTGAGGAAGGGGAAAGCATCCATAAGTTTGATGAGATGGTTTCGGATGCAAAGAGAAGAAAAGAAAAGGCCATTCCGAATCGTGTTAGAGTATATGGATCGAATCAACGAGCTTTAGTGGAGATAGAGAAGGATTTATCAAGTTGGAGTTGGAAGAAAGAGTTGGAATTGAGGAAAAGAGGATAGGTACGATGAATTGCAATCCTAGGAAAGATGTTTGTGTCGTGGACATGGGTTATGGTTTAAATGCAAGCAAGTGCGGAGAAGATCCCTTGTTTCCTCCTATAAATTTAGGAAAAACTAGAGATTGTAATCTCAACAGTCATGAGAAACAGAGGAAGTCTCGTTACATAAGCCGGGAATTACCAAAGAGAGGTCTTAACCTCAACAACCAAAGCAACCGCGTTAGAGCTTATTCTCCTAGAACCGCAACCCGGATTGAAACATGCAAATTAAGAGCGCTGGAAGACATGAAGAAAGCCAAACTGAAGATGAAAAGGAAGATCAAAGAAAAAAGGGTCCCTGTTGAAGGCAAAAATGGTTTAAAGGAATTTGCGGTGGTGAAGTGTTCGTTCGATCCACCACGGGATTTTAGGGAATCAATGATGGAGATGATCATGGAAAGAGGGATCAGCCGACCGGACGAGCTTGAAGAGCTACTGACTTGCTATCTAAGTTTGAATTCTGATGTTTATCATGATCTTATCATCAAGGTGTTTAGACAGGTTTGGTTTGAATTGAACCATGCTTGGTTTGGAAATGAATCTGCTGAATTACTCAAACAGAATTGTTACCACCATCATTAGGAAATGTCTAGTTAGTCATTGGAAATAGATTGCTTGCAATGTAAATACTTACAAATGCGTACTAGACTTCTAGTTTCTCGTGGTGCTTTTACATGAAATAAAGACATTATAAGTATGGACAAGTATGTATCTATGCTTTTAATGTTTTTTTTTTTTTCTTTTTCTTTAGTATCTAAACATTACAATTCAGCATCCACAGACATGTCTACACTTTTAATTTGATTAACAATTTAGTATTCCATTATCAGCTTTTATGTTGTATAACTGCAAAATGTTTGTAGACAAGAACATTAAAAGTACTTTGCTTCTTCATGGTTGTCACTAGGTGTTCTATGCTGAGGTTAATGAACAGTTGTAAAGGCAGTGGATAAAAAAAATTTCCCTGACAGAATGATTCACAAAGTTAATGCAATGTAGCTTGCTATTTGGCAGTTAGCACAACCAAACTTCAATGCTTACACTCCCTGTCACTTCCATTATGCTATGTGATTATAAAATGGACCACTTTATGATCAATTGTTCCAACTTTCAAGACAGGATTATCAGCAGTATTAAATAGAAGAAAGTATCATTCATTGGCCTTCTATTCGTACCTGCTACTGCCCCAGCTGTATGCCCAAAACCAAGATGGTAAAAATTAAATTTGATACTTGGAATTTGTAAAAGATTTAATTTGATATCTGAATTTAGAAAAAAAAAAAAAGATTTAATATCCAATTAAATTTTTTATAACTATTTTTATTGCTTTCTAAATATTGTTACTAATAAGAAAGACAATCTATTATTGGAAGTTTTATTACATCTCCTAGTGTCATTTAACACTAATAGATTGCCTCTTTCACTTTAGTAAAAGAAACAAAATGTTAGATGGAAAGTAAAAATATCACGATAGTTTACTTGAATAATAAATTGATTATTTTAAAATTTAATACTAAATTGAATTTTCGTATAAAGTTAAGATACTAAGTTTAATATTTTTTTAAATCAAGATAAAAGGAGATCGTGTCACATGATTTTAGATATCTCAAATGCAATTGTATTTATCGATCATGTTTCCCCCAACAAGAAGGAACAAATTTTATTTTATGTATAGAAAATCGGGCCTACACAAAAGAAAGAGAATTTTTTCCATGGGTTCAATTTTATTTTGTAAATAACAATGAAACATTAAAGCCCGGAGGCTGTTATTAAAGATGAGTGCTCCCTAAATCGTGAAATTTTCCTCTTATGACGTTCATAGAGAAGCATCGATTATTATCCTTGATCAGTTGCAAGTTTTCAAAAATTGAATTTCTTTTTTCAAAAATTTTATATTTTCTTATCTAGTATAGATTAAAATGAAAGGCTATCAATCCCTCCTCATTCTAACTAAAGTTGCTATTGTTGTGTTAAATTAAGAGAATTACAATTCATAGTAATTGCTATTACTAAAATGATGAATAACAATTCATGTCCACATCCATAAATTGTTATTTAATCCATCTTAAAAATATCGTCTATATAGCTATTTACTTATATAATAATGACTGGGAGTATTATAGATATATTATCTTTTACTCTAATAATTACTTGTTTTAATTTTTTATACTAACATTATAATAGCCTTACAACCATATTACTGTTAAATTGAAATTTAATCCCCCTTATTTAATACGGCGAAGTGAACAAGTCATTAGTGTTAAAGTTGATGTGCATTGTAATGACCCCAAAGGGCTTGATAGAAATTTCTAAAAGCTTGCATACACGTATGCACCAGTTGCATGAGAGTTGTCTCATGAGTCAGAAAACATGAGATTCTATTTAAAATTTTAATTATTTTAACAAATCATAGTATATATACACATACATGCTTCATAATATGAAAATGACTATAGAATTCCGACTTCTCATAGATCGATAGAATCGTAGAGAATCAGTATTTCTTACTAAGCAGTAAAACAGGTAGTTTATATCAATTCAATAAAAAGAAAACCTAATCAACACCATAGTTATCACCTATATTACTACTTGGCCTTCCAAACTTTTTGCGAAAATAATCTTGGAGTTGAATAGCTCTCTTTCACACCGCACATATCCCATTCTTATTAGGTTACCTGCAAAACAGACTATTGGAGAGTGAGCAAAGGCATGGCTCAATGAGATGGGAGCATAACATTCTCATTGCTGCACAACAAACAAAAACAAACAAGTTATCAATCATATGCTATGCATGAATAAGCATATGTAATGAAATCATCGTACGCAGTCTTCCAGTAACTAGCGTAAAGTCTAAGGTATAGACCATCACTTGACTTAGGGTTGGGGAATTAGTAGTTCCATCAATATTCAGGTCATCCAATCACTTTCTCTTAATTTGCAAGTTATAAGGCACCTTAAACGTAGCCCTACTTAAGATACCTTCAATACAATCCTAAGATGAAATATTCAAAATAGTTCTCTTAATACCTACGGATACCTTAAATGCAGTCTAAGTTAGGCTCAAGATACGTTAAATGCAATCCCGAACCAACTTAGGGTATCTTAAATGCAACTCTAATTCCATAAAACTCACAATAGGACCTACAATGATTGATAGTTCAAAGCTTCAATAATATGAAACTTTTCCAAATTTTTTAGTTCGTACTATCAAAACATGATACTTAAAAATGCTCATAAAGAGATTATGATAAAACTTATATTCAAAAATAATTTTCTTAATACTTATCGATACCTTAAATGCAATCTGGACTAGCTTAAATTTTACTATCCATCGTGTGATAATGATGGCATTAAATAATGTAAGACACCCTACAATGCTATGTTAGATTTTATTATATAATGATATTTATTAATAGTTTCAAGGATGACAAACCAAATTATAATTAAAACAATTCATATAAAATGTAAAACTATAGTAATCAGCATTGGTATAACTCAACTATCAAACAAGTACAATTTCCAATCAATGATCCCATCAAATTCAATAACAGGCATATTAATAAAGGCTTTATGATTAAAATTTTAAATAAGCTTAATTGTTATTGGCATATAGATCAATATGTGCAACTCAAATTAACATATGTATGATCGTTCATATACCACAATTATATTGAAATTAGAATGGATAATTTATCTTTCACTCAGATTATAAAATGAGATTCCTGAATTTGTGCATTGATATATATATGTTGTATAACTTGAAATTAAGTGTGTGTGGGATGACTCGGAGGCATGCTTGTCCTCTTTTATATATATAGCTCGAATTAATTAATTATAGGATCACTAAAAAAATAGCAGAGATTCGAATCTGCAAGCCTTTTTGAAATTATAAAATCACTTAATTGTAATATCACATAACATGTCAATATATTCAATAAATCCCTTATATAATTTCATCTAGGAAACAATAGGACCCCTTTGTCATTCCATTTATAAAGGACACCCAAAACATAAATACATACATATATATATATACACGTATGTCATTTAAATATAATATTAGTAAAACTATATTATATATGTTGAATTTTACACTATCTAAATAAAATCACGATATTTAATTATTAAATGAAATGAAATGTAGCATCGGTTGTCAGTGGATTTTGCGCTCCATATGCTTGAAGGCAAACCTAGGAGCTGATATAATATTTTCATTTTTACTTTTAAAGTTTCAGTAGGAAAATTTCAAACGTATTCACGATACTCATCTTTTTTTTTTTTTTTTGGCCAGTCACGATACTCATCTATTAAACACAAAAAACCGTGACTTATTGAATTAACTGCAGCCTATTTCTGTTTGGATGATCCATTTTTTATCGGTTTCAATAATAATATTTGTATCATATTTATTTTATATCAGTATCTTATTTGTTTAATTTGTTCATGAATAAAAATATGTTTTTCATTATCATTTTTTCAGATCAAAATCACAATAGCATGTATCATCATATCATCTCTAAATAATTTAATTTAAATCCTAACAAGCATAAAAGAATGTATTAGGCCATTGAATATCCCACTCATCTTAATCTTATTTAACTGAAATAATCACGTGGCTGATTTGAAAATCAAAATATTCATCAATGAAAAAATATCTTTTTCTATAATTAATATATCTAAAAATATAAGTTTATAATAACTAGTATAGTAAAATTTAACATTTGATATTCCTATAAATAAAATTTTTAGGATAGATAAAACCTTCCTAGATCTATTTTTGTTTTGAAGAGCAGTATTTTCAGAATTAAAAAAACAGTTGGAGTATGTAAATGTTGTAGATTTTCCAAGTTTATGAAACGTTCTGATATAATAAAATAAAAAAGAAAAAAAAATTGACCAAAACGGAAAAACGGAGAGAAAAGAAGTTACGGTACTTCATGAATGGAATGTCCACAAGTCGATATATGAAAATACTTTAACTTGACTTCCTAGAATTCTGACGTCAGGAATCAGAATTTGATAAATATCCATTTATGGATTACTTAATACGCGTAATCATGGGCTTTTATTAATATAGGTTTTTAAATGTTCTGTAAAGAATATTTCCTTTCCCACTATATTAAACGTTGTAAACATTATGGTATATTTAAATTTTTTATTTTTTATTTTTAATATTTTTTTATAAACTAAAATTTATTCATTAATAATTTAAATTATTATTATTTTAATATTTTATGATCTAATTAATAATTGAATTGTCCTTAATTTTACTTTATTTATATCTTATTATTATAAATCGGTTTCACATGCCTACTACAATCTATCTTTTAATTTTTCTTATCTCAAAAAGTAAAGGATTTGTATTCATATATAAAAGAGACATTTGTGTTATTTTGCTAAAATTAAAATTCCTAAAAAATCTGTTCATTTTTTTTTCTTTTTAATAATTATGACAATCCATAACTTCAATATGTCAAATTTTCTTAATAAGATATTCATTGAAGTGTTCCTTTTTAAGTAAAATTGATAATTGCCACATTTGGTGTCCTAACTTTATTGATTTGTGCAATTAATTGCATATAGCTTTTTTTTCGCAAAAAAGATGGAATTTCATTCAATAGAATAAAATTACATCACTCAAATAGATTGATACAAGAGAATTGACTAACTAAGAGTAGAGATGCAACCGGGGCGGGTCATTATAGGGTACCCGCCCCGCCCGAACCGTTAAAAACCCTATAGGGTCTGACCCTATAGGGTCGCAGGACGGGTTTGGAAAATTACTTGCTGACCCTATAGGGTTTCGGGAAGGGTTCGGGTCATTAAAAAAACCCGATGGGTAACCCGAACCCGTCATAATATAAATAATTTAAAAAATTAAATCTAAAATTTTAAAATCACAATTATGTAATATATTTTTATTATTTCTTGACTTTTAACATCTTGATCTGCATCTCCATTGTATTTAAGATATAAAAACCCTTACGAATTTTCTCCTTGAGTTAACACAGTAAACACATTACACACTGACATTGTTGCTTCTTCGCTTTCCCCTCACTATCGACATTTTTTAAAACATATTTTTCTATTCTTGAGTCTTTACAAGGCACGGTTCCTACATATGTATTATGTATATTTATGTAAGTGAAGTAATGTCTTTTCATCTACATTTGAAAATTTTCTTATGATAGTTTTAAACCTTTATATTTCTTAATAAAGTTATGGCATATCTTGTAAAATTCATTCAAGCATAGTTGTAACTAACTATTATGCTCCTATAGGATAAAATTATCGTTAAATTTTGTAATTTAACTAAGTGTTGAGAAGAGGAAAAAAAAATTAAACGGGTCGCGGGACGGGACGGGTCAGGGTCAAAACCCTACAGGGGCGGGTTTGGGTATTGAGTAGAAAACCCTGTAGGGTCGCGGGGCGGGTTTGGGAAACCCTATTAGGAAGCGGGGCGGGTTCGGGTCTTATACGACCCGTCCCAAACCCGCCCCGGTTGCATCCCTAACTAAGAGTTAGGAGTTTAAAGACCCATTTGATTAAATGGGCAAATCTCTTCAAGTATCAAAATGTCTCACATAACTCATAAGGGATACAAAGATGATTCTGGTAGTCTAGAAGTAGTACGAGTACGGTACTCCAACTTTGTGGGAAGTTCTCAACACCAATATATGTATGTATTACTATTTTCTATACTGTTTGTTTTTTACGGAGTCATGAGTTACTTAGGATTTAGGGTTAGATTGCAGATGGTTCTAAACTGTGTTATTTGCTGCATTAGTTATTAAGTTATATGTGAAATTGTATTATGCTTGTTCGTGTGCATATGTTTGTGGTATGGCGTACTGGGCCTTTATGCTTACTCTTTTATCTTTTTTTCAAGAACAGCTGATGATCCCATAGTATTTGATATTTCTGGATATGATATCTATGTGGACTATGAGTAGGACGATAGTGGACTTGACTTTCCTACTGAATCTTAGACATGTTGGATTTGAGAAAACCTGAGTTGAAGACTGTTATTTATTTTTAATTAATTTTATAATTTTGGAAATTTTATGAGACTTTCTTTCTAATGTTTTAAGTTTAAATTATGTTAGCTTAGGTTTATGCCAACTAAATTGTTCAAAAGTTTTATGAGATGTTTTTAAACATTACCCTTTTTACATGAGAGTCTAAAGTCATATCTGTATTTGTGGATTAGCGAAATAATAGCTTTAGCGTGTTCATCTCAAGTGAGGATACGTGGCAGGTTGTAATACTTTCAATTTAAAGCGTTACATACTTAATGAAAACTTTAATGAATATGAGTGATGTAGCAGTTGCTTGTGTAATAAAGTATGTTGCTTGTTGGTTGCTTAGCAACTAAAGTTGCTATTATAACCAAACCCCTTACTCCACCCATTAGTCCTTCATACTTATTTAATATTTATAAAAATAAATAAACATTTTTTTAAGATAATAAAATAAAATGGGACTTATAACAATTTTTAAAAAGTAAATAAATGACTTCTTAAAGTAACCAGGGATAATTCGATCAAACAAATATAACTAAGGATAAAGTAGAAAGTTGTTTAACAAGAAGAGTTGAGTTGCTTTAAATCTTGAGATGACACTTTAAGCAATTATTAAGCAACTCATGAATAAAGATGATCTTATAACTATTGACAAGAAGAAGATGAAGAAACAACCTTTGAGAATGTCCACAAACCAAATTCACCTAATTCCATAATTTTGATTTGATTTGCACTTAATTTGATCTTTAAATAAAATGGTTTACTAGAGTTAAAATAAGACATTATTTCAAGCCACATTTTACCTTTATTTGAAAATAATAATTTTTTATATAGAAAACAAGTGGTAAATTGTTTTTCACCACTATAAGATGATTTTTTTCTAGTTTTTTTATATCTTGAATGTTACTACTTTTTCTTTTTTTCCTGTTTTTCTCATTTCTCATTTTTAGGCCTATTAACTTCCAATTTTCATTTTCATCTTTTGTCTTTTTTCATTTTTTACTAAAATGTCATGGATAAAAGCTATCCTTTTAAGAAAACCTTTTCATGTGAACTATTAGAGTCAAGATAGTTAAAACCTTAATTATTTAAATTTTTTGATTAAGAATTTCTATCAGTTTTCTCAATAGATCGTCTAAGCAATCATCTCACCATTAAAATAAATATAATAATTAATATATTAAGTATTTTAATAGTACAATTATCTCTAGTTGAGTATGAATCTAAGCTACAAAATTTTTCTTTCTATACTGTGAAACAATAATTTGGAAATATACTTCTTATATAACACTCATACATCGTCGTTCAGCTACAGCCAACATGAATGAGTGTGCCTTCACATGCATGAAATAAAAGTTTATATTAGTAAAGAAAATCGCATTAACTTGTTCTTGAATTAGAACTCGCAGCTTCAATAATTTTCGCTGCTATGACATCTTTTCAACTTATTAGACCTAAGAAAAGGAAAAACAAAACAAGCGACATGCACCAGGAAAAAAAAATAAAAATAATGAGAAACATCCGAATTATTAATTATCTGAAAGAACCATGAACGTACAACAGGATTATAAAATTAAAGTAACTTGTTTGGATTATCGAATTTTTATTTGATACCTGAAATTTGTAAAAGATTTAATTTGATATCTGAATTTAAAAAAAAAAAAAGATTTAATACCCAATCAAATTTTTTATAACTATTTTTATTGCCTCTTAAATATTGTTTCTAATAAGAAAAACACAATCTATTATTGGAATTTTTATTACATCTCCTAGTGTCATTTAACACTAATAGATTCCCTCTTTCACTTTAGTAAAAGAAACAAAAGATGTTAGATGAAATAGTAAAAATATCTATGATAGTTTACTTGAATATTAAATTGATTACTTTAAAATTTAATACTAAATTGAATTTTCGTATAAAGTTAAGATACTAAGTTTTATATTTTTTTTCAAATCAAGATAAAAGGAGGATCGTGTCACATAATTTTAGATATCTCAAAATGCAATTGTATTTATCAATCATGTTTCCCCCATCAAGTTAGAACAAATTTTATTTTATGTATAGAAAATCGGGCCTACACAAAAGAAAGAGAATTTTTTTCATGGGTTCAATTTTATTTTGTAAATAATAATGAAACATTAAAGCCCGGAGGCTGTTATTAAAGATGAGTGCTCCCTAAATCGTGAAATTTTCCCTCATGACGTTCATAGAGAAGCATCGATTATTATCCTTAATCAGTTCCAAGTTTTCAAAAATTGAATTTCTTTTTTTCAAAAATTTTATATTTTCTATATCTAGTATAGATTAAAATGAAAGGCTATCGATCCCTCCTCATTCTAACTAAAGTTGCTATTGTTGTGTTAAATTAAAGAGAATTACAATTCATAGTAATTGCTATTACTAAAATGATCAACAACAATTCATGTCTCACATCCATAAATTGTTATTCAATCTCCATCTTGAAAATATCGTCTATATAGCTATCCACTCTATATAATAATGACAAGGAGTATTATAGATATATTTTCTTTTACTCTAATAATTACTTGTTTTAATTTTTTATAATAACATTATAATAGCTATTACAACAATATTACTATTAAATTGAAATTTAATCCCCCGCTTACTTAATACGGCGAAGTACAAGTCATTAGTGTTAAAGTTGATGGTGCATTGTAATGACCCTAAAGGGGGCTTGATAGAAATTTCTAAAAGCTTTCATACCACGTATGGACCAATTGCATGAGAGTTGTCTCATGAGTCAGAAAACATGAGACTCTATTTAAAATTTTAATTATTTTAACAAATCATAGTACATATACACATACGTGCTTCATAATATGAAAGTGACTATAGAATCCTGACTTCTCATAGATCGATAGAATCGTAGAGAATCAGTATTTCCTACTAAGCAGTAAAACAGGTAGCTTATATCAATTCAATAAAAAGAAAACCTAATCAACACCATAGTTATCACCTTTATTACTACTTGGCCTTCAAAACTTTTTGTGAAAATAATCTTGGAGTTGAATAGCTCTCATTTACACCACACATATCCCATTCTTATTGGGTTACTTGCAAAACAAACTATTGGAGAGTGAGCAAAGGCATGGCTCAATGAGATGGGAGCGTAATATTCTCATTGCTGCACAACAAACAAAAATAAACAAGTTATCAATTATATGCTATACATGAATAAGCATATATAATGAAATCATCGTACGCAGTCTTCCAGTAACTAGCGTAAAGTCTAAGGTATAAACCATCACTTGACTTAGGGTTAGGGAATTAGTAGTTTCATCAATATTCAGGTCATCTAATCACTTTCTCTTAATTCGCAAGTTCCAAGGTACCTTAAATGTAGCCCTACTTAAGATACCTTCAATACAATTCTAAGATGAAATATCAAAATAGTTATCTTAATACCTACGGATACCTTAAATGCAGTCTAAGGTAGGCTCAAGATACCTTAAATGCAGTCCCAAACCAACTTAGGGTACCTTAAATGCAGCTCTAATTCCATAAAACTCACAATAGGACCTACAATGATTGATAGTTCAAAGCTTCAATAATACGAAACTTTTCCAAATTTTTTAGTTCGTACTATCAAAACATGATACTTAAAAATGCTCATAAAGAGATTATGATAAAACTTATATTCAAAAATAATTTTCTTAATACTCATCGATATCTTAAATGTAATCTGGACTAGCTTAAATTTCACTATCCATCGTGTGACAATGATGGCATTAAATAATGTAAGACACCCTATAATGCTATGTTAGATTTTATTATATCATGATATTTATTAATAGTTTCAAGGATGACAAACCAAATTATAATTAAAACAATTCATATAAAATGTAAAACTATAGTAATCAGCATTAATATAACTCAACTATCAAACAAGTACAATTTCCAATCAATGATCCCATCAAATTCAATAATAGGCATATTAATAAACGCTTTATGATTAAAATTTTAAATAAGCTTAATTGTTATTGGCATATAGATTAATATGTGCAACTTAAATTAACATATGTATGATCGTTCGTATACCACAATTATATTGAAATTAGAATGGATAATTTATCTTTCACTCAGATTATAAAATGAGATTTCCGAATTTGTGCATTGATATGCTAAAATTTTATATTTGTATATGTGTATAACTAGAAATTAAGTGTGTGTGGAATGACTCGGAGGTATGCTTGTCCTCTTTTATATATATAGCTCGAATTAATTAATTATAGGATCACAAAAAAATAGCAGAGATTCGAATCTGCAAGCGTTTTTGAAATTATAAAATCACTTAATTATAATACCACATAACATGTCAATATATTCAATAAATCCCTTTATATAATTTCATCTAGGAAACAATAGGACCCCTTTGTCATTCCATTTATAAAGGACACCCAAACATAAATAAATAATATATATATATATACACGTATGCCGTTTAAATATAATATTAGTAAAACTATATTATATATGTTGAATTTTACACTATCTAAATAAAATCACGATATTTAATTATTAAATGAAATGAAACGTAGCATCGGTTGTCAGTGGATTTTGCGGTCCATATGCTTGAAGGCAAACCTAGGAGGTGATATAATATTTTCATTTTTACTTTTAAAAGTTTCAGTAGGAAAATTTCAAAGGTATTCACGATACTCATCTATTAAACACAATAAAACCGTGACTTATTGAATTAATTGCAGCCCTATTTCTGTTTGGATGATCCTTTTTTTATCGGTTTCAATAATAGTATTTGTATTATATTTATTTTATATTAGTATCTTATTTGTTTAATCTGTTCATGAGTAAAAATATATATTTTTCATTGTTATTTTTTCAGATCAAAATCACAGTAGCATGTATCATCATATCATCTCTAAATAATTTAATTTAAATCCTAACAAGCATAAAGAATGTATTAGGCCATTGAATATCCCACTCATCTTAATCTTATTTAACTGAAATAATCACGTGGCTGATTTGAAAAATCAAAATATTCATCAATGAAAAAATGTTTTTTTCTATAATTAATATATCTAAAAATATAAGTTTATAATAACTAGTATAGTAAAATTTAACATTTGATATTCCTATAAATAAAATTTTTAGGATAGATAAAACCTTCCTAGATCTATTTTTGTTTTAAAGAGCAGTATTTTCAGAATTTAAAAAACAGTTGGAGTATGTAAATGTTGTAGATTTTCCAAGTTTATGAAACGTTCTGATATAGTAAAATAAAAAAGAAAAAAAAAATTGACCAAAACGGAAAAACGGAGAGAAAAGAAGTTACGGTACTTCATGAATGGAATGTCCACAAGTCGATATATAAAAATACTGTAACTTGACTTCCAAGAATTCTGACGTCAGGAATCAGAATTTGATAAATATCCATTTATGGTTTATTTAATACGCGTAATCATGAGCTTTTATTAATATAGGTTTTTAAATGTTCTGCAAAGAATATTTCCTTTCCCACTATATTAAACGTTGTAAACATTATGGCATATTTAAAATTTTTATTTTTTAATTTTAATATTTTTTATAAAATAAATATTTATTAATGATTTAAATTATTATTTTTTTAATATTTTATGATCTAATTAATAATTGAATTGTCCTTAATTTTACTTTATTTATATCTTATAATCGGTTTCACATGCCTACCTCAATCTATCTTTTAATTTTTCTTATCTCAAAAAGTAAAGGATTTGTATTCATAAATAAAAGAGACATTTGTGTTATTTTGCTAAAATTAAAATTCCTAAAAAATCTGTTCATTTTTTTTTCTTTTTAATAATTATGACAATCCAGAACTTCAATATGTCAAATTTTCTTAATAAGATATTCATTGAAGTGTTCCTTTTTAAGTAAAATTGATAATTGCTACATTTGGTGTCTAAACTTTATTGATTTGTCCAATTAATTGCATATAGCTTTTTTTTCACAAAAAAAGATGAAATTTCATTCAATGGAATAAAATTACATCACTCAAATAGATCGACACAAGAGAATTGACTAACTAAGAGTTAGGAGTTTAAAGACCCATTTGATTAAATGGGCAAATCTCTTCAAGTATCTAAATGTCTCACATAACTCATAAGGGATACATCTTTTTTCTAGAAGAACAAAACCTACTCTATTGAGGAGTAAAATAAATCTCATAGAAGGGATAAGATAGTCTCACATAATGGATGGAAAGAAAAGAAAAAAAAAAGACAAATACAATAAATCCACTTATTCTAAAATACTATTAACAAATAACATTAATCGATATCCCAACCTTCAATCGAGATGAATTCGTAGAGAAGTGGACTTGTAGTGAAGAAATCATGATTCCAATAGCAATGATGGTGAGAATGATGAATAACTTGAATAGTTCTAAGATAAAGAATGGTTGATCTAAAAATACTGATATCAGTAGTAATTGATTTGCGGATTAATGGTGGTTAAAGAAAAGAAAAAAGTTTAAAAAGGAGGGGCGGCCTAGTTGCCTCCCCCTCTATGCAAGGGCTTTTTTAGTGATATGAGAGAGAGTTAAGAGAGAGGGACTTAATTACAAATAGTTTACAAATGTATTTACTTAGCATTGCTAATACCTAATTGTAAAATTTGGTAAAATTTAAGTAATTAATTGTAAAAATTGACAAAGTTTACATGTTAAGATAATGAAATACCTTAAACATTATGCTTAATTTATTTTATATGTGCATTATTTATTTGTTTGAAATATGAGTTCAATATTAAATAATTAAATTAATAGAACATGAAGAGTCAGCATGAATTATTAATTTTATTGAATTGCATATAGAATGCAAATTTTTATCAGTATTATATTGTTTATAGTACGTGAATTTAAAACTTATGCTTTCATAACATAGATTAGACTTAGAACATATTTTATTAAAAATTAAGCTCAAGCCCAAGATTAAAATAAATATATATATATATATATATATATTTAGTAGCCTCAAAAGTCAATAAAGTAGATAATTGATAAGTATCAAGATTATTATATAAAAGTGTCATTTCAAAACAGACCTTAAAAGAAAATTTGTTTTTTAGAGAAGAAGAAGAAAGTAACTTTACCATAAATTTTTCCCGATTTTACTTTATATTTTCTCGTTAAAATTTCCAACCAGTTTTCATTTCCAAGTTAAGCTCGTTTAAGGTAGGTTTTGCTAGTGATGTGCCTTAGGCCATATGGCTTTGTGTCATGTGAATATTTATCATCTTTATATTATGAGCCATTCCTTTTTATCGAGGTTTATTATTGGCCTTTTTACCTTGATAAAATAATTCTATGAGTGAACTTTCTATTACTTATGTCATTGAAGTATATGAGTTTAATAGTAAAACCATAGAAGAAAAATAGCTTCATTCTAAATTATCGCTAATCGTTCATTATATGGAATAATAATGAATTAAGATTAGTATGTAGGCTGGATGATGGTCATGTTTTACTAATCATGGATAAGATATCATTTCAGCACATAAATACATGTAAAAGTACATTGTATTGGAATGACCAATTATGAGAATACTATGTGAATCAATATGATAATTATTTCTCATTGCAATGTTATTTAAGTCCTTTGATCTGATGACACCATGGATTCCTACATAGCAAGCTCCGTGTTTTAATTCAGTTCTTTGTCATCTTTGATCGAGCGATTGTAAGACTGTTCTTGGATATAAGCTATGTGGAGGAATGTGAGTGTTCATTAATGAATTTGTCCCTCTCGTTTAATTGAGAGAGATACTTTTGGGCCCCTTGTTGAGCAAGATTGAGAAATGCATGGCCGTGCTTAAATGAATTGATTAAGAGTTATCAATATCATTTGTTTAAATCAGTCAAACTCTGGATTCAAGAAATAAGTGATTAATCAATATAAGTGTGTATTGATCCACACCTTATGATTAATCATAAGATATCATGTGACAAAGGGACTGAATAACTGATTATTAATAGGTAAAGTCGGATCACCGATCTTCACTTAATTTGGGTAGGCATAATGTCTTGCTAGAGACCAATTATATCTTGTAGGCCTTAAAAGGTATTTAAAGGCTACTGTCAACATTGAGTGTACCTACAGGGTCACACACAAAAGAACGAATGAAATATATTATGGGTTTATAATTAAACCTATAGGAATTCTTATATTTATTATTCTTAAATAGTTTAAGAATAATAAATGATTATGACATATAATTAATATTTAATGAAATAATGTATTTTGTTAAATATTAAATAAATATCTCATCATGTTTATCTTTTAGGGTTTCCTATATGTCTATATATATAGATCTGTAGACAGCCTTTTAGGTCAGACTCTTTGACGTCACATTAGATGGCAGAGAAATTCTGCAAACCTAAAAGAGAGAAAAGAAGAAAAATAATTCTTACACGAATTGGATTCGTGCTCTTGAATGCTAGCACACAATCGTTCACTTGTGGATACCATAGAGGACGCTTGTGACACTGCAACATCTGTTGATCCGCATCAGGAGTTATACAAAATTCGAAAAAGGAGGTTAGTTTTTCGAATTACATGTCTTTTATGTTAAAAAATTGTTAAATGCATGGATCCGCAAATTGGGAATTTAAGGTGCAAAATAAAAATAAAATAAAAATAAAACGTTTTCCGCTGCACATCCTTGATTTTGATTTTTTTTTATCGTTAAATTCCCAACAGGTTTTACATGCTAGTACGATTGTTTTCTTGAATGTTTTCTTTACATTTATGAAAACCCTATTTTAATAAGATAAAGTGATACATTGATGATTTAAGTAGATTTATGAGGTTAAATAGATTCGTAAAGTGTATGAGTAAATGTTATTGGCGAATGAAATATAATGTTGTGAGTTTAATATTGTGAGTGTATATGTATATATATATATAAGTATGTGTGTGTGTTTCTGTTTTAAAAAGGAGAAAAACAAGAGGAATAGGTGATGTTTTGGTTGTGTTTTTCATTAAGTCTTCAAAGATATACTACTCAAAGAGAAATACAAGAAAACCAGGCACATCAAGTACGCAGTAACATGAATGTTGTTTACTTAGGATAAGCATATTCAAAATTGATCTTAATTAAAGAAGGCTTAAAAAATGTTTGTATTGGTTGTGCTTTCGCCGTTGAATCCAGTCCGGGAAGTAGCAACCTTTTCTCAAGCTGGACATAGTAGTTAGGCGCTTAGGCCATGCTTTATCGTGATGCAATGACTTTCTTAAGTGGCTTAATGGATAATTGATAAGGTGAATGATATCGATGTAACATATGGTTATTCTTAAGAGAAAATAATATGATTTAGTTCACATTTATGGAACTGATTGAACTAAGTAATATTATGGATTAAGTTAAGTAAAGTTGAGTTACGACTGTTAACCTTAGATGAAATTACTATCCTTCTCAGTTATATATAGGAGATATAGATATTCAGGCTACCTATATCAACTTCCTCAGCAGCTGCTGTTACTTAGGACTCCCAACTTCCCAGTGGCTTGCTCTGAAGTTTAAATACTCCTATGTTGCCTGATAAACTTAATTATTAGATAATAAATTGATGGTTGTCACATTGCATATAGTCTAAGTGTGCTTATCACTTCATATTTTTTTTGTGTTACTTGCGTATCGAGCCTTTGGCTCATGATTCTTCTATTTCAGGTGTTGATGAGGATGAGGTTTATTCTCAAATGGGTTACGGATCTAATTTTGAAGATTTTCTAGATGAATTGGAGGATTAGAAACCTCAACTATGATGATCATCTTCTTGTAATATATATAGAAATGTGTTTTTGTGTATATATATATTTTATTAAAGATTTTTGTAAATCTTCGTATTATGTAAAGGCTTGATCATAAGCCTTGGTATGTAATAATTACGCATGAAGTTTTTCTTATGTATTAATAAACAACCAAGTGTTTGTTTAGTAATTTTTATACTTCTTCTAATGAAAAGTTTTGATAAATGAATTTTATGGTATATTTAGATAAACATTTATACGAACCATTTTTTAAAAACAGCCTTACATATAGTATTACAGTATTATATGTGGCTAGGAGACTGTCTATGCTAGAACTCTTATATCCAGCCGTGCCAATTCTTACAGTTAATATTTTTAAACTTGAGATAGTTAATTATAAAAATAAATAAAATACGAAATTAAATATGATAATAACAAAAAAAAAAGTCAGAGAAAATTCATTATGCTATGTCAATATAAGAAGTTGGAAATTTTTATTATCCTGTTATTTTTATTATATTATATTAAAGCTTATAACCATTTAATTAATTGGATGATGAAATGCAAAGTCCTATAAATAGGATGTAGAAGTTTCATGAGAATTTAGGTCACTTGAAACTTTTTTTTCTTTCTCAAAGATGCCAAAAATAACTTCCTTTAAAACACGAGTCATGATGACTCCATTAAACATAGAACGGGAATTTTCATTTTCCTCCTTTTATATAAATTTTCTTTCGTGGTTGATATTTTCTAGGAATAATAAACAAATGTGGTGAGAGAAGTGAAAACTGGGTATTAAAATAAAATTAAAAAAAATAATAATAACCCATCTATGTGTTGTGATGTTTAGCCCGAACTTGCCCTTGAATCTTCTTGTCTCCACTTCCACCTCACTTTGCCAAACTTAGCTAAGTCACTAACCATGGTATTTAAAGGAATTCAGATGATAACATAATTAGAAATTCTCTAACCATGATATACAGCTAAAATATACAGATGTAATGGCATGGAGACTGGCCACTGGATGGATTGGGCATAATCGGTATGCTATTAATCATGTTCTAATAACTTATGAATAGAGAAAGAGTTTGAATTTTTTTAAGGATCACTTACATTCGAGCTTGAGCTCAAATTTATGAGTTCAATCAAATTCTAAATTGAGTTTGAGTTCATTATTATATTATTTTAACTATATTTATTTATAGCCTAGTTATAAGTGATCTTTCTCTCTAACATACATCCTACCATCATCATTAATCCACCACAATTCATTATTATAAGTCTATTTCAACAAATCAAATAGATTTGAAAAGATCTTGGCAAGTAGGATTTGTTGATAAATTTTTAAAGTAAGTGGTTTTTATTTTGTTTACCTTTTTTTAATTGTCATCCATTTAAGTTCATTTATGGGATTTGGTGTACTCACTAGTTGAGTAGGTATTTTCCATATAGGAGACATTTGTTATCTCTTAGTATGTTGAATAATTTGATGTTTGAAGGAATATGGCAATCTATCGAACTGGATATCGATTATGTGTTTTCTTATATCGATTGACTCGAATAAATAATGTATCGTCCTCTTAATAAATGGAATTCATTTTTTTCTTTAAACATAAGTAAATAACAGTGAATTAGCCTAGCTCGTTTTGGGTTAAAAATAAATAAATAAAACAAGAAGAAGAAGGAGATTTGCGCAAGCCCAAAGCCAGCTATTTTGGGCCAGACTCTAAGGGTCCGAGGAGTAAACCCACGATCGGCTATTAAATATTGAACGATGACTTCGGGTGGCAGACAAAATGTGAACAATGACTGGCCGGTGTGAGCCGGAAAAAAAAAAAAAAAAAAAAAAAAAAAAAAAACCTTAACACTGAAATTAGTGGTCAAACAGGAAAGAAGAAACCCTTTCCATTGAGCTCCAGTGATGGGCCTTTCATAAACCACAATCTGGGCTGAGAGTGGTTTGTTTTGAGGCCCGTAACAGTGCCTTCGTTGATTTGTTTTTGCTTTTCCATTTGCCATTTGACTTTTGCCCGAGACCAAAACAGGAAATATAAAAAAAAAATATTAAAAGTAAAAAAAATGAAATGATTCCATTAACATGTCAATAGTTGCACAAAGTGGAAAGAATTTATTGAACAAATTCTGATTAATTTGAACTAAAACTTGATTAAAAGATTCAAATCCTATCTCAGCTCGATCCAATAATTCATACAGTATTCCCTAAAGGCAGTTTTATAAGTTTGCCATTAATTATTTCAAATTGAAACTGTGAGTGCTATATTAACATTTTTTTTTTAATTTAATTTATACAAAGAACAATAAATAATGAAAATAAAAATATTAAGTATAGCAATTTCGTTTATAACATTTTTTAAAGAAGTGTTTTATGAACCCTTATATGACCTTTTTATTTTTTTTGCATTTACAGAATTAAAAAAATGAATAGAAAAAATTAAGTATAACAAAATAATGAAAAGCTAAAAATAAAAAAAAAAAAGAATTTCCTATCTCTTTCGAAAAAATATTCAATAAATATTACATACATTATTGATATACACGTGATGTGTAACCACCAATTATATTCTAATATGTATGGATAAAATTGTGGATAATTTTTAAAGCAACTACCACTCATGTGCTCATGGATTAGAATAACATCAATAGTTACACAATACTTGTACATTATACGTGGGCGTGTAATATCTACCGTCTCTCTCACCCTCTCCATCTCTCCCTCTAAGCGTGAGGGTACGGGGATTGATTGTTATTTGCTTATTTTGATATTTTTCTAATTATTTTACTCAGTGGAAATATAGTAAATAGGTTTTAAACGTACTTTTTATCAAAATTTAGAGTTTTTTTTTTTCTTGAAATAAAGATCCGGAATTCAAACACCTAATTTCAAGATAAAAGAGATAAGCACAAGGAGAATAGATATAAGACAATGTATCTGTAATGTGCCCCTTACAATTTTTTTTTTTTCTTTTATTCCACATCAACCTATCTTGCATCATTAAAATAATTATGTGGACCAAGTCTATTCGCCTAACACATACCATGTTCTTGGCATGTAGATGTAGTAAGTAAACCGCTAATATTGGGCAGCATGCCAAATGCCATGTGTTTCGCCACTGACTCTTTATGCAAATGGTCTATAATAAAAAAATCTTTAAAAGATATTTTGGGGGCATTTTAATTTCATAATAACCATTTTGTCTACATTTATCACCTAATTTTTGTCTTTCAAGACTATCCATGCATTTTTTGCACTATCCTGTGCTTTTTGTTTATATTTGCACCATTAAAAGATACAGGTAAATGCATATATTGTATTTATTTAATACTTTATATGTATTTATCTCATTAATTTTAGGATTGAGTGCTTAGACCTTTGACTTAAAGAAGTGTTTTCCAATCTATATAATTAATTTTCCCTTCTAAAAATATAATAAAAATTTAACAAAATAAAATGATAAAAATAGAAAATAAAATAAAATAAAATAAAAAAGCTTATTCTTTTTTTTTTTTTCAGGTTTTATGTACATTCATCATTTTCTAATAATGTTGTCCAATGGTAAAATAGTAACAGAGAGTTTTTCAGGTTTATTTATTTTCTTCCCGACTCCAACTTAACACAACATTTGGAGAGGGGAGAATCTAATCCTAGTAAATCCTACTTGGTAAAAGTGTTCACATGGGTTAATTATAAAGGTTTTGATGGCAATATAAAATTTAAATTCATGTCTTATTAAGATTTGAAAATTTAAATACATAATTTTCAATATAAGAGCCGATAAGCGTATTTGTAAGAAAATATAACAGAATGCATACATGATGTAAGATATAAATTGTAACCCACTTTACACCCATTAAAAGTATTTGTATGTAATAAACTTAATATATTTTTTTCTACACGTACAATAAAAAGAAAATTCAAACCTGATTCATTCATTTAAAAAATCAATAATAATATCACTAACTTATAAGGTCATTTATCGTATAATTAGGCCAATTAAAGAATTTTTCAAATCTGATAAATTATCTCTAGTTTGTCTATAATACTGGCAGATTAAAATCGTCCTACTCGAACGAGTCAACCTAGAGAGTGAACACACAAAAATACAGACAGAAAAGACAGTGCAAAGATGTTGGGCGAGAACGGATGAAAGTGAGTTTCAATTTCAAAAGATAAGAAACAGAAAAGATCATACGTTAAAACAACCACCAAATGCCTCACTCATGGCAGGCATGTCCCGCATGACGCGACCCCACCCCCACCCACTCTCATGATCTTGTAGTAGACTCGCCCTAATGGGATAGTCCCCACGATTTTGTTACACACACCAATCCTCTCGATTCAACAATTCGGTCCAATACTTTTTATTTATTTTTTTAATATTATTTGTTTATTTATTATAACTATTGGAAAAAGAAAAAATAAGTTTATTTGATTAAGAAACTAATATTCATTCTACTAAATTGCAATTTTAACTATTTCATTGATTGAAACATAAGGATAAAGAGATGCATAAAATTTAGAAAATCATAACTTAATGTTATATGTTTGCCATAACTTTCTATCTCCTTCGATCCTACCAACTATATGTGTGTGTATCTACTATATAGAGCAAACTTTCATAATTAAGTATTAATTTCGTGGGCAATTTTACAGTCCTATTATTGAACCGTACCGATATTAATATTAATTATAAAGAATTTATTTTTAAAAAATTATAGACTTCAATCACAAATGGAATAATCTGAACCATTGAATGATGTGATGAAATCCATTGTATCCACCATAGGACCATGAAATTTTCTAACGTCTTATATAAACACTTTTACATGATCAGTTAAGAGCTACTAAAGATAAGAAAAAAATGCACTACAAATTTCTAATTGCAAGATGGTATACCATCGTTGTATTTAAAAGGAATTTCCAAAAAGTAAGGTATTTGCTTGGAAAATCTAGGATGCAAGCAAATTAAGTCTTATGGGATATTGGATCCGAATCCAATCTGAGGCAATGATAGGTTGTCACTTTACTTCTCTAAAGGTCTAATGTTAGTTTCAAGGAAAATTTTAAAACCTTATAATAGCCAGATATCAGAAAATTCTATTTTCCAATACAAACTTCTTGATCCGAATATCAAACCTGATCAACATATTTAATATTTCACGTTGTATATTGTGATAAAATATGCAGCTGATCACTTTTTGAGTTGTAAGATTTAAGTTAATTTCTTTCTTTTGGGCTTGTAAAATATTTTGCTTTTAAGAATATTTTTTTCATTAAAGTATGAATTTAAATTTATTTTTGAAATTTTGAATTAGCTTAATTTTCACTAGTATTGACTGGTTTCTAGGTTTTGTAAAGATATTAAGCACGCTTTGGTCACATTTTAAAAATTCTTTATTATGAGACAAGGAAGGAGACACTTTTAAGGCCATATTTATTGAGAGGTTTTTAACACAAGAAGTTAGACTAAGAACTTCATATGAAGCTTCTTAGCAAATAAAGCCATATTCTTACACAAGTAATGGTCCTTATGCGTGACTTTGGCATTTATCATGCTATTATTACTCGTCTAACAATAGTCAGGTTTAACCTTTAATTATGTAAAGGAAGCATCGCTAAGATCTCTTTTCTAAGAACCCTACAAATAAATTGTGAGATCATAAAAAAAAAAAATTCCTTTAGATTGCTAATGTATCAACATAAGGACTCAAATGAAGTTCTCAACGATAAACATGACCTAAGAGCATCCCCTACTCAAGGTTCTAGAGTTAGGTGCTCATGTAAATGAGGAAACGTCTTATGAGATCTTTTTTTAGTTATGTTTATATAATTTTTTATAATTTGTGTTTCGCAAATCATATGGATAAATACTAAGAAACTCTAGTAAAGAAATTTAAGAATGTAATAGAGAAATTCTTAAAGAAAAGAATTTCCTAAAATGTTAATGTGACCCTTAGAATCCAAATGGGATCTTTAACTTATAAAAATGTTTTAATAAAATCAAAGTGGGGAAGAGACTTTAATTTGTATTTTCTCAATAAGTCCATTTCGTACATTTATTAATACATTATAAAGGGAATTTTATAGTTTTATATGTTCTGATATCATTTGTAAAGGGAAAAGGTAGGAGTTCTTACCCTTGTAATTTTGAAAATAAAGTCCTTAACCTTTTCAATGACTTGCTTAAAAGTATCCAACTACTCTGGATTTTATCAATTGATGAACTATAACCATCGATGTGCATTTTTTAAGTCCTAAACTGGTCCTGGAAAACCTAAAGATTGGTGAAGAATTCATTATTGTATTCAATTACAATTTTCTCAGAGGAATTGATTTAGTAGTAGACCTAAAAATTTTTTATACTTAGTTAGTAAGATTTATAGACTCTTGAATATAACTGTACTTTAAGAAAATATAAGACTCAAATGTAAAACCCAAAAAAGTTTAAAACTTCTCTCAATGCTTAAAATAAAATGGTAAAATATGTTGTGGTGTCTATGGTAAATACTAATTATCACGAAAAGCAAATTATATCACGTTTAATATGTGGAATGTACTCGAAATAGAATTACAATTATAGGTATCATTCTCA
Source organism: Combretum micranthum (assembly GCA_024138025.1). Classification (NCBI taxonomy): domain Eukaryota; kingdom Viridiplantae; phylum Streptophyta; class Magnoliopsida; order Myrtales; family Combretaceae; genus Combretum; species Combretum micranthum. The sequence continues at coordinate 518,218 of JAMXBD010000289.1, forward strand.
TTCCTATATTTGGTTGCATTTTTAAAAGGTAAAATCATCATTCCCGAGAATCATGATTTCGACTTTAGGAAGAATTCAATTCTGCACTTGAAATGGCAAAATTACAACTTCATTCTTTCCTGACAAATGATTACTATTAAATTACATTTTTATCATTGTACTTATTTATTATTAATATTAATTATTAGGAATATTTTTCACATATAACATGCCAATACCATTTCATTATATGATATATCCAAACAAAAGAATAGATTTATCATTCTACCTCCTAATTCAATATATTTTATTCCGAATAATTCTCACATATTAAGCATGACATTAATATATTTAGTTTCAAAGACGAAGCTTTTATGCTCCATTTCAACTTTGTCTTTTGTAATAATACCGTTAAAACATAATGTTTGGGTCACTCCAATTTTATGTGTCAAGTTTTGATTAAATCATTTTTATTTATAGTGAAAAAAAATTCAAAATTGATGCATTTTTGTGTCTTAGGATTCATCATTATTCAATCATGCTTGCCCATTAAACTGGAATTGAGACACTTTTAACACTAGCACTTGTGTACATCGATAAAGACGGGTTAGAATAAACAAATAGTAAAGAAAAGACTAAGCAAAGAAGTAACCACAGATGAACTTGGAGGAAAAAAATCAAGGGAGTGGAGGAAGAGATTCACTATATCGAATTAATTGCTTTTTGTATAAGAGGGGATACTCTTTTACATAAACCCTCTACCCTACTATAGATATACTCACGATACTGCGTTTGGCAAACTTTTGGAAAGCTAATGAAAGAAAAAGAAAGGAAAGAAAATCAAATGAGAAGAGAGCTTTTATAATTGTATAGATATAAAAAGTGGAAATGGAAAGAAATGAATAAAAAAAAAAAGAAAAAGGACTTAAACGTCCAATTATTCTTTTCGAGAGAAAGGAAAGGACTCATGTTTCCTTTCATTTCCATTTAGCTCATCACATTTCCACCTCAACAATAATACCCAAATACAAACGTCCATGTCATCTCCAATGCTTTCTTTTGTTTTCATTAGATTTTTGCTGTCCCCATACACAATGTTAAATAAAAGATAAATTAACAAAAGTAAAATGGTCAATAAAATTAAAAGTGTGGGTTTGTTAGAATTTTTAGTATTAAAAGAAAAGAAAAGAAATTATTGTAAAAATTGCTAATTGTTTTATTGACTTGCTTTTCTGATGTAAAAAATACATCATTATATAGGCTTACACAAGAGATAGAGTTTATCTCAATATCTTAACAAGACAAGGATGAAAAATAACTTATCATAATTACTAAATAAAAAATAGAAACATAGATTACTATTAAGTAAAAAATCAAAACAGACTTCCTAAATATATGGAAATAACCGATAAAAGATAGATCCACTGCTTTTAAATCATATCTACTTATTTTGAATCATTATCCAACATTCCCCCTTGATTCAAAATTATAAAAAAAAAAAAAAAATCAAGTTTAATGGTTATTGAACACTTCTCTCCATTCTTCTCAATTGTGCGAAGTACTTCTCTTCACTAAATAATGCATTTCTCATAAAAAAATCTTGTTGATGTACTTTATCACCAACTCTAACCTTATTGATGCAATTTATCACCAATTCTAACCTTGTTGATGCTGTATCACCAACTCTTGAGGCATATCTCTCCAAAACCTTCTTATTGGTGCACTTCTCACCATCTATCTTCTCATCATCCATTTAAAATGGAGTTTCTTCTATAGTTACATGTGTCATATTTGTATGTTTTTTGTCATTTTGCATTCTACAATTTTTTTGCAAATGCCCACATCTTTTTTTTTTCCATCAAAATCCTCACAAGCCTTGGACCTATGAAGCTCTGATACCATGTTAAAATTTTTAGCACTAAAAGAAAAGAGTGGAAAGAAAATCATTGTAGAAGTTGCTAATTGTTTTATTGACCTGCTTAATTGATGTAAACAATATGCCTTCAAAAAGGCTTGCACAACGAGATAGAGTTTTATCCCAATATCTCAACAAGATAAAGATAAAAAATAGTTTATCATAACTACAAATAAAAAATTGAAATATAGATTACTAGTAACTAAAAAATCAAAATAAACTTTCTAAATATATGAAAATAACTGACAAAAGATAAACCCACTATTTTAAAATCATATCTACTTATTTTAAATCATTATCTAACATGGTCAATCACCAGCAACTCCTTAGACACAAACAGACTAACCTATCTAACGATTGAGTATCCAATTACTTATACTACTATAGTAGGCTTGATTGAAGATGCTAAAAACTCTGAGTTTCTGTTAGATTTAGAATTTACATCCCTCATCACGTAATTCACTAAATTGGGCTTTGCCCCTACATCGAATATATGCCAAGTTTACTTTTCTGTGCTCTAAAGTGGAGCATGGAGAGGAGAGGAGACAAGACAAGAGTGTATATTTACCGTGTCTTTTTTCACTCCATATCCTCACAAGTTTATTCTTCCCTTGAATTTTTTTTTTTTTTTTTTTGGGAGTCAAAACCACCGGACATTTTGTGGTGCATCCACTTGATTTCGATGAGCCAAGTAATTAGCAATTAGCAATAAAAGCCAATTCATACAAAAGCAAAAGCATTACACGTGCATGTGCATGCATTTCCCACATTTCCTATATAGAGACAGTTTTTTTGTGGGAGGTCCTATATCATTATTTGATATTTTTGGTTGCTGCAATAATTGACATAATAATGCTTTTTCTCTTATTCCAAATATACAATGAATGGACTTAGTAACAACTAACAACTATGGCTGACCAAGAAAAAAAATACATATATTTATATATATATGAAAGGAAATATATACATATATATGTGTGTGTGTGTATAGGCCCTACGTTTTTTCCATTCTTTCATTTTGACATTGTGTTTGGCAATGTAGATATCAATAGAAACATATAGGAATGAATGGAAACAAATGATTTTAAAATGTTTGGATAGTTAGTAAAAGTTGGTGCGTGTGTAAACATATATATTATATGTGTGTATGTATGCATACACATATGAAAAGTCAATTGCAATAGGACTCAATATTGAAGATGAAGTATGAGTGAGTACTTCAAAACATTTTAAATTAAAAGATATGGAATTATGGATGCAATTGGTAGTAGTATAAATGACAATAATGTTAGTAATAATGATAATGATAATGTAGTAGTGAAAAGAGTCTCGTAAATTTAACATGGCAAGGTAACTAATAATTGATGATTTGCTTTAATTTTGTATTTGGCTAGAAGGATTCATGTTATATAATATAGTTTATGTCAACACTATAACTTATAGTGTGACTAAAATTTATACTAAATTTTTTTATTCCCATTATATATAGTATAAGTATGTATAGACAATTTTTTAAAGCTAATTCACATAATGAAAGTGTTGTGTGATAGTTATTTCATACTTTACCATGCATTACGATTCCTAGGTGGAACTACGTGGTCAAAATACCAGAATTTCATTTTGATTGGAAGACTGTTAAAGGAATATTGGCTCTGCTTTTTTTTTTAGAGAAACATGTACTGGTTTAATTGCTTTCATATAACATAGCTTGTTGGCCAAACATATATATATACACACACACACATATCCTTAATATGAGGTCAAATGTGCATTCTTTAGATGGATTAATATTAATATGTTCTTCAATAATAAATGAATTCACATATTATGAAGAAGCAATTCTTACTTTAGTGGTCCGGTTTCTATTGATGGAAAGCTTTGTTGTGGCAGCTGTAAACTATTTACAAATTGTATTTAGCTTCGATGCAAAATAAAGATAGAAAAAAAATTGAAAAATCATCATTACCGTCAACCCTAAACTATCTTTCCAGCTAGCTAGTGTTATATACAATGATCATATTCAATAATTATATAAAAATTATATTATAAAAAAAAACGATGAAGAGACATTTAAGCAAAATGCTTTTAGTTCCATAAAACAAACGTACTCTACTCAAGCTCGGCTCACTTCAAGCTTGACTTGGCTTGGCTTGAGCTCGATTAGTAAACCCACCAAGTTCAAGCCTAAAATAAAACTCATTTATCTAAATGAGCCAAGCATAAGTATTGGTTTGGGCTTCCGAGCCGGCTCGTTAACAAATTTGTTTTAGGCTCGTGGACAAGTTCGCAAGTAGATTCATTAACAATTTGTTGGTAAATTTAAAGTTCTATATTTATGATATATTAATGTATAATTAAAACAACAAAACTAATACCTACTTTATATATAAATATATATTTAACAACTCTTATATATTAATTTTAGGTTTGAAAAAAAATGGAAAAGGGGTTATTTAAACGAGTCGAGATTGAGCTTTAATTTCGTGTTCGATAAAAGCTTGCTTGACTAGATAAAAAACTCAGCTCAGCTAGAGCTCAATTCGTAAACAAGCCAAGCTCGAGCCTAGATTCCAAGCTAGATAAAAAGTTCCAATTGAGCTCGATAATTTTTAAAAGAATCGAGCCCAAACCTTGAAAAGCTCGACTCAACTCAGCTCCTTTGTAGTCCTACCAGGCAAAATATAATATCACATGCTATGCCCTAATATGTGTGCCAAAAATACAAATTAAGAAAAATATGCAATCTTTAATGGCCAAGGTGGTTATTATTATTATTAGGGGTTGACTTGTGAACTAGGTGGCAGGACCTATTGACCCATTCATTTATTAGAATAACTTTGGAAAATTTAGCCCGTTGGACTCGGAATAAGGATTATTAGACCAGTTTGCTACATTCAATCTCTCTCAGGTAAGCTCATGCATAAATGATGATGACTATTGGTCATGATCCACAATTTACCCATTCATGATAAACATGAAATGTGCCATGCTCTATCTTGTCCGTCTATCACCAAAATTATCTGATGATTATCATTCATACCAAATGCCTATAAATACTAAATCATTCTTCCTTATTTCCAACTTCTAGAAAAATAAGACAAATAATATTCTATAAAGGAGACTCTAATATTAAGGATCAACAAATAGTTGAAGTGACTACTACTTCAATTACTCAAGAACTACAAGATTGATGCACAATCTACTCAAGCTTTCTTGTTTATCACTTGTGCATTCAAGATATTAAGATTGTCTGTCTCTCCTCCTTGTCATTCTCTTCAAGCCATCCTATCAAGTGTGATCTTATCATCAATACATTGAAGTCATGTGCAAGGCAAGAGATTCATGTGATGCATGTGTAATGTCTTGAAACATAATTCCACATCTTCACAATCAATTCACCATCACCATTCATTTTATTGCATCTCCCAATGACTTGGATTTATGAATAAGCAACAATATCTTATACCCTTTTTTTACAGAAGGAAGGAGGAGGGGGTAGGAGAAAAGAAAAACAAGAAAATAGTTTTAGAACTATTTACACATTTAATATGCACATAATTTTCTTAAAGTACAAAAAAAATGATAATTATAAATGTTACTAGCTAAAAATAAAGTACAAAGAAGGAAAAAAAGTTACAAAAGATACATACATAAAGAGGATTTATGTAACGAACTAGAACTTTGCCCATCAAAGTATTGTTCGCCTAAGCGAAATGATGTACAGTTTTGTCCTTGGTAATAACTGCTTCCTATGAAGTCACTCATCCTAGGAGTGCTCTCCATTGTGCATATTTAACTTGAGAGTTTTAATGAATTCCAAACCATTACACCAAAAGATGTCTTAATGATTAAAGTTCCCCCACCTTAGATTCAAGAAATATCATATAGTCCCCAATTTACAAAATCGACATCATTGTTGGTTTTGTTACACATGTCCAGAATCACACCAAGTAAGGAGTACATTAGAGGTACTCCATACAAACTTAAGATGTGGCCCCACTCAGAGGCACTTTGCCCTATATAGCACTTAGCTTCCCCACTTTCGGTTAGTGTACTACCTTGATACCACCTGTAATGACCCGAAACTTCACCCACTGAGATATTGTCCACTTTAGGAAAATGCTACACGGTTTTGTCCTTAATGACAGTTGCTTTCCAAGAGGTCAACCATCATGGGATACTCTCCAATGACCACGCTTGACTTAAGAGTTTTGATGAACTCTAAGCTATTATACCAAAAGATACCTCTATAATTGAAGTTCCATCACCTTATATTTGAGGGGTATCACAATATAAATTTTAATTTTTTTAAGAATCTGAGTTCAAATTATGTAATTTTAGGGATCATGTCAAAAATAGTACCTAAACTTTCGCAAAACATTCAATTAGGTATCTGAAGTTTGATTTTGAATAATTTAGTACCTAAACTTTTGCAAAACGTTCAATCAAGTACCTGAAGTTTGGTTTTGATATTTTTGGTATCAGAAGAAAGTTTTTGTATAAATTTTTTGTACTTGATTTAACTTACTTTATGTAGGAAAATGTACGTGAAAACTTATTTCAATTATGAAAACTATTAAACTCGAACTTTAGGTTGGAAAATGTGATCAAAAATTTATTTTTTTCAAAACCAAATTTTATATACCTGATTAAATTTTTTGTAAAATTTCAAGTACTATTTTTTTATATATTATCATGTAATTTTATTATTATTTTATTAGTCATGTAAAAATTGAAGATTCAAGCAAAGGTCCACTAACATGACCCAATGACATAACCTAAACACTATTTCCGAAATTTGGTGGAGAGCAATGTGTGGAATTAATGATTAAAGCCAGCTATATCCACTAAATAAAATGTGGTGAAAGGTATAAAAATGCCAAATGATGATGGATGTGGGGACTGAAAGCGAAGGTGCTCCTACTTTGGTCAATTTGAGACAAGTGCATGGGGACAACTTTGGTCGACCTTTGACCATGCGTTTAACATTTTGCTGTGTTGAAAATGAAAGCTTTCTCCTGTTTCTCTTATTACTCTTTGACCTTAAATACAATAAATTTAAGATTTATCTGAGGTTTCAACATTTGTGTCCAATGATTAATAATAGGTATCATTCAATATAGATATTTTTCATATTTTAATTATAGCATGTTAGGATAGCTATTACTAATGGTTCCAACTACCTTCACATATGAATGATTTTAATTCATTTTTAATCTATCAAGTAAAAAATCTACTTAAATATCGTTTTTAGTAAAACCCTATAATAGAAATCTATTTAAAGAGTCTAGTAATAATTGCTCTCATTAAATTAGGACCTAACACCAAAAACAAGTCTATCTATTCATAAAATAGCCTCTCTTTTTTTTTTTATCTTGTTTGGTGCGACTACTTATTTCTTTTTCCAATATTTTGTTCTTCCATGTCTGCATCTGGATTTATGTTGGAAACTTCAAACATTTCAAATAAAGTTGCATTACAGTCAATGAAATATGAACATTTCTTAAACTCCCTTGACGATTAAAAAATATATTTTTATCTAATGGCACTCTAAATCGTTGTTTAAGCTATATACTAAATTAATTTCACATAAATCATTCAAAGGATTGACACTAGTAATTGTCTAAGCAAATATATAGCTATGGTAATTTGAAGTTGAAACCTTGACAAGATGATCTTTGCAAGAGGTTTTATGAATGAAGTTTGATAAAAATGCAAGAAACCAAGTTAAAGAGAGTGTTTCCACGTTAAACTTGTACTGCATCAAATCAAAATATGTGATGTTCCTTTTTATATATAAAACAAGGAACTTGGATCATGTCTATTTATATTTTATCAAATTTTTTATTTATTTATTCCTTTAAATACCGTACCATGTAATGAACCATTACTTTATAAATTGAATAAAATTTGAGAGGATTAAAACAAAGAGAATGAGTAAATATTTCCATTGTTTGGAGGTAAAACATGCCTAACTAATTTATAAAATGTAGCTATAACCAATAATATCTTTTCGATTCAGCTTCCATCTCACTATGGTAAGATCTTCACATCCTCAACTAATAGTTAATATGTGTAGCAAATCTTGAAAAATTAAGAGAGAAAAGTTAATGTTATCCAAGGGAAGGAAAGGTAAGGACTCAATGTATAACTTAAGTAACTGATATAACCTAACGTCCGTGATGCTAATGTTGGTATGGTAAGGATCAATATGGATGATGCAATAATCGAAGCAAAATAGATGTGAGGCATGTTCGAGATCGGAAGAGAATCTTTTTTATCGCTTTATATTTTGCATACATATAGTTGCACCATTTTTTTTTTTTTTACAATTTATTACAAATTAATAGGATAAGTCGTTATGCTAATTTAAAATAAGAACTCCATTCAAATATGATAGGTTTTGCTCAAATATGATGGTTGGTATAAATATGATAAGCTCATCCAAATATAATAAGTTTATCTGTACTTGATAAGTTTGTCCATAGAAGGTAAGGTTATTTATACATGGATGGAGTCTTTATTTTAAGCGCTCATGTGACTACTTATTCCAATAACATCCCTCCTTGTGCATTGTAGTTATAAAATAAGATAAGATAGGGGTTTGCAGCAATGATTTTTTCTACCATATCAAAGGTGATTGAAGAAAAATCGTAGTACACATAACTTGGCATTTAAAGCAAATGGATGTCCTCGTTCCGAGGTTCCTCACTGAAAATTGGCAAAATTAATCAGCCGTTTAAGTCAAAGCCACTTCTAAAATGAGTAGATAAATTTGGTTTACTATATTTAGTAAGTTTAAAACTATAGAAGTAAGGCATTTCATCCTGCTTATTTTATCATTTCTTCTACAATTAAAAAAATTTTGGACTAACATTCCAGCCAGGTCTGCCATTAACAAAATGTATAAAGTTATAGATGTAAGATTATTTTAAAATCTTATGATTCAATATTTCATGAATTCAATTTTAAGATCTTTGAATTACATTATTTTCACATGTATAGTTAGATAAATGAACATACCTTTGTCCACAGTTGAATATCAAAGAACGAAATCTCTGATTTCCTTAAGAGACATATTATCCCTCCAATCCAACCTTATTTCACCAAATGAATGATTTCTCTTCCTTTCCCTTAATTTGATGTGATGGATTTTAAGGTAAAACAAGAGTGAAAAAAAAAAATAGCCACACTTTAATGCCAACTCTTATATATATATATAAGGGTAGGAAGAGGACCATACCTCTTCATGAAACGGTAAAGGGTATCTCCAATCAAGACACCCATTATGAAGAGTCATGTCATTTAGATTAAAAGTCACGATTCTTCTAAAATAAACTTACACAATGGCCTACAAATTCTAGCATTCTCCCACTTGACCCATGTATGTCTTTTAATAACTTAAAATAAATATAATGTGCACAATAACATTATTCTAAGTCTTCGTTATGTTGATTGTACCGTTATATCACATTAATTAAATTAAAAATTAATTAGAGTCATGGCGGTTGTATGTCATCATCTCGACATAATTCCTTCCATGTACTACATAATTAATCTTTAATTTGATCTTAACTTAATGAAGGGATAAATAAAGGTCTAACTTTAATGTCTTTATGAAGACAATTCATGTTAACATAATTCTATTACAATCATGTATACAATATAGAAAAATAGGAAATATCAAAAACACTATAATTGAGCTCAAGAGTGTCATACAAACAAATATAATGATCTTTAATTAGGACGTTCTATAATACCCATTCTTTTCAACATGCTCTCTAAAAATATTAGGCGTTAATCGTTTTGTTAATGGATCTGCAACCATTAGTTTTGTACTAATATGTTCGATTGGCACCCTTTGTTTCTGAACTTCTTCTTTAACGGCCAAGTATTTAATGTCCATGTGTTTCGCACCTTTTGAATACTTGTTGGTCTTTGAGAAGAAGACTGCTGCGGAGTTGTCACAGTAAAATTTTCAGCGGCTTACTAATAGTGTCAACAACTTGAAGCCCTGAAATGAAATTCCGCAGCCATAAGCCATGAATTGTGGCCTCAAAGCAAGCCACCAATTCTGCTTCCATAGTCGATACAGCAATGACAGAGTGCTTCGCACTCTTCCATGAGATTGCCCTTTCAGCTAATAGAAACAGGTAACCAAATGTAGATTTTCTCATATCAACACATCCAGTATAATCCAAATCTAAATAACCAACCACCTCTAACTGATCGCACCTTCTATAAGTGAGCATGTGGTCTTTCGTTCCTTGCAAGTATCTCAAAACTTTCTTAGCAGCCTTGCAGTGATCTAATCCTGGATTACTTTGATATCTGCCCAACATCCTAACAATGAAACCGATGTCGGGTCTAGTACAAGTTTGAAGATACATCAAACTCCCAACAACATATGCACAAGGAATTGTTGCCATTTGTTCTCATTCCAAATCATTCTTTGGACACTGCATACTACAAAATTTATCTCCTTTCTGAATTGGAACTTTACCTACCGAACATTTGTCCATCTTAAATCTTTCTAGAACTTTATTGATATAAGCCTTTTAGGATAAGCCTAACAATCCTTGTGATCTATCACGGAATATTTTAATTCCTATCACACATGTTGCCTCTCCCATGTCTTTCATTTTCAAGCTCTTTGAAAGAAAATTCTTGGTTTCACGTAATATACCAAGATCATTAGCCGCAATTCGGATATCATCAACATATAGGACTGAGAAAACAAATTTACTCCCACTAATCTTCATGTATATACATCAATCAACAGTGTTTTCTTTGAAACCAAAAGAAGTTATGGTATCATTGAACTTAAGATACCATTAGTGAGAAGCTTGTTTAAGTCCATATATTGACTTCTTAAGTTTACACACCACATGCTCCTTTCCTTTAATTGAGAAGCCTTCATGTTGGTCCATATAAACTTCTTCTTCCAAATCTCCATTAAGAAAGGCGGTCTTAACATCCATTTGATGTAACTCTAGATCATAATGAGCAACCAAAGCGAAAAGGATCCTAAATGAGTCTTTTTTTGAGACCGGTGAAAAAGTTTCTTTATAATCAATGCCATCCTTCTGAGTGAAGCCTTTGGCAACAAGTCTGGCTTTATGTTGCATTGCCATTTGAGTCTCGCTTTGTCTTAAAGACCCATTTGCAGCTAACTCTTTTACATTCTTTTGGCAATTCAACGAGTTCCCAGACTTGGTTTTGATCCATAGACTTCATTTCATCTTTCATGGCATTTACTCACTTAGTAGAATCGTTACACTCCATGACTTGTGAGAACGAAACTGAATCATTGTCAATTCCTATGTCAAGTTCTGACTCTTGTAGATAAACAACATAATCATTAGGAATAGCAGATCTTCTCTCTCTTTGAGATATTCTTAATGTTGTTTCATGTGGTTCCTCTAATAAAGGGGTATCGTTTATAACTTCATCATGTGTTTGATCAATTACTTGTTGTTCTTCACTTTGGTGAGGTTCTACAATATTAGGACCAATTAGCTTAGAAGGTAAAAGTATAGGAACTTCTACCCTAACTTCTTTAATGCATACATAATGTTGTTCTTTACTCCTACTAATTTCACCATTTTCAATGAACTTGGCATTTCCGGTTTCAACAATTCTTGTACTATGATTAGGACAGTAAAACCTAAATCCTTTGGACTTTTCAGGGGATCCTATAAAGAATCCACTAACCGTTCGAAAGTCAAAATTTTTTTCTTGTGGATTATAAATCCTTACTTCTGCAGGACAACCCCACACATGTAGGTGTCGTAAACTAGATTTCCTTCCAGTCCATAGTTTGAAAGGGGTCTTTGGAATTGCTTTACTAGGAACCCTGTTCAGCAAATATGTAGTTTTCAATGCATAAACGCACATGGATATAGGTAAAGATGAATGACTTAACATACTCCTAACCATGTCCAATAATGTACGATTGCACCTTTCTACAACACCATTCTGCTGTGGTGTATCTGGCATAGTGCATTGAGCACATATGCCATGTCCTTCAAGAAATTTGGCAAATGGACCTAAACATTGTCCTGATTCCTCATACTTCCCATAATATTCACCACCCCTATCTGATCTTACAATTTTTACTTTTCTATCTAATTGTCTTTCAACTTCATTAATGTACACCTCAAAGGCATTCATAGATTAAGATTTTTCATGCAAAAGATAGATATGAGTATAACGTGAAAAATCATCAATAAAGGTGATAAATTATTTTTCTCCACCAAAAGATGGAGCATCGAAAGGTCCGCATATATTTGTATGTATAATTTCAAGAAGTTGTGTGCTTCTTGTAGCTCCTTTTTTAGTGTGTTTGGTTTGTTTCCCTTTAATATAATCAACACACATTCCAAGGTCAGTAAAATCCAAAGTAGGAAGAATTTCATTCTTTACTAATCCTTGTAATCTTTCTTTGGATATATGACCTAAACGTTTATGCCACAAGTAAGCAGAGTTATCATTAATCAAACTACGGTTTGTTCCAATATTGTAATACTAGGTCATTAAGGTCTCAGCAAAATAATCATCAAGTTTAAACTTGTAAAGACCATCACATAAAATTCTCGAACCATACAGTTTATTGTCCTTATACAAACTAAAATATTCAAATCCAAACATAAAAGAAAAACCTAATACATCAAGTTTTGACAAAGAAACTAAATTGCAAGAAAATGTGGGAACATAAAGGGTTTGGAACAAATCTAAGTAACGCCCAGTCTCCAAAATCAAGCGATAAGTCCCAATTCCTTCAACTGAAGCTTTGTTTCCATTTCCCATGAACACAAAATTCTCATCTGGCTTTATAGTTTAGATCGTAAGGAATCCCTGCATCATATTGGAAATATGAGTTGTTAAGCCAGAATCAATCCACCAGGTATTATAAGGGGCTTGTGTAAGGTTTGATTCAAAACAAACAAAAGCACAAGGCTTACCTTTCTTTTCGAACCAAGCCTTACGTTTCAAGCAGTCTTTCTTCAAGTGTCTAATCTTTCTACAGAAATAGCACTTGATTTTCTTTTTGTGGATTTGGCATCTTTAGAAAATTCATTTAGGTTGTGTAAACCTTTCTTCTTGAATTTTCTAGCCCTTTTCTTTGAACTCGATGCAACTTCTTGATGACTTGTAAAATGAACAGAATGAGTCTTTTGGTTCTTTAATCTTGTTTCCTCTTAAATTAGCATACTGGTCAATTCATTGATATTCCACTTATCCTTTGTAGTATTATAATTCATTTGAAAAGGCCCATATTGTTTAGGAGGCAAGGAGTTCAATATAAACTGTACCAAAAAGAACCCATCCACAGTCATTCCTAAATTTCTTAATTTTGCCGCTATATTTGTCATTTCAAGGACATGCTCATGCATAATACGAGACCTATCAAACTTCATGTTGGTCAAAGTATCCATCAGTGTACTAGCAAGAGATTTGTCAACAGTTTGAGAACGCTCTTCCACAAATTTAATGAATTCCTTAGCATTATCAATTTGGGAAAGAGTAGCTTTAATGTTGTTTGCTACTGTCATTCTCATAAACATTAGGCTTAATCTGTTGGATCTCTCCCAAAGTTTATGGAGACGTTTTTCCGCATCACTGTTTTCATCAATAATAGCAGCGGGTTTCTCAATTTGAAGAGATAAGTCAAGATCCAAAACACCTAAGTGAAATTGGACCTACTCATGCCAATATGAGAAATTCAATCCATTGAATATCGGAACAGATGAAGCATGAGAATGCAGAGAAACAGAAACAGATACTTTAATAATAAAAGATACAGTAAGCATTGATGCTTTGAACAATCATAAAATTCATATTCAATCAACTCATGGAATAACATAATTATATATATCAAAGTCCACCTTTGGGTGATAATAAAATATATATAAACATTAATCATGACAAATAAGTATGCATACAATTTGACATATTTGTTATCCTTGGATATACAAATAAATCAAATAAAATATACTTATCATAAACACTTGTGTTATGTATTATAAGAACAAAAATCATCTTTGGATGATTTATAATATCTTATAATACAAACTTTTCATTTACCCAAATATATTCTATTATGTCATTTGCAAATAAAATTCATGAGTAAAATTTGGATTTTAGGTAATGAAATTTATTCAATGATTTGGTCAGTTTGGTGACTAACAAACCATTCATTATATAAATTTCTCATATACCACAATAATTAAAATACAAGGATTTAAAGTCATATTTCATCAAACAAAACATTATGCCATATTAGAACTTTCAATCTCTGTATAACACTGGAACTGTCAATGCTTCAACAATTAGAAAACGGACAAGCGTTACTGTCAACGATCTCATCTTTACCACTTAAATTTGATGGTCCATTAACATTTATGCCTTTTCGACAGATTATAAAATGCGGATCAAAAATGCGCATCATTTTTTTTTACTACACCATTGATTTCCGTTTTTCCAGCATCCATGCCTCAATAGTATTATTATTAGTTTTTTTTTTTTGTTTTCCATCACACCGTCATGTTTCATAATGATGACAATTATTAACTTATGGTAGTATTTCAATATAATAGCATTTGAAAATTGAAAGTCGTCGATGCCTGCCACAAATGGTCATGTACTTTCACCAAGAAAACTTACAAGTATTGACGGTTTAGAGAATTTAAACCGAAACTTCCATGTAAAATAATTAGAACATTCACAATGCGTACAAGAATATTAAAGATGATAATCGGAAAATCATGAGTTCTTAAACCATGATACCACATGTAAGATTATTTTATAATCTTATGATTCAATATTTCATAAATTCAATTTCAGGATCTTTGAACTACATGATTTTCACATGTATAGTTGGATAAATGAACGTACCTTTATCCATAGTTGAATATCAAATAGCGAAATCTCTCGTTTCCTTAAGAGGCACCTTATCCCTCCAATCCAACCTTATTTCACTAAAGAAATGATTTCTCTTCCTTTCCCTTAATTTGATGTGATGGATTTTAAGGTAAAACAAGAGTGAAAAAAATAGCCATACTTTAATGACAACTCTTATATACATATATATATATATATATATATATATATATAAGGGTAGGAAGAGAACTATACCTCTTCATGAAACGGTAAGAGGTGTCTTCCATCAAGACACCCATTATGAAGAGTCATATCATTTAGACTAAAAGTCACGATTCTTCTAAAATAAACTTACACAATGGGCCACAAATTCTAACAATAGAGAATTAGAAATTAATTATAGTAGAATATTTGAATTTGACTCCTTAAATGGGGTGATAGGATTAAGGATTTTGCTCCTCATTTTGGGATGATCTAGAGAAGACTAGCTTGGTAGACTTGAAGTGAAGTCTGTTGGGATTGATCTTTGTAATTGTAACTTTTCTTAATATGGCTCATTCATTAAAAGAGTCTCGTCTTGGTCATCAAATATTAACGTGATCTTACAGATATTATAAATGATATCGATCATCAAGCTCTATTAATATCAGTCTTCTACATTTGAAAAGCTTAAAATTTGAAAGGCATGTCATCATGATATTGAATTTTTGGCTCGAAAAATTAAACGTTGGTGTATATTCAAGAACATCATAATCGGTGAGGTTTGATACTTGATAATTTCTTCACCTTACAAGTGTATTTAAGATAATTAAGATCGTCAGCTCATACTATCTTTTTCATAACTCTCTTGACCATCATTTACATACCGTTCTACATCACTCCACGTAAGTCATTTATAGCCCTGAACTTATACAATATACACATAATTACTCTATTTGAATTCATTAATATACAAAACAAACAAAGATTTTGAGATTGTCCTTTTAACACTATGTCCACATTCAGGATAGAAGAAATTGGGGAAGGAAAAACATTATCTTTCCCTTATTTGAAAAAAGCACACGCCAGAAAGGAAAGGGCAAAAAAAAAAGAAAAGAAATACAAGAGAATGGACTTGTAAGAGAAATTTTTTTTCGTTTTTACCCATGATGGGAAGGAAGAAATCATATAAAATGAATCGTATACACTTTCCATGACAAGACTTCTCCTAAATTTGAAAAAATTTCTGGTACTAAAATATTAATCTATAGTGATCTTTAATTTACTTTTTCAACAATCTACTGTTATTTTCTTTCGTTCTCTTACTGTCCAAATAAAATTTTCCCTTTTGTTTCCTTTCCTTTCCTTGGGGATCAATGTTTAGTTAATCGAGCTCTGAATCTGATTAAATAATAAAAGAAGAAAAAGAAAAAGGGAATGAAGATAGAAAAGGAAAACAAAAGTTTAATCGAACCACATCGGACTTTAACAGGCAATTGTAAGTTCCGCAAAATAGAAAATAATTTATTGTATTATATATGGTATACAAAATGTGTTTAAGACTTGATAAAACTCTTTTCATAAGATTGGATAACACATAAAATTTTTTTTTATTATATTTGATAATATAAAAATATTAAAATTAAATAAAAATAAAATCACTTAATAAGAATATGCAAAGTCGTATACAATATTTTATATATCAAATTTTTCAATTTTACAGTCGTTTTATTTATACGAGGCCCAAACAATTTTTGTGAAACGGAAGGCCTTAACCATTGGCCCCACATGCCACAAACCCACCTGAATTCCACCCTTTTATAGGTCGAAACACGTGCTCCTCCCGTGATTTCAGACCAAAAGTAAAAGCAGCCCGACCAGTGGCACTCTCGTAAATAATCAGAACTTTCCAGGTCATTTACTTTAACCATCCTACATAAAGCTTCACTCTCATGCTTCAACCAATCC
Source organism: Combretum micranthum (assembly GCA_024138025.1). Classification (NCBI taxonomy): domain Eukaryota; kingdom Viridiplantae; phylum Streptophyta; class Magnoliopsida; order Myrtales; family Combretaceae; genus Combretum; species Combretum micranthum. Next base: position 534,941 of record JAMXBD010000289.1, read on the forward strand.
CTTGACAGGAAAAGGGGCAGAAAAAAAAACCATAAAAAAAAAAAAAAACAAAACCCGCCAACGTTACTTCTTTTCTGTTTTATTTTTTTTTTGGTTCCCTTTCTCGAGAAAAAGAAAACAAAGGAGAATGAGAAGAAAATAAAACCGAACACTGGAAACATTTTCTCGGGAAAATCTTCATGAACCTAGTTAGCTAGCTAGCTAGGCAAGATCTTATATATAAACAAGTCTCTTAAGAGAGGAAATAGATAGGTATTTTCCGGCGAAGATGACGTCCGGGACGAGGACGCCGACGTGGAAGGAGAGAGAGAACAACAAGAGGAGAGAGAGGCGAAGGAGAGCCATCGCGGCCAAGATCTTCGCCGGCTTGCGTATGTACGGCAATTATAAGCTCCCCAAGCACTGCGATAACAATGAAGTTCTCAAAGCTCTGTGCAGAGAAGCTGGATGGACTGTTGAAGAAGACGGCACTACGTATCGAAAGGTAAATAAACAAACTAACACCGTCTTCGGCTCTCTTTCTTTCTTTCGGTTTATCTTTTCTTCTCGATATGGACCTTGAAACGCTGCAGGAAGAAGTGTAGAGGTGTGTTTTTCTAGTGTAATACAGATAGCAGCGAGTTCGTTTGTCTTGATCGGACTAGTTTGAGGTCCGATCTGAGTTGAAACGATCTTCGATAACGTCGTTTTGACCTGTTTAATAGTTTCGTGATGTGGTTTTGAGTCGTCTGAGTGTGATTGCATTCGGTATCAAGTTACGTTTACTAAATCATGCATCTAATCGGTGATTTAGATTATCAGTGACAAGAAAATCGTCGACCATTCACTGCTTTGATGAGGTTTTCCCTGATAATTTACTGTTTTAATAAAGTGTTTTATCTGAGATTTCTTGCATACATGCCTTCAGTCGTGATTTTGAATCCCGAACTTCAATTAAGTGTGTAATCAAGTGATTTTTTCGGAGTTTGATTAGCTTGGTCATTGGTGTGTAATCGGAATTTCGGAGCTGTTTTCTTTTCCGATCCGAGTTTGACACGTGTGGCACTGCTAACGTGCGCGAGAGTGTACCGTGCCGTGTCCGTGCATGTTTTGGTTGGCGCACGTTAGTCATCACGGTTTGTTTTTTTTTTTTTTTTATTGCAAGTCATCACGGTTTGGTTCCATTGCGGTGTTGTGCATGTTTGGATCTGTTTAATTATTATTATTATTTTTTTTTTTCGGTTTTTATGCTTTCGGTCTTTTACATATATATATATATATATATTTTTTTTTTTTTTTTCTGTTGTAGCGGTTTTCGTTTGTTTTCTTTTTTTCTTTTGGGATCTTTGAAACTGCACGAAACACAAGACTTCTTTTTCTTCTTTTCTTTCTTGAGATTCGCTAAAAGCTAAGTGAGGAGGAAAATAAAAATTAAAAAAAAAAAAAAAAAGAAAAGAAACAAATGCTCTGCCATTTGCAGAAACCATCGATGACCACTTTACTGTACTAGACTCCCCTTCCAAGGGGATAGAATGAACCAATTATGGCTTATGTTCAGTGGTATTAATACCGATTTCTTGTGTGGAATAAATTGATTACGGCCTTATATGTAATGATATTAATACCAGTATTTTAAGTAGGATGAATTGATTAATTATATACTCTTACCAGGAGAAGCCGCTATTTATAAGGCCTTTCTACTTTATGTTGTTTGAGGTTTACAACGCAAATATGATTGATTTTGATAGATACTCAATAGAAACAATGAAACTTTATGTCTTCTTTAACATGCTCCTCTTGAAGGTAAAAAGTAAACAGATAATCATTCAAATTTTTTGAAATTGATCCATTTTTGGAAATGGTAAGTTGGAAAAGTTCAAAAATTCCTTCTTTTAGCCCCTAGGAATTAGGTTGTCCATGATTATGCATCTTTTCCTATAGCTTTTATTGGCTTTTGAACAAATTAAAGGAGGCATTTTCACATTTGTGAATCCCGTTATCGTGTGATTGAAATACGTAACTGAGGATATGGCTAAATATGTGTGGTGTCACTCGTAGCCCTAAGTCCTTCCAATTTCGGGAGAGAAAAAAAAAAAAGAGTTTATCCACGTATGGATAATTAATGTGTAACGATTAATAAACTTTTAACATGTATTATAATGAATTAAATAGTGTTTAAGATAATATGTTCGTGTTTTAGGCATAAAATTTTATTTGTATTTACAGAAACACTTTTCTATTGTAAATTTATAAACGACCATGCATGATTGACTGAGGACACTTGTGTTATTAAGATTATCTTTTATGATACATTTCAATATTGATTAAAAGATGAATCAACGAAAATGGCAAAAAATTATTTAATAATTTTCCGTTCATGTTTGTTTTTTCCTTTTTCTATTCTTTTCGGGTGGTCTGGCAAAAGGAAAAAAATTTTCTTTTTGGGTAGAAAATGCAAGCCGTGGTTAGCTTTTTGAAGGTTTTCTACTTTGACATTGGTGGGGGTATTCTCGTGATAACTTTTGCCAGGTTTCTTGCAGAACTATATTAGATGTAATTATTAGTACCATCACTTTCCCCAAACTGCCACTGTGAACACCTGGCATACCGAACAACACATTGGACATTTTGGTCATTGTGCTGGAACAGAACCAATGATCAAACCCCAATTAACGTCTATTTGTTTCTTACTAATTATTACCCGAGATTCCCGGGAGCGGTGAACTCTAATATAGTCGACTTTTTTTGACATTTAACAAAGAAAGGAGGAGGAGAGGAGAGAGAGAGAGAGAGAGAGAGAGACAAAAGGGCGGAGAGGATGAGAGAGCGAGGGAAGTGGCATAGTGGATAATGATTCCTTTGATCACTTTATTTCTTCAGAGTGGTTTTTTACTTTTTTTTTTTTTTTTTTCCCCATCTCATCAAAGGGTATAAGGTGGTTTTGTTTACTTTTTGACAATGTGAGCATGATGGGTCCGAGAGACCCCCTTTTCTCGTTACATTGTTTGACATTAGCTGATTAGCGTCTTTGGAAAATATTCTGGCTTTCGATGTAACTTCCCTTGAAGCTAATAAAATGAACAGTAGAAAATCACCTATAGCCAGTGTCATCTTTGAGGATTTTTAGGGAAAAATGTTGCCTTTTTTCAAAAAAATTACATAAATCCTGCCATACGAGAAAAAATCCCAAAAATAAGCAATCTAAACTCATTTCCTGAAAAGATAAGATTGTACGTGGGATCAGTGTAAGATACAACAATCTTGTCTTTTGAATAGACAATGACAAAATAAATCTCATATCTTCAAAAAACAAAGTCAGTCACTTATGAGGTCAATTTACCTAATCTTGATATTATTTTCATTTTAATGGTATTTTTATAATTTTATTTTAAAATATATATATTAATTTCTTTTTCCCTTTTTCCCTTAAGATAAGTATTTATTGTGCGAAAAATATTTGTTGTCCTAGGATTGATGTTCCAACCCTATTCTAACCTTTTTCCAACCAACAGAAATTTGACACATATCAAATAAATTTGAAAAATAAAAATATCTATACAATAAAGCAAATAATTTCTATCACTCTATGTATGTGTGTGTATATGTATCTTATTATTATTAGTTGAAACAGGGTTGGACACAGTGACTAGGACAGCAAACCTTTTCCCCTATTTCGTGGCAGACAAAAGAAGACTTGATGACTTTATGAAAAGCAAATTCTTCAATGTCTCGATTCTTGAATGAAAAAAGAGTTGGTCAAAATTGAAGTCATTTTATTTATTTATTTTGTTTTGGTAGAAACTGGAATTATTTATTATTCATTTCCAAAAGAAAGAAAAGGCACACATCAAGCTGTGGTCATACAAGCTCAACCACCAAAATCGGGAGGCTCGCTTGTTCCCACGACCACTTCCATAATTGAAGTCATGTTAATCATACTGGATGAAGATTGAGAGCGATATATAATAATATGGTTTTTTAATTGACCCGGGTCCTTAAATTTCTCATAAGAAAAGGGTATTTTATAGATAATTTAGTTTGCAAAAATTTCATTTTTTTTTTTTTTCCCCTTTCTTTCAACAGTAAATTTTTTAGCCTGTTAAACAAGTGTCTCGCATACTTTTAGCATAATGAATAATTCCGACTTCTGTATAGAACTTATTCACGCGTCTTGATCATACAACGAAGTCAATTACGATACGAATCGCTAACTAACTCGGCGGAAGATATGAACTTAGTATTGCCATTGTCCATGTTTTTTATATTGTCACATCAGCTATCACCTTCAGGTAGTTGTCTCTGATGTAAGATTTGGTTACTGTTTAAGCTGTTTGGTAAGCCTTCGTTTTCTTCATATTATGCATATTCTAGACACATCTTTTATAGGACCATCATATGCCAGCTTGGCCATAACTTTTCCTTACCAAGGTCAAGTCCTCCTATTCCTATCAATAACTATTCAAAGAAATTTGAAGACGGAAATCTTATCAACAAACTTAGTTGTAACTTATGGTATAGGATTTGTTACATTCAGCCATTCCTGATCTTTAAGATATTTTAAACAAAGATAATATCAGAAGAATAAGTGCCCTCCAATTTACCTGGCAACGTAATTAAACCCCCCGAATAATATAGACTTCAGATGCTCACGATCTATATATGACTACTCGGAGTCGAAGTATCCTTAAGCCTATAGGTGAACTACCAATATGGAGGCAATGCATGTTCAAAAATATGTCATCAGCTTTGATTTTTGAGATGCAACCGTATCATGTTAAAACAATTTAAACAAAAGTTTTGAGGTTTATAATAATGCATCCTTGCTTTTCTATTTATTCTTTTGAGGTTTGATTCTGCTCACTTCCTCTAAAATATAAGACAGCTGCCAAGGTAACTCTCTTCTCCCCATTAGCTCGCCTTCTTTTCTTTCCCTTCTATCGACGGTTTGCTCTGCAAGATCATGCAACTAAGTGAAAGTGGGGGAATTGGAATGCAATCAAACGAAAGGTTGGGTATGTTAGCTTTTAAGATTTACGTGCAAAGCATAACAGGTGATCTATTAGTGCTCATATATTATTGTGTCATCCCTTTTCAATCGTAACGAAAGGCAAGGTGAAGCAAAAGGTATAATTATGAAATGGCTGCATGCCTATCCTATCTTGTACTCAACAGTGGAATTTATGCAAACACTTTCGACAGTGGTTAGCTAATTGTTGCGCCTAAAGTATGGTCTAATCTTCGTCGTAAACTAGTCTGATGCTTGCAAGTACATACTTTTATATGCTGTAGGATACTGATCATTTTCTGTAACATGCAGGGATGCAAGCCAGTCGATCGAATGGATATCATCGGTGGATCTACATCTGCAAGTCCATGCTCATCTTACCAGCCAAGCCCATGTGCATCGTATAACCCAAGTCCTGCATCCTCGTCCTTCCCGAGTCCTGCTAGATCACATTACCCTGCCTCTGGCCATGGTAATGCTGATCCAGATTCCCTGATCCCTTGGCTCAAAAAGCTCTCGTCTGGCTCGTCTTCAGGATCATCTACACAGTACCACCCTCTCATCATTCCTGGGGGCTCCATTAGTGCTCCAGTTACCCCTCCTTTAAGCTCTCCAACTGCTCGAACACCAAGAGCCAGGAACAACTGGGATGACCCGAATGCATCAATGGCCTGGGCAGGGCAACACCGCTCCTTCCAACCCTCATCTACTCCACCAAGTCCTGGGCGTCAGATCTTGCCTGATTCGGGTTGGTTTGCTGGCATCCAGATTCCACAAAGTGGACCATCATCACCCACATTTAGTCTTGTGGCTCGAAATCCTTTTGGTTTCAAGGAAGATGCATTATCTGGTGCAGGATCTAGGATGTGGACTCCTGGGCAGAGTGGAACTTGCTCTCCTGCTGTAGCCGCAGGTATCGATAATACAGCCGATATCCCAATGTCAGACAGTATTGCTGCGGAATTTGCCTTTGGCAGTAATGCAACAGGATTAGTGAAACCTTGGGAAGGGGAGAGAATTCATGAGGAATGTGTTTCTGATGATCTTGAACTTACTCTTGGGAACTCAAGAACTAGGTAAATCATTGTCATGCAACTCATGTCTCTAGAATTCTTATTTAGTCCTTGACTTTTAAGTAACAAGATTAACGGTTTGCTTTCGCAGGTAAGCTTGCGAAGAAGAATTTTGAAGGATCTACCCTGAAGTCTTTCTGCTTTGGCGATTTCTCTTTAATGCAAAACTCTCCTTCAGTGAAGCGAGCTTCGTTGTGGGTATTCCCAGAGATCATGGGACTTGCAAGTACAGTGAGTAGGCATAGCTGTTAATTTTTTACCCTTTTTGTTTTTTTTTTCCGTCTTTTCCATCTTTTTAAGATTGGTAATTAAATTATAAATGCTCTATGGGTGGAGACTTCACCTTAGTCCAATTTATTAGTCTGTTTCTCCTTCACCATTTGATGCTTAGTCACTTTGTGCCCTGATTTTAACCTTCTTTCTAGAAGGATCTTGAATGTCAGGTTTTATGAGCACTCAATGGATTGTGACTAATTTATACCTTCTTATTTAATTTAATTTATTTTTATTTTTAATTCTCATGTTTAACTCTTTTTTTTATGTGCTCTCTTTATTTGATGGTCCTCTTTGATTTCGAGGGACAAGCATCACGAAACCAACTTATATAAAGACATGAAGAATAGGAATACCTTGTATAGGTGTTTGATTCTAATCCTATTATCACTGTAATAAGCACGTCCTATGGATCCTGAGGTATCAATGTTCGAGATGCCTTTTTGCTTTTTCTTTTTTCTTTTTTTTGGTTCATTTGGTGTCACATAACAGTAAATTTTTTAACAGATCCTTATCCAAGAGCTTACCAGAATCAACCATGACAAAGCAATCTTCCCATTCGATTCTCTTAAATTATCAATTTTTTCAGAAAAGGACACTTAGATATAACAAAAATAACGCTAAAGCCTATTATTCACACCTTGGGAGATCATATATACGATTCATACTTAATTCACAAGCCATATCATTCATAAATATTTTTTTCCACATACACATACACTCGCTTATCATTTTATCCATTACCATTATTGTATGACCATACACTGCTCTCTCTAAAACACAGATAATGAGGGCTTCGAATCTTAAAAATCTTAAGCAAGTAGGATTATGAACTTTAAAACAATTTAAACACATTGTGATTAATTTGAGTTGATTGGGATTGCATAAACTTGCCCTATTTAATCTTTCCACTGTGGACTTAAATCGAACTTTGGGTAAACATCAATAACACTTAAACCATGCATGATTTTTGCAAGCTTAATTTTTTCCTTTCTTTTTTTTTTTTTTCTACTGGTAAAGAAGTAATATTATTTATCAAAACAAAGTTCAAGGTTCTTGTACATTCACACAAACATCCACTAACTACTGTAAAAACTACCAACAAAATCATTACAGAAGATTGATAAGAAGGAAGATGAGATTTTAAAACCCAATTATGAGGGCACATCTCCGACCTAGTGTGAAATGCAATCTAGTGGGCTATAGAATTAACTTCTCTATCGATCAAACTAAAATCCACCGAGGTGAAAAAATGCAACAATGATCGCACATTCAGGAGTATAGTATGTAGACACCATGGTATATCAATGATCTTTGTTAAAGCTTCGTATACCCTTGCTAAATTTTTCTCAGGGATGATGTTTGACCAGCCTCTATCTCTAGCATACATCATGCCTTCAAACACCGCCATGCTGAGTTAGAAGCTACAGTGTGAAGCTGTAAACACTCACTTTGCCAATGTATTCAATAACTTTTTTGGGATCCAAAAGATTGAAGTGTCCTGAGCCCTAGAAGCATGCAACGGACGCTCAATCTAGTTTGGGGCCCAAAAATAACAACATAGAGAAAAGAGGCTTTCTTGTTACAACCTTTAATACTACTTTTTTCCAAAATGGGGATATGTTCACCAATTACTAAGTCATGAAGCTGTTGCCCCAAAATCTACAAGGGAAGTCCTATATCCCAACCCTAATAATAGTGCATAACTCGTCTCTCAACCATTTGAAAGACCTAAAATTTTGGAAACTTCAAAGCCAACATGGCCCTATTCACGGTTTAGTTTGCTAATAACACCAATGATTGTGGGACTCTCATGAATCAAGCCCCTTACATTTGCCAATCGAATCTATATCTGAGAGTCTACACTTACACATTGCTGGATACACATTCTACAAAACTTGTCATCTAAAGAAATTTGTCATATTAGGATGCACAAATCACCCAATGATCCCTTTAATCGGTATGGCAAGACGTACTTGATACTATTCGATTTATGTGGTAAGACAATCGAACCCTCTTCAAGAAATAGCAATCCGATAACCCTTTGATTCAAAATCCCATTTTGGACTATTTTACAAGGATCTAATCAAAATTAGCTAATAAATTACTAATATTTTGACATATAATGGGGAAAAAATACAAATAACCCTCTTTAAACTTTAATTTTTGTACCAATTTATAATTCTTTTAAAGTTGCAAATGGTTCCTAATCTTTGATCACAATAAAAAAACTTTCAGAACTTGCAACCAATCCACAAACTTTGATCCTAGTATAGAAACAACTTCTTAAAAATATCATAATAAATTTTAATGTCAAATAAATTTAACTTTAATACTTGTTTTAGGAATTAAAAGAAAAAAAAAGTATTAAAATTTAGAAGGTTCTTTACATCATTTAAAAATCTAATAATATATTAAAGTCGAATCGAAATTTTGAAAAAATATTTCTAATATTTCCACTTATATATTATATATTTTGCCGTAGAAAATCTTTGTAAAATAAATATTTTCCATAAATGAGTGGCAATAAATTCTCACTAGCTAGGCACAGGTTGAATAGAGACCAGGCCTAGGTCTGTACACTGTACGCAGCTGAAAATGAAAACCCTTGATTAAGCCCACAACTTTTGGTGCGGCCGGCTAAGTACCCTGAAGACAGGATCTGAAAGTTTAAGCAGCTATATGTAGGGTGTAATAGCATAGACCCAATTATTGAATGGAACAAAAATGTACTTGGATCACTAACAGTGATAGTAAAGGGAAAGGGGGGGGTGCGTGCGAGGTGGGGCATGGACCTCTCTAAGCCCCACACCTTTTAAGTCATTAGCCCATGTGACTGGTTTCCCAATGAGTTCTCCTTTTGGAATCTTTAGTGTCATGGCTCGTGCGTACCAATGTATCAAAATAAGTTGGTTTAAAATATTAATAATTTAAGTGATCAAAAAACTACATTTTATAAAATAAATCATTAATATTTTGTGATATTTATTAAAATTATCAATGTTTAGATAAGTTTTTTTATTTTTTTTAATTATGAATATCTTACTTGACTCATCTTATAAAATATTTATTCATCTTTTTAACCACTTAAAACATTGATACTTTAAATGAATTTATCTCTAAAATATTAATTCTTCTTTTTAACTACTTGAAACGTTGATACTATAAATGAATTTATCATCAAACCTTGATATCTTTCAATATAATTTATCCTATTCTTATTTATAAATTATCATAAAATAATTAAGTTTATATGTTAGTAACATATTACTCTCTAATAATCTCATTAGATCACATGTAATATAGAGTCCTTAACACAACTTCTCCTATCTAATGATCTCCTTTTTTTTTTTTTTGTGGATCATTGTGTATTAACATGACATCATTAAAAAAGTTTAGATCCTTAAAAAGGAAAAAAAAAGGCCCTTGACTAAGAACCTCATAAAATAAGTATTTTTAATTATTATTATTTGTTTGAAAAGTATATTAGAACCTACAAAAACTTTATATATTGTTAAAATACTTTCATTACGACCTTATGGATAAATTAATCAAATCCTTAAAAAATGATTTTTGAAAACATTAATCTAGCGAATAGAAGTCCAAGAAGAAATCTTTGTATTGCTCATAATATTACATATAACAAATGAAGAAAGTTATCGGCCAAAAAAAATAAATAATAAATGAACAAATGTATTTTGGTAACTATGACTTGGGTCAATTTAACTTTATGGATTGGTTTCTTAAGCTAATGACAGTCTATGAAGATTGTGGGAATGACTTAAAATATGTGGTTTACATCAGAAATTGTTGGATTAATTTACCTATTATGACCTTACTTAGTTTTCTTTAAACCTTATATAATTTTATTGTGCTTCTTTGAAGCTTTTTTTCTCCTTTTTTGTCCCTTCCTAAGGTACTTTTTAAGTCTTAAGAAAGCCTATAAATGCCCTAGATTTTCTCTTTTTAAAGATAGGCATCGGGATAGGTCAAGCCTATTTGTAGGTCTAAGCCCATGTATCTTAAGAAGAGAACAAATTTTCAACATCATCAATTAAATTCAACACCTAATCTCTCATCTTTCTAACTTAAAATCATCCAATAGTCAAGATTGAAGTCAATCTATAATCACAAGAGGCCTCAATCTCATTGCCAACATTCTAAGTATTAGAAAGCTTAAGAAAAACATTAAACCTCTACAAAAACACCTCCACAAAAGATCAAAGTAATTAATTCACCAAAAAAAAATTTAGAACACTCAAGAACCCTGAGTTTGTTCCACTATTACACATATGCTTTGAGAAATTAGTTTATGTACTCTTCCTCCCATCCTCTTCTATAGCATTGCCTTTCTACGTATTATTGAATCAAGGCTTCTCAATGATATGTCAGTTTCATGCAATTAGCTTATCACGGCAACCCAGCATGTACTAGTAGTAACAAAGAGAGAATTATCACTTTTAGCAGTGACTATAAGATAATACATTAAGTGTTGTTTAGTGTAAGCATTTCATATGCTAAGATCATATCAATAAATACTTCAAGAGATCTCTCAAACTTAAACTTTTCACAAGTAGGATTGAAGTATTGGAAATATTTTCTCAATTTCCAATCTAACCTTATAATTTACTCCATTATAATTACCCAATTTTGTAGAAAAGGAAGGGGGAAAAAAGAAAAAGAAAGTTTTTTTATATGTCTTTTTACCATAGAAGTTTCTATATCTCAGAAGTTTGTTTTTATATTAAGGTAAGATAGTATAATTATTTTATTTGCTTCCAAATTTTCTCCATATGTAGAAATAATGGTTCTTTTTATTTTTCAAAGAAAATAAGAAGAAAACACCATTATTTCCCTTTTCTTTTCTTCAAACATGAAAAAGATGAATAATTTCCTTTGAATCCCTTCTTTTTCCATTCTTTTCCTATCTAATCCATATTCAAACAAACATTTGTAGGTCGATGACAAGTGTTCTTGAGTGTCCCATAAATAGACATCGCTACAGGTCAGTTCTGGTATGGTTCTATACCTAAATTGCCTGTTCACAAGTTCTATCTTGGTAGAATTGTAACCACACCCTTGAAGGCTAGGTCGGTTCCCTATTCTTGAGAACCAACGAATCTCATAAGTTAATTTCAATTCTGTTGGAACCATGAACAGGTTTTTTTTTTTGTTTCCACAAATCTTGCCAAAGAACCAGATTATTTTGTTGATGAACTAACTCTTCTTCACACAATTGAAAATTTAGAATACACACTTAGTCTTGTTTTGTGTCAACTGAATATATGCAATTTGTGGCCATAGACATTAGTCTTGAATGTATTGTATATTGCTTGTGGATACTCAAATCAAGATAAAATGTAGTAGAAGTCATGATTACCGAAGTCCCACATAGAGGAAGAACGACATTAGGGTCCAAATCTAGTCTACTTCTATTTTTATGTTAAACATTTGTCTAGATTTTAAAGCCTTTGGCAAAAGTGAAAGTAAAATTGTCCTTTACAAGTTATAGCTATTGTCAAATGATGGCAATATTTTATTTTGTAGCTAGCCAATTTTTTGTAACTTTTGTATGAGTATAGAGTTGTTATCCTTATCCTAATCTTAGTGGTTGTACATAACTTTCTTGGGTATTTAATGTACTTTGATTTACCAAAAGAAAAGGAAAATGTTTTTTAGTTTCAATGTTGACAACCTATATTCTTCTGTGTAGGAGATACTTCTCTTATATTTTTTTACATGAATTATCAGTTACCCATATACTCTTACCCATCTCTCCCTTTTGCATACGAGCATGAATTAATTACTCATGAGAAAATAGCTATAAAATAGTTAATTTACGGGAGTATAATTTTACTTTTGTGAAACTTCCGTTTATTTTTTTTAAATCTATCCAACTATAATAATTTTTCTACCATCTTTCAAAGTTCATAGAGATGAATGCAGTATTTGCCTGCACATGTTGCTTTTGTTTACATTACAAAGATGTGTAGTCATAGTATTGCTCTGATTTTACTGATTCCTAGCAACTATTTCTTAATGTGCCCAGGACTTTTGGCATAGATTAGTTCATGGATGTTGCTCTATTAAAGGTAAGCAGGTTTGCTTTTATTGTTATTTTTTTAAGGTAGGCATGTAAGCCCCGAAAAATTTCAATAAATAATTTCAAAATGAACTTCGAAAATAAACCCTAAAAATCACTCTAAATTAAAACCGAATTTTGACAAGTCCTAAATCACGAACGAATTCGGAAACTTCTCAATCTTGAGAAAATGAAAATCTTTAAACAATAAAATAAGAACTCAGTGGGTTTCAAATTCAAAACCATGACGTACGAAAAAAAAAATTCCATATTTAGCTCCGGCTTGTAAAATCGGGTAATATAGAGCTCAAAAACAAATTATTAAAAAGTAAATAATGATTAACTTTCGGAAATGAAATCCAATAAAAGAATTCTGAAAACATTAAGAGTTATTAAATACTTATAAAAATAAAATTAAAATAAATTTCTCAATTAAATATGTATATAAACATAATAATCAGTTTCCAAATTGGCAAAGATCTAAACCGGAAAATCACCTAGAAACCCTAACCGGAATACAATATGTAAGTAGTTCGGCAATCTAGCGCCCCTAACCCTAGAGGCCGAGATGTAGTTTAAATATATAAAATAACTCATAGTAACATAAGTTCGTTTATAATTATCAAATTGGTATATTTTTTTACCTATTTCAAACCCGTTCGGATACAGACTTCGAAAAGCGTGTCCTGGGCTCGAGATATCAAAAATATACCATTAGTACCGTTAGACTCGTAATTTATAAGATTTCTAAATATATCAGTTATATATTTTTCGGGTTATAAAAGTTACAGTTATAACCTTTTTATCGTATTTTCATTTCTACCGGTAATTGATTATTCTTTTGCACTATTCATTTTATTTCATTACATAATTTATTATTTTTTTAAATGTATACCCCGGGTTTCCTAGTAATCAAGTAAACTTCGAAAACCAGAAAATGAAACCCTAAACCGGTTTAATTCAAGCTTTATGAGAAAGACTTAGAAACCCTAATCCCGGCTTTTCCTCGTTTCCAAATAAAAAACTTTTATAAGCAAAATAAATTTTGGATATAGTTCTTGATTATATTTCAAACCAAGAAAGATCAGATTTTTAGAAATTTTCAATTCCGGGTCATCCCGAGACCCATTATAGAAAAGCGTGCCCCCGGAACTAGAATTTCAAAATATACTTATGAGTACTCATTTGAACCGAAATAAATAAGGATTTCAAAAATATTTTTCATAATTTTCCGACTTATGAAAAATACAGTTATAGCCTTTTTATTCGTATTTCATTACTAGACCGAAAATTAAATTGTCTTGTCAACTATTCCTCACTATTCACAAGTACCACCTAGTCTACCTATTAGCACACTCTACAAATTCAACTCTTACCATCACTCCATCAATCTCTCTTTTCAAAAACTTTTTGTCTCCTAAACATTATTTAATTTATGACAAATTGTACTCATTTCCATCAAAACAAGTTAAATCAAAATCAAATCTCTCCTCCCCCATACATTGGTTGGCGTGAAACCCTCCCCATGAAGCTCCATTGTACAATTTTTTTTAAAGCATTTTAGTCTCATTTAACCTAATCTCAATTCATATATAAACTACATTTTCTCTCTCTTTCCTCATTCTTTCACTTTTCAAATTTCTCAAAGGTAAAAAGCTCTCCATTTCTCTCCCTCTTTTTCCCCCATGCCGTGAGCCTCCATGCTCATACACACACACGCACGCAACTTTCTTCTATCCTTCATTCATCTCTTATTTTACTTTAAGTAATGAGCTTTTACTCCTTCTACTCATAGATCTTTGTAATGGCTAGGTTATTCTTGGATATTTCCAACTAAATATTCCCATGATCTCTTGATAGGGACAAGGAAATATCAAAACAAGAATACCAAACCATAATTAGTAGATCTTGTATTTCAAGGAGCTTTCAAGGCATAAGCTTTATGATTTTTCATCAAAAAGTGTTTTGAACAAAAGATCTTTTATAAAAATGTAGTTTTATGTTTTCAAAACCTATTTAAGTACTTGATATAGTAGATCTATCATTTTACTATTCATATTCATGTAGACATTTAAGATCTCATCTTTATTTTGAGTTTATGTGCATTAATGGTCTTTAATATTTTTGTCCTTGGTAAATAACCTTCCTAGTGCATAGATAGATGAGTTAACAAAACCAAAAAGGAAAACACTTTTCAAGAAATGATTAGTGTAAATTCGGATGACTTAGGAACCCTAGCCTAAGAACCCTTTTACCAACTTCTAAACATGTGTTTTACAAGAAAAATGAAGCCTATAGGTGATGATAATGTTTGGTAACATTTTTCATAAGTTTAAATGAGTTTTTACTAAAGAAAATATTTAAAACAAGAGATGAAGTCCAACAGAAGTTTTGAGTTAAAAGTCTTGAAACCAATTCGTAATAATGGATAGATGATTAGAAAACACTAGTTTTCCAACTTCAAAAATGATATTTTCTTAAATAAATAAAGTCCTTAGGGTATAGGTAAAATAAATACTTAAAGATCTAAGTATAAATGCATTTTTCTTAAAAGAATCAACTTGAAAATGAAGTTTTCTAAATTCGGATTTTTGGAACTATCCTAGTGTAAGACCCACTTAAAAGTTTACAAATGAAGATTTATTAAAGAAATAAAGGCCTTAGGATATAACTAATATATGGGTCAAAATTTCTTTAACAAAATGGATTTTTCCCAAAGAAAATCCTTGTAATAAGTAAGTGTGACCAAGTGTGGTAATCTTACTTGTTAAACAATAGCATGAAATGATTTTCTAGGAAAAAGTTTATTTAAATTCTTTAAGTCTAAAAAGTTATAAGAACTTAGGCTCATTAGAGTTCATATCATGACATTCATGATAGGGAAAATCATTACCATGGCATTTAGTTCCATTTTTCATGTAGGAATCTCAAGTGCATTCATGAAAACCGCATTTTCGGAATCAACACAACCGCTGTACAGATCTGATCCCTCATTTCCGAGGCTTAGATATTTTCAAAACTTGATTTAAACTTCATATTTAAAAATCTCTTCCGAAGTAGATAGAAATCGATATAAAATTTGCGAGATTCCGAGTTAAAATGACCAAGTTATGACCATTTTAAATCGGACTTCGATAATGACGTGAATTTCGATTTCGCTAAGTTTTCTTAGAGTTTTAGTATCCTTAGATGGTAGAATACTCATTAGAGTATTTCTTATGTGATTAGGTGAACCCAAGAACATTGACTCTTTGCCATCGGATTATTATTACTAGAAAACCGGTGATCCAATGGCCGAGTAAGTTCATTTCCTGAGTAATTATGCTCATTGAGTGTGCTTGTAATTGTAGTAGCACTAGATTTAGGTAAAGATAAAATTGTTGATGAGAAATGAACTTTTCATGTTGAATGAATGATAAGTATATCGAGATGAGACGTGTTGAAATAATATTGTATGAGTTAGTATAGACTTGGATTGTTTGAAATACTCTATGATCGCTCTTAAATTGCATAATGAACTTGCTACGATTCTAAATAAAAACTGTACATGCATATCATCAGTGAGTCACATTGCATTACGAGAATGCTTTTGGTGGAACAAAAGTATGATCGGGAGGCAGCGGGCCTTCGTTAACGTTAAGGATCTGCAGGGTCACTTAAGTTAACGGGCAGTGGAGTAGACACTATAAACCAATACATATAAACAGGTGGAGGACCACCTTCGTTAACATCAAGGGCCTATAAGGTCGCTTATGTTAATGGCAGTGGAGTAGACACTATAAACCACAGAGAAAATACTGGAATTGTGGTTGCATGTTCATGGACACCCCAAACCCCGAATGAGGGCGTAAATCCATTCACATATGGCTACCGGAAAGTCATATGCTTGTATGCTCACGTGCTTGTGCATTCATATGATTGTTTAAATAAACTTGTTTGTATATTTTACAATTGAGTATATTATTGCGGAAATGAATCTCACTAAGCTAGTGTAGCTTATACCCCAATAGTTATTTAAATGAGCAGGTTATTCCAAGAATGCTAAGTGGGGACCGAGATGGTTAAAGCCGAGAATGATTTCGGAATTCCGGCAAGATATAAGAATGCTTGAAGTTTTTGGCTAAGCTTACGATTTGCTTTGTAATAGCTTTATGTAGTGAAGTCTTGGATGAAGTTAGTTGAAAGTTTGAGGAATTGTATTTTGAAGTATAGGGTTTTGTATTTGGAGTATAATGGATTGTATTTCTTTACATTGTTACTCAATTGTATCAACATAAAACGTATCATTCCGATGAGTCTCCTTTATGTGTTAGACGCCTTGTACATAGTATGGAAGCCTTCGCGTGACTGAGGTAGTCATTCTTAGGCTTTAATATTGTGTACGGCGGACTGCCACGTTTAGGGTACCCTTCGGGGCGTGACAAGGCAAGTATAACCCACTAAGTCTTCGGGTCAACCACCAAGTCTTAAATCAACGGGTTTGAGGCACTACCCACCAGACTTGGTGATTCTGTTGGCAGTTTGAATTGCCTCTAGGTCAGGTTGGTTCCCGGGTAAAACCCAACTCATAATGATATCTACCTAAAAGATAACACATTATGGTAGGAAAAAGAGGCATGCAACAATATTTACAAAGCGATCTTACAAGTGCCAAACATGTCTACCAATTTTGAAAATAAAATTACCTAAAGAGAGATCATCAATCTTAATTACAAAAAACGAGTCTAATGTCACATCTATGACATGCTATTTGAATTTTTATAAAAAAAAAAAAAAATCACATGTGTTATATGCAATTTACAAACTTCATATTGATGCATACAAAGTGAATGTCGCATGTTATAAATGTGGCATTCATAAAATATGACTATGGTATTTAAAACATGCAAGATAGAAAAAACAAATCGTATCTTATACATATGATATCACATCAACATTTTGGTTTTTTATGTTATTAGTATTTGTATAAATAATTTTTTGGCAGATCGATAAACAAGTAATAAATTCTCAATCATGTTCTACAATGCATGATAAATTAATAATGAATCACATTCTCCTTTTTTCTTTTTCTTAACTAAAAAAAATTAAAACAAAAAAAAAACTGTATATCTTAAATTATGATTCGAAGTTTTTGAAATTTTTTCAGGTAAAATGCCTCTTAAAGATTCTTATCCGCATGCTACATCTTTGCAAAATTTTAAAGATTAGTTTTGTCAATTTTAATTTTCAATAAGAAAATTTATTACATGATACAATATAGCACCAGTTGAGCATTATAATCTTTGTAATATATTGTCAATAACCTTATAGTCTAGTGGAATCTTTCCGATTTCTCATATGAAAGGTTCAGGTTCAATTCCTCTTATGAAAGGTCTAGGTTCAATTCCTCCATTCTCCTATTGTAATACCAAAAATGGAAAAAAAAATTTCTTTGTAATTTTTTTTCTTTTTTGACGTTGCCCAATGACGATTGTACATGAATAAATCTGTCTCAATCAATTATGACAACCATCAAAATTTGAATGAAACTCAATCTATTGATAAAGTTGGAAATAAATGAATCAAAACCAAAATTTGGTTACCCGATTAGATAACCACTAGAAAAAAAGGGTGTTTCTACCCCAAATTAATATTTAGAGGTTTGCTCCAATGATATCTCATGTTGGTATTTCCACAAAGAGAGAGAGAGAGAGAGAGAGAGAGAGAAATAATCATATAAATATATATTTGTATACGAAATTTCTATATATGTTGAAGTAGATCAAAAATTTGTTGAAACAGCTACACCAAGACAAAATTTAAATACTAAATTATAGGATATACAAATTCAAAAAAGAAAAACCGTAGTTTCAAACATATATTTTCGGAGACATTTGAAAGGGCAAAATCGTTTAAAGAAATGATTGGGGAAATGTTAGTAAGTGTGTTGAAGAACTTGTCAAAAATTGAAGGGAAAGAGTACATTTTTAATCCTTAATATTTCACCGTTTTTTCTATTTGAGTCATAATTCTTTATTTTTTTTCTATTTTGGTTCTTAAGTTTACAAAAATTAACAAACAAGTCATTTTCTTAACGTCATTAACATTTCCGTTAGTTTGAGACAAATGACACATTTTAATTGGTAAGAAAATATTAATTTAAAAAATTAATATAGATAAATTAAGATAATATTAACGCTGTGTTTGGCAATTCGATGTCCAGCAGAAATGGAAAGAAATAGAGAGAAGTGAGTAAAAAGAAAGAAAGGAAAAGAGATGAAAGAAAAGAAAAGTTTTATTTTCTGTTTGGATTGTTATGATGAAAATGGAAGAAAATGAGATTAAATATTGTTATAAATAGACTACAATATTCAATACTTTATATATCTTACCTTATTTTTAGAGGTATCTATGTAATTTTAAATCATTTTTCTTGATTTCTCTTCCTTTCTTTCAAAAATGGACAGAAACTAATAGCACCAGATTTCCGTTGGTTTCTTTCCGTTTCTCCTAATTTCCTCTTTAATTTTAGCTATTTAAACGTAGTATTTCCGCCGACTTCTTTCCCTTTCTACATGTTTCACCCAGGCCAAACACAGCATAAAAAATAAAAAAAATCAGAATTTTATTGAATAAAAATAGTAAAAAGGTGCGGATCATTTAACAGGTATCATAAAAAATTTTTTTGTATTTATTAGATTCTTTTATGATTGTTATTAAAAAACTATATTTTAATAAGTAAATTTGATAAATAATTTTATTATTTACGTGCTGTTGGGTATTGAGAATCTTTTGGAATTGGATTTATTCTTTTTTTTTTTTTTTTTTTTTAAGTAAAGTTAGCGAAGAGGTTGGTGGGCATAGAACAGAATTCGATTTACTGGTCGGATCCTGTTGATGGTGAGGAAAAGAAGGCCCTTTTTTAAATTACCTTTTTGCCTTCTTTTACTTTGGAATCTGATGCTTTCGTTTGAGTCAGATGCTTATTAGAAATTTTAGGTCGCCGTGCTGTTATAATAAATTCGTGTACGTGGTGCTTTTAAATTCGATTTGCTTTTCTTTTATTTACGTTAATTATGAATTATTCAATGGAATTTCAAATCACACTTTTATTGCTAGCTCGATTTGTGTGGACAAAACTTGTTATGTATTAAGCTAAGTTTTTGGATTTTGTATACAGTCGATTGCCAACATTACTTTGCAGTTTGCAAGATCAAATAGCACTATACCAAGAATGATTTATCTCAACTTATTCATATTATTTTTAATTAATAATTTTTTACTAATTAAAATATGTCATTTGTCCAAAACTAATAGAAAAGTTAACAGCATTAGATAAAGGACCTATTTATTAACTTTTGCAAATCTTAGGTATTGAAATAAAAAATAATAAAAAAAAAAGATTAGAACTCAAATAGAAAAACGATGAAACAATAGGATCTAAAAATATACTTTTCTCAAAATTAAAAATAAAACATTTAGAAATTATTATATACTTGCTGCTAAAGAAAAAGGTTCTCATTTGGTCTTTATCCATACCAACTAGTACCCGCATTAGAATTCTTATCTTTATACCCTGTCTAGGCTATCTAGTCTAGACTCTAAAGCATTAGCACAATCCCACCAAACCTACTCACAAATTACTAGTTAGCTCAAGCTCGAACTACTCAAGTAGTTATCAAATTCAGTTTCAAATTACTCGACTCAATCATACCTGCCTAATGTTGTCACTCTTTTGCAGGCAAAAAATCCGGAATCATGACACATTTTGTTTTGGGTTTTTGGGTGTTGGGGCGGGGGACCTTTGGTTTAACATTTATTTGATAACCCACTTGTAGATATACGTTAAAAATTCATCTAGAGCAAATATGGATGGAGATACCACTTGATACCTTGAAAGCTCAAGGCAAAGAAGTTTGTGAACATAATGCTAACTTTTAATAAATTCTATATCACCCGGAAATAGATGAGAAACCGTTCAACAATGAAGGGCACTATGTACAAGCAGATAAATGACTTCTTATATACATGGTTGTAACAATAATTTTGGGCATGCTGTACATTTAGAAAGAATTTTGAATTTACTGAATGTAAAGATTGGGGGGGATACTAGCATGTGCACCAGCTTAAGAATACCTGGTTTAGCCTATTCATCTTGCTAATCAGAATCCCCCCCTTCCAGTTTCTCGTACATGTCTGCAAGTGTTTGATATAGGATAGCGGCTGCAGGAGGCCTTGGCAATGAACCAAGAAGTATGTCTGATGCATTTATTGCCTGGCTGCCATAAAATCGAGAGTTTTCTCGCATTCGAGTTGTGAAAACGCCCCCTTCAAGCGAACACCCGACGAATGCACCTGCATGGTAAAAGATACCGCCATTTAAACAGTAGTTATTCTGCTAAGTAAAACAATGTCATTAGTTTCTGAAAACATCGTCAATGGATTCAGGTGCGTTAATAGATTTTGAAAACTCTTCAAGCAGAACGCCACTCACAAACATTCCATCATAAAACCCTTCAATAATCTGGGGCCTCGATGTTTCTAAAGAATGCGTTAACCTCATCAAGTTGGCTAAAAAAAAAAAACTTATCACCTTACCCTACACCTTTATTTTTAAGGGGCATGTCAACCTTTACCACATACCCTAAACTTTCACTGGCACACACAATTGGTCAATACCAATATAGCAAGCTATGTTTAAAAAAGTGCCATAGCAATCTGTAAATCCACAAGCAAGCTATAAGATCCCAAAGACAAAGAAGCAATCATTTATGTAGAAGTGCATAAAATGATAGTTTTTTCTAACAGAGGAGCAAAACTGTAATTGGATTGTTATCACTAGGCACATAAATCATCCTCTACAAGAGCCATGCACCGCTTTACTATAACTTGGGCTGTAAAAGTAGCAGTGAATGATTAGTAATAATTCAACCAAGACCTCATTCAAGGTATCGAGATTTCTGGGACCTTATCCATTAGGAATATTTATATAATCCCATAGTGCAGCAAAGAAAATAAAAGGAATTGGCATGTGACAGCGAAGGAGTTTTGTGAAAATCTAACGTTGCTCTTTCTAACATAAAGCATCCATCCTAGTGTTACAGCAGTTTCCAGTTTTGTTAAATTAGAATTCAAGATATGAAGAATTTGAGGTCTGGTGAGAAATTTTTCAAGAGCTACTGCTATGTCATTGACCTAAACAATAGTGCCTTGAATACCTTGGAGGAAAGCAATCTTAAAGAGATGGTTATAACCTTAAAAAATGACCTTGGGAAAATGAATACATAAAAAAGCATTATCTTCCACAATACCTTGTGGAATAATTCCTAAGAGATAAAAGAGGACCATGACAATGGCAGGGTCAATGAGAAGAAAAACAAGAGATCTTCTTTTCAACAGGATTTGAATATGGTCAAAAGATTAATGCAAGGCTAATATCATAATCTATATCCAAGAACAAGAATGAAACTCAAATGGAAAAAAGCTCTATCAACTTAAGTGAAGGTGCAGATGCAGTCAGGTAACATGACAGAAGCAAAATGCAATAAAGACCTGCCAATCATCCCAAAAGAAAGAAGAAGAGAAAAAAAAAAAAAAAGAAACCGGAAGAACATTATAGTGAGTATAAATAATTAATTTCTTTTCTGTTTTTTAGTATAAATTGTTCATGATTTCAACATTATTATTCCTTTTGACATTATGAACAATATTGCATTGGCGTGACGATTGTTTGGCAGGGATCACAAACTAATGATTAATGAATCATAATGCTGAATGGCCGGGGGAAAAAAAAAAAAAAAAAAAAGGAATCACAATGCTGGACATATATGCCCTGGACTGATCCATGACCTTACTGTACTAACCCAAAAAAAAAAAACAAAAAGTCGATCATTCATTCTCAAAGGTTAACCCCCTCCCCCCAGGTATCGTGATATTGAAATCACATTGTGCTTTATACACTATAAGTGTGTACCTTTACTGCAACTATATGTATAACAAGCAGCATAACCACCATCACCAGCTCGCATATCAGCTCCAAAAGTTCTTCCAAGATTACCAATTGCAGCACTCAGACCAGCACCAACCGAAACATGGGCACCGCCACAAAATGTCTTGACAGCATCATGGGTTCTCAACACAATTATAAAGTCTGTCAATTCTCCTCCAGCCTGCGATCAACTTAATCACTTAGTACAATTTAAAAAATGAAATAAAACAAAGTTGACTGAGATATATAAAAGTGACCGAAAATATATATATAAATGTGTATATATAAATTTTAAGAAGTTAAAAGCAATTGACTTTCAAGGTTGGCATAAAGAGAGAGAGAGAGACTTGCAAAATCTGCATCATTGCTCTTTTACTGTATAATTACAATTACCATATAAGGCAGCTTAGCTGCAGCACAATCTAGTGGTGTTCAACACTGAATAAAGGGCCAGAATATATTGCAAAAAGCTACAAAATGCTATAGAGCATGACTTTCAGAAAGCTATCACACACATTATTCACTCTATACCCAAAAAGCCACAAAAAAGGAAAAATCTACAGCATATGAATCAGAAGCAAATTCAAAATTCTAGGAAAAAAGTGTATGACATATCAAATGAAGGATGATACAAGCTCAGAGAAAGAGAGAGACAGTCATCTATGCTTTACCATCAAGATTATGATCGTATATAGGTAATGTTTTACCTGTGCTCCCCACCCAACTCCAAAGGAAGAAATTGCTGAAGGTGGTGACCATGAGCCATCTTCCCTACGAGCAATCACAAGTCCAGTGCCAACATTATAAGTAACCATGACTCCCACTTTCACAATGGTAATTATCGCAAGACCTTTCGCATTTCGCAATATGGTATCAGGGATTGCCCTCTCAGCTTTCAGTGCACCCACCTGCACATTCTAGTGTCCAAGCAATAAGTAAACATAGAAAAAAAAAACTTAATAAGATCTTGTCCATAGTCAGACACAAGAATTCATATGGTTCATTGGACTGCAGAAGCCAAGATTCGTGAGTACCTCCTATTTTACCATATGCAAGGAGCTACTTCAATTATTAGACAAACATGTTTAAAATATGATTTTGAGCCTCAATCATTGGTCCACAGACAAAAAGACATGGCTATATATATCTTTTGAAAGTAACACAGATCAGAAATGACTCAAATCTTTCACTAAAATCCATCTGGCTTACCATAAAAAAAAATGAACCCCATAAAAGCAAAATACTAATCATATATTTGAAGGTTGTGAGCAGCAAGAAACCTGACGCACCTTGCTATAGCTGCAAATCGTGTTTGTTGCCTTGTATATCTCATGCTCCATCGACTGTCCCCATGGGAAATTGACCCAAGACCTTAAAGTACTAAGGTCAGTCAAATCACAGGTAGGGAATTGAGAAGCATGACTAACTTGGTCCATTAGGAAAGGCTGAACAGTCTCGAGGCGCACACAGCATACATCACATACTCGTTGTGGGTCACCCGTGCGGAACTTCTCTGGCAATAAACTCCTTCCTCTAGAGCATTCACCACAAAATATTCCTCCACAAAATCTGCAGTGATGCCTTGACCGCATGATTGGGTGAAAACGCACCCCACACAGCATACAAGCAGAAGCACTGCTGTCGGACAACCATTTGGAGGCTCTGCTTCCAAAAGTTCCCTCACATTTTCAAAGCTGTTCTCCGTAAGGGTCTGTGACATCTCCTGCCAAGCTTGCTCGAGCAAAGGGGAAGATAACCACAAAAATCTGTAACTATCAATGTCACCCGAAGTGAGAGCAGTAACTTTTCCTCTTGCAGCAAGCAAGATTTCAACCACAACATCCCACATGGTAAGCTCCTTCTCTTGCATTAGGTAACGGCTCCATCCCATGTCACCCTCAGGGAAGTAATCCCCATTAGAGCAAAAGCTTTTGCCCAAATTACCCTGCTCACCTTCCAACATGGGAGGAACAGAAACAGGTATCCAAGGTCCAGTATCTTCATAAAGAGGAGAATCGTAATAGAAGTACTTCCCTTCCTTCTTATGGTTGTTACCACAAGATTCTCCCCTCTTGCTAGGCTCCTCGCCATTGATACAGGCGACTCAACTTCATGTTTTTTGCTAGATGAACTTTGACCCTCTGGATTACCAGTATTTAAACGATCATGATGCTGGATGCTATTTTCAGCATCATTTTTAACCTGACATCATAATTGATCAAAACCAAAATCAATCCCTTCTATCTTATCTCAATTTAGTCTATTGCAAAAGCGATAAGATTATCATTCAGGGGTAACCCCAATCTAATCCACGGCAGACAACATGGACAAGTGTGTACAAGGTAGAACACTGTCCACCAACAGTGCCATTGAAAAGATCAAGATGCTCAACAATAACTTGTTTTGGCAATCAACTTTTGGAAGCAATAAGCAACATCGCAGTAAAACTACTGTCATCAGCCAGTAGCACGAGACAAAACCTAGGTTTTAGCGCATTAATGATGCGTGGATAAAATCACATGTTAAAGAAAGAACTTGCATGCATGATCAAAACATGGCTTTTCCAGTTCATCATTTCAACACGCTAGATTAACGAGATATACAGGACATACACATATTCCAGCTTTGCCACAAAAGTAACTACAACAACAGCCTAGTCCAGCTGTAAATATTGTAGAATTATTATTTCCTCGTTGCTCATTGTAGGTCAATCTTCTACACGTGAAAGGGATGCACAAGTAATACTAAAAAGAGCACTATAACTTAGAAACGGTATATGCAATCTTTACAAAATAATTTTGAAGTGTTATAAAGAAAGCAATTCAACTTTCCCTATACAGCTATCCTCGGATCATACGAACTTAATCTATATTATAAAAAGACATCTAACAGAATTAATTATACTCAATATTTCCATGTTTAAAATCTACTATAAAAATTTTCACACGATCAAAACAACAGCATAACCAAGATGATGACTTTACCAATCAGAACCAAATTCCACATCTCCATGCAAGGTGCTCAAACAAATCAACATAAATAAATAAAATAAGCACCAAATCATAAACAGACCCAGAAAGTCATAACCTGTAAAATCACCTTTGAATAAGAATCCCAATTCACTGAATCATCGTTCTGGTTGATAGATAGACCAGAAACCCTAGCTTCCAAACTACTATTGAATTCTTCAGAATGAGTATGTGGGGTTGAATTAAACCCCTCCATATGAAAAGCATGCAAATTCAACAATTTGCTTCAAAGAACAAAACTATTTTCCACAAAATGTAAATTTATATAAAAATTAAGTTTGGATATATATATATATATACGCACACAAAAATATGGGCACCGATCAATTAAAGCCCTGAGCAGATGAGTATTGGATTTTTCAGGAAAAAGTGCTGAATTGGGATGTTGGGTATTAAAGAAGAGCGATGGATTAATTGAAGATAAGTGGTTTTATGGAAAAAGATGACATTTTTATTCTGCAGAGGACGAAAGGTAGGGTTGTCACGGAGTCTTGTTGATGTTTACTTCTTTCATAAGTCGGCCCAAACATGCTGTGACTTTGGTAAATAAAACTTGGACCTACCCGATGGCCCTTGTGCTTCCTACTAGGTCAAGCCGGGCTCATTTCAGCCTTTACTCAAAATCGATTAGTAAATGAATTAACTTTAAATCCAAAATAAAACTTATTTATTTAAATAAATAAAATTTAAACTTTGATTTACACTTGTAAGTCAACTCATAAGTCAGCTCGTAAATCAACTCGTGACTAGGTTTGCGACTAGGCTTGTTAAGAAACTCATTAGCTAATTTGTAATTTTTTTTTAATATGATATATTATCTATAACTTAGTAATAAGAACAATAAAAAAATAATTTTATTTAATAATTATATATTATAGCAATATTTATATATTATATTATAAGTTATGGAAACGGGATATTTAAATAAGCCGAAATTGAACTTAAATTTCAGACTAGATAAAAGCTTGTTAAACTCGATAAAAAGCTTAGCTTGACTCGAGCTTGTTTCACAAATGAGTTGACTCTGAGCTCAAGCTCAAACTTAAGCTTATTTAACTAAACGAGCTGAGTTTGAACCTCGCTTTCAGGCTTGATAAAAAAAGCTTGGCTCAAGCTCATTAAATTTTAAACGAGCTGAGCTCAAACCTTTAAAAGCTTGACTCAACTCATTTTATAGCCCTAACCTGATATCTTATTTAAAAATAATAAAAAAAATATGAGCAAGCTTATGGCTCCCATTAATCGATTAGGGTGACAAAGAAACTAGGGTTAATATGACAAGTGGTACTTAAATTTTGATAATATATATCATTAAGTATCTAAAATTTGAAATTGATCAATTTTTTCAGGTACTGAAGTAATCAATTTTAAAATATTTCAAGTACCAAATTAATCAATTTCAAAAGATAGGTACTAAATTAATCATTTTCAAAGTTTATATACCTAATTGCGTATTTGATCAAAGTTTATGTACTATTTGTGACATTATCCCTAGTAAACTAAATAGCTTAGTTTGATTTAGTACTTGTTTGGATTGTTTGATTTTTATCTTATCTCTATCTATATTTGTATCTAATTTGTATATATTTGATATGGATCTACTATATTTTATATATTTATGAGTAAAGGTTGACATAACAAATGATATTGAAGTTTCACAAATTGAAAGAATTTTTGTGCACGCCAACTATATTCGTTATGTTCTTTTAAGTACTAAAGTGATCATTTTCAAAGTTTTCAGGTATTAATTTGACAAATTTTAAAGTTCAAATACTAAATTAAATGATTTTAAAATTTAGCTACTAATTATATATTTTTCAAATTTCCGATAACAATTTTTCATGAGTAAAGTATTTTTTTCATATGTTTTTATTTCTTGAAAAATAGTCTGAACAAAAATGACGGCATATCCTTAGTACACCAATGAACCAAACAGAGTCTTACTTTATACTTGTCAAACTTAACTAATGAACAAGCTAAATTTTAACTTAGAATGAAAGTTGTTTACTTTAAAGACTTAGTGATGAAGATACAATTACACCAAGCTCGCCACAATAAGTTCAAGTACCCGGAGGCATGATCACACAAAACCAAGCTAAGAAACTTCGTGATGGATTCAATGATTACTGCAAGAGATTCATGGAAGATCGAGTAAAGCACATTGAATCGACTACAGCAGGAGAAATAAAGTTGTTCAACATTGTGGGTTGAAAATGGTGAAGATCCGAGCAACTTTATTATATTAATGGTGCCAATGACTAACAAAATTAAGTCAAACCAAAGCTGCCAGCATTGGTCCCAATGCCACCGGCCTTAAATCAACGCAAGCAACCTTCTTCAAGCAATGTTAGCACCGTCATTTACAATAATCAACGTCATCAGCTTTGTTCTCTACACCGCTAGCCTATAGTTTTACTGATAGCCTATAGCCAGCGTACAGATTGCAATATTCCTTTTTGGATTGTCATTTTTTATCAGTATCGTTTTAGTATCCATTTGGTATAGGTTTAATATCGGTATCGATTCAGTATTGGTTTAGTTTGGTCAGTTTATGAGTAAAACTGTCAATTTTTCATCGGTATCATATCAGTATTGGTTCGGTATCAATTCAGTATCTATTTAACACCAAAATGATATCAAAACGACACTAAAACCACGAACCAAAAAGGCTCTAAAGCTTCTTGCTAGGCTGCCTTGCTTTTGTATTAAAGGCCACCATCTCTGATTAGTTGACAAATATGTTTTATTTTGTGTCTTTTATGCTTCTCTTTTGTTATTACATACAGCCTTTTTGTATTTGTTTGAAGAATATATTATAATTGAAATTAATCGAGAGAAATTCTTCTCTTTTAGTTCTTTCGAGAGCTTGTGAATTCTTCAAGAATTAGATATCCTTGTTGTATTCTTCATTAGTCCAAGGATTTTTGTCGGTATTTCCTATAAGGTCGTGATCTTTATATCAAGGTTCTTAAGATTACTCAACCAACAGGTCAAGGTTTTTCCATCAATCTATATCAAAGTTCGTGAAGTTTTCATATCCAAGACCACATTCAATTATACCTATAATTTTATTCTGGATATTTCATCTAGTCAAGGTCCGCATATCAATTCTTGGAGTCTGGAAAATTGCAAATCCATGCCAAGCACGCATCACTTAAGCTCAATCATTTATTTAGTCTTGGAAGCAAGTTTGATTAAAATTTGCAAGCTACACTTAATAGTAAGTTTTCAAGCTAAACTCAAGATATATAATTATATTAATCTCAATATCACTTTGTAATAAGTAAATCATGATTTATGATTTAACTTTGTTAGTATAATAATTTTAGACCTTTTATTATTTATTTATTTTTTGAAATGATTTAAAGAGTATCAATTGTTCAGATCCGATAGAGGTTAGATCTTAAGGATTTAGGCTTGTGTCGATGTTTAATATAAGGCATGCAAAGACATAAACTTGATTATTGGCGCACTGGACAATGCGTTCAAGGTAGCTACTTCAATGCTTAAGTCATAAGTTGTCATGGTGAGCCCATAGATCAAATAAAAATAAAATGATTGATTGCAACATTACTTATCCCCCGAGAGGTTGATGGGTATCTAGACCAATGACCTAACAGTTATAAGCATTGTATGCCAATTGATGAATGGGTGATTAGTAGTTAATAATAGAGGACGCAAGGCAGAGCTAGTGGCCCATTACTACACTACTTGAGGACCAGTCTAACCAAGTCACTTATGCTAAGCAATGAGCAGGCATAGGCGATCGAGCGAACGTCGAAACTATCATTAAGGTTTAGCCACCCATGGTGGAGTTTGGTGATAAAGTAAGGGCTGAGAATGTTTGTTTGGCCCATTAATGTGCAGGGTTTGGCTCAAAAGGCCCTATGTTCTAGAATTAACCATCAACAAATAGATTGTAAGAATAAGAAGCATCGAAGAAAGACAAAAGAGCATGCATAGAAATAATGACCAAAAACAAAAACAAAACAAGCCATAAAACTAAAGTAATCCTATTTCTTCTACACTTAAGCTCAAATTGTTCAACCTGCATTCTCTTTTCTATCCTAATTTTTTTTTTTATCATTACTAAACTCCCAGCCTCGTTAGTTAAAATAATTGTCAATGCCTCATTTTTCATTAAGTTGTTTCCAAGGCAAAAACCCTTTAGTCTTGCTGTAAGCACTCTTTACTTATCTTTTGTCATTGGTAGTTAGTAGGGTACATCCTAATTAGTTCTTTTAAGGTAAGTTTCTCTTAACATTATATGTTACAGTTTCCAACCCTTGATATTAATTCTCACCTCCCTTTTCTTTCTTTACAAATTGCTTACTCCTCTACACCTTTGACAAATCTTATGAGGAAAAAACAACATCTTATTATTGTATCATTATAAACAAAACTTTTTATGAGGTTATAACATATGAAGCTTGCAGAATTGAGTGTAGAAGTTTATGCTCAAGAATACGACTCTTCTATCTTGTGTAAAATATAATAAGCCAAAAGTTTAGACTATAATGAGATCCATCTTAGTGTTGGAACATGAAATTACATATACAATATAATTGTAGACGTACAAAACTATTGATAATGTTACTAAATTAGTAATAATAGTTGAAAGGATAAGACCCAAAAGCCAGAGTAGAAATTTTACTATAATGAGTAAATCAGAGGTAGGTATGAAAGGGGATAAGTTAAGGTGAAATGAAGCTAAGTAGAAGAAATATAAGGATTAAGAGAAGGATAGCAGCATTAGCAAGAATAGAGATTGCTCACAAGCAAAGGAAGTTTGTAACTTACCTAATAAAAAATAAACTTGCAAGTGTTTCAAGTATAACCATTACGTTATGATGATGATGATATTAGAGAGTTGAGAAATAAGTTATAACTATAGTTGTCATGCTTGTGGATTCTATTGAAACTTCATAAGGGCTAAAGTAAAAAGATGATTTATTTTGCATGCAAGAGGAAGTTAAGAGGAAGACTTGTAATTTTAAGGGTTAATAACATTTTACTACACATAAAAAATTACCAAAACATAGTTCATTTTAAAATAATTATAAAAATTCATTGTAAAATCGCGTCTTATAAACAAGATATCAAGATTTTTTTAAACAAATCAATTTGTGTGAATAATGATATTAAGTTTAAATATCGTTGCTATATCGCGATTTACATGTGCTATTGTATAAGTTGTCCTAATGGTGAGTTCTTCTAACAACACTATATATATATATATATACTGTATATATATATAGAGAGAGAGAGAGAGTAATTATTTTCAATTTGATCTTATTTGAGTAATTATTATTAATAGTGACCCTAAATAAAAAATTATTTCTAATTTAGTAGATAATTATTTTCAATTTAATCTTATTTGAGTAATTGTTATCAATAATGACTCTAAATAAAAAATTATTTCTAATTTTAATATCGAAAAGAAAGGTTATACTAATCTTCTTCTATTACTTATACACATGAAATAGAATCAAAAGCCATGCCAAACCTTAAATGAAAAATTATTGGTAATGTCAAGCCTAGATTTTTCAATTTTAGTTTAATTTCTTTCAATTCGATTGGTACCAAACCCTAACCCATTTAATATAAATTCCTAACTATGAGTTAAAAGAAATTTAATTTTTAAAAACATTAGGAGTTGCCACCCGATTAAAATCGGAAAATAATTGTGATTCTTGATCAATAGGCTGGTTAATCCTAACTTAGTCATTAGTCTGTAAAAAAAAAATTGATTTAAAACTAACTTTATTAAACCAGAGATTATTGGATTCGAGGGTTACCCTATTAAAACCATATAGTTACCACCTTAAAATTTGTTAAATTAAAGTTTACCTTTTTAATGCTTCAAAATTATAAAGTGTGATATTTATAGTTTAATCATCATATTTTACAAATGAAAACAATATTTACAATAAACAATGAATCAATTCAATATTTACAATAATAAAACCAAAAAAAGTTTTTTTATCTTTCATGTCGCTCCGGATGTGCCTATATACCCGCAAATCGAGATCAGACAACATGTAGTTCTTTTAGAAAATTTTAGTCTGTTGGTTTATTCTAATCTTTAGAATTCTTTTCACTTTAAATTCATTAAATTTTAGTAGTTTTATGGAAGATCAACTTTATATTATGAATACTAAATCTACCAATTTAATTTTGACAATTTACGAAAAGTGGTTTTTCTAAGTGACAAAAGGTTGAAACAAGAAAAACTAATCTCATGTCATCACAAACATATCTACACAAATTATATTCAACATCAAAAAATTTGTGTAATTACATATATTATTTAAACATTAAGTTGATTCATGATAAAAAAAGAAGTTAAATATTCATAAGCATTAAGGTACTTTTTTTTTTCAGAAATATGAAATGTTACCTACTGTTTACAACCCAAAACCAAATTATCATACATTACAAGTCATGTTTTTATTTAAAAACAATACTAATTTAGAATACTATATATAATATGATAAAATAAAATTCAACCAATACATATTCACCAAAATCATATCATCGTACATATATTCATCATATCATTTGTTCATGGGAATCCCATTAATAACATCTTATATGATACAATCCTAATACTTTTCAAATTGTAAAATCAAAACAAAACAAACCAGAAAAAAAATTCCAAGACAAATACATCGTCCATTGAAAACATTAATTAAATATTTGTACTTTCTAGATTTCCCAAACAACTATATTTATTTAATTAGGTTCTTTTTATTATAATATTATTATTACAATTTTAGTTTATTACTGCTACTATTATTATTAAAAACAAAAAAAGAAATAGGAGTAAGGAACTTACCGACGAATCGAAGCTAAAACACCGATGGGTAGAAGCGACTGATGATGGGAATTCTAGCGAATAGGGGATGGCAGGACTCTTGGGCGATGGTCAGAAGGGGGTTTTGGAGGATGCCACAAACTTCGGTGGCCTTAAATTCGATTATGAACATTGAGAAAGTGCAGTATCCAAGCCTTCAAACGTAGCGGTGGTCAAGTTTCTTTTGACGTGTAGTCTCTAATTCGAAAGTTCTGCACACTCCGATGGTGTCGGTTTTGTCCAAAAATCAGCCTAAGGTAGTTTAGATGGAGACAGCTAGTGGTTAGTAGTAGTGGTGTTCGTTACAGCTCCTTCTAGCAATATAAAGGGAAGCTGAAGCTATGAATCCAAACCTTATGACTTTATGAAGTTTTCTATGACATTGATGTGCTTCAATTTAACCTATAAAACAAAGAATTAAAAAAAAAAATTGAAACTCTTGAACCATAGAGTAATCTTTTGATTCAAGCTTTATTATGTAT
Source organism: Combretum micranthum (assembly GCA_024138025.1). Lineage (NCBI taxonomy): Eukaryota > Viridiplantae > Streptophyta > Magnoliopsida > Myrtales > Combretaceae > Combretum > Combretum micranthum. Next base: position 567,687 of record JAMXBD010000289.1, read on the forward strand.
TTTATGGATGTCTTGATGTGGCCTTTTTTTTTTATTGTTTTCTTGTGATTATTGATTGTCTGGTATATATAGACATTTCACATGCTCACTTGCCTACTCACCTATCTGCTTATCTACCCTCAAATTAACTAAAATTCGATGTAAACCCCCTAAATATACACAACTTAAATATGATAATTACTAAAAATATAATTTATAAATTTGAAGAACTTTGACAAAGTCACAAATATCACTCCGAATTTTTGTGCTATTTAAAAATATTAAAGTATGACTAATTTTATAATTAGCAATATTAGAATCTTTATCAATAAAATTCCATAAACTTGAATAATCCAGGATCGATAATAAATTGGTTGTTATTATGAACCTAAAAACTTTTCTACTTTAAATTCAATAATAATAATAAAGTCTACATATATTTTTTTAAAACCTAAAGTAGCATTAGAAAATTTACAATCATAAAAAATCGAGAAAAATATTCATAGATAATAAAAGACAAGATTTCATAACACAATTAATAACTCACTAATCATACACTTATGACTATAAATATCAAACGTAGAATGACTCGATTAATTTTAAGGGCCTAATAGATAGTAAGCAATAGTTTAAAGATGAATCGCTAGAGTAGAAAAATACGCGATAGGAATAGAAACTGGTTAATATCTACCAAACTAAAGCTCAGATAAAAATTCTGAATACATAATCATGAAATTTATAATTTTATAATTCTTTTGAGCGAAATCCTTAATTTAACCTATCGGGACTAAAAACCTTGATCGCGTAAGTGAAAAATTTGATAATTTAACATAATTAGGAATAAAAAAAGAAATTTAATTGAAAATAGAAATTCTAATACCATAAATACCTAATTTAACATAGTAAGCAATATCAATTACCTATTTCAACAAATTTAAATTAATCAAAGCTTTCCAATTATCAAATGAATTTTATTAATCAAGTTTAATCACCTAAAACCCTAAATATCCAATTTAGATATTTTAGCCTAAATTCCAACTCCTTAAATCTTAGAAATTTAAAAATAAATATTTTCATTCAAATCTCAATTCCTAAACCCCTAAAACCCTAAATTCAAGTAAGATATTAATTTTTCTTTAATTAGATTCAATTTCTAATGTAATTAGAAAACTTTCTTTTCTTACTTCCTAAATCCATTTCTAATTCCCAAACACCCATAACCTAAAAACCTAATTCATCATCTAAAATCCTAAGTCCCTTAACATTACATTCAAGCCCATAAAGCTTGAGAAATTAAAGCCCATTAGCCCATCAAAGCCCATAAGACCAAGCATTACCGTACATCCTCACACACATTATAAAAACCTAAACACTAGAGAATTCTAACATATGTGAAAAGACCAAATTGACCCTTAAATACATATAATGTGAACACAAGAAAATATCAAGTATGTGAAAATACCAAGTTGACCTTAACCAACTTTAGAAGACTTCTATACCTAAAAATAGACTAAAATGTCCTCAATTAATTAAGCAAAATGACCAAAAAGCCCGTAAACCTAGTGGAAATTACATAACCTAAGACACTATAAAAGGGAGCCTTAGAAAACCCTAATTTTCTCCTCCATTTTCAACATCCCTTCCTCTCTAAAAATCCTTTAAAAACATCTCCCAAAACCCACAAAAATCCTATAACAACTCCTTTTCAAGATAAGTTTTCAATAGGTGGTATTTGAAGACAAAATCAAAGTTAAGATGGGGATTTACTATAAGAAGCATTATCAAAATATTAAGTAGTAGTAGAGAATGTTATTTTGTTGATATTGCAAAATTCAAGTAAGTTATAATTATTTTAATGACACTTAGATATATATAAATCACTAAAAATAAACTTAGATTCAAGTATTAAATAATATAAGTATATAAAAGCTTGGAAACCGAAATATGCACATGTATATGTATATATGTTAGAAAATTGAGTATTTGAAATTATTATATATATGAATATATGTGTGTTATGTGTTGAATTGATATGTTTTATTGAAATGAAATCATCAAATAAATATATGAATATATTAAAAATACATTCTGTTGAAATATGTATGTGTGTTTTGACATATGTGTGTGTGTGCGCGCGCGCGCTGGAATTTAGATAAAATGTATTGATGTGATGATGATTTGAACCATGATTTATGATTCAAGATGTAAAATATAAATCAAAGTATATACTAGATAATAAAACACAGAATAAACATGTTTTAGATGATTTAAATATGCTGGAAAATCAATTTATATACATATATATCAGTTTGGACAGCTTGGATTATCAAATTTAAATAAAATATTAAATGTATTTTATTTTTGGATGAAATTTATAAAAGTGATAGTCTAACACGTTTATATAAAAACTGTAAATTTTCGTGATTTTTGAAATACATTTACTATTTTTAAAAGATTAAAATACAAAATAGAAAATAAGGGCAAAACAGTATTCGGCCAGCAACGATAATGTGAATGTTTATGGCTGAACCGGGAGTTTTTACTCCTTTTTGGGTGAGATTATAACGGTTTGAATGCTTATGAAGTCTACTTTAATGTGGTATAAGAACCAGCCAAGAACCGGATGAATAGATAGTCAAAATTGAGTGAACCGATCGGTCAACGCTGTGTATCCCCTGTTTCCGGACAGTTTTGAATTAATTAAAATTTGAACCATAATTAACTAATCAGTTTAGGCCAAATGAACTTATAAACATGTAAATACATGTGTTAGTAAATTTAAATAAAAATTTGAGTTTAAGAACCCGAGTTTAAGATAGTAAACCAATTTATTAAAGTTACGGTGCACACTAGTTTTCTATAGGGAATGAAATATTGGAATTTAAGGTAAATTGTTTCTAATCAGATGAATATAAAATAAATGTAAATAATGTGTTCACATATTAAAATACTAATTTTAAGATAAATAATTAATTATTTTGATTATAGGAATTTATTTAATAAAATAGGAATAAATTTGATATTTTAACATAATATAAACATAATAGGAAACTAGTTTAAATGCCTTAGCATATTTAATGTAAAAATAGATTATAAATAATATAAATAAAATTATAAATATACAAATGCATATACACCTTTACACCTTAAGAACTTAGGAAAGATATGATTTGTATGACTAAATTAACATAATTTAAGGACATATTAGCTTATATAAACTTATGCATGCTTGATGTTATATTTCGGTTATGCTAAAATTTTATGCATATCATAAGTTATAATCAAGTATCTTACATGCACAAGAGATAAATTTCAACGAGATTAAGAAGTAAAACAATATAGAAAACCCTAAATGTATCACCGTGGCATGTTTCAGCCCTACAAGGACTTAAGAGGAATGATCTTGTAATTGAACTCAAAGAATTTTCAAGTGTATACATATATAATCACGACACACCTAGAAAGTTAGGGTTTCAAGATCAAGGTTGTTATGATTCAAATGATTGTTGAGCAAGATATTGATTTAACCTGGAATCAAGTGATTAATTCAGGAACTATTTATACAAAGCTAAAGTATAGATCCCGACTCATATAAGAAAAGATTCAGGTCTAAAATTACGATTTAATACCATCAAAATATTAAACGAATAGATGATGATTTAGCTTTGAAATCCATTTAAGAGCACATTTCTAAAACCCCATATGTGTTTTGGTATATATAAGTTAGAGTCTACGAGGCTAAATTTAGAAATTCAATTGCAAATTAGCTAATATGATGGTATAGGTTGTGATTAAAGAATTTAAACTTAAGAAATACTCTAGAAAATAGAAACATGAATTTTGTCATACAATAGGATCACAAAGATATTGAGTGTAAATTAATAAAGATCACAAAAATAATAATAGTTAACATAATCCCATTTACAAAAGATAAATGTCTAAACTAAAACCAAGAGAAACACGACGAAACTAAATGATAATAGGTGAATTCAACTAAAAGAGGAATAATGAACCTAAGTTAAGAATAATCTCTATACATAAAACAAGGAAATGAACTTGGAAAGAAAATTAAAAATACAAAGCAAGAACAAAAGACATCTTGTAAACCCTTAATATAGCTTGGGAAGAAATATGGAAAATATATAATTGAGAACTACGTTTAATAAGCTTTCCAACACTTATTTATATACCAAAAATAAAATTAAAATGAGTACAATAAACTTAAATAGAGATTTCACTCAATAATTGAAATCATTTAGGACATTTACTCAAGAAAAATGAGTTTGTCTGAATTTGATAACTTAACCAGAGAAACCTAGTCTTTATGAATTTTAAAATCCATATTTAATTTAAACTGAGTGCGATAAAACTCGAGTATAGGACACATAAGACGCAATCGAAGTTGTAATGTAAATGACAGCATGGTAACGAATATCTATTATATTCAATTCCTAGGGAATACATATCAAACCTTGGTTTTCCTTGTAGAATATTAAAATAATTAGCAATGATGACAGGTGAGTAACTTTGACCTTATCACATTGATTGTGTTTCTAAGTTTAGTGCATATGAAACAACAAATCAAAACTGCTATGTATGGGGGATGGGAATGATGTATGTTATATGGTGTTTGATTGAATGCTAAACTATGTTATTTAAAATGATAACCAAATTGAATGATATATAATGTTTGAAACATATTGATGCTTATCTGTGAATTGTCTGGTCACCTAATAAACTGACACAATACTATATGATATTAAATGAAATGGTCATGCATTGCATAAATTGCATTATTGCATAAATGCATGACAACCCGCTACGTATTAGTGTTTCGGTTCTTTGTTAATGCTTAGTATTTCTAGACGTAAATTTCCTAGATCTACATAAGGTTTTCTTTGTTCCGTTCGGTTCCAAAGAACTAATTGGCAAAATAAAAAACGCCGCTCGTAGTATCGGCATGAAATGACTAACACTTAGTGGGGTTTCTTTGTTTTTGAGGATATAAGTAAAATGTTTCTCCTTGGTTCTTTGATTCTCCTGGGCGGGTGGGTCATGAGGTAGAGTTCCTCGACTTCGTTCATTCAACCCCGATGAGAGGGTGTAAATCTCCATTCTGTTTGGATTCCGAATTATCCGAGCTTATACTTATGCATATGATTGATTGATATATTGCATCCACTTATTAATTAAACTTGTTTGTTATTGCTTGATGTGTAGTATGGTCAGGTTATCTCACCGAGCTATGATTTCACTCAACCCCCAATAGTTTTCACGCAGGAATAATACTTGCTGGGAAAGGGTTAAGAATACGTGAAGAGAGCTGTTCCATCAAACTCATTGAAGTTAGAAAGATAGATCACAGTGAACTTATAATATAATTTAGATAAATGGTACAAATATTTGAGATTTTGTATTTTATAAGTTACAACCCTTTTTTACTATTTGGTAGGGAATATTAATTCTCTGCGATCTTGGTGAGATGTGGAAAATCGGATTCCATAGTGATGTTTCAATAATGGTATTATATGTATTTATATGATCAATGTATGAGAAGTTAATAAATAAATAGAGTCTTGTAATCTCTGACTTATAAGACAGTGTAAATACACGCGTAGTATGATAACTTCAGAATAATCTTATTAGGTCTTTTTATGGTCGTGACAGTCGTAATGGGCCTTTTATTTATATTTATATATATATTTTTCTTATTTATTTTTTAGTTATAATTTGGGGTTTAATATAATATTAATTAAAGCCTTAAATGGGCAAAATTGGGATATCTATAGGTAATTGTTTTCAATTTAACCTTATTTAAATAATTATTATAAATGATGACCCTACATAAAAATTATTTATAATTTTAATATTCATGGGAAAGGTTGAACTAATCTTCTTCTATTGCTTATACATATGAAATAGAATCAAAAGCTTTCATATAGACATACATACATTTTAACAACCAAATAAATGAAATAAAAAAAAGAAGAGGAGAAGAAACATACATAGCCTTTTAACAAGATAGTATTAATATTTATCCCATAAATTCAGCCTTTTTCTCTTGTTTGCACACTCTTTTCTTTAAACTAAAACCCTTCACCTTCCTCTATTCCTTCTCTCTCTTCGTCTTTACTTCATCCTACTATTACCTTTCATTGTTCAAGTTCATTGGTTTGTTCTTTACCTATGTAGCCATTTTCATTATATTCTCTTCCTTCATTTTATGCTACTATTTCCCTTAAGTTTGTTGTCCTTCACTAGCGAGTTTGTATGTCATAGTGTTAATTGATTATAGAAAAATTACCCAATCATTGCAAGTAAAGCTATGTAAAAAAATGATCCAACTACAAGCTATATAGAACCATATTAAATCTAATCAAATATTTAATTGTATGCTTTTCTTTTTTTCCAATTTGTTTGGTTTTTATGGACAAATTGAACCATACTATCTTCATGAGCAATAAAATACCATGGTTTTAGTAAAACGCATGAGTTGCCAAATTTATTTGGAACTATAATAGTAAATTTTATTATTATTATTTAGGAAATTTTATTGTAGAAATATTTTAACTATGAGATTAATATAACATTTATCTCTAAGCTTATGAAATTTTATTTTCACAATAAATAATTAATTTTTCCAAAAAAAATAATATGATAAAAGAGTTAAATTAACCTTTAAAAAATGCTTGGAAAAAAAAAATTTCAAAACATAAGAAAAAGACAAAAAAAGAACCTAGTTACCTATACTATAAAATCGGTATAAGAAAAAGATCCAAGTATGAGTTACATTGAACTATATTATCTATATATCTATACTATTAAAGCAAAAAGACACCTCTCTTATATCTTATAATTAAAATATTTAATAACTATTAAAACATCTATCAATAATAAAATAGAGAAATTTTATTTATATTATTATAATCTTACACCTAATAAAGATAGGACCAACTTCCTTTATCCCACATTTTTTTTCCTTCCATCTAGGGATGTAAACGGGGCGGGTCTGAGATGAGTCATTCAGAACCAGAACTGACCCGACTCGATTTTTAGGAAACCAGACCCGACCCGACTCGATTTTTAGGAATCTAGACGACCCGAACCCGACTCGATTTTAGGAAACTGATACTACTAATTGTAAATGCTAGGAAAAATAATTAAAAAAAAGAAAAATCAATCAATTATCCTTACTTATGAAAATAAATAGACTTATTTATATCCAATAATGTGACTCAATACATGAATAACAAAATGATTATATGAAAAGCATCATTCAACTAATGAACAAGTAGATTCCTTAAATTTAAATTTTTAATTTTTTTTAATTATATTGGGTCGGGTTTTCCTAACGGGTTGTGAGTACAACCCAAAGCCCGAAATCCTATAGGGTCTTTAGTGGGGCGGGGGGCGGGTATCCTATAACGACCGCCCGGGTTGCATCTTTACTTCCATCCTTTCTTCTATTTCCCCTCACATCCTGAACATATCAAAATAGCTTCTCTTAACTCTATTTTATAATATTTTTTTTCTTGTATGCACAATCCATTTCCTTTTATCCTTTTTAATGACTATTCTTTCTGATCTTATTTTATATAAAGTTGCTATTACGATATTCAATAACTATTTAATGAATTTATATTATGTAAAACCATGAATCACAATTCATCTCCTCACGCTCATGGATAGTCATTCGATAGTTATTTTTTAATTTTGTCATAATATCTCTGTCTTGAAAATATTATCTATATAATTATCCTCTCTTTATAATAAAGATAAGATACATTATAAACATTTTATTTTTACTTAAGTAATTATTTGCTTTACTTTTTATATAAATGAACATTATAATAGCCATTACATTCCTATTAATTTAGAATTATATTCTTACCTTATAACATATAGAAAATTGATAGAGCCATTAGCAATTTCCAAGGAATATATCAACGTATACTAAAAAATAAATCCTTCTCAAAGTTGCTGTCAATAACGTTATTTATAATTAATTTATTATAAATTCATTTCTATTTATTTTGGCATATGGATCGTTGTCTACAGGGTGAAAATTTTGCTGACAAAAAAATGTAAATAAATAAATGAAAGAATAGTCTTAAAACAGGGCTGTATGAGCGAAGCTAAAACCCTAAGCAGCAGTCGGTCAGAGGTTCTCTCAGCACCACCAAACTGCTTTGGTCGTCGTCGCCGTCGCCTTCTGTGGCTCCGAAGTCTCTGTCTCTAGTCTCCATAATCCAAAAGGTTACTCTTTTCCTTAAAATCCTTCTCTTTTTATTACCACAAATCACTTGAAAAGCATCCTTAATGGATTGATTTGATTATCAATTTGTGATGAATGTGCTCACAATGAAAAATTAAAAAAAAAGAGAGAAATTTATTTGTTGATTTATATATTTTTAGTGCAGTAGATGAAATAGGATCGATTTTGCATTTGCTGTGTGACAATTTGTCCCCATTATGCATTGGGTTATAGCAAAGATGATGTAACAGGTATCTAAAATTTTTTGGATTAATATTATTCCTATAACTATATTTGCTTTGATTATCTGTCTCAAGTAAATCCAATTCGAGAACTTGATCGTTTCGTTGTTTGTGGATGTGTGCAATTCTCATCCTCACAACCTTCTTTTCTGGTTTGAGCAGAAATAGGCAATAGCATCAATAGGTGGATAAAAAAAGTAGCAAATGTTGCGGTCTATTCTCAGGGCATCCACACTCAAACATGTACAATGCAGGTGCTCCAGTCCAGTTGTGAACCTGAATTCTAGTATTGCCGCACTGTTTTGGTCTAGATTGAACTACTCGGTCAAGAACTCCAAGACTCCGCAGCCCACCAAGAAGGGAAAATCCAAAGACTCTAAGAAGGATGGTGACTCTTCCACTTCGACTGCAAATGCAGGCGATGACCTAGATGCTGCCTTTGAAGAGGGAATCAGGGCACGGAAACTCGCAGCAGATGAAGCCAACCCATCCCTTGATGTGGGCCCTAATGGACGTCCTCTCTTTACATCCACCCCTTCCCTCTCCCTTCTTAACTCGGCTGATGCTTGCACCTACTTTAAGTTTGCTCCAGATAAAGTCAAGCAAGTGCTTCCTGAGGGGTTGCCGCTGGGAATGGAGAAGGAGTTTGAGGAATCCATGAGGACTGCTGTGCTTGTTCGTCAGAGTTTCCTTGATCTCCGCGATAACTTCAGGCGTATTGTTGATCCCCCAATGTGGCCCCAGCCCTCTCATGAGCAAGGTAAGTGTGTCTGGGTTTAGGGTTTATTGGTCTTGATTTGTAATTTATTAGCTGGTGATTTGTTTGTTTTCATAAGGTATGAAAGTTAGAAAGCAGATAGTTCTAGATGGTCCTGTAAGCTGTGGGAAGAGCATTGCACTTGCCATGCTTGTTCATTGGGCCCGTGATGAGGGCTGGCTTGTTTTCTATGCTCCTAAAGGCCGCAACTGGACTCATGGTGGTTTTTTCTACAAGAATCCCAACACTGGACTCTGGGATACACCCCTCCATGCTGAAAACATCCTCAAGGCATCTTTCTGTTCCCATCTAGTGTTGCATTAGTTATCTATACGTGCATACTGGTACTCATGAATTGTTCTCTCCAGGATTTTCGAGCATGGAATGAGTTGCACTTAAAAAAACTTCCATGTCAAATATATGAGCCCATTCCCTTAGGGGAGGGAGCAGGTGTGGGTTGGATGAAAGGTGTTGACTCCATGGCAATGCCTCAAGGTTCAACTCTTGATGATTTGGTCAAAACTGGTATTGACCATACACATGCTGCAGTGGGGGTTGTGGTTCGCCTAAGAGAAGAATTGTCGCTCGTGAAAGATATTCCTGTTCTCTTTGCCATTGACCAAGTGAGATATAAATTTTAACTCCTTATGTCTGCTAATCTTTTTCTCGGGCTTTTCAATGTAAAGTTATATCATGTGCTATTTATCTTTTGTGGAGTAACTTTACTGAGTTCCATCTACTTATAGTTTATCTATGATCACAGTACAATAGCTGGTTCACATTCAGTGAGTATGAAGAGCCTGTTACTGTTCGTTCCTGCCGGCCAGTGCATGCTAAGGAGCTTGCAACAGTAAGTAATGCAGTTTCCTTTCATGCTTTTGATTTTTTAGCCATTTATAATTTTCTAATGAATTGATAATCTTTTTATGTTGTCTTAAGTTCATATGTCATTTGTTATAGAAAATCTAGTGCTTGCTTCACAAATTATTTTACCAATTCTTTGGACTCTGCTATCATAAACAGGTTGTTTTGGTGGTCACCTGCCTTTGTCCTTTCCTCTTTTCGATAGCAGTGCCATTTGCTTTTATCCTATTGATGTCCAATCACATTAGAGTTAACGGGTTCACAATTTGAAGAAGTTAAGAGTGCATGTGAAAGATCATGCCTATAGTGCTTATCTTGCTAAACATGCTCGAGGTCATGTAAATTGGTTGCACAGCAGAGTGCCACCATCTGGTTAACATGTCTTTGCACTCTTATTTCAGTGGTTCATGTGTATAATCATCTAAGTTTTGGACTTGCCACTGTTTGTGAAAATATTCTTCTACAGCGAAGATTGAGCCTTGCTTTGCAAGTCTGAAAGCAGAGTATTGAGAGCTGCCTAGCTAAACAGCTACCCAGATCCAATTTTTACCAATTAGTATCTGCCGTCCTGTTATGGATAAATATTTACGCTGAGATGGGAGGATCATGCAATCGTTAGACCTTCTTTTTTTTCGGCATACAATATTTCAGTTTACTATGGGACTCTTTTGTTTTCCATCAGTTGATCCTCTAATTGACATTTCTTACTCAAATTTTTGTAATGTTTGGGATATTATCTTTTATTGCTTTCTCTCTTAATGATGTTTCTTCTTCATGGCATGTTGCACTCAGTTACATCCACTGTCACTTCAAGTGAATGAAATTGTCGACTAAGATGTTAGATGATGCACGATTGCCTAATTAATTGCGTATTTCAATACCTTTATTTTCAAGATGCTTATCTGAAGGCACTCATCTGTTTAGTCTGAGCCTTGGTGAGTAAGCTATATTTTAGACATGAATCATCAGATCATGCATAAACCCAACCCACCTCTCCCTCTGTTGGTCATTGTGTCTTTAGAATTGTCATTTATAGCCAAATGTCATCTTATACCAGCAGAAAACTGATACTGTTGGCTTTCTTCTAAGTATTAGCTATAAAAGGATGGCAATATGCTTGAAATTTATGGCCTAATATGTTACATATTAATGACTCTTTTGTAGAAATGTAATTTTTTGATAAACTGCTACATCTGAGACTTAGGTTTCATCCTCACATAAATCATGTATATGAAATCTATGTATCTGCAGGTAAACGCTTATAGGTCTATGATGCATGATGACATGATGGTTGGTGCTTTCTCTCATTCAACAGCTGTGGGAAAGTTGCGTAAAGAATTGCCTGATGTCCCCATGGATGCGCGGGTTATGTTTCCTCGTTATACCTTAGATGAAGCTGCATCTGTTTGCCATTACTACCTCAGGTGTGTATGGTGTGTTTTGCATTATTTGATACATGCATAAAGGGGGTAAAAAGGAAAAAACTTAGTGTATGTCAAAATATAAGTTTTCTTTTTGGAACATGGCATTTCTCATCAGAGACTTTGCTAGCAAAGACAATGTGGATGTTCTCTAGTTGTACACTTGAAAAGTTACTTTCAAGTAAATCTTTCTCGATGAATTTCCCAGTTTGTGCATGCTAGAATTTGCAACATTGTGGTTCATTGAATCAAACAATCAAAGATAATATTACTTAGTGAATTCTCTTGTTAATTGCTAATTGTCTTAAAAGAATCCTGTATCTAAACAGTCATCAATAAAGCATACTTAGATGTTGAACTTCTATATCTCCAGTTCTGTTTTGCTAATGATTACTACGAAATGCTAGGCAAAGGCTGGTTAACCGTGAACAGTTCTCAGAGGAAGGCTGGAAGAAGGTTTATTATCTTTCAAACGGAAATGGAGCTGAAATGAGATGGTTAACTCCTCTGATGCGGTGATCACTTCATTGTTCTTCAGGTATCTGAGGGAACTTGTAATTTTTTATATCTTCTGATAACATAGTTGCATGTAGGCTGGTGTTTGATTTGTGGTAAGAAGAGAAGATAGCTTATAGCCGTACTTAGTCTTGGTGCCTTGTTGCTAGCCACAGCCTAAGGGATGCCTAATTCATTCAAAACATGTTAGAAGTTTCTCTTTGTTCATGCAAAAACGTCAATCAAGTCTCTTATATTTTAATTTGATCAAGTCCTCTTAAAGCTCACATCAAACTTCTATCCATCTTATTTGTTTCAAGTCAGCCATCATAAGTTCTTTATGTATATGTTAATCCATCAATTAAGCCCCTCTAATATGCTGACGACTTACAAAGTATGATAACGTTATTATAAAAAGGATTTAAATGATTCATTTTAAACAATAGAGACTTGCTTAAATTTTGAATAGAGCACTTGAATGTTAACTTAAAATATAGAGGATTGTGCATGAAGGACATTCAATATACTTATCGCCATTTCTTTTGTATATTCATATGTTATATATGCACACACACGTATATATATATATATATTTCTGCTCCCCTTAAAGTTGATATATTTTATGTAATTATTTTGGCGAATCAAATTAAATCAAAGTATGTGATTTTCTCATTAAAATCTTGTTTTGTGTAGAGGGATCAAATTATTTTTTGATGTTGATGTTAAATCCTACTCAATGGTGGCAACTAAGTCAGAATGGTTGAGTAACATCTCTTGCTGAGCTAAATTCAAGATTTTGAGCATATGCTTCGAGGGAGAAAAGAAAAGGCTTCCAATCAAATGATCCATACTGCCATATATCTTGCAGAGATTATACTGAGTTTCCTCCCTTTTTTGTAACAAAATAATCTAGAAGTAGGACGAAACTGAGAGTTAGCAGCATCAATAAAGATTGATTTGTGAATGAGAAATATAAGTTTTTTATACCTTACCACCCCTTATCCGTGTACGAGTCACGGGCTTAGTATTGCTGAAGCTCAATGGCACATGGCATCGAACTTTTGTATTAGTTAATTAGTTAGGGGCCACGAAAAGAGCTGGTTAAGGAAGTAAATTTAATTGTTGTTCATGCTTTCCTTGGTAGCCAGTCTGAGATGATAATAAGCCATAGCAAAATTATTATTTTTTAATTGTTTATTCTTGGGAAGAGGAAGAAACAGACTTGAAGTTCTATGAGCTAGTCTGTGTCCTTGTTGTTATTGTATTCTATTTCATCATATCACTTTTTGTTCTTCAATATTTCTACATTTGATTATGAGCAGTTTAGGTGAATCTCTTGGAGCCTAGCTTCAAATTTGAATTCTTGAAAACAATTTCATCACATACACTGAAATTGAGTTCTCTGCTCTCTCCAATGTTCAATGGTGGTATCGAGAAGCTCTCTTTTGGATTGTTTTCCTTGGAAAGAAGCTGCTGGTTTGATAGGGGTAATCAATTTAACTCTTTCCAACAGAGCGAATGTAAGAATCCAACCTAGGGGAACTCATTTACTATGCCTAGGAACAAAAAATATGGATGACCCGTGATCACTAGGTGATGACCCGTAGGAATAACATATACGTTGACTAAAAAGCCTTTGATGTTAACGTCACGAGTGCATCTCCTTCTAGAGGTTCTTACATACCGTGATGGTTGCATCAAGCATTTTTCGATGAGATCTATGGAGCAATATGTAGGTAGCAAGTATTACCTTCCGGTGTGACACCATAAAAAATAATTGAAGATAAGATATTTTTTTTCGAATAGCACTTGGTGGTCATTATAAGAAATTCTTTTTAATCTTAGAAAATGGCTGTAACAACATGCTACTCCATTATCAAGCTAGGGCGAATATATGATAAGTAGATCCATAATTTTTATTGTGATCAGACAACAAAAAAAAAAAAAAAACAATCAAGAGTTTTGTTTTGCAGAGATAGAGCCTCCCGTGCCAAATTTGAAAAAAGAAAAAATCACCACACAAATATTCTAGTTGATTGATGGCAGTGAGGCAATTCACTTTTTTAAAGTGCTGAAATTTTTAGCTCTAACCCGTTTTTATGAGCTAACACAGTTTTACATGAAGTCTCAAGCGTTACGTGTCTATTGAACATTGAAATGGATCCCAACGTGTGTTTATATGGGTTAAAATTTGATACTCAGAGATTTAGCCATTAATGAAATTGGACTATGCTTACTAGATCTTGAGGCATTGAAAGAAGGACGGAATATTACCGAACACAATCCCGCTTAACCCTGCAATGACTTGGTGTAAGTTACAATCACTACCTACCACAGTAGACATCGTCACGGTCCGGTTCGGGTCTGGAACCGGACCCGAACCGCCGGTTCCCGGTTCTTAAGAACCGCCGGTTCTCACGGTTCAGTTCCGGTTATAGAGGAACCGGGAACCATGAAAAAAATAAAAAATCAATTAAATAATTTACTTAATTTAACTAAGAAAAAATACAAAATAAATTTTTAACTTGAAATAACATTGAACTTAACAATAATTGTTCATAGCATTAGTTAAAAGAAATTCTATAATTATATATTTATTTATATATAATCACTTGCATTTTTTAGTTGTTATATTAGCAATGTGACACTATAAAATATTCAAAGATATAAATAATTCTCAATAACAAAAAATGAATCACACATTGTTAAGAAAGAAAGTCTAGTTTGATTAGAAGTCTACATAAATTTAACAATATATGATTTCAAATGTATTTATTACTTGTGTTGTTAATAATAACACATTTAATATTGTGAATAGGAAATAAATTTTTTATTATTTATGCAAAAATAGTTTTAAATATTTATTTTATCATTACAATTTTTTATAATTTTATTTTCTTTTTTCTTATTTTTTTAATAATTTTTATGGTGTAGAACCGCCGGTTCTGCCGGTTCTTGAATCGACGGTTCCAAAACCGCCGGGTCATGCGGTTTTTGGGGATGGAACCGTAAGGACCAGTCAGAACCGCCGGGTCCTTTACCGATTTAGACCCGCCATTGCCGGGCCGGTTCCCGGTTGAGAAACCGCCGGTGACGGGTCAGGTCGGTTCCCGGTTCGGAACCGACCCTTGATGATGTCTATACCACAGCAACACTGATTCAAGCTTCAACAAGGCATTGCATTTGCAGCACCAAATTGTATGCTTAGATGGAATGTCTATTTATAGTTGACGAATCATGGATATTACAAGTTATTGAAAAGGTACCATGCTTAGTTTTAAAAATTGCTCGTTCTTAAGTATTTTTTTTTTTTAAAGCTGCAATTTCAATGGTGTTGCAATGTTTTCATTTGCTTGTCTTTTCTGCTATTGTTGTTGCAAAATAAGTGATTAAAGTCCTTAGCGAAACTCAGCGTCCATCTATACTTATACTCCTTATTTTTGAACTAGAGCATGTGAACTCCCAAATCTTAAAAAAAGAAAAAGAAAAAGAAAAGAAAGGCCTTCTTAGACATTACTTTACCACTTTTCCATTGGATAAAATAATTAAGAATAACAAAACCATATTTTAGTTATATTTTAATGGGTATAATGGATATTAAGGGATCAAAAGGTGTTTTCTCTTTTAAGCTTTGGGGATTATTATTTTTTTTTTTTCCTATTATGATTGGGGAGAGGAGAATCAAATCTAGTTCATTGCATTTGGAAGACAATTTGATATGCTGCTACATTGCGAAGCCCTCTACGAGTTTTAGGGGTTCAAATGCTCAAATTTAGTGATAAGCATTAAATGCATATATGGAAAACACTAGGAGGTGTGTTTGCTCATTTTTGTAATCATTTGCACAAATTAATGATAATAAGATCATGATAATAATGATGATATCCGAAAACTCCAGTTTAACTTCAATCCATTGAGTTCTTTAATTAAACCCAGCTACTATGCAATCTCAAATTTATTATAGAATAATTTTTTTGCTAAATATTTTATTATCATAATCAATTTATCATAATAAGTATTATCCGTCTCTTCGTATATTTTGTCTTTTTTCTGCGATTTATTTTAAGGGTCCAGTTTTTAAAATATATTTGAGATGAGGCAAGGCAGAAAGAGAATGAAAATTTCAAAGAGAAAATAAATGGTGACCCAATCTATTGTAAAATATAAAAAGGAAGACTTTCATGGTTGGTAAAATACTCTGAGATCTTAGTGTATATATTTGAAATTAAATGTAGAAGAAAAAGAAAAATTTAAAGATAAGTATATATTAGGAAAACATGTGTCATCGAACCAAACCGTAAGCTCCCAACCTACTACTTCTATATTCTTTGTTATATTATTTATTTTGAATCATCATTACGGTTATCTCTCTACTATCGATATTTTATTTTTCAGGAAAAAGTGGATGATTGTTCACATAGTGCTACTTCTGTCGTATAAGATGAGATTATATTAAGAGAAAAATATTCTTATTTTTATAATTGTTACTCTTTTCTGTCTTCTTTGTTTGTTGGTTATTTTATACTCTTTCTTTTTCAAATGTATATGGATTTAGTAGTTATGTCATTGCAACTCATTTATTGGTTTGTGAAATTTTATTCAATAAAATATTTTATCTTAGATTTTGTGTAATGTTTATTTAAAGCATCTTATATAAATATATATATATTTGATATATTACACTTTTTCATTCTCGGTATTTATATTATTATTTTCAAAGTACATCATTTATAAATGTAAATGTACATGTATCATTAAGGGGCCATATAGGAGTAATGGTTTCTAAAAATAAAAAGAAACAGCGAGGCATATAAAAAACTTGAATTAAGAAACGAAGATGAATAGTGAAGATTAAAGTTACTATTTCATTATTATAGTTATTAAAAGGGATATTATTTATCTGTAATATTAAAGCTAATGAAAATGCTTTGTCATCATGTTTGTATGCAAAAATGAATTTGGAATGGAGTTACAATTCTAGAATTTGTTCTAATTCTTAAGTTTGGAAATGTTTTTAAAAATCGAAATCAATAATTCTATCTTTAGACGAGAACTCGTTTCTATCTTTGAGAAGATGGATTTCATTTTTATTAATGCCATTTATTTGCATTATTATTTTTTAATTTACCAAACGTGATATAACATTTTTCTCTTCAATGTTCATATAGATACCGATGGTGATATAATGTTTTTATCTTTCAATGTTCATATACATACTTTACCATTTATTTTTATATTTTCATTTTCTTATCAATAAGACATTTCAATTCTCACTCATAAATAACTCAAAATTTAAATTGTTAAATTATCATATAATTTTTTTATAAGCCACATACTTAATTTTAGTTATGATTATATTCTTATACAAAATTCCACAATTAATATTTGTGACTTCTTCAATAAAACAAATTAAATTTGATTAATATATTTTTAGATCTTTTAATAAATATATTTGTAATGTTTTTCATAAGTATACATTACTTAGTTATAATCATTCTAAAGTTTATGCATGGTTCCTTCAATCTTTATGGTTGTTTGTATGAATTGGTTCATCAATTCTTTTACATTTTAAATTTGATATATTATTGTATTCAAGTTTTGCACACGCATTTCAGGGTGCATTATTTGCTAGTTATTAAAAAAAAAGGCTTAATCTTTGCTAACGAATGCCATTTGTCACTAATCTCACTAATATGTAGGGGTATAAATGAATCAAGCCGATTCACAAATTACTTAAGTTCAATTTGATGTTTACCGAAATTTGATTTGAGAATAGTCAAATCAAGCTTGAGTTTGAGCTACTTGAGTGGTTATTGAGATGAGCATGGGCCTAATCAAGCTTGATTAGCTTGATATTTACAAATTACTTGAGCTCGAATTACATAGTTTATCGAGACAAGCTTAAGCTTCATACATTTAGCTTGATTAGCTCATGGTCTTAATTGGGCTTTATTGAGTTTGAGTTGAGTATAAATGTTAATTGAATTTGAGTTAAGCCTAGATATTAAAATTATTTTAGTTAAAATTAGATGTTTTTCAATAAATAGAGTCTAAACAAACTTAATCGAGTTGAGCTTGAACTTATGTAATGTTACTTTGAGCTTAGAATCATAAGTTCAGCTGAGCTTGAACTTTAAAGTTTTAAGTTGAGTTCGAGTTCAAACTTAGCATCGTATTGTCTTGACTTGATTTGTTTATAGCGTTACCAATAAGCATGACACAAATTAGGGGTGCGAATGCCTGCCCCAGAGGGTACCCTAAATATGACAATTGTTGTACACAATATTAAAGCTAGAGAATGACTACCTCAATCATGCAAAAGCTTTGATATTATGCACAAGGCGTGCTTCCAAGATAGTAGGAGACTCCAATGGGGTATTACACTTTAAGAAAATATCAAGAAATAGCGTGCAAGAATTTCTAAACATAAATGCATAATCATCAAGATCAAATCTTACATATCTTAGGGCATTCCCCTAATAACTTAAACGATTACAATTCTTAAAGTCAAAATATTATAAGTCCAAAAGATAAAACAGAAGTCTACTATAGAAATTTTACTTAAAGTCTATGCTTTCCTTGCACAAACTTCCTCCAAAATCTCCCAGTAGTCTTAATTCATACCTAACATATTGGTCCCCTTGGGGCCAGCCATAAGTAGTCTAACTGCAACAAAAATCTAAAGAGGTATATGCAATACAAGCTTAGTGAGATAATTCCCTTCCGTTAAAACATTCTCATAATCCAAACAAGTATTTAGGCAAGCATATGTATATGCTACAATCATATGAATGAATAAGTACATATGATTAATCGAAAATTATGTGCAGAATGGAATTGTGCCATTCATGTCGACAATTGAGTGGTTATTAACCCATACGACCATCATAATTTTTGCAGACTTTCCGGTTCTTATGTGCCCATGCAGACTTCTTAGCTACTACTGATCATCGTAACAACTCTTTATTTGGCCACACGAAGAATAGTAGCAAAATGTATAATGAGACTCATTTCATGCTATGCATGATTTATTTTAAATAACTAATTTTCAAATAATATTAGTTTCCAAGTTAAGAGTAACCAAAAAATTTTCCACAAACAATCAAAATAAAGTACGAAATTAATCAATAATATAAGTTTTGATATTCTTATCCTTTTTTTCATCGAATATTCATGTGACATATATACTTCGCATGCAAATCCCCATTTTTATCTTTTCCTATTCACTAATGCAACCATCTTACAAACACAAGCCAAGAAATGTGTTGGATAAAGGAATAACTCACTCCATTTCGATTGTGCCTAGTCAAAGTAATCTTCAGGATTTGGAAAGTCGATTCATTGTCATTTAGACAAAAGAAATGCCTATAATGAGTATCTCATAAATGTTGTAATTGAAAGTCTAACTCTAATTATACTATTTGTGTCATTTTTTCTATCTAGGGAATTTTTAACTTAAAATGACCATAATTTGACCATTTTAAGTCGGAATTTGCATATGAGTATATGTTTTTCCACTTCGAATACTCTATATTTATAAGATTATTGTAAACATTTAACATCATTAAGGGTTTGGAAAAGCTAGCAACAAATTGCATTTTATAAGTTCCAAAATTTTGAAATTTTTACTTCATTTGGACTCTAAAATCAAGTATAAAAATATCCCTATCTTCGAATACTCATATAACTATGATAATAACTCATGTCTCATGCATGACCCAAGTGATGTTTTTCAAAAATAAGATTCTTGTAAAACAATCTTTCATGGAAAGTAAAAAGGTTGATTTTAAATAAACTTTTCTTCAAGTTCTTAAAGCAAAACCTTAAATTTTTGTAAACAAAATTTAACTAAAAATTATGTTTTCATGTTCATTTTGAATTTATGAGTATCCTATTTTTATCTTGAATTATTTTTCCAAGACATAAACCTTCAAGTCTTTGTTGGGATTATTCTTCTACCTTGTACCAAAATTAGTTTAAGTTTGGCGTATGAGAAAGTTAAATAGCTAGCTTATTCTAAAATTTTTATCTTTAAGGAAAAGTTGGTACATGCATTGTAATTTAGATTTCTTAGAAAATTTTGCATAACAAAGAATAATCAACATTTATGTTTTTGAAAATATTTTTCTTACCATGTTAACATCAACATTTATATTTTAGAAAATCTTATTTTTGGCATAGTAGCAACATCGCTATGACTTATATGAACATGAGTCTAGGAGCCATTATATAGTAAATCAATAATTGAGAAAACAAATTTATGTCAAGAATAAGAAAAATAAGCAAGAACATAAAGAAAAAAGAATGGGAGTTTAACTTGCTATCAAGACTTTCTCGAACTTGAATTTTATCTCTAGTTACCATGATAAATAAAATAAAGAAGGTGTAAAGAAAATAAAATATGAAAGTCTTAGGCTTTATCAAGGCTTCCCGAGACTCATATTAATTCAAGTCTCATGAATAAAACAACATAAGCAATAAGAAAACATGACAGTCTTAGATTATATTCAAGGCTTCTCGGGACTTAGAAATGGACAAGTCTCATTTTTATTTTGACTTGAAGATATACAAGTCTAAGACTAAAAATTGACTAGTCTTATAACATAAAATAGATAATGAGAAAGAAATAAAAGTATTAAATAAGAAGTTAGTTTAGTGAACATTTAGGCTCACATATATACGTATTACATATACATATTACTTAGAGAAAGTTAATGTTAGAAACAAGAACATAATATAAACAAAAATATGAACATGAAGTTAAACATGACATGAACAATATGTTGTTTCTATGTTTCCATTCCTAGTATATGCGTCATAGGGATTTTACATAGATGCATAACATACATATTTTTCATATTATGTAATGTAATCTTATGAGGATGGTTTTTGTGTTTACTAATGATTGAAGATGGAAGAAAAACTTGTGAAAGACACAAAAGGGGAGAATAGTAGTGGTCACAACAAGAGGAGGAGGAGAAGAGAGGGTGTGGAAAAATTTTACGAGAGTTTTGATAGTGTATGAAATGAATGTGTAAAGAATGAAAAGGATGTGGTATTTATAAATAAAAACAAAGGAAATTAAAGTGTGCAAAATAAATTGAAAAAAAAAAAAGAAATTGAGAGGGAGAGAGGGAGTAGGGGGCGCTCGCCATGAGGGAGAGGGGAGAGAGAGTGAGATTAAAAATTAATTTTAGAAGAGAAAAATAAGTAAAGTATAAGATAAGTTTAGTGTAATGTAGTATTGGAAATGAAAATATAAGAAATAACTGTGTAAGTTGTAAGAGATAAGTTGCAAGAAAAAGTAGAGATAATGAATAGTAATGAATAGTAAAAAACAATTAAATTACCAGTAGTGATAAAAATACGTGTAATTAAGCTATATCTGATGTTTTTATAAGCCATAAAAATTGTATATAATGTTTTTATGAATTCTTATAACATTACGAGTCTAAATTATTTCTCGAGATATTTTGCCTTATTTTACACCTCGGTTTCTTGATTTGGAAACTAATCTTGTATGGGTTTCAAACAATTGAAATTTTAGTGAATCTGATCTTTTTAGGATATATGCATTTTTCCTTATTATAATATGCAGTTATTTTGTTTTCATTGTTTTAGGGTTTCAAGGGTAGTCTTCCAATCTAAAGCTTCTATAACTCATTGTTTGACCTAGTTGGCTTTTAGGGTTTCCAATTTGAATCCTGGTTTTGAGAACTTCTTACAAAGCTATCGTAAAATTCAAGGGTTTATAGCAAACGACCTGGTCAAGCCGGGCTTTTAATGAACCTGGAATGTGCAAGCTTAGGTCTCAGCCCAAACTTGCTCTTTTAATGTATATAATTATATTTTTAATATTATATTAATATATTATATATATGTTAAATGAGCCTGTAAACGAACCTAACTGGCGAGCCTTTAACGCGCCTATAAACAAGCCTAGCTTGCGAGCTTTTATTGGGCCTGTTCGTGAACTGGCTCGTGAGCCTAAAGATAAGCTTAATCATTTGCTTGTTTAGTTAAACGAGCCTGAATTTGAGCAAACTTGGCTAATTTAGCTAAATGAGTCTAGCTTGAAGCGAGCAAGCTTGAGTAGCTCGCGAGTAGCTCGCATGTCGCTAGGTGCATTTGCAGCCCTAACATAAACCTTTTAAGGGTTGTTAAGCTTTGAAATAAATAAGGTTGAAACTAATAT
The DNA here is from genome assembly GCA_024138025.1 of Combretum micranthum. Classification (NCBI taxonomy): domain Eukaryota; kingdom Viridiplantae; phylum Streptophyta; class Magnoliopsida; order Myrtales; family Combretaceae; genus Combretum; species Combretum micranthum. The sequence continues at coordinate 589,894 of JAMXBD010000289.1, forward strand.
TGTCACTACTAAGCATAAGCTTTAGTTTTTTCCTAAACGCTAATGACTGTAACATAGGGGCTGAAATAAACCAAGCCGGTTCATAAACTACTCGAGTTTGACTGAATGCTTATTGAATTTGATTTGAAAATAGTTATGTTGATCTCAAACTCAAGTTATTCAAGTAATTTATTGAGCTAGGCTCAACTTTTCTATGCTTAGCTTAATTAGTTTGTGAGCTTGATCGAGCTCAAGTCAAGTATAGTGTTAATCGAATTTGAATTAAGTTTGAATATTAATATTATTTAATTAGAATTAAAAAAATATATTTTAATAAATTGAGCCTAAACAAGCGTGATCAAGTTAAGTTCAAGATTATACAGTGTTACTTCAAACTAAACTTGAATTTAGAATTTTAAGTTCGGTTGAGCTTGATTCGAGCTGGAGCTTTGAAATTTTCAAGTTGAACTGAAACTTGAACTCAAGTTCAGTACTATACCATGTTGGCTCAATTCGTTTGTAGTTCTACTGAATCACCGCTGTGGCTGTCATGTGGACAAGAAAACCTTGACTCCAAGCTATTGCGAAATTCTTGAGATTGAGTACGCCTGTCCATCGAGCAAAACATGTAATTTTGTTTATTATATATATACACACACTAATAACAAAAAAAACCCTAAGCCAGGTTTTTTTCTTTTTATGAAATTGAGTTGAATTGGGTCTTTCAATATTAAAATATACGTTCATTGATCCTTATTAAGTGGATTTATTAAAAAAATTTCGATTTTACCCTTAAAAAAAAAAAGAAAAGATAAGGGCTAGGATGTAAGCGGGCGGGTTTTTATAGGGTACCCGACCCGCCCAGCCCGATAAATACCCTATAGAGTTGGGATGGGTTTTAGGACAAGCATAAAACCTGTTGGGAAACCCGAACCTGTTTAAATATATAAATATATATATTATGTTTAGCCTCAGTCTCTGAAATTAACCAGCTGTGCTCCATTAATTGTAAAGCTATTTTTTTTATTAAATCATTTAAAAAAGTAAAAAATCTTAGGACAGTAGACTAATACTCTATGTCTCCATTTTTAGTCTTGGTCTTGGCTCACTCTCATCAAATTCAAGCCTCTCACCCCGTTGCCACACTATTTCATTCAATGATTTTCTTCTCATGAAAATGATTGAGATTTTATAAAGAGGATTGCATGAGTAATGATAAGAGTTTTTTTCTTGGCCTATAAAGTGGGAACAGATTGGAAATCGAAAAAGATGGAAAAAAAACATCTATAATGCCATTTTTAAATATTTTATTATGTAATGATTCTAATTTTATATCGGGTTTCGAGTTCAGGTTCGGGTTCGGGTACCTTATAGGGTTTGTCTATCGGGTTTTGGTTCATAGACAAAAACTAAGGTTTGGGACGGGTTTTGGAATCCTATTGGGTATCGGGTTCGGGTTTTAGTATACCCGTTCCAAACCCGTCCCGATTGCATTCCTAATAAGGGCCCCTACACCTATGGGATAATGATTCATTCGATATAATAATTTGTGTTTTTTTTTTCCTAGTTCCAACAAAAGAAAAATAAAAATCCATATTCGTTTTATTAAATCATAATTATTTTAAGGTTTATTACTTATTGTTGCATCCAATTATGAAACTAAAGTATACTTATTATAATTTTAATTATTTTATTACATCTCAATTATTTTTTCTTTTTTTTTTCTATTTTTCAACTTTAGTTACATATAAAAGAACACAAGTGAATGAAAAGATGATAGTCATCTTTTTTTTTTTTCAATTTCACATCATAATATTTGTTATTCTCTATGCATTGTGCTCTTTATTTAGAGTAAATCTCACGAATAATACTTTAACTTTAATAAAATATGTAATTAGGAATCCAAATTTTAAAATTGATCAATTTAATATTATAATAACTTTTTATGTACATCAATAATATCTCAATCATTTTAGGATGACAATATTAACAATTTGATATAGATATTATTGACATGTCAGTAAAAGTTTTTTTAGTATTAAATTTGTTCATTTTAACGTCACGTATTTAATTGAATATTTTACCAAATTTTACCTTTTAATCGTGACATTGACCCTTTTATTAATATTGTTAATCTTGATTTTCTATAACATTATAAGAAAGATTTTTTTTTCCTTTTCCATTTTGGGGTACGAGTTTAACTGTTCCTAAGCAACGACCCTATCCATAGGACCATATTCAACCAATACTATGTTAGTATGTGTATAAAATATTTTATGCAAACGCTGGCCTTTTTTTGGCCCTTCTCTCGTTCATATAGGAAGGACTAAGGAGATATAATAACCATTACAATCACTGTAAGTGAGCAAACCATAGGTAATCAGGGATAATATAGATCGCTTCCCGATTTTCAGAAGTAAATTCAATCTGATTACATGCATGGTCCATCCTCGAAACTTTTAACTTACATATTCTAAAGTCATATTGATACATAAAAATAAACTCTGAATAAAATCATAATTATGAATTCTATTCCTATTATTATATTTGGTTACCTTTCTAAAAATCAAAATTGCAACTTTTAGGAATCAACGATTCTGGCTTTAAAGATGAATTCGATCCTATCCTCAAGAGACGGGATCACGATTTTATTTCTTTTTCATAAATGATTACTATTAAATTATATTTTTATCCTCTTACTTATTTATTATTCACATTAATTATTGAGGATATTTTTAACAAATAATATATACATTTTCATTATCAAAACAAATGAAAATTCTATGATCCTGCCATTATAATTAACCAGACCGGTCCCATCACCATTTAACTACTCACACCATATACAAACGAATCACTAAAATAGCTAATATTTCATTAATTATATTTATTTTAACAATTATATTAATGACGGAATGATCCTATTGGCCGGATAATAGAAGCTCCTCTAAACAAAAAAATGGATTTATCATTCCGTTTTTGATTTCATTCAATTCTATTCCTACTATTCAAATCCATTCTATTCAAATGATTTCCATATACCATTCATGACATAAGATTATTCAAATTATTCCAAATAATCTCCATGTACCAAACGTGACATTAGAGTATTGGAGACTTTATAAAACCCATAAAGTTTTCTATCTATTACTATTAAACCAATCCATGATCATATGTGTCAAATATACTAATCCCGTGTGATGACAGTTATTATCTATTACTATATGGATATCCTAATTTTTTATTGTACTTTTAATTACTATTGTTATGCTAATCCACCTACTCTTTTTACAAAATATAAACTTTTAGTCGATTGCGGTTACTTATATTATGGCCAATCCGCGTCGTCCCATTTTTATCTTTTACGGTTTCTTAATCTATTACTTTAGTCAATATTAAGTAAATAACTTTATTCGACTCAAAAAATTATACAATATGGAGAGACAATTTTATCCACGTCAACTATATTATTTAAATAATTTTTAACTGCTACCTCCTCTAACTCTCCACATTTAATGACTATCTCTCCTACATTTTCCACACTTTTCTCGTGTTTCACACTCTAATAACAGCCTGCCTATCCATTTTTCCCCTCTCATTCCTTATTTCCCCAGACACACTTTCCCAAGCACATTTTTTTTTTTCATTTTTTTTATTTTACTTTTACATCCCATCGTAACAACCAAACCTACTGCTCTTTTGATTGATGAACATTGCACCGGAAATTTTATTCGATTGCTTCGTTTATATAAGTTTTTATTTTTATGAGTTTTGTATATTGAGTTCAGGTTTTATGGGCTAGAAAGTGACTGGATCATTTTTTCTTCACTTTGTGTGTGTATATAATTATATATTTAAATGCAAGAGTTAAGTGTGACATTGTTCTTTATTTTGCAATATTTTAAAACAAATACACTTTGTAAAAATTTAGGAGGACACGAGAGACTACAAAGATTTGATTTTATCCATATTTTTGTACTGCTTGATTTATATGAAAGATGTTTTATTTTTGTAAGGTTTTTATTTTTATTTTTTGTTGTAAAACTATAGTTGGTTAATAGCTTTTGTAGCACATTATCAAAGGTAGTTTTTGCTATTTTTCTTTCTATTTTTGACCTCTTGCAGTTGAAAAGGTTAGAAGAAAGATTTCACCATTGCAAGACTCTTTAAACCGGATCAATGCAGGACTCTCTTGGGACGCTAAAAGATAGAACTGTAACATCCCATTTAATTTTAATTAAAAGTCATATTAAATCAATATCTATTTTCTTTTTCTTGTAGACATTGTGTCAATGCTTGCTATCAATAAATATGATGCCCTAACCAACATGATGATATAAAAATTTATGTCCAATGAAATATTGATTGAGAAGATTTAAAGATTTAAGGAGAAAAAAAAAAACTGTTTTTTGATTAAAGAAAGAGAAACTTTCTTAGGCATGAATTTATAAAATTGAAAAATTGCATTATGTAATCTTTCATGCATGCAGTAGGGTTTCAACGAAGATTTAAAGTGATGTCTTATTATGTGAAAAAATTTTTTTTTCTTTTTTTTTTTCTAAGTGAATGGAATAAGTTATAAGCTTTCATTTTATAAGTTTGATTAGGGAACAACTTCTTAGTTTGTGATGATTGTTCTCTCTCTTTCCCTCTCTGCCTTTTTTTTTTTTAAAAAAATTAATGAAAGAAAAATTTTTATTTGATAGCACAAAACTTATAAAGAATGACTTAGCACTTAGCCCGATAATAATTAAAATTTTAACAAAAAATATGGAGGATATAACATAGAAAAGGAGGCTGATACCTTAATTCTAAGAAGTTGACACAATTTGTAATGACTGAATTGTGATATTATAAACCTTTTGACTAGAATAATAGGAAAAATATATATATAATTGAAATTTTATTTTGATTCGAAAGTTTATTTCTATACTACGCATCTATAAAGGGAATTTTAGATATCATTACTGTATAATATTTCTTTGTATCAAATAAGCTAAACTTTTTGCAAGGTGTTACAGCTATACATGAATATCAAAATTAAACTTAAAATTTGATCCTTTATGAATAATTGAATTTAATGTATTTTGCATTAGATGCGTCCATCACAATTTTTAATATTATTTTCTATGGAATTACAAATTAATAAGATAATTTATATTATTTGCATGAGTATAATTAATTAAGAGTTTTTTTTTCCATTAAAACTAACTACTAATTTTCTTTATATATATATTATTTTTAAAAAAATATTATATATAAAAATTATTTTTGCTATAATTTCTTTTTAATTTTTGCACACGCATCGTAGATACATCGTCCTCTAGTTATATTTTTAATGTATAATTTTTTTTTTCTCTAAGCTGAGTTACACTACCAATCTGTTTTCATGTATTTCTATTTAAAATGTAATCAATTTGATAACTCCTAACAATTTAATCTCTTCACAAAGGCAGACAATATGAATATGATAATATATTTCCGAAAAACTTATGATAGAATGTTATTTGAAAGTTGCAATTTATCATAAAGTTTAAGATTTTTATTGTTAAATTATTTTAAAATTAATAGCCCATGTGACTTATGGTATGACTCTAATATGAAAGATTCAATATGATGGTCATTTGGCATAATGGTAATTTTGAGTCATAGGGTTTCAAATCCCTCCACTCTCTTATTTATATATGACAGTTAAAAGAAAAGTATCGTGACTTTTCATTACAGAATAATTTTTCATTCTCCACCATCAAAAGAGAAACAAAAAGAGAAAGGTAGAGTGGGAGAAAATCACCAAGACAAAATCGAAACAGATTTTCTTCTCTTGATTGGAATTCAAAATCATGGACAACGGTATGTATCAAAACCATTATAATTTTGATTGTTTCTATCATTTAGAAGATCCTGATTTGGAAATTAGTTTTACATGAAGATTTTTTTTGTAAAATCTAAGAATTTCTAACAATTGGTATCAGAGCGGGTATGGAAAACCTATTCAATTTAATTTTCCGAAATGTTCCTACATTTGCATTAACGAATTATTGCTTTTCATGTTTTCCGTTTCGGAATTTACCAGGATATCATGTAATGTTCATGTTTTCCGTTTCGAAAACAATAATATTTCATAAAACATGAATGAAGGAACATATGTTTCCGTAATATAAATATTCCATGAAATATTCCTGATTTCCGAAAATGAAATATAGACAACGGATTTAACATGACGTGATTTTGAATCCTGGAATTGGATTTGACCGGAATTGGAAGTGTACGAGTACGAACATTTAACGGAACGTTGAATTATGTGTTCCTATTTCCAAACATAGTTTGGTCTGTGTATGCTTCACGAACATGGAAAATAAAAACAAATATCTGCAAATATATATATGTGCTATATTTATGATATTTTCCGCATTAACGATAGTTTATTGATATTTGTTAATTTGAATGATCTTAATGATTGAAAAGTTTGATGTTTGTTGAGATTATGTTAGTGTAAATGAAATGTCAAAAGCTTGTTAGTCACCAAAGTGGCCTAGCTTGGAAGGATTTAAATATTTAATTGTGAATTTCAATTGTTCATCTTCTTTAGATGCTAATAAAATGATATAAAAGTTTGAAATGAACAATTGTAATCATTAATCATAAGGCTAGGAGATCATCCAAAGATGGATCATTGCTTATAATTAATGATACTAAAAGAGATTCATTGATATACTGGGTGAATATGGCTGTATATCCAAAGATAACATACATATTGACTTAAGTATGATTGATTGATCTATCAAAGTATATTTATCTAAGCATCATTATTGATTAAAGTTATGCATTAAGGTATCACCCAAAGGTGACCTTAAATACATAGTTAAAGTTTATCATTTGTTTGAATCCATTTAAGTTTACTCAAAGCATTAATATGTATATTTGGATTACATTTACAGCTTCTAGTAATTTGTTCGCTTTGGGCAATGGAATGATCAAGTTCAATGGGCTAAACTATGCGGAATGGTCAGAACAGATCCAATTTCAACTGGGCATTTTGGATTTGGACCTAGCAATTATTTCTGATGAAAAGCCTGCAGCCATTACTGAGACTAGTACTGAGTCAGACAAGTCTCTTTATGAGACTTGGGAACGGTCTAATAGGCTGAGTTTGAACTTGATGCGAATGACGATAGCTGAAAATGTCAAGCCATCGATGCCTAAGACGGAAAATGCAAGGGAATTTATAATGAGAATTAAGGAATACTCTCAATCAGATATAGCTGACAAATCTATTGTAGGGAGCCTAATGAGTGAGCTAACGACCAAGAAATTTGATTGGTCACAGCCCATTCATGATCATGTGACATGCATGGCTAATCTAGCAGCAAAACTGAAGTTAATGGGTATGGATGTGAGTGAATCTTTTTTGGTTCAATTCATCATCAATTCGCTTCCTCCTGAGTTTGGTCAGTTCCAGGTGAATTACAACACCATTAAAAAAATGGAACCTTCAGGAAATAAAGGCCATGTTGGTTCAGGAAGAAGGGAGATTAAAGAAGATGAAGGATCACTCTGTTCATCTCACTGTTCATAATGATGCTGGTAGCAGTAAGTCTAAACCAGGCAAGAAGGGTAAGAAGAAGTACAAAGCCTCTATGAAAGTTGGTGGAGGTCAAATCCATAAGGATCAGAAGTGTTTTTTCTGCGAGAAAACGGGTCACTTCAAGAAAGATTGTCTAGAAAGAAAGGCATAGTTCGAAAAGAAAGGTATGTACTGTATATTAGTATGTTTTGAATCAAATGTAATTGAAGTGCCTAATAATACTTTGTGGTTAGACTCTGGGGCTACTATTCATGTGTCACATATTATGCAGGGATTCCTTTCAATCCAGCCCATAAGAGGAACTGAACAGTAAACAGAATGAAGGCACGAATAGAAGGAATTAGGACGTAGAGATTGATTTTGGATACTGGGTGTCGCCTGGATCTAGAAAAGTGTCTCTATGTTCCTGAATGTGCTAGAAATTTAGTTTCTGTTGCAAAGTTGGATGAAGTAGGTTTTAACTTTAAGATTGGAAACGGTGTATTTTCATTGTATAGACATTCGTACTATTATGGATCTGGTACTTTAGTTGATAATTTATATCGTTTTAATCTTGATGTTATGTATGCTGAATCTCTGTTTCTTGTTGAGCATAGTATAGGTAACAAACGTAATGCACACAATGATTGTTCTGCTTTCTTATGGCATCAAAGATTAGGTCATATATCCAAAGAAAGGTAATGAGGTTGGTGAAAGGTGAAATCTTGCCTCAATTGGATTTTACTGACTGGGATATATGTGTTGATTGCATAAAAGGTAAGCAAACTAGACATATATCAAAGAATCCAGCCACAAGAAGTAATGAACTCCTTGAATTGATACACACTGATATTTGTGGTCCTTTTGACATTCCAACATGGGGTGGTGAAAAGTATTTCATCACATTTATTGATGACTACTCACGATATTGTTACTTATATCTACTGCATGAAAAGTCACAATCAGTTGACATCCTAAGGTGTTTGTTAATGAAGTTGAAAGGCAGTTAGATAGAAAGGTGAAAGTAGTGAGATCAGACAGAGGTGGTGAATATTATGGTAAATTCAATGAAAGTGGACAATGTCCTGGTCCATTTGCAAAATTCCTTGAAAGTCGAGGCATATGTGCACAGTATACAATGCCTGGTACACCACAACAAAATGGTGTGGCTGAAAGGCGGAATCGTACACTTATGGATATGGTTAGGAGTATGTTAAGTTACAGCACTGTACCTTTATCCTTATGGATGCATGCATTAAAAACTGCTGCATATCTGCTGAACAGGGTTCCTAGTAAGGCAGTCTCTAAGACTCCTTATGAATTATGGACAGGTAGGAAACCCAGTTTAAGGCACCTTCATGTTTGGGGCTGTCCAGCGGAAATAAGGATATATAATCCACATGAAAGAAAGCTTGATGCAAGAACCATTAGTGGTTATTTCATTGGCTATCCTGAAAAATCAAAAGGGTACAGATTTTATTGTCCTAACCACAGTACAAGAATAGTTGAGTCTGGTATTGCTCGGTTCATTGAAAATGGTCAATTTAGTGGGAGTGGGGAATCACGAAAGGTGGATATTAGAGAATTTCAAGAAGAGACCCCTACACCCAGTGTTTCTACTCAGGTTGTTCCTTTTGTTGCATCACAGTCAAGCAACAAGCTGAAACGACAAGTTGATGTTCAAAACACAAAAGTGAACATATTAGAGGTGAACCAAGCAACAATGTGCAAGTCACAAATGAGCAAGGGACACCACAAGAAATGGCATTACGGAGGTCTATGAGACAGAAAAGACCAGCTATATCGAATGACTATGTGGTTTACTCACTTGAACACGAATCTGACTTAAGCATTGATAAAGATCCAGTCTCATTTAGACAAGCCATGGAATGTAGTGATTCTGAAAAGTGGTTCAATGCCATGAAGGAAGAGATGAAATCAATGGATGTAAATAAAGTCTGGGAGCTAGTAGAGTTGCCTGAAGGATCAAAACGAGTTGGCTGTAAATGGGTCTTTAAGACTAAGCGAGACTCAAACGGCAACATCGAAAGATACAAGGCCAGACTTGTTGCTAAAGGTTACACTCAGAAAGATGGCATTGACTATAAAGAGACCTTCTCTCCAGTTTCTAAGAAGGACTCCTTAAGAATTATTATGGCTTTGGTGGCTCATTATGATTTAGAGCTTCACCAAATGGATGTAAAAACCGCCTTTTTGAATGGTGACTTAGAAGAGGAAGTTTATATGGACCAACCTGAAGGTTTCATAACCACAGGACAAGAAAATTTGGTGTGTAAGTTAAAGAAGTCGATATATGGATTAAAACAAGCTTCCCGACAATGGTATATTAAGTTCAATAATACCATTACATCATACGGTTTTGTAGAGAACACCGTTGATCGGTGTATCTATATGAAGGTCAGTGGGAGCAAGTTTATTATATTGGTCTTATATGTCGATGATATCCTTTTGGCTACTAATGACATGGGTTTGTTACATGATGTAAAGAAATTTCTCTCTGAAACTTTTGAAATGAAAGATATGGGCGAGGCATCCTATGTGATAGGAATAGAGATATTTCGCAATAGATCACAAGGATTGTTAGGATTGTCTCAGAAAAGCTATATCAATAAAGTATTAGAGAGATTTAGAATGGAAAATTGCTCTGCAGGAATAGTTCCAATTCAGAAAGGGGACAAGTTCAGTGAATTGCAATGTCCAAAGAATGATTTGGAACGAAAATCAATGGAATCCATTCCCTATGCATCACTGGTTGGAAGCTTGATGTATGCTCAGACATGCACTCGGCCAGATATTAGTTTCGCTGTAGGAATGTTAGGCCGATATCAAAGTAATCCTGGAATAGATCATTGGAAAGCTGCAAAGAAAGTACTTAGGTACTTACAAGGCACCAAGGATTATATGCTTACTTATAAAAGGTCAAGTCATCTTGAAGTAGTGGGCTATTCGGATTCAGATTATGCTGGATGTGTAGACTCGAGGAAATCTACATTTGGTTACATGTTTCTGTTGGCTGGAGGAGCAGTTTCATGGAAGAGTGGGAAGCAGTCTGTCATTGCTACTTCCACTATGGAGGCTGAATTTGTGGCATGCTTTGAGGCCACTATTCATGCATTGTGGTTGCGGAATTTTATCTTAAGGCTTGATTTAGTCGACAGTATAGATAAGCCGTTAAGAATTTATTGTGATAATTCTGCAGCTGTTTTTCTTCTCTAAGAATGATAGGTATTCTAAGGGTGCGAAACACATGGATTTGAAATACTTATCTGTTAAGGAAGAAGTGCAAAACCAAAGAGTGTCAATTGAGCATATTAGTACTGAACTGATGATAGCGGACCCGTTAACTAAAGGTTTGCCACCGAAAACGTTTACTGGACATGTTGAACGGATGGGCATTTTAGACAGGTCCTCACAGATTTGATGGTTAATGTATAAATATATATACATATGGTTGTACTGCTCGTATTATTATGACACTTATGAATTCAGTTAAAGTTATGGTTTTGCTTGCTCTTTGTTATCTACATCAGGTTGTATACAGTTATTGTTTATGAGATAACTAGTAGCATATTTGGAAATGACAATTTAAAGTTTTAATGTTCCTCGGTTAAGTTATTATGAATTATAATGATCATGTGATACATGGAAGGAATCATGTCATTAAAAGATGTGTGACCGCCATGATCCAACCATTTTAATTCAATTGAGAATTCTGATTTGATGAACTCTAAATATGGTGCACTCTTATTGGTTATTGATTCATCATGTCGTAACATGGGCCAAGTGGGAGATTGTTAAATTATTTTAACATTAATGGCCCATGTGACTTATGGTATGACTCTAATATGAAAGGTTCAATATGATGGTCATTTGGGCATAATGGTAATTTTGAGTCATAGGGTTTCAAATCCCTCCACTCTCCTTATTTATATGACAGTTAAAAGAAAAGTATCGTGACTTTTCATTACAGAATAATTTTTCATTTTCCACCATCAAAAGAGAAACAGAAAAGAGAAAGGTAGAGTGGGAGAAAATCACCAAGACAAAATCGAAACAGATTTTCTTCTCTTGATTGGAATTCAAAATCATGGACAATGGTATGTATCAAAACCATTATAATTTTGATTGTTTCTATCATGTTTAGAAGATCCTGATTTGGAAATTAGTTTTACATGAAGATTTGTTTTTTGTAAAATCTAAGAATTTCTAACATTTATTTCAAATAATGGACAGATAACGTATTAGAGTAAACGTCTATGTTATATATAGATAATAATGTACGTATATTATAATTTATATATATTATATTTATGTTATGTATATGTCATATATATTATAGATATATATTTTATACATTAAAATAATGTATGTTACAACCATTAAATACATAACATGTATAAATGGTATGCATTGACAGAATGCATGTAAGACAACCACTAAATAAATATTAACATTAATTATGCATATAAGCATAATGTGTGTGATTGATTTGTTTTTAATTTTTGAAATACAATATTTGTGAGGTAATGTGAAAATAAACAAAAAAAAAGATTTGATTTTTTTTCCCAAGAAAAAAGAGCCAAAGGAATATGAAAAAAAAGGGAATTAATGGAGGGATAAATAATGAGTAGATAATAGAAGGTTTAATCTAATCTCTTCATCTTTATCTGTAGTCTGTAGTGATAAAGGGAATTAATGGAGGAAAAAAAATCTTGTTATATTATCTTGTTAGATTGAGTTTTCCCATCAAATAGACCCAAAATCCAATTGGTTTTAAATCAATGCCCAAATTTGTCCTAGCAGGTTGACCCACCACAGTTATATCCCTGGTATAATGCTACTACATCCTTTGTTGTCCAAGATTATATCATCATCTAACAATTAATAAGCTTTGAGCTATTGCAGTTTTATTTCTTTTCTCCATTTATGATTTTCATTGAAAAAACGTAGTTAAGTATGAACATTAGTCACATACAACAGCAAAATACCCAAAATAAAATCCAACTAATAACTAGCTTGAACCAGGCTAGTCTCTAAACATTTGGATTGTTACCCATCTTTAGATTTTTCTTTTTAACTAAAAAATTTATGTTGAATACAATGGTTGATATAAAAAAAAATGTCAAATGAAGAGTTGGAATGGAGGTACAATTACTCAACCGTATAAATGAGCACATCTTTTCTACAGTCAAAGTGTTTCACATAGGGATAAATGTTCTCCTAAGACAATAAAACTCAACCAATTGTTGAGTGGACTAGATTTCATAAAAGGATGACAAAAAATCCAAAGTGAAAAACATATACATTAAATACATAAAAAGCTTCCAACAAAATAATATTTGCTCGATCTCCTGTTTAAATTGTCGTATTATCAAGATGATAAAAATAATAGAATACAACCCGCATGATGTTAGATGTGGAAATAGATTGTCGATTATGTAATATATAATGTAGATCTTGTACTTAAAATGAAAAAGAAGAATGAAATAAATTTGTGGAATTTGTGACAAGCATGACTGTGATCAAGGCCGAGATAAATTTCTTGAAAGTCTGCGGAGATCATTGGCCTCATCACAGTTGTGATCAGAGCAACCTTAGAGATCATAGGCCATATGATGGCCATGATCGTTGATATATTTAACACAATGAATTTCACGAGCTTGATCATGCCCGTGATCTACACTGTCATATCTCAAAGAGTTTCACGTGTTTAGATTGTGTCAATTTATGATGATGTTTTAGGTGAATAAATAACTAACTAAGTAGAAATCCAAAGGATGCAACCCATGTCCAAACAATGCAACTCTTGGAGAAAGTTATGATGGTTGAAATATCTATTCATGATATAAAATGTGTTGCATTTGGTAGTAAAAAAGCACTAATGATTACTAAAATTCTTCTCTTCACCTCCCCTCCCCCGGCTCCCCCCCCTCTTCTTTTCTTAGCAAAAAACCATACACATATATCTCAAATTCTTTTTAAACATGACTTGATACTTGAATATTTGCTATTTAAGTATCAAGAATTAGTTGTATCATGGGAAAATTCCGTAATATATCTCTCATAACAAACATTGTGTAAGAAACGTAAATTCTCTAAGAAAAGTGTTAAGTGTCTAAAGACTATTATTTATGTGTTAATTTGATATTATATTATGAAAATTTTATATGATTTGTTAAAGAAAAGGACACTTATTTGGTTAAAATGTTAGTTTCCAGAATAAAAGAAGATGGAGATCATAATGAAGAAATTTGCATGAGTTAAGGGGGATTTTAATAAAGAAATTGGACAAAGTGAAGATTAATAATATGCATGACCTTTTCAGCACAAGTTGTGTAGAATACTGGGGTAGGAAGCAAAATTTGACCAGCAAGCAATTTCAAAGTGCACAATGAGCTACACAAGCCATGTATCATGCATATGTAGAAGCTGGAAAATGATCAGAATGTTTTTTGAACCTACATGAGTTCCCTGCATAGGCTATGATGGGGCTGTGCAGAATCATTTTGGACGAAAATATGAGTTTTCTTCCTACATGACCATCCTCTATGACCGCGCAAGATGGTTGTACAAAATTTTTTTCATCCTTATCTATAAATAGCCGCATTTACTCGTCATTTATAGTACGTATCTTCGTTCCTATGAACCTTAAAGAGAAAAATAAGTACTTTAGAGCAGAGAAATGCAAGAGCTAATCTAAGATCACAAGACATCAATTCAAGGGAGTTTTCATCATGATTTGTTCTGTTTTTTATATATCATTATTGTAAATCTTTATCTATGGAAAAATAAGTCTTTATAGCCTAGGTCTTGAGAAACCCTAATCTTAATGTAAAGATTTGGTTGTTTTATTAATGAAAGTTCATGTATTCTTGAATCTATTCATGTGTGTTTATTGTTCTTTGATTTAATATGAGCACAATATTAGATTAATGCATAATTCTTGTTAATTAGGTCAAAAGATTGATTGATTGATGAGATAGATCTAGCATGAATAGAGAAGTTTAAATGTGAATCCAGATGTAGAATAGGTGGAATTTTTGTTCAAAAATTTAATCTTTATGAGGGATCTTGAACTATAATGCAATTCTATATGCAATTAATGGTGAAAGACATTTTCATTAATCACATAGGGTCATAAATTGATATTCTTGAAAGAGAAGTTAATTAGATATAGAGTTCTTGAAGTTCAAGAAGCTGAATGAACCATTAATGATATTATATAAGGAATGGATTATAGCGCTAGTGGTGAATCAATATTAGGGGTATATTTTGTTAATGATATTTTTAGACACGTGACTCATATTATTAGGGTTAGTTAATTAATTAATTCTTAGACATATCATTATCATTTGAATTATATTATCTAGATAGTAGAACTACAATAATTACTGGTAATTACTAGTAATTATAGGTTCAAGTGGAACAACCCCTATGCATACACCGGTACTATAATTGTTAGGTACACTTGTCTAGAGATTAGTCGCAAAGTAAGAATAAGGTTTTTAAATTAAATTTGATTGATTGCTATTGATCAAACACATTAGAAAGCAATATCATTCGTGTCTCTAAGTCAATCTTTTATCAATTTGTTTCTTTAAAGCCCCTTTATTAGTTTTAAAACCTGACATTAGGGTAGCAGATTTACGACTCTTCAGATCACTAGTGATGGATCTGCGGAATTATTGTGGTAAAACAATAGAAAGAAATTTAGAAGAGAGGGGACTACATGACCGCCCCACTATACACTGCCATTTGTGAAAAAAACTCAAAGAGAGAGAGATTTCCTATATATTGAACTCTGATATTTCATTTAGATTGATTTATGCAATTATTATTTGATTAGGGGAAAATTAAAAAAAAAAAACTATAATAGGGAATTTAAATTTTAATATTGAACAATGGATTAAAATTGTAAAAGATTTTTATTAAATTTAGCATTAAATTATTGAGCAATGAATGATTTTTAATATTATTTCATTTATATTCTCATAAATCGCTATTATAATTAAATAAACATACTAATAGCTAATAAAACTTAAATAGAATTTGTATTACAACTAAATGAGTTAACAATAAATACGATCAAATCTTAGTAGGAGAAGAGATTGAAACTTGCTATCTCTCATTTAAGAGATAAAGGATCGTGCCACTAGTTTATGAGGCAACTGTTATCCCGAGTAGAGTTTACTTCACTTATGTTCTACATACGGGCAAATCTTTAAGATCTTTATCTCTAAAGTCCTTATACTTGTCATACGAGTATTTGATGACTTCCAATAATGTCAAAAGTGAACTTATTTGCTTTTCCACGTGCCATCGTCTTTGGACTTGAAAATATTAAAACTCAAAATACAACTAATAAAAGAAAAAAATTTTGATTTTTAATCATTAAAAGAATAAACTAGATTTTAAAAAATAGAATTAAAAATATGTAATTTTGAAGGTTTTACCTTTTATATTCCATTTTTTGATTTGTTATATTCATATATAGATTCATTATCATTGCACTTATTCTTTGCTACATTTATCGCTATAATCATATTAATGCCCTAAATTTAGGACATTTATAACTTGCCACATGTCTTTATTAGACATGAACACATAAAAGCTCAGAAATTACTATATTTCCATAACCATCACTAATTAGTCTCCAAGCATACATAAATAATATCTTCAATTCACATGCACATAGTAGCTATTCCACATGTATTCCGTTTACACAATTTCTCATAGAGCCCCTTTAGACTGACAAGTATCATACATCAACAACAGGTCCATGCCCTAGCAGAACAAACCTATACATACATGTATACATATATATAACAAAGTCACACATATATAAGTTTCTTGTTACCAAAGGAACTAATGTTGTCAAAACTAGATTGGACCGGTCAGTGCAATCCTGTTTGATCTGAACTACCTAAAAAACGAGACTATTCTCGCTAGAAAACCATTTTTGGATTGAACCGGTTGTCCTTGAGTGACCAATCAGTTCAACTAGGACCCGAGTGACCTGGACAAGTCATCTGGGTTGGAATGTGAGCCTTTTATTTAAAAAAAAAAAGATCTTAGAAATAGAAGTGCCTATACGTGATTAAGAGATAATGTTGTTGTTGTTGTCGAAGCTGGTGTAATCTGTTGCACATTTAGTGTGATTACTAGATAACATGTTGGTGTTGGATAAGAAGGGTCGCTATTTAGTTGACATCATTGCTAGTTCCCATGTAGAGCAGCATAGTTCCCACATAAAGCAGCACAGAGATGGAGGAGAACAGACTGGGGGGTACTAAGCTACCGTGGGAAGGAAGTGGTTTTGGAGAGAGAAATTACTGAGAAAAAGGAATGGATGAATTCAACTAGAGGCTAGTGTCTGGTGTTGGAGATTGAGATTATACTTTATTCGGTGATAAATTAATGAAGAGGAGAGAGAGTATGTTTCATGTCTAATAACCAGAATATGTGTAATGTGTGTTTTGATATTTGTCATTATTAATGAATTTTTCTTATAATCCTTTAGTATTAATTCATTATTATTATTACTATTATATGTACCAATACTATCATACCGTAAGATTAGGAAAAATATAGTAAATTGAAAACGGTGAAACAAGTTGTGATTTTAGTGTGTGTGTGTGTATATATATATAGTTAGTGTTTTACATAGTTGGAATATAACTAAAATTTTCATATTCAATTGACCCTGGTTTGACCCTTGATTGAACCCGATTTAACATCTTGACCCCTAACCTCCTGGCATATCTGGATCAATACCCGGTCTAGTTCTGACAACAGCGATATGAACTAATCACTTGCGAGGTAGTCATCTCCACTAGTGTCATCCCCATAATCCACCACTAGGTCATAACTAGATAAGTCAAACATGAAAGGAGCATCACTTGAACTTGATTTCGAGCCCGAATTTTTCTCCTTTTCTCCTAAAGGTCTCGATTCATATCAAACCCGACCCATTTGATACAGACCACTCGACAAGAAACCGATAGGGTTTTTGTCAAAAGCCAGCGTTTTTTGAAAAATATTTTGATTGGAGTCGCCACCAGCTAAAGCCGGAAAAAGGTGAACCAAAAACCAAATGGGTGGTTTGGCTTCTAGTTTGGCTACTGGTCTGTGGGAAAACAAAAAATTGATGAGTCCGGGGGCTACTACTTTAAAACCTAAACGGCTATCTAGGCTTGGATAGGCTTTAGAAATCTTGAATTATATTGGCCAAAGAGGTTAATTTGGATTTTTAATTCTTTTTTCTAAAAATATATTTCCATACTTACAAAAAGAAAATATTTTTTTTGTTTTTTAAAAAATCCCAAAAGTTTTTTTATTTTTGTGATCGACCCACAGGTGCCTATGTATTCGCTGACCGGAATCAGGTCTCCATAGTTCGTTTTGATTTTATAAAATTTTTAATTTTGAAAACCTGCCAAGTTTAAGTGATTAACCATTTTTAGATTTGATTTTGAAAATCCCTAAAGCACCTAATTTTTATTTTTGAAAACTTCTAAAAGATATCTATTTTTGGAAAATCCCATTTATTATTTTGTTAATTTAGAAAATAACTAAATGATATTTATATAATATGTAAGCTAAGAAAACATTTTTTTTTAAAATAACAGTATATACTAGATATATATATATATATGTATATAGAAAAAGGAAAAAAGAATTTTTGTTGATTTTTTGTAAATTTTTTATTTTAGTATTATTAATTTAAAAATAAAAAATATATTTACAAAGATGAGTTGCTAAATAATAAATCTCTAACATTACAAGCATGCATCATATAAAAAGGTAATAATCTCAAAATTATTGTACATTATTATTATATTTTTTTATGGTTTATATATCATTAGATACATACATAGATCTAAATTTATTTATTATTTATTATTATTATTTTATTAAAAAAATGCTAAAGCTATATCATAAATTTCATTTATCTAAAATTTTATTTATAAAATATCCTAAGGCTTTTTTTTTTTTCTGTTTTCTATTCATTTTTTATTTTGCTACTATTTTCTGTTTTTTTAATATATATATACATTATAAAAAAAATACAAAAGACAACAAACAACAACAACAAAATAAGAACAACAACAATAATAATAATATCAACAACAACTAATTAAATAACTAATAATATATATATAAAATAAAAATAAAAAATAAACCTAGCTTTGTTGGAGACTGCTAATTTGATCCTGGTGGTGGCGGCTGAAGCTGGCGGTAAGAGCTAGCAGCAGTGGTTTGGAGTGGCAGCGGTTAGTTGGTGGCGATTGGAGTTGGTGTAAAGAGCTAGCGGCGGTGGTTTGGAGTGGCAGCGGCCGGTTGGGACGGCCGTTCGTGGTGAGAATGGTTAGGTTCGGTAGTTGCGACGGCTGGGTTTGAGTAGTGGAGGAGTTAAGTGGTGGTGTTGGGGCGGTTGGGTTTGAATAGTGAGGAGTTATTGGAGAGAGATGATTTTTTTTTTCTTTTTTCGAATTTCCTCTTGCTTCCTTTCCTTTCGAAATCTGAGCATGGGTTCATTTTATAGAAGCAAAGAGGGAGATGAGGAGATATAGGGAGGGGAAGAGGCGGATCGCGGCCATTAATGGCTGTTATGAAGCTCAAAGGGTCGAGGGCGGTTATGAATTCGAAGGATTGGGGGGTTACGGTTTTGAAATAAATTAGCTTTAAAAACATATTTAAGATAAATATGTGTTTTTTGATCTTCCCAGTAGAAAAAGGAACTCAAAACGAGCTCGAATGGAGCTCATTCGAGCTCTAAACGAGTGAAAATGGCGGATGAAGAACTAGGGAAGATGACCCACGCGTGCTAAGCACGTGAGGATCCGGCTGGCGTGTATAACAATTTAAACCTTCTTGACTTCAGCGTGGATCGAACCTCGGCCTCTCTTATGACATGTTCATGCCTTAATCAACTATGTTGATTTTTTTCCTTGTCAATTAGTCAATTTCAAATATATTTAACCCATCCAAATTAGACTTAATATAATTCTAATGAAAACGAGCCAAATTTGATACGGGTTCGGGATCCAAATTAATTTTCAAATGCAACCTAAAACATGACAAGCCAAAAATATTTTTTTATTATTTATTTATTTTATTTTTATTTTTTATTATGATTTAAAAAAAATTCTAAAAAGCTTATTTACTAAAAAGATGGGGCTTCTTCAAATTTCTTAATTTTCAAATTTTTATATATTTTTTTCAATTTGTAATTTTTGTTGATTTTTAATTTAGCTAATTCCTCCTTTTTTTTTTTATTATTATTTAAAAAAAAATAATTTTCAATTGTTATTGTATTTTTTTATCTTTTTACAATTTTTATGATTTTTGAATTATTTATTATTTATTATTTTTTTTAAAAGGGGAGCAAAAATGGAGTGTCAACAACTGCCCCTCTTTATGGTGGAGTTTTGAAAACAAAAAAGACATCATTTTTGCCCGAGACCTAAACTTGGCGGATTAAACTACAAAACTTCACCCTGACAAGCAAGGATTTTGAGAATGGCTAACTTTGATAGCCAAGGATTTTTTTTGAAACAGTCACCTTGATAAACAAAGATTTTGAGAGGTCACCCTGATAAGCACAGATTTTGGTCACCTTGATAAACAACGATTTTGGGTCACCTTGATAGACAAGGGTTTTGAGGTCACCCTAATAAGCACAGATTTTGGTCACCTTGATAAACAACGATTTTGGGTCACCTTGATAGACAAGGGTTTTGGGTTACCTTGATAAACAAGGATTTTAGGTCACCTTGATAAACAAGGGTTTTTTGTCACCTTGATAAACAAAGATTTTGGTGACCTTGATAAACAAGGGTTTTGGGTCACCTTGATAAACAAGGGTTTTTTGATCACCTTGATAAACAACGGTTTTTTTGGTCACCTTGATAAACAAGGATTTTGGATCACCTTGATAAACAAGGTTTTTGGGTCACCTTAATAAACAAGGTTTTTGGGTCACCTTGATAAACAAGGGTTTTAAAAAGGTCTGCGCCTTACCAAGTAGGGATAAGAATTTTTTGCTCTAAAGGGATAAACATTTTGTGAGTATTGAGTTTCTTTAAACTCAGAAATGCCAGGGTTCGAAATGTGATGGGAATACTAAAGCTCCTATAACTTAGGATAACTAAGGTTCCAAATGCTTGTGGGAAATTGCTAAGGCTTTTCAAAATTAACACAGGATGGTAAAAGTGCTCATACTTGAAAACATTTTTTAAAATTGTTGAAGTGCTTGGAAATCTTCTTCTTTTTTTTTTGTTATTTCTCTTTGGGAAATTTTTCTTTTTACATGAATATTTCAAAATTTATTAATGTTTTTGAAAAGTTGTTTTGCTAATGAGCGGAAAATTTCATTAACCCTTTAAAAATTTTGATCACAAAGTAGATTTGCTCAATAGTCATTTGCTTTGGTCATGATAGGTTCAAAATTGATTTTTATCAGGGGGTGATAATGGCATAAGATGTCTTTTCAGGATAACTCTCACTGAAGGGATGTATCTGGGACTTGTCCCACTCTATCATTAAAGCTTTGGGTATGTGAAGCTCCTTAGTTCAAGGGGAAATCATGTCCCATGATTTGTCAATGATTCTGAAATTTGCTTAAGGTATCCAACCTTTCATCTCAAATCAGTATAGAACTAGGTTTACCATCTGAGTAGAAAACTGTAAACATCAACAATCACTTATTGTAAGAAGATATCAACATACCATTCAGGTGACACATCTCATGCAGAAAATAAGGCGATTGGACTTTACTAAGGCTTTCCATGTTTCTTACATGCTCATTCTTATTTTTTTTTTTTTTTAATCTAGGGGTGTTATCATGAACTTAGGGCCCAGCCCATTCTTTTGACTCTTAAGATGCTTATTCCTAGAGAAAGATCTTTTAATGAAATTGTCCAGTCTAAAAGGACTTCCTCACACTCTCCTGTGGCTTATTTTCACTCAAGACTTCAATTTCCTAAATTAATG
The DNA here is from genome assembly GCA_024138025.1 of Combretum micranthum. Lineage (NCBI taxonomy): Eukaryota > Viridiplantae > Streptophyta > Magnoliopsida > Myrtales > Combretaceae > Combretum > Combretum micranthum. The sequence goes on from JAMXBD010000289.1 coordinate 611,453, forward strand.
GTCCAACTTGGAAGTGATACATTCTAGGTCAATCTGATAGGTCTTTCTAGGACTGAAATGTAGGCTTTTGGTCAATGGTTTAGCAAATGAATGATATTCATGTGAACGTCAAATTTTAAAATGGATTCAATTCAATCATCATCCGGGTTTCAAGTCAAGAACCTTTAGGAAGAACTAAGCTGATTTGCCTTAGTTTCGTGGGTGAATGTTGTTTAGGATAAATTCAGTTCCTTTGATTAGAAGAGTCTACTTGGGAGGAATGTGTATGAGTATGTGGTTCTTTTAAATTCTGAAGCTTTGAGCCTTATGTAAAAGCATTGGCATTATGGGCATTGAATTTGATAGGCCTAAAGTTTTAAGAATATTTTGTAATCTATAATGGGCTTCGATAAGCCTATGAGATCAGATATGACCTGGAAATTTTTTGTTTGAGGGGCTATGATAGTGTATGGGCTAGCCTTTTTTTCTTCTTCTTTTTTTTTTGTTTCTCCCTTTTCCTTTTTTTTTTTTTTTGATGACTAGCTTTTTGAAAAGAATCACTTTTGAATTTCTTTATTTTGCCCCAAAAAAATTTAAGCCTAACATGTATGATGAAAGACTTTTCTTCATTTCAAATGGAACTTGACATATCGGTCACAATCATTACCCAAGAATTGGTGCAACTATGGAAAATACAGCTCATTTTATCATTTTTCTCCAATTCGATTGATTACCTTAACCTCCATTTTGCCCTAGTGTGGGGTGGCTCTTGACAAGGTTTAATTTGAAAAGTTTTTCCTTACTTGGCTCAAATGGGTTGACAAGGGATATAAGTGTTTGAGACAAAAGAATTGAATGCCTATCGTCATTTTGATTGATGTATCAAATGCAAGGTAGACTTTCTCTAAGGAACAAGTCAATTTTCTCACTTGATTATCGCTCAGCTCTCCTGTGTTTATGGTAAGTATTTGGAATCATGTTTGCCTCTTGTTATTCTGAACTATTCTAGTTAAAAGATTCTTTTGTATGCATAGAGACATTTCAAAGCCCTTAAGAGTCATTGTTCTTTTGAGTGCTATTGCCCCTATCTTGGCTTGTGGATTTGAATATTCAAGATGCCCTTGAACGGGCCAACTCTTGTCCTCATCTGCAAACATGGCCCTATTTATACCTTTGCTCCAATTGATGGTAGACTGATTAATGATTTCCTTCTTTAATTGCCCTAACCTTGGCTAACTTGTAAACAACAAATCCCCTCAAGATACATTGGGTACCAGTATGATCTGATATTGGTCGGACCCTTATTCCCTCTAAGCAACTTTTCACACGTGGGCGGGGGAGTATATTTTAAATGAGTAGAGATGTAGGCTTTTGGACTTCTTTTAGTAAGTAGAGTGTTTAGATCAGCCTCCGGGGTCAGGTGAATGACCATTGATCATTGCATTAAATTCGACCACTTAAAGTAATTTTAGGGCCTGGAAACATTCATGCTTACTAGTAATCTTTATTAAAAAAAAATTATTATTGTTGTTTTTTTTTTTCTGGTGGAAGACTCTTTTTCTTTGGAAATTTTGTTTAAAAGGAGGAAAGAATTGGAAATTGCCCCCAAAATTAAAAAGATAATTGTTTTATAGAAAAAATTTTCATCATTTTTTTAAAGAAATTATTTACAAAAGGATGGGATTTTTGAGAATTGCTCCAGAAAAACATTTTTTTTTTGTTTTGATTTGATTTTTTTAAAATAAAATTGTTTTATAGAATTTTTTTTTTCAAAATGTGATATGATTAATGTAAGCGTCTAAAGTTGGACTTCTACTAACAAGAGGTAGCTAAATCCTATTTACAAGGGCAAACTAAACTCTATATAACAACTAATATTTATTAGAATATGCTATTTTTCAATGTTTCCTATTTGATGAACAGATAAACTCTATTGAATTTTGTTAACAAAGGGGATACTTTCTATAACTATGACAAGCTCTACTTGACGAGGGAATTTTTTTTATATTTTTCAAATGAGTAGCCTATGTTGGATTTGTTTTTAAGTGTAACTACAAAGGTGTGATAAACTTTTATACAAAGTAATGGATTATAACTAGATGTCTAAACAGGTTTTATTTACAAAGATCATGATTTCTGAAATAGCCATGAATTTCCCAATTTTTATTTTATAAATGTGTTATTGAAATTATATATAATTTTGAAATGTGATAAATATGAATTATGTTGATATATGAAAAATGAGTTGTGTTGTTGTGTTAAAAATAATTAAATATCTTAGAATGGTTAAATATTGAGTTCATAAATTTTTAAGTGCATTAGAATGTATGAAATATAATTAGAACAAGTTAATTTATGCATATATTTAAAACCAAATTTTAGCAGAAATTTTAGTTACAAATAAAGCCCAAGACCACCTTTAATTAACCAAAAAGCAAGCTTCATTAATTAGTCAAATCCAAGCCAATTAAAGGACTTAATTAGGACAGCCACTAAAGTCAACAAATGGATAAATATAAACTTTTGAAAGTGAAAAATTCATCCAAAAATTTCAGACCAACATAACACACACCAAAACCCTTCAAAACCCCATTTCTACTCTCTTAAAAGCTCTCCCATGTCCATATACAATTGAACCCTTCATCTTCTACAACTTAAACTCTCAAAAGCTTGCAACAAGACTCCTAAACCAAGGCACAAAGTCCATATGGTAAGTGTGTTCCTCTTGCTTTATGTGTATTTAAGTTATGCTTTTGTTAGAATATGGTTTATTCTAAAATGGTGATAGGATGATTTTTATACATGATGGTAGTTTGAGTAGTGTTATGTTGCTAGAGGAGTTCGTAGTATATGTTTTTTATATGAATTTGGAAGTGTTGGGATGATTTAGGATGATAAAGGGGTTGAGAAGTGTAATGGGCATGTGGAGTTGAAATGCAAATTTTGTGTGATGTTATAGTTGAGTGATTGATGGATTGAAGAGGAGTTAGTGTTTGTTGAATGGTGTTAAGAACATCTAACAAGTTTTGAGAAGTTTAGAATGAGTTTGGAGGATTTTTGAATGTGTAAATTTTACAAAAAAAACAGGGGAATTCATGAAAATCATGTAATTTTGTTCCAAGAGTCTATGTCGGCAATAAGCCACCGGTGTATGATCCCATACTGACGGCGTACTTGGCAACACTGTCGATGTTGGGGATATCCACGGGCGTGGAGCAACCTCGTGGAACTCTCAAAAATTTTGAAAAATTAAAGTTGTAGTCTACACCGGCTCAACGCCGCTGGCATAGACTATAACGTTGCCGGCATGTTGCTGAACGCTGCTAGTGATGGCAAGAGTTGAGTTTTAGGACAGAGTGCACCGGTTCAACACCGTCGGCGTGTCCCCTGCAGTTTTCATTTTCAAAAACTTCCTCCAATATTTTCTAAAGCTTGATATATGATCAATTGAATATTTGTTGAGCATTGTATGATATTATATGATGTTTAAATGCTATGTTATGACTTTGTAATAATTTATTTGAATTTCTTTGATTAGTTATGTTTGATATGGGAACACTTGAATTATGTGATATTATGGATTGAGTTAAGTAAAGTCGAGAAACGGCTGAGAACCTTAAATGAGATTACTTTTTCGTTTTGGATAAAATTATCTAGGAGATATAAGTGTCCGAGCTACTTATATCAACCCCTTAAGCATCATGATCGTTGCTCAGGTTCCCCCAGAAATCTCTATTGTTTGGAGTTTGAATACTTCAATATTATTTGGCTAACTAAAGATTGACTAATAATCTAATGATTGTCGTATTTGCATTTAGTTTAAGTATGTGTGGATCACTTTGCATTTGTATTCGTTACTTGTGTACTACGCCTTTGGCTCATATTTTAACTATTTTACGTAACGATCAAGAAGAGTTTTACACAAATATGGGACATGGTATCGACTTTGAGGATTTCTTAGATGACCTGGAGGATTAGATTTGACTATGGACCAGGATTGAATTCCTATTTTGTAATAGACTAGTTATGGAATCTTTTGATGTTTATATTAGATGATATAGGTTGAATTACCTTTTGTAGCTTTTATATAAGGCTT